>CM074523.1:17279420-18486868 GCA_037379345.1 Perna viridis
TTCAACAGAAAATTAAAAAAAATGTTCTGTACCGATCTCTAACAGTTCCGGTCTGTTCTGTGATTGGAAAGTCTCCAAATACAGTGTCGGATATCAGAAAAGGATTCCGGGATGGAATTCATTTGTGTTGCAAAAATGTGGTAATCTTGGGCAAAACTAGGGCTAAAATGTGGAAGTGCTGAAAACACCACTTTTGTATTTTTGGGTCAGAATCACGCATTTTTTTGTTTTTTTTATTTACCCAGAAATTATACATCATATATTTTTATTTGTTGTGATTTATATTCCCCCTTCTAAAGTGCTGTGGAAGGTGTAATGTCTATCAGCTGGGGGAATGAATCCTCCACCCTGGCAGACTAAAAAACACAGGCTGGGATCGAGTGGTTGTTCTGGTAGTGATTTTATGTCGGTGGAAAAAGCTCGGATGTTGACGAATTTATATAATTAGGTTCTTCTACGGAAGGATGTTCTGACAACTCACAAGAAACCGACAAGTTAGCGCTCCAATTATATTCTGTTATATACAAATGTACATGTACATGTTTATTTTTGTTCCGTTTGTTTTTGTTTTTATTTCTTTTGTTTTTAGTTTATGTATAGGCGAATTTAATAAGTATCAAGAAATGGCCACATTGAGTGCTTTCTGTATTTTTTTCTGTTTTTGGATTTAATGTTTATATCGGCTCATTATGGCGAAACCAAGATACCAATTATTGATACTCCTTCACCTCAAATTCAGTGAATGGCAACAATACAGTATAAACCAATTCTGCTAACTGGAAGATGACAAAACCCTATATCAAAAGATTAAGTCCAGAAGTACAGCACAGCTTGTTGCATTATATCAAGTGGCAAGTACCTGAAAAGTGTTACGAAAAGGGTAACAGACAGATGGACACCTCACTCATCTTGCTTTGATATGGCGGTATAAATGAATATATTCTTGTTTGCAGTATATTGATGTCTTGTTATTTGTTAAAACACTAAAATATCAAATGTCAAGCCCCCTTTCCTCTAGGCCAGCTAACACCTCCCTTTTCAGAGCATACCGATGAGTATACCGGTAGTAAATGAAATAATTCACGAAGCGATTACTCTGTCAACCAACAGTGGAATTCCTCAGCAATTAAATTGTTCTTTTGTTCTGAAGCAATAGATACGGCGCTCGTAAACCACGTGATTAAACTGAAATCTGACCTATGTGTTTTGTTATATTATACATATGTGTTAATACATAATATTTTAGTGATTTGAATATTTCCGTGAAAGTGAAGTTTAGAGTATTTTTATCGATTACGAAGAACAGAAGAAATTTTCAGAATGTGAGTAAATCATTAATTTCAAATCAATGTATAAAGTCGTACAAATGTAACCGAAACAAAAAAAAAAAGGCATGGGGGTGATGTCCCCCTTTGTGAAACTGAACGTACTCAGATTGCAATTAATAGATCGGTCAATGTTGCATGCATGACCTTTCCGTTTCATAGTAGACGAAGGAAAAGAAGAAGGCTTATTTTCCTATCGACGACATCGTCACAAAACATAACAAAATGATTAAATAAATAAAGGAAGGGCACGTGTAATTTCTTAAAATAATGTGAGTGAATCATTAATTTCAAATCACTATATGAAGCACTTGCATAAAGTCGTAGAAATGTAATCGCATCTTAAAGGCCTGGGGAGAGGCTGAGAACATAATTTTTCAAGTAACTTATTAAAGTGGTGTATCGGAAATATTCTGTCTGTCTGCTTTGAAATATTCTACTGGAAGGCTTTGCATCATATTTAGATCTACAAGTAGGTGATAGATAAAAGATATATATGAAGATAATTTATGTCAGACCACTGTTTGGGAGGTGGTGGTAATTCCAACCTGGATGTACTTCATTTGTAAGGTTGCTCACAGTATTTCTAGTTTTCAGTTGTCGCCATAGTGTGTTCTTATGCACTGTGAGCTAGTAAAAATGTCTATGATATTTAATATGTTTTATATTGGCCATAATACTATTATGGTACTTTAACTTCGGTTTTTGACCATCTGAAAAGTAGCACCTCGATCCCTACTTGCTATAGGGCAACACATTAAAATTAAAATCTGACTTATTGAATATACATCTGTATTTATACTATTTAATTAGTGTATTTGTTCTATAATGTTTTCTTGTAATATAGAGGTGTATATTTTCATGATAATTAGTCGCATGTCTAGATAAGCATATTTTGATTTAGTCATTGCACCGGTAATCTTATACCCAGAAGTTTATCTTTATTATAATTTTAAGTGGTTTACTATAGGAAAGGTGATGAAGTACTGTATCATGTTACCTATGTAGGATGTTTTTAAGTAGCTGTCAAAGTTTTTGATTTGGTGCTAAGTTGGTGTTGAATTGGTGCTTAATTTAGGTCAGTTATGTAAGATATGATAATTAAAATAGTTGGTGCATAGTTGGTGTGAAATTGGTGTTGAACAGTATATAAGGGCTTTGATATACGGCTGCAGGAATGTTGTTTTTGAGAGTTGCAACTTGCCGTAACTGGAAGTTTTGACGTATACTTGCCTTAGGGTGCACTATACTGTTACATTAAGGTACGAGAACACAATTAATTCCCCTCGGTTTTTGTTGTATGCGAATATAGTTCCAACTTTGGTAGTAGGTACCTTCCACATTTTTTCATATTTTTACTGGAAACTTATTTGCTGAAGTTTTGCCTCTGATTGGTAGAAAATAGGTTAAAATAACATGGGATTTTTTTTCATTAATCAATTCTGACTAAAAGTTGTGATTTGGTTCAGTGGAAGAAGGTTAAAATTTAGGACTTTTAACTCTGTTCATTTGTCATGTTTACCCCATCTTCGAATTATATGTATAAATTTCAGAAAATGATGGTAAAATTTTCTACAATTTATATATAAAATCCTGTTTGTACATATCTTTAGGCCAGAGAAGTTTTATTCAGTTTGCGCCGGTGGAATTTTTTTAATCTGCTCAAATGTGTATATTGAAATGCACATGAAAATTAATTGCGGTCTCGTGCCTTAAGGCGCACTGTTTCGCGTTACCCCGGTCAAATTTTGTAAAACTTGAAATTGAAAGTTGAAATTTGGTGGATATATTGTTTAAATGTGAATAAACATTTATACATAGACAGATGGAATATATATTGTGGTAAACAGATGCAATTTAAATGAAAAATGGTATCCGGAAGGTTTCAGTCTCCTGCCGTGTTAGGTTCTCTCCTCAGCATCAGATGACTGATTTTCAAAATACCTTATTTCGCACGAAATTTTGGGACTAAAATTGTGAGAGAATGAATGGAAAGGGTCTTATTATTTTTACCTTTTTTCCACCTACTCTAAGCATGCTTTCATCCTGTGGTAGTGTCTTAGTGCCTGATATTTTATAAAACATAGTATTTGGCTGTTAGTTTTGGAAAGGCATCCCTGACTTGTATTAAAACTCAGTAATATTTTTTTTTCAGTATGTTACCATGGCTACTGTATTTTATAAGAATAATCACTAAATTACTTATAAATGACTTGAACCTCCACACACCAAGGATTTAAAAAAAATGCACTTTTTTATGACAAAACACTAGGAATTTCTGTGTGGACTGCCTCAAAACAGCTTTATTTCAACAAAATGAGACCAAATTTTCAGAAATGACCTAACTGTATTGTACTACCTTAACAGGAAGTATTTGTATTCTGGACAATATATTCCGAGGTTCCGGACAATGGTCCGAGGTTATTGTGAATTATTGACGTTAGTATACATGTAACTTGCCTTAACATGAAGTTATCGTGTTCCGGACAATGGTCCGAGGTTCCGGACAGTGGTCCGAGGTTATAGATTGTATATTGTTGAAGATAGTATAACTTGCCTTAACAGGAAGTTATCGCTATAGGCAGAATTCCTCGCTTGTTGATGTCTGTTGTATTGTTCCCCTGTGCCATGTGAATCCAATCCGTATTAAGGAATTCGATAACTTGATTGAGCGCACCGTATATGTGAGTTTTCGTAATTTCCTGATGTCGAAATAACTTTTCATTCTGTAACATGTATTTTCTGTATAGTCGTAATAAATTGTAGATTAGTGACAATTCTCTTTATTTTATACCCGCCTGGAATTGTGAGCAACTTGGCTTCTGTTGTTAAAACATACCAGCCAAGAGCTTTGCACATACTCGGCCGCCATGGCAGTAACTTAAAGTTGTTTTTTACCGGACACAAATTCGGTACCAGTATTTATGTTAATTGTATAACCGACAATTTACCCAGCACTTGTGGCAGTTCATTTGAATCGAATTATTCTAGGACAGTCGATTAAGAACTAAAGACCGAAGAGGATAAAACAATTACGTTTTGTCTAGATTGCCAATTTCTTGGCCAGATTTATAAAAAGTTTTAAACTCTCTATCACGCTAGGGTGTTGGTAACTTACTACACATATGTATCAAATTTTGTGACTTGAACTAGTATAAAGTTGAGACCGCAAACAGACATTTCATTTCTCCGCGCAATGGTTATAGAGTCAAATTGTATATCTCTATGAAATCGTATTACAAGGTTCTATACAGCAAACAAGGTAGATTTGGTTTTATGACATGCAATTTGTAGGAAATAGAATCAAACTGTGACCAAAAACATGTTCATGATAGTTAACAACACATACTTAATTACCGCCAAGTTTTCTATTTTAGAAATATTCAGATTGCGTGGTCAGTTACTGAATAAGTAGAAAAGTATAGGCCCAAGAGTGCTTGAATCGCCAACCTGGTTAACCATATGCTTTTTGAAAAAAAAACAACTTGAGGAATGAGACAGGCTAAGTTAAAAATCAACTGAATGGTCAAATGCTGGAAATGCTTTTAATGTCATTTTGATGATCTGAGCCAGAATTTGGCTAAGGGAAACAATTTTTTAATTATTAAAAAAACTGGCTTGCGACCCCTATATTTCAATTTTAAGTCGTTAATATTGTTACCGACTTTTGCACTTGTAATTTCAGTACTTAACATTTGCATATCATTTGCTTAAATATGTAGTTATACGACACATAATGATGCAGATCCTCGCCGCGTTTACCGCCATAGCGTCATAGTTCTAGCTTCATACGAGATAAAAATGTACCTCTTAAGTATCAAACATGTGTGTTCTACGTGTGTTTCTTGCTTGTACGAGAACGGGAAGTTTACATGAAATCATTGGTTAGCTTTGAACATTAGCCAGTTTCCGATTCAGGCACTGAGACGCATTACAAGACAATATATATATCATGTACATTAGCACGCCCCAATATTTATGAATAATAGCCAGCTGCTTAATCTGGTCCCTAAACTGGTTCCCAGGTCAACATCATTAGCGACACAAAGATCGCTACAACGTACCTTTTTAAAACATATACACATATCTATGCGTGTTTTTTTACTTGCATTAGAACGGGGAGATTACATTATAATAGATAGAATAACCGGTTAGTATTGAATTTATGCTATATTGCCCAGTTTCCGATTCAAACAAAGGCGTTCCTTACAACTGATAATATAAAAGTCAAATATATTATAAGGACACCGATATCTATATACACATATATAGCCATTGCCAGTTGTTTGATCTGGTTCCGGGTAATTGACAACATTCGTGTCATCTCAGTTACATTTACATGTACGAAAGACTACGCAATCGTATCAAGGAAACCAAGATTTTAGCGGAAGTTACCCGATTTTAGAGCATATCGTATTTGTACCATTTCGGATGTTGAAAGTAATCCAAAAATTAGTGAATACATGACGATTAGCGACTTGCAAGACTTCAGTCTTTGATTAATATAGGCAGCCATATCTATTTACGGATTAAATAATCCCAACAGTCATTTTGAGCACAATACACTAAAGAATTGTCATGCTTGTTTTCATTAAATGATCTTAATAAATGGTTTTAGAGAAGATTTTCAAAGTTGTACATGTGAAGAAAAGCAAACAAAAAACTGTTTCGGGGGCCGTAACTCCTACATCAGTCGATGGTTTTGAAAATTTCGGCATAGGTCCGTCTAATGATGCTGAACGATATTAATCCCTGCCAGAATTTCACTAAAGGCAACGGTTTTTGAGTTATTTGCAAAATAACTGCCTTCTGAGCCCTATGTTTCATTTTTAGTAACGATGGCCATGTTTTTTTCATAAATCAAAAATCCCAACGGATTTGTGCAGAACACCCTAAGGAACCATGTTTGAAACCTGTCGGTCAAGTAGTTTCAGAGAAGATTTTTGAAAATTTGTCCACTACGACGACGACGGACACCAAGGAATGGCATATGCTCACATGGTCTTTGGCCAGGTGAGAAAATTAAATTATTTAATCACTTTTTCAACCCATACCCCCCCCCAAACAAAGCAATATTTATAGGTGTACAGGGTACTTCGTCAGTCCATGTAATCTTGTACAATTCTATATTTTAAAACCTTGTCAAGATTTGATCCTGTGTTAAACATTTAATAGTAATCCAAATATAGAGCTACATCAAGTTTGAAAGTTGTGTCCACAGTGTGTGTACTCTCCCTGTGATGTCTCCATTGACCGCTGCAGGCGTATCAAGCTGTGCCCGGCGAAGCATGCTACTCTTGACAGTGTCCGCAGTGTGTGTACTCTCCCTGTGATATTTCCATTGACCGCTGCAGGCGTATCAAGCTGTGCCCGGCGAAGCATGCTACTCTTGACAGTGTCCACAGTGTGTGTACTCTCCCTGTGATATTTCCATTGACCGCTGCAGGCGTATCAAGCTGTGCCCGGCGTAGCATGCTACTCTTGACAGTGTCCACAGTGTGTGTACTCTCCCTGTGATATTTCCATTGACCGCTGCAGGCGTATCAAGCTGTGCCCGGCGAAGCATGCTACTCTTGACAGGATCACCGGTGAGGATCTCGAAGTGATCCGAATTTGCTAGGGTGGGTTGAGGGATGCCCCCACAAGAAGATTTTGAAATATTAAACCTCAAATCTTGCATTCTGAGAGTATCTTGAACAATTTTTCAACAATTTAAAAAAAAATTGCAATTTTCTAAGGGAGCAGCCCCTTAACCCCCCTTTGGATCCGCCACTGGTACATGTATTAAGATTTTCGATTTAATTAATGCCCCTCTTGTCAAGTGAATGAATTTGTTCCACGTCGAGCTCTGAATTCGTCAAGTGTTCCCATGTACTGCCTTTGGGATATTTTATTTGGTTTGGAAGGGGTAATCAGGTTTCAGATTTAACACCAACTATTTTTTTTGTAAGTTTGATGACTTCAACCGTGCTACTTTCAAGAATAAGAATGTACAACATAAATTTTCAGTGATTCTTGAAGGTTCTTAATCTTGGATCCCAAAATGATGTAAATTAACAACAATACGAGACAAGTATAGTGTGTGAAATATGTAATTTGACACCTCATCAGTTTTCGTTGTGAATATGGGTCAACTAGTGCTGAAACTGAATTACATGACATCATCAGAATTTATCGTGTAGCTACATTCATGTGTAGATCGATTCTGACTTACACATGTTACCAAAATTTCATGCCCCCTCCCCTTTTTTGAAAAAAAAGTATATATTAGTGAGATATAACGTTATAGAACCCATCAAAACAATATTGAATTCATCATATTTTCGGTATTTCATGAAGTCGACTCATAGTTCAGTCATGTATGCTATCATCTCAGCTTTCGCGCGACTTATATAAATGTCAATACGTCGACGTACATTTTCCTCTCTTTGCAGAAAATGATAATCTCTATAAAAGTTGACTTGGGTAAAAGTATATGGGTCTCTATATAGATTTGTACTACTGTTGGTTCCCTACCACGATGAATTTACCTCTTAAGAGGTAGGTTCAAAAAGGTGTCAGATCTGGCACTTTTTATTCTGAGCTACCGCTCTTATTAAGATTAATTTAAATGTTTGGCTCATAATAACTATAAAATGGGCCCCTGTTGTTGTATCAAGCGGCACCCTTCTTTATTTCTTTTTTATGAAGATTTGTAATAAATTGAAAATAGTCTTTGGACTTGAAAATAAAGTCCTTTGAGCAAGGGGGCGTTTCACTGGTTGCGTATTTCATCGTGCAGATTACAAATTGATACATGTACATGTCGGTATAAGGGTATTCCCAGACAAAGTACAATGTATACATATATGTATACTGTGCCTCAGGTGTACACATGTACATTCTCTGATATTGATGATGAAAAACATCTAAAATTTCGATTATCATGTACCTCTGCTCCTACTTTAAGGATATCCATGCAAAACATAAGTAGTAAGATATGTGTTCAAACTTTAATAGATTTAACCAGAATAAAAAAAAATATTTGGACAATGCGGAAATGCTAGTCTCTGTTTCTATATTTTAATCATAAAGAGTAAAAAGGTTTGTTGTAATTTGTCTGACTATTTTACATGTGGTACGAGGTGGCATTATAATTAAAAAAAATGTGTATGTATTATTTGCATATTTATGCCTGACATAAACTACATCAAATTTTATGTAACTAAAAAATCAGTTTTCGATTTATTTCGCGTCGTATGCCACCTCTAGAATGCTTATGCAAGCACAAGTACCTAATAACAGATAAATGTCAAATGTTTCAATAGGTTATTTTAAAGGATTATTGATAAGTGAATGATAATGGCTGCAAACTGATGGAACTTTAAAGCGACTCATAAGTAATGTAACTATCTTAATATCACCAGCAGTATCTTTAATGATACAATATTAAAAAAATGTCAGTTGCCTAGAACATGTATACATGTCTAATGTGAATTGGCATATAAAACCGATTTTACATCAAGCCTTTTAATTTTAGTACACGTAACTTGTCGGAGTTTTAAATTACCTCGCAAGACCCAGGACTTGTGGTTCTTCACATAGACATTTGAGTTTTGAAAAGTGGCGACGTCGGGCACTTGATATGTATATTTTATCTCATGACATTAATTCAATCACCTGTACTGTCTTCTGAATTTTTCACAACATTCATTCAATTTCTGTACTCTGTCGTCTGAATTACGCAGTGGTAAATTCATTGGGGAGGGGGGGGCAAAAGCGGACGTTCGCGCCCCGTTTCATTGAAAAAATGTGTATTACGTTTGCTTTGTTCCTTTTGCATTAAAGCCATCAAATCTTGTTAAAAAGTAAACATGTATAAAATACAGCTCCCCCAGCTGACCAAGGTCTTGATCCGCCACTGTTCCCCATCTATAACATTTCACCCGACACGAAAAAGTAAAATGAGTGAATTTGTTGGTACTATCCACGTGCTTGATTCTAAATTGTTAGTTAATTGTCCAATGAATAAAATACCGACCAGAAACGAGTAGCGATACGATGTTTGAACGCACCTCTTTTCGTGTTGCTAAGAAAGAAGACTTGTACCGTCACGACCAGGTCGATTTCATTCGGAAAATTGTGTTCTCTGAAGGATAATTAGCATACCATGTTATAGCATTCAAAATGCGATCCTTGATGTACGATTATTGTCAAAGTTGTACATGCGATGTTTAATTCGCATGCATGTATGTGAGATGAGGTTTATGCTAGTCTTGCCTGGACTAGTAAAAAGTGGCTTGATGCTGGCTTGAATTGGATAGACCAAAAGAATTTTCCTCTTCAAAGTATGTACAGTAATACACGATATGCATGCCTTTATACTATCAATAGTACAACTTAGTTACTCAAAATACAGCCTTGAACTTGAACTTAGATATCTTTTCACATGTGTTGTAAGGGCGACACAAAATTAATTCCTTCCCCTGGCGTTGGTTCTCATCACTGACATCAGGCACAGATACTTAGATGGACGGTGTTTACATAATGATTTGTCTGAGGAACGTGTGGTTAGTAAAGTGCCGTCATTGATAGAAGCAAGTTTTTCAATGCCTGTGTTCTCTAGTCGGCCTGCATGTGTACATGTGTGCATGCATATAGCATGTACAATGTATGTCGGGCAGATCACAGGATCTTTCTCCCACTATTAAATTAATCCCTTTTTGGATTTGCCAGTGGCCAAAGCAAAAAATATCTCCACCCGTGATTCCCAAAAGGGATTAGCTATTAAATATGCAGCCCCACTAGTATGTAACCACAAAAAGGTTGATCCCTGATTTGGGTGTGTCTTGCTTGTTTAACTCATTTTTTTCAAATAAAATTGGTTATGACAAATGATAAATCAAATGGATGATGATTGGGGGTTTTTACGGTCTTGACTATGCTTACGGATCTCGCACAACCGCCCCTTACAGGGATTCTGTTAGTAAATGTCTGTTAGTAGTTGGAGGTAGCAGAGCCCAGCCTTTGGGATACCTGACCGAAGAACTCAGTCAGAGTATGTCTTACTAGCAGTTGGGCTGCTCTGTTGACGCTCTGGCCTACTCCCATACCCCATATGGGTCTGAGAGCGTTTCCCCACTCTAACTATTGGAGAGTATGTCAATGCGTAGAGTGAATCAAATGGAAAAAAAAACAGGTTATATATACTAGTGGAGTTGCATATTTGATAGTTGGAGCAAGCCCCTGTGGTGGATCCAGGAGGTGTGTGTGTGTGTGGGGATTTGGGTTGGGGACACAAACTGTCAACTTAGACTCCAAGAGCTACATGTATATAGGTTTTTTGGAAAGAATATAGAATTCTATAAATCGGTCAGACTACACAAGGAATAATACAGGCTTGAAAATTAATTTAAGTGTTTATGGTCCCAACTGTTCTAGAATTAGGGACTTAAAAAGGGCTTAAATGAGCATTTCAAAGAATTAATCTAAAAAATTCGAGTAAAAGCATAGGAATGTCTATGATATTGTTCCAAATATTTTCTATCTTAATAGTCAAGACTTCGATTGCTTTTGGTGATGAAACATGAACTTTTCAGAAATTAGGGGCCAAAAAGGGGAAGTTGAAGCATGCATTTTCCATGAAGGAACTAGGATTAGTTTTACAGATTTAACTTGAACCATTTTGGAGTAAGGGCCAAAAAATGACCACTTTTGGTTCTCGTCAAATGTGTCAATGCTTGCCCTCAACTGTTCAGGGTTTGACCTCTACGTACACATGAAGCTGGTCCCTGTGAAGTACTTTATCTCTCAAGAAGCATCATTTCTGTCTGATTAATTAATTTGATTAGATGAATATTTTTGATATTTCACTTAATAAACTTCATTGCAAGCTATGCCTTTGCCATATGCATATTTGCATATCATCATGGTCATATATTCATTGGATATGGTGACTTCCAATTTGCAGGTCAGGCATTAACATTCCAAATTCACTTGCTTATACCAGGTTGAGCAATAGTGTAGTAAGTCAGATACATTTTTCAGCTCCACATTTCTGGTAAGCACAACTCCTCCTAAACGGTTTAGGCATTTGGATAAAATTTTATAGTTTTCGTTGCATATTATATGTAGATGCACATGAAGGAATATAATTGCTGTCAGAGGGACTCCAAAGGGAGATAATTCAAATTAAGTAAGCACAACTCCTCCTAAACTCCTCTTGGGATTCTAATGAAATTTTATTGGAAGGTTGGGCATCATGTGCAGATGTGCATAAAGGAATATGTCGGAGGACTACAAAAGGAAATAGTCCAAACTAAGGGTCTTGCATGTTAAAACCTTGTAAACACAATACCTGAAACTGCTCAAGAAAATTATATACAATTTTATAGGAAGATTGGTTATCAAGAAATTTGATTTAAAGGGAGATAATTCAAATTATGGTCAAGGTTCAGTGAGGTCTTACTAACCACTTCCGGGTCAAATGGCCACCCCACTATGTAGTACCAAAAACACACTGAACCTAGACATTTGCATTGTAAGTGCATTATTTGTGTGTATTATGATTAAAAGTAGTCAAAATGAAGCTGAGAATGTGTACTTTAAAATCATATATGTAATTAACTACAAACGTGTATGAATATTGTTTACATGTGTGAGTAATTTGCCTCCATGCTGTCATTTAGCAGAATAGGTAAAAATGTGGATTTTCAGTATTATTTATGCAAGTAAATTTTGTGAAGAATTTCTACTATCATCGTACCATTAGCATAATGATTTTGGAAGCCTTATTTTCCAAGCTTTGCAGCGGTATGCAACTTTAAGATGTCATTTGTCCTGGGAATTCACAGTGAGACTTTGAAAATTAGTTTTTTAACATGTAAAGTAATGGAAACGTTAGAAGTGGTTAGTGAGACCTGAAGCATCTGCCCATAAGATAAAAAAAATGTTAGTTAGAGTTTGTCATTCGACATAACACTCTAATTTTCAACATAGGTTACAGGGTTTTAATGGAGAAAAAACAAATTTCATTTCCAGCAATAAGTAACATCAAAATATATAGAAATCACTGGAAATCTAGTAATATATACCACATTATGTGTTGTTATTATACAGAACACAAAATCTGACACATAAAATTTCTTGAAAACCTTCTATTCCTTAGTACATTTTTAGCAAATACAATTTGAGGGTCACCAGCCTTGTTTATTCACTATGGACAGTGTTAGAAACTTAATTGTTGGTCAACATAGACCCATCATAAGTTTATGTAGACTGCACTGTACATTTCAAAAGATATTGAGCCTGCTTGATTTTACATAGACTCGGTCTGTAAGTCTACTGTTAATTTCTTTCTCTGCATGGACAAAGAGATATGACGGATTTGTTATAAAAAATGGAAAAATTATTAGCAATTTGGTTTAAAACAGGATTTCATTATGTTTTATTAAGCATCAATAGACAAGCAGTGCTATAGTTCAAGAAAAAATGAATCGGATCCGATTTAATGGTACAAATGTATCTTTTAAATAATATACATAATGGCTACTTAACCAAGCCAGACATAGGGTCATAAAGGTTGGCACATTAAAATTTTTGACACTCAGTTTTCATTGTTTTGTTTTCAAATGGTGGATGATATGCATTTCTGGTGCTTCAAATTTTTATTGGGTAAGAATGTCTTCTGTGACCATAAATGATAGAACATACTCTTTTGGTTTAATGGTCTTTTGAAAAGAAAGGCTTTATATTTTTTTTATAATTGCTGCTGTTCTAAAATGCATGAACTGTGACGGATACATGTACATTGGGATGATTTCGGGATTAGGTCATCTTTTTTTCATAAATTATACTAAAAACTGAGCAAATAATTGCCTGGTACCCTTTCTCTATTTGAATTACTGTCCCATTTTATAGCTCACCTGGTAGTTGTTGGTTATCGTCGTTGAAGTGCTCGCCTTTAGCCACTAGCCTGATGCCTGGGTCTAGTAAAAATTGATTCGGCTAGTGAAATGATATGTACTTTTCTTGTTTTGGGCTAGTTGAATCCCATACAGTCCTCTATTATTTGGGCTAGTTGTTGAGAATTTTGAAGGAAAGGACTGTCGCTGTTGTTAACAATTTTTCAAAACTCTTCTACTCTGACAATACTTGACCAATTAGAACTTAACTTGGTATGAATGTTCCTTTAGGTATAGAGCTATTGTGGGAATTTTTTATCTGTCAAAAATGTGGCTACTGTTACTAAAAACAGAACATAGGTATCAGAGAGTAGTTTTTCACA
Source organism: Perna viridis (assembly GCA_037379345.1). NCBI lineage: Eukaryota > Metazoa > Mollusca > Bivalvia > Mytilida > Mytilidae > Perna > Perna viridis. The sequence continues at coordinate 17,293,011 of CM074523.1, forward strand.
AAATTATCTCCAAAATTGTTAGGCTTAGCGAAATTCTGACAGAGGATAAAAGTGTTCAGCATGATGCGATGTATCAGTGGTGAAATCATTGTTTTATTCTGTTAAGCTACATGTACATGTACATGTACATGTATGTTGGAGTTATTGCCCTAAGACTTGTTAGCTCACCTACAAAATGTAGCTGAAGGCCATGTGAGCTATTGCAATCACTTGGTGTTTGTTGTTGTTGTCGTTGGCGTGCCTCGTGCTGGTCCAGGTGTCTAAAGAATAGGCCTGCAGCAGCGCTAAGCTTGTCGTAAAAGGTGACTAAATGGTGCTCAGAAACCTAGCCGGGGGCTAGGCGCTCTGCCCACAGAGCAACTGGGATGTGTGCCCCAGGTGGTGGAATGGGGTACCCCTGGTGTGTTATATGATGGGGTTGTCAGGCTATAGTACGGAAAACCTGACCACAAAGCATAGTTGTGCACCATGTTAGGAAAGTTGCCACGTTCCTCACACGTTAAAGAACCTGCTGTGGTATTTGATTGGAGTAGGATCCTTGGCGCTCCGCCACAGGAGGCTAAATTGTCCGACCCTGCCCATCCTTCTTTTTTGTCTTGTGGCAATCAAAATTTGTCGACCCTATTATCCTCGTGTCCCGTCCATTTTTTTCATTTCATCATCATCATCATTTCATGTTCATTTTATCACCCCTTTCATGTTGATCGCCTGAATATAGCTGAAATATTGCTGCTCGGGCGTTAAATCCCAATAATCAATTAATCATTGTTGGCGTTGTCATCCATTGTTGTTAAAAAGTTTTCAAAACTGTTCTCCTCTGACACTACTTGACCAGTTACAACCAAACTTGGGGTATTCTGCATAGAACTGATGTGGGGATTCGTGATCCATAAAAAAAACATGATAACTGTTACTAAAAATAGATCATAGAGGTCAGACAGTATCTTCAAAACAGTTCGGTTTAGCCAAACTCTGAAAAAGTGAAAGAGTTCAGGATGATGAGATCAACTTGTGATCAAATTACTGTTTTAATCTGTAAAGCCATATTGGAGTAATTGGTAAACCTAGTCCATGGTCACAGTTTTTAGTGGAGTCCGAGTTGCACATATACTTTTGTTACTATGTATTATTTTAATTCCTTTATGTTCTTCGTTGTGTTTGTCTGTTTTCCATGTCTTGTCTTTGTCCCTGGATTACATTCATTTGATTTCTGCTGGAATCTTGATTCCCTTGATTACTCTTTTTGCCTTTTTATGATGTTTTTTTTGCTATTTTTAATGTTATTTCTTGAAAAAAATCTCCTTTAACACCTCTTGACAAATTGGAACTAAACTTGGTATGAATATTCCTTGGTGTATCATGCATATAACTGATGAGAGGATTTTTGAGCAATCCAAAAACATGGCTGCCATTACTGAAAATAGAATAGGGATCAGACAATAACTTCAAAACTGTTAGGTTTAGTCAAATTCTTTCAGTTGCTGAAATTATACTCATTATAAGACCTAGAAAAGTTTCCAAAGGATCAAAGTTGTCAGGTGACTATTGTAAGAGTTATTGCCCTTGAAGGCGAAAAAAGATGGGTTTTTTTTTACAGTTTTCAGTCAATATCTTAACTCGAATAATTTAGCGCCCTCTATCAGTCAGAGTCCTCTCAAGTTAATGGAACAATCAGAGACAGTGGAATATAAAGACTGATATTATTCAGGTTACCAGTATCTTGAAAACTATGATAGATAGAATGAAACTTTCAATTACTGGAATGATCCTTATGATAAGGCCTACAAATGTAGGTGGGGATCAAAGTTACAATGTATTAGACAACTCCTTGTTGTTTTATGCAGTTTTCAGCCAATAACTTAAAAAATATAATGGATAGAATGAAACTTTCAAATGAGCAATACATGTAGGTTCTGATATGAGTACATGTATGAGGTCAGCTATTTTTAATTTGGTCGTGTTGTTAATTCAAACCAAATTAATCAGCATATTTAGTTTGGAGTTAAAGTTGTGTATTGGTTTTATTTATTTGCTTTAATATCATGAAATTGATTCTGATATTTTAGAAATAATGGTAAAGGGTACTTTAGTATTTACATTAGAACCTAAATGGTGTTTGCCAGTGGAACTATTTTTTCTGCGGTGGTGTAAGAGATAGTTGTATAACATGCTAACATGCTTTACAAATTTACAGGCTCTGGCAACTGCAATATCAATTCTGATTTATGATCTTAATTGATAACAACTACTGTAATTAATAAAACTGTCAATGTTTGGTGCTGTCCTGAAACAATTATGTGCAAATGTGTAAAATTGAACTGGACACACTTTGCTTACAGTATGCATGTGGAATGTGAAAGTTTAACATATAAAATTAGGAAATGTGGTATGATTACCAATGAAATACTCACCAAATCCCAAGAAATAAACAAAGATCCAGAAAAGTGCAGCACTCCTAGTGATCAATTTCAGGCTATTTTTCTTCAGTGACGTAACAATACTACATAGTTACCCCTTCTGCAGCATTCACTACTAAATCTTTATCTTAAGGGTTTTGCATAAGCACAACTTCTCATAAAGAGCTCAAGTGATTTTTATTAACTTTCATAGTAAGTTTGGGCATCATATGTAGATAACATGCATATAGGAATATAATTACTGTTGGAAGAATGGAATTGGAGACACATGTAATCCAAATTTTTAAGATTTTTACTTTATGAAACCCTGTAAGCATAACCCCTCCTAAACTGCACAAGGGATATTTTTTTTTAAATTTTAAAGCAAGGTTGGGCATTTTTAGAGGCTGGGGGTATTCTTTTCTGAGCTTGCTTACAGTATTTCTAGTTAGCTAAGGCTCAGATAGGATAAATGTATTTATCGAAGGGGATATCAAATGCAATATTGAAAGTTGAAGTACTCTATAACATCATATTTTTTTTCTTGTTTCTAAACATACATTCATTCATTCATTCATTCATGTCTTTATATTTTAAGTAATGAAATTACAATGAACATATTACAAAATAAGCATAACAAAATGAATGTATATTATAATACTAACTAATGAGATGATATGTAAAAAAAAATGCTTTATAAATATTACTTGCTAATGTATGTATAATCAAAGTGCTGAGGCACTGAATCAAGGAAGATTTCAAAGCAATCAAAAATATTCATGTAGCTAACTTGTAGGCTAAATAAACCGATCAAAACTTAGTCTTTTAAAGAATAACCATTTGTTTTAGCGCCGTGTATATTTATACAGTCCGTTTATCAATATATATTTTTGGATCTTATTTTGTATTGTTGCTTTTGGTATTCCTGGCTGTACGCATATGTTGATGTCCTCAAATTCCCGAACACTTAAATTTGCATATCTTACAAAATATGAATTCCACTGAGAATCACTGACTATTAATATTCGATGAATTTTCCCTACACGGTACACCACTATGGTTTACAGCTAATCTTTCCATATTACAGCCTGACAACCCCAGCATGCAACACGCCAGGAGTACCCCATTCCACCACCTTGGGCACACATCCCAGTTGCTCTGTGGGCGGAGTGCCCAGCCCCCGGCCAGGTCTCAAAGCACCACTTAGTCGCCCCTCACGACAAGCCCAGCACCGCCGCAGGCCCGCCCCCTGACACCCGGACCTGCACGGGGCTCGACAAAGTTTGATTGACACTAGAAAAAGGGGGGATGGGTAAGGTCGTTCAATTTATCCTCCTGTGGCGGAGCGCAAAGGTTCCTACTCCTATCGAATACCACAGCAGGGTTCTTTAACGTGCGTGGAATGTGACATCTTTCCCAAGACGGTGCACCACTATAGTTTGCGGTCAGGTTTTCCGTATTATAGCCTGACATGTAACATGCCAGGGGTACCCCATTCCACCACCTGGGACACACATCCCAGTTGCTCTGTGGGAAGAGCGCCTAACCCTGCCTAGGTTACAGTGCACTATTTAGTTGCCTTTTACGACAAGCTTAGCGCTGCTGCAGGCCTATTCTTTTAAAAGGGAGAAATTTGCAAAAAACTTTTCCTTGTTTGTGCTCACTTCGATGTAGATTATTTTTTGTAATGAAACTAAAATTTGTCCTTGTTATTGTTGTCTGAATTAGGCTATGGTTTAACTTGTTGGAACTGTGCATGTATTTACAATAAATGATTACCTTTCTGTAGGATTTTTTCAGTTCATACAAGGATAAAAATTCTTGTTGTAAAAATAACTATGCAGTTTAAAGATCATTAAACTAAAATCAAGATTTGAACAATTTAAGATTCCAATTAAGTTGGAAAGTCAATGGTATAGAGATTTGGTGAATACAGGGTATATGATATCTTTGTCACAAATGCACTATGAGTATAAATCCATCTTTTTTTCTCTCCAAAACAAAAAAGTACTAGTGAACCCATACCCCATAAGTACCATTTTGTTTATGATGAATCACTATTGCTGAGTGTTTTATAGCTGTCTGCCTTCAATAATATATGCACATTTCTTGCACTTTTTTCTGCATGAAATATAATTATAGTACAAGTAACTCTTATGTTTTGCAAATATATAAGTGCTAATATATCAGGCTTCATGTTTTTATAGTTTTTTTATTAAGAGATGTTGACATATACATTTATTGCTGCTTCGTAGTGTCCCAGCACACAAATGGTCTGTTTTACTTTTGCTTTCTTCTCACTTCATCTAGTGAAACTTCTAAGTGATAACCACTGAAAAGAAATCAAGGAAAAAAATCATAACATTGTCTGATATATGCAAAATGTTACACAGTAAATTCATGAAAATATACATGTATTTTAACTATATGATATGGAGAAACCTCCTCTTGTTTGGAAATATTGTTACGTGTAATATAATTTTGTGCAAATCAGGCAAAAATAATGGTTGGGTGGTTATAACAGTACCAGGTTTTAACTGGTTTTTAAACCACCTGGTCAATATTCCCACAGTGATCAATACTGGTCAATTGAAATTTTGCAAACAATATTTCTGTCTTTATTCATAGTTTTTTGTCCTACATTAAAAATGTTAATATAGTATACATTTACTATATTTCAATGTTCTTAGATTTTATTCTTATAATTACTCTATAAGCTGTATTTATGATTAAGAAAAAATAAACATTTATCAGAAATAATATAACAAACGTTACAAAAATGTACAGTGTATTTCATGCGCACATCTTTGTTTCAATAACTATTAATAACAGGTAACATAAATAAGAGTAGAAAAAGGTTACTTTTCACCTGTCATTGTTAAAACAACATTCCCTCATTACCAGATACATTTTGTAAATCATTAAAAGTGGTTTGAAGTGATGAGTTTAAAACAATAAATTAAAGGCATTTCATTTACCAGACAAAAACCTTCTAAATACAGAAAATGGAAAGCTTTATGGCTTCTTCCATATATGATTTTAGCTACCTGCTGATTTATAATGATGTTTGGATCCCATTTCAAAATCTCTGGATTAATCCCTGAATGTTGATTTATCTATGAGCAATTAATGTCACACTGTAAAATAGAAAACCAATTAGATACATGTATTACTATATTTCAAATATCATAATTTTATGTATGAAATCTTAAATTGATACTGTACTGCATATGCCAGTAACCATAGATAGAGAACATGCACATGTATTTTTGTGGTTTTCAGTGTAAATTTCTTGTTCACAGACATACAAATGTAAACTGCAAATTTTGTTAAGAAATATGACAACACTGTTCTACGCTGTTCTAAAAACAGTATACCTATTACTCGTTTTGAAAATTTTGAATAACTGTGTACGTACAAAGTAAATGAATAAATAATGTATACCTTCAACACTTACTTAGTACATTGTACATGTAAGAATGTCCATGAAAATAAGCTCTTTGAAAAGCTCTACTTTTGGTAGCCTTGATATCCAACACATTTTCAATGCACTTTCATGGACACAGAATTTCTAACATAACTGTCCTTCTTGATGTATAAAAATCTTGTTTCTTACTTTATTATCTGCATTCAAAATAAATGTATCTGGTATATCTTGACCATGTACTGAAAAGAAACATATTGATAATCATAGTTATGACTTACATGGATATATACACATGTTCATTGTATTACTATTTCTTTAAACTCCATACTGAATTGTACATGCCAAAATGGAATTTCAAGAAGAGATATTATAATAATTGTAGTGTTAAATATAATTCGGAAGTGTAAATAAAATAATATTTTATTTTCACCATAGAATATTGATCGTTACATTTGTTCGAACACGTGTTCTCATCGCAATTAAAAACATCTGAGTGAATCTGAATTCACCACATCCGGTTCCGTCATCACCCGGAAACGCACCTGGAAATACAGGTAAGCATTTAGTTTCAAATTATAACACTCATAAAATTATTATTGGGGCGGTGGTGGGTCATTCAGAAATATATTTAACACTACAATTATTATAAAATTTCTTCTTGAAATTCAAAAATTTCCATTTTATAATAATTATGTTAAATATATTTCTGAAGTGTAAATAAAATAATATTTTATTTTCACAATAGAATACTCTCAGTTTCCAACTGATTCCAAAGTATTTTTCCTTGTAGGTGGTGTACAAATAATTTTCATATACTCTGTACAAATAAAATCCTTAAACCAATAACTTCAAATGTCAGAAAACATCAGAACAGTATATACAGAAACTATATACATACAACTGGTCATTCACTGTTCTGAAAAACACATACATGAACATAAAAACCTTACTGTAATAGTTTTTGGGAATCTAACTCCCTCAAATAAAATTTGGCAAAAATTGACTCAGAAGCCCAATCTGCTGCTTCTAAAATAGATTTGACAGAATGTACCCTTGTACAATGCCCAAGTTGGAGCAATCACTCTTGTAGAATGAGCTTTAACTTCTACATCTTTATCTGCATATGCTGTTTTGATTGCCTGAACAACCAACTTGAAATAGTAACTGTTGATACTGGTTTATGTGGTTCTATAATAGCCAGAAATAACCTAAAACTGTCTGGCGCTTCCAACCTATGTCGAAAATCTTTAGTCATATCTAAATAGATTTTCAAACATCTATTACAATCCAAAAGTGGCCTTTCCTCGAAATGAGGAACATGTATTTTCATCCCAAAATGCCTTTGTCTATCCTGTTTAGATAACCCATGTCGTATGAAAGTAACACCCTTCTCTTGTACCTTCATAGGCTCCTGATCTATTCTGAGACTCTCCAAATCACTATATCTTCTAAAAGTAGTTATTGCCAACAGAATACTGTTTTTAAAGTAACCAATTTTAATGAAACTTTATCTAGAGGTTCAAACTTTGAACTCTCTAAAGCTTGTAAAACAATTTCTAAATCCCATTCAGGGAGTAATTTTACTTGAGGTGGCCTAGAATTAAAAATTTCCTTAATCAATCTTGAAATGTGTGGATTTTTTCCCACTGGACAATTCTGAATTGGAGGCAAAATTGCTGACAACATAGATCTATAACCAGATATGGTTCTATATTGTAAACCTGATTCATATAAATAAACCAAAAAATCATCTACTTCACTTAAACGTGCTGAATATGGATCAATTTGTTTTGAACTACACCAACTATTGTATTTGACAAATTTGATGGAATAATCCTTCTGAGTTCCCTGCCTCCATGAAACAGTGAGCAACTCTCAAACTGGTTCTGAAAAACCTGCTTTGAAGTTTCTGTCGAAAGAAGCCAAGCATTCAGTTTTAACATCTGTGGATCTGGATGATAAATCTGAGTTCTTGGTTGAGTCAACAGATATTTCTGTAATGGAAGTTTTAGGGGATGAGCTATCAACAACTCCTATATCTCCGGATACCAAATTCTCCTTGACCACTGAGGAGCTATAAAAATTACCTGACAACGGTACTGCTTGATATATTTCAGTATCTTCTGTATTGGACAAATTGGAGGGAAAATGTAAACAAACATGGTCTCCCATGAAATTGACAGTACATCCAGAGCCACTGCTTCCGGATCCACTGTCCAAGTACAGTACTTCACAATCTGTTTGTTCTGCACTGAGGCAAAAAGATCAATCTGAGGTTTCCCAACCTTGGAAAAGATCTGCTGAACAATTTCCTTGTTCAACATCCATTATTTTGGTCGAATTTTGAATCAACTCAACTGATCGGCTAATATATTTTTCTTGCCCATTATATGAGCTGCTTTCAAAATTATACCATTTTGAATTGGCATCTACCACAATTCCCTTGTCAGAAGACACAATTTCGGTGATCGTGTCCACCCCTTCTTTGGAACAGGAAATAATGTAATGTAAAAACCGTTTACAGCCTGTGGAAAATTTACTTTTTCTATGACATCCCTTGTCCAAAAGAGTATCTATTTCTTGCATAAAAAGACTCTTGATTTTTTTTGAGAAACCAAAGTCTTTATTCCCTTCCAAAGAGGTTTCTCTTGAAATTCCAATTTATAACCCTCTTGAATAATCGAAATTATCCACCGATTTGTGGAATTGTTCTGCAATTTTGAACAAATTTAGTTAGGTTACCCCCAACAGGTATTTGTGGACACAGACATATTGTACTTGCCTCTGAGTCAACTGTCATTCTTCTTGGGGATCGGAAAAGAACCCCCAGAACTCTTGCCAGACTTGCCATCTTTCTTCTGGTTAGCCTGATACACCTTATACACCAATGACTTCAATTCCCCGTTCTCACGGCTAATTAAATGACAAAAAGGCCCGATACAACCCGCTTGGTCAACAGTTTTTGTTGACATTGCAGATAGGTCCTAAACAGGTTGACCTACAGTTTCTTTGTCAGTGTCCTTATCCTATGCATTTATCAAAAACCTAATGCCTGTTGCATGTAAAGAATAGAAATAATGTTCATATGAGATGAAAGCTGTGCTTTTCAATTTGACATAGTGGTTGGGTATACAACTGACAGTGACTGTCCCAAAATTTAACAGCCTTCTGACCATGAATTTGTTTAAGCATAGGTTCAAGAATATCTAAAGTAGGAACCTTCAAAAACTCTACTGCACTATCATGTATAGGGAAAATGTTCTCGTATTCCTCCTTGTAAGATGTAATGCGATCAGGGTTCTTGCTACGCCAAGAATTTTCAAGAATATCTACTTGTGCTTGGTCTAATATTAACCTTACCCTACTCTTTTGTTTCGCAATGTCTTCCTTTAAGATCTGCGACAAAAATTACTCATTGTCTGACTACTTTCAGACTGTTCATTAGTCAACTCATGCTCACTCACAGATTGCTGCAAATCTGTATTCTGTGTTTTAGCACATGAAATATGTTTCAGAAACCATTCAACCTTACTGTTTGAAACATTAATTGTATTGTCATTTACATGTATGCTATCAGTGTCTCTTTTAACTGGATTATTTCCAGAAACACTTCCATTTGGTTCACTTTTGTCATATTCAGACCTTATGTCTAACTCCTGACATTCCCTTTCATTAACCATAATAAGCAACTCTGACTAGGTGTCAAAGAGTAATCAAGGGAACCAAGGTTATAGTGGTAATCAAAAGAATGTAATCCAGGGACAAAGACCAGACATGGAAAACAGACATACACAACAAAGAACATAAAGTAACTAAAATCATACATACAAAGTAACAAAAGCAAATGAGCAACTCGGACTCCACTAAAAACTGGGAGCATGGACCAGGTGCACTGGTAGGGTAAGCGTCCTCTACTTTTCTAGAAACACCCGCCAAGTTCAGGGTAGACAAATGAGGAAAGGAAAACTATGATCCATTGAATAAATCAGTTTTCATGGTGTTGATGGATACACCATAATGATCCACGAGTTCATGATGACGACCATAAAATATCTGTAGTGATGACTTCAATCTTGTAGCAACATAACCCTGTTCCAGAAGCCTATTTGTTAGAGTTCTAGCGCGATACGAAAAGTCTGCGTAGTTACGGCAAGCTCAGGCATAACGTATGAGTTGTGATATGAACACTCCATACACAGGAGCCGAAGGGATATTGCCACAGATGAAAGGAAAGTTGACAATTCTGAATGAAAAGTCATCACGTTTGTCGTAAAGTTTGGTCAATAGTTTTCCTTTACCATCGATTTCTAAGTGTAGGTCAAGATATGAGGCTGACTTCACAGTGTCTGTAGTATCCTTTATCTCAAGTTCTTTTAGGTAGATGCGATGTATCAAATCCCCGAAATTAGTATTGTTTAAAGATAACACGTCATCTATATAGCGGAAACTGAGATTGAAGGATCTAGCTAAACAATATTCTTTTTTCCTGATCAGATCAGCTATTAAGTCAGCCTCATAAGAGTGAAGGAATAGGTCAGCTAGTAAAGGGGCACAATTTGTTCCCATTGGAATGCCGACTGTTTGTTGAAAAACACGTCCACCAAACTGGACAAATATGTTGTCGATTAAAAATTCCAGCATTTTGAAAACATTTTCCTCTGTATATTTGGAAGATGAGTTGGAATTATTTCTTACAAAGTATGAGGAATCTCTATATATTTGTATCTAGGTGTACCATTTTTTTTGGAAAAACAACGATGTATAATGTTTTTACGTCGGGATTTTAACTGAGTATGGGGAATAGAAGTATACAGTGTTGAAAAATCATAGGTTTTAATGCTATTACATTCAGATGATAGTCTTAAACCGATTGTCTCCAAAAGATCTTTCGAATTTTTCAGAATCCACATTGAATTAATACCACTACGGGAGTAACAAGTGTTGTGGTAGGACTGTAGACCCTCTTTGACAGTTGTGAGTATAGAAGTTAAACGTTTTGAAAGAGGTTTGGTGGTACATTTTGCAAATCCAGCTATGAAACGTTGTTTGTATGGATTCTTGTGAAGTTTAGGAATCCAGTACATAGACGGTAAATCACAATCATCGTCCTTGGTAGAGAGACCAAAAGAGGATAGCACAGATTTATGGTTTTCCACAATCTCTTCTTTGGAAAGTGGTAGCAGTGTGGGTCTTATCACTGCTATTATTTTCTATGTCTACCTCTGATAATAAACATTGGATATAAAACAATTTGCAGACAAAAACAATGTTGTTTTGGGCTTTGTCTGCTGGTACGACAACATACTTGTCATGTATAATAGACAATGTTTTTGCTACATCTGGGTCTTTGAAAACTGATGTAGCCTTGGCACTCATTGACCTACTAAAAACTTTCATTCGTTTCAAAATTAAAGACCTCACGGCCTTCAACCACTCTGACAGATAATCCATGTCTTCTTGTTCTCGCTTTATCCATTTTCTTGCATAGTCCTCGACGGCATCCATAAGAACTTTAAAGTTATAATTCCAATTTATGGAGCGTGGTTCACGGTACTTGGGACCTTTAGAAAGGATATTACGCAGAGATTTGTTTTCGATAATGGTTAAATCTCCCGTAACGACGTGACCAGAAGGACCATATTTGAATGGAGAGGTTTTGCAAGAACAGTCAGGTGGTTTAGCCTTGAAGTCCGCAAACTTGAGGTTCTGCAATAGCCTTTTATAATTTAAAAGATCTTTTAAAGATCTTTTTCCAGTGAAATGCCCTAGGAATTCATTTGTAGAAGAAAATATTCCAGTGGTTTTTTAGTGGAGTCAAAGTATTATCAGTGAAATACATATATTCCAGAGGAATTTTAGACAAGCCTGCCATGTTTTTTTCCAAAGAAATATTTCAGAATGAGTTTATACAATTGTCTCTCCTAATTGTTTGAAATAATAAATCCAAGTTTGAGATTTATGGCTTATATTTTGCAAAAAAAATATTTTAAAGTAATCATATTTTGTTTTCACCACATTTCAATAAATTAACAAAAATCTGTTGTCCTTTTCACAAGAAATCATAAGTGTAAAATTAGTTGTAAGTTATGACGTTGCAATACTTTGACTTACTAAATAATGACGTCATAACTTACGACTAATTTTACACTTACAATTTTTTTGTGAAAAGGACCACTGGTATTAAAAGAGAATTCAAGTTGCATAATTAAATGCATTTGAAATTAAATTAGTATTTGATTCTGATATATTAAAACAATAATGTTTTTTTAGGTAAATAGATGATCTTTATAAAAAGTACCCCATTCCACCACCTGGGGCACACATCCCAGTTGCTTTGTGGGCAGAGCACCCTAGACCCCGGCTAGGGTTGTGAGCACTATTTAGTCGCCTTTTACGACAAGCTTAGTTCTGCTGCAGGCCTATTCTTTTAACACCTGGACCTGCACAGGGAAATACATAGAATTGAAAACCAAAACAAACAAAAAAAACAAAAATTGTAAAACAAAGTTTCTGCTGGTTATTGAACTTTTATTTAAATTTATGTACATCTACCGAAAATAAAATGATTTCTTTGTATCAACTAATGTACAACAATAAGTAAATTAATTTTCTTCAGAAATAAGAAGGAACTATTTTTGTGAGGAATGACTTATTATTATGTGAGTTTTCTGAATTAAAATTTTGGCACTCAGAAGGGTTAATGGCTGACATCAAGGGATAGCAGTTGGGCCCTCTCTTTAGATAAGTTGTTTTTATTTATTTGTTCTTTTAGTTATAAATATTTGCAGAAAAAATGACTTACTGTGAAAGTACTTAAATTCGTGGAAACCAACTTCCGTGGATAAGGGAATAAACACAAGTTCGTAGATTCTTGAATTCGTTTTAGGCTTTCAGTATACATATTAATGGAAATATCCTATTTGATTGGAACCAAATTTTGTGGATTGACCTTCCCACGAAAACCACGAAAATTGGTACCCCAAGAACAATAGTACTTTCACAGTAATTAAATGAAATGTTTAGATATCATTTTAACTCATATGTAATAAGCATCAATAAACTGGCTTGCACTCTTCAAAAGCAACTTGAAAGATTTTAAACTTTTCCATTTTAACTGTAAGTAAACTTTTCCTTAAGTTATATCAGTGAAAAATATTAGAAAAATATTCTTTTTATAGTTTAATCTGAATGAAGATAGTATTTTTTTCTTGTAACTTGCATTATATATATATAATCAAATGAACCTCAGTCAGAGTAAACAAACTTGTAGACCATCATGCATTTTATTGAATATGATTTTTTTGTGGGTATTTTAATTTTTTTTCCAGATAGGCAGAAACTTAACTTTTTAACACTGAATTAAGTTTCCAATGAAAGAATTTTAGTGATCAATTCTTTTTCCTGTTCTCACTTGTATCACTTTTAATATTTGTTGTTGACAATAACATGAATATTAAACTGCAAATTTACTAAAATATACAACCAGAATCCCCACAGGAGCATCTTTCAAATTTCAGTGGAGTGTATAGTGGGTTCCACTGGACTTTCCATAGGACACAGACCAGTGAACTACAGTAGAATTCCACTTGAATTTCAACTGAATTACAGTGAATTCCAGTAGAAATTCCATTGGGCATTTCTCCCAAATTTTCACTGTAATTTCAGTGGATTCCACAGGAAATTCAACCAATTCCAATGAAATTCTGAAGGAATTTGGGCAAAATTGCCCACTGGTATACTAATGGAATTCTAGTGGAATTCCAGTGTTTATTTTCACTAGGGGGCCCTCCTTTTTGATAGTTCAAGATAACCTACTGAATATGATGATTATGCCACATGACCTCCTTTCATCCTTACTGTTGATACAGAGACATTGTGTATGTCTCTGCTTTGAAATCATAATAATTGAACAATTCTGTTTATTTTCTATTTTAAATACTTCATTGTTTGCTACAAGTATGTACAAGTGTGTTTACCATTTTATTTTATTCATGGACATGTACATGCAGTAATCAATATATATGTACACTGTGCTTGCATTTTATGTACAGAAGTTCAATTAATCACACATGACATTTTCCAATAAAAAGGAGGGGTGCCCTCCCCTGGATCTGCCACTGTAATCTATACTTACTACACAAAAAGTGTACATTGCCGCTTCGACAATCTGTCATTAGAAGCTCCCGACTTCTTCATTAGATGGGTCAGAATGAGTAAAATAAATTTGCAAATCTCGATTGAGCTTTCCTCCCTGCAAATGTTCCGGTCAATTTGATGAAATAGTCCAGCTCTCTGCGTCAAAATTTAAATAGTTAATATCATATAATCATTGAAATCTTGCAGTTCAAAGCATATTAAATAGCATTAATATTGTTATACGCCCATGTCATATTTAAAGTAAATATCACATATTTGACATGGAGTATGATCGGCGGTGGAGCGATATCTTAATGTAAACTTTGCAAGGAGAATAACCTGCGGAGTGTTATTTTGGTAGTTATATGTTGAAATGTCTATCCTTGTTACGTAATTTGATTGCCAACGATCTCTAAGTCAAGTTCAGTCTATAAATAGACTTCCTTGACAAAAAATAGAGTGTTGGGGTACATCATGCATTGGCAGTAAGTCGATTATATCTGGCAGAAGACTGAATAATGTTTTGACGACTAAGTTTCCTTAATTAAGTGGGTTCCCAGTCTTTTAGATCAGTTGGCATCTGTTTTCCTGATGAGATTTAGTACAAATCCTCATCATTATAACATGAAAGTGCCTGGTAATTTCTCAATTATTATGTCTGACCATGTATCAAAAATGTTAATGTGTGAACAACTATGTAGGAAATATGTGCTAACTGATCTCTGTATATTCAACCACAAATGGAACAATACTTCACTGATAGTTCAAGAATGTCACATAACAATTTCCTAATAAAATTATACCAGGTACTAATTTCACTGTAACAGAAATTTGCAAATGTCAAAGTTGCAGCTATTGTGCAATACTAATCAAGATTTGAAATGCTAGTTCAGTTCAATAACTTCACAAGTTCAACTTTCAACACAAATAAAATGTCTCCACTTATTTTCCATACATAGTTTTCTGCAACAGGTCTTATATTCAATAAAAATGATTAAAAGAAGATTTGTTTGCACTAAAGAGCTACTTTCTTATGAATAACTGAAGCAGACATCCAGCATACATTGGACAGTAGCCTCATCATTTCTGATGCATAATATATCATCTGGGATAAGGGCACAGCTAACAATATTAGTATACAGTATAAGAATTTGAACATTCAGTATCATACAATAGATTGTTAACAAAGACTAAATATTACAAGACAGACAAAAAGCGCACCCTGTCTCACACTTTCAAGAATTCTGAAACAAAGTGACTTATTGATTTAGTGTTGATTTACTTCAATAACACTATGAGTATGAATATGACAATCGTCAATGATTTAGCTTAATTTGCCTTTAACCCATAACTGAGTTAACCCTTACCCCATACTGTAACTGATGCTTTCCTGCCATCTGGGAAAGCAACATATACACATTTCTAAATTATAATGCTAGCTGTGCTCTGGGAAACATTTTGTTGTTATACTGTGCACCAATCTACTTATAGACAGACCTGACTTCCCTTTATATCAGAATTCTGATTTTTCATTGCAAGATTTTAATGTTATGATTCATTTTTCCGTGTTGCTCATTTGCTTTTGTTACTTTGTATGATTTTAGCTACTTTGTGTTCTTTGTTGTGTATCTATGTTTTCCATGTCTGGTCTTTGTCCCTGGATTACATTCTTTTGATTACCGCTATAACCTTGGTTCCCTTGATTACTCTTACTATATATTTACTTCTGATTCTGCCATTTTTCACCATGTTTCTTGACCTTGGAAAATCAGGTCTGTTAATGATTGAGAATTATTCAATGTGTCTGAATTCTTAGTCCCATTGTCATTGACCCAAGAATAGGTTACACTTTACAGATCTACATTGTATGCCATTGAGGTACACTGTTTTGTACTCAAAAGTAGGCCCAGTATAATTTAGTAAAATTTAAAAATAATAGGTGAAACTAAATGATGTTGATTATTGGTAGTAAAGGGCTTACATGTAAATATGTGAAAAAAAAAGTGTAAAGTGCATGCTTTAAGCTGTCCAGAAAGCTTCAGATCCTCACTGGATTTCACTACTTTGTACAAGCTGGGTATTTCTCAAAAATGCTTAGTTTCACACAAACTTTAAAGTTAAAATCATGAAAAAAATGAGAACAAACAGGTACATATTTTTATATGCATCACCACAAGTAGTGGCCCTATGATAAAACAAAACAAAACAAAACCAAAAAAAAGGAAAAGAAAGAAAAGAAAAAATGGGAAACTTATAACCAGTTTTCATGTTCAGGGCCATATATTTGGATTTTTATATGTTTGAATTGTTCCATTGTTCATGTCTCAGTATTTTTTTTTTATATTTAATGTCAATAAACAAGCCGTGGTGAGTCATAATGATTTCATGAGCATACATATACCATATATGTTAATTTATAATTTTGATTTCAGGATAAGGAAAATGAATAATTAAACTGTGAGTTTACTTAATCTAAAAGTCCCAATGATTGGTTACTGCAATACTGGTCCATTTTTTATGCAATCCACTAAGTCACACTTTTTCTGGAATCAATTAGATTAATTATCTGTACAATACCACAAATTGGCAGAAAAGTTATAGAAAAATATGCCCCACAACTTGAAAAGTGTTAAAATGTGCACCCTGACGGCTCCTGGATTTAGGTTAAACGGTACTATTTATTTCTTTTATAGGCACCAATAGTAAAACTTTTCTAAAATTGACCTCTTTAAATAATGATGGAACTATAAACTGACTTTTCCAGTCATTATCTTCATTTCCCTTACTTAAAATGTGAGCAAAGTCATAGCATAACAGTCTCCTTTCTTTGATATTTTAAGCAGATGATGTTTAATATCAAAGTTCCCTATTTCTATGAAAGGCACATGAATTAAATTAATATAAATATATTTATATACAATAGTTTACAAAAAATGTTATGCAGTTTTAAAGTATGATAATGTTAGAGTCTGGATTTAATAAAAAAAAAAAGATTTGTCCAATCATGCTGTCTGGAAGTATTTACTTTAGTAGGATACATGAAAGGCCAACCTGAAAATGAGAAATAGTACTGGTCTGCCTGTGCGGAGAACCCATCACTTTACCTCTTAATTTAAAATCATATAATGAGTCATCAATTATTATTGAGATTTTCTAGAGAATATGAATGACTATGACAGTATTCCTCAATATTTTACATGACAATACTCAGACTTTTATTGATTTTGGGAGTTAAGATTTGAACATTTTAGAAGTTAAGGGCCAAAAGGGGGCCAGAAACATGCATTTTCCTGAAGTGCAGACAATAATTTGACTTTTACATGTACATGTATTAATAAAGTGATCTCTTTGAATATGACTGTATTACAAGGTGCTTCATCACCAAAAGAAGACTTGGATTGATTTTGTGGATTAAGACTTGAAGTAGTTTTTAATTAGAGGCCAAAAAGATGTCTGGAACGAGCATTTTCCTTATGTCTGGACAATTACTTGAGAAAAAGTAAATGGGTCTGATATAAATTTTAGTAAAAGTTGTCATATGATGAAAGGAAGACTGGGAATAGTATTTTGAGTTGTTAGTAGAACAAAGTAAGAATATGGGAGTACAAAGGTACCCGAAACTACAAGATGCTCTTTGAGGTTTTAACTGAAACCAATTGAGAATAAGGGCGAAAAAGTTGGAACTAAGATTCTGGTCATATACTTATCCTGTGTTAAATATCTAATAGTAATCTCAAGTTCAAAGTTGTATCAAGTTTGAATAAGTGTGTCCATATTTTCCCTAGCTGTTCCAGATTCGACCTCTGTGTTCGTATCAAGCTGTGTCATGCAAAGCATTTCATTGTTGATTAAAGAAGAGCTATTCCTGGGCGATATTAATTTTCTTGATAGTTTGTTAGTTCACAGTTGACTAAATTGGAGAACTGAATATCAAATTAGAATATGAAATCGAATAAATTGAGTGTCAACCATAAGAAATGTGCTGTTGACCCTATCACACTTGCAAGCTTCAGTTTTTCCCTGCTTTCTTAATCTTTGCTACATCTTGGAAATGGGAATGTTATTTTAAGACAAGCATCTTTGAATAGTAAAATTGATAATGAATTGATGTGTGATTTTTTATTGGCCTAAAACTGGATGCAACATATTGAATACTGCTCTGTTTTGAATTCTCTACTACAACAACCATGAGTAAAGTGACATGCGATACTAATGTAATGACATCAAAATATGTGATTCTATGTAGAAGTACAACCATAGTCAGAATGGTATACTGTTGTTAACAGTATTTATGAATGCTTAAGTCCGAAAGGAGAACTACCAGTATGTAGTGTAAAGAAATTTAAACTATATCTGTTCACCATTACAAAGTTTATAAGTTGGAGATCTGACTGAAGTTAATTAAATTTCTTAAGACAAGTGCTTACATTATATAAAGATCTTTTTTTTATCAAATAGTACCTGATTGTTACTGGATTCATGCAATTAAAACTTTTTTTCAGCAAGGAGAAGGATTCTGTGATTATTTGGTGAAATAAAGCCACAGTCTGGAGCGGAACCACTGTCTGCTGACCAATGTGTATCTGTGAGTTTAATATCCTGAATATTTTATCTGATGTTTTTGACAGAATGCTCAAAAATGGACAGCAGATATCACTTATGGTATAATAAATGGTTTTAATCAAGTGCAAACATTTTGTGGTTGCATAATGGTATGATGCTTTGTTGCCATTGTCAAAGTCTTCATTGTCTCCATCATCCATAGACATTCTGTTTTGGCTCAATAACTTGAACTTTGGTTTGTTGATTTTTACAAGATTTATTAAAATGTTTTCCAAACTAAATCTGTTAATGATTTTATGGCGATCATTCCCTAAGTGGTAATAGTTAGTCTCTTGAGAATAAAAATTGAGTATATATTATCCCAATTTGATAAAATTTTAATATTTTCATACTCTCAGTTTAGTCGAAATGTTTTGCCGAAGGCCATCTGAGCTATTGCCCTCACTTGGCGACCGTCATTGACCGTCGTTAACATTTTTTCAAAACTCTTCTCCTCTGAAACTACTTAACCAGTTGGAACCAAACTTGGTATGAATATTCCTTGGTGTATCCTGCATAGAACTGATTTGGGGATTTTTGATCCGTAGAAAAACATGGCCGTTTTTACTAAAAATAGAACATAGGGGACGGACAGTAGTTTTTCGCATATATCTCCAAAACAGTTAGGTTTAGCCAAATTCTGATAAATTTTCATTATAATCTATGAAGCCATGTTGGAGTTATTGCCCTTTTTCGACGTGTTTTGTTATTTTTTATGTTATTTCTTTCAAAAATCTTCTTCTCTGACACTACTTGACCAGTTGGAACCAAACTTGGTATCCTGCATAGAACTGATGTGTGGATTTTTGATCCCTCGAAAAACATGGCCGCTGTTACTAAAAATAGAACATAGCAGTCAGGCAATAGTTTTTCGCATATATCTCCAAAACGGTTTAGGTTTAGCCCATTCCGAAAGGAGTAGAAGTGTTCATCATTATGAGATCTATCTGTGGTAAAATTTTCATTTTTATCTATTAAGCCATGTTGGAGTTATTACTCTTTTTCAAAGTTTTTTGCTATTTTTAATGTTATTTCTTTCAAAAATCTTTTTCTCTGACACTATTTTACCAATTGAAGCAAAACTAGGTATAAGTGTTCTCTTGGGTATCCTGTATAGCATTGAAGTGGGTTTTTTGATCTGATGAAAAAATGGTCAATGTTACTGAAAATAGAACATAGGGGTCAGACAGTAGTTTATCGCATATATCCAAAACCGTTCAGTTTAGCCAAATTCTTTCATAGCTGAAATGGTCCTTATTTTTAGGATTACAAAAGTCTTCAGGCATAAAATTTGTCAGACGCCTTCTTATAAGAGTTATTGCCGTTGACAGGGGAAAATGACAGGTTTTTTTTGTTTTTTGTTTTTTTTTTACAGTTTTCAGCCAATGTCTTGAAAACTATGATAGATTTAAACTTTCATTTACTGAAATGATCCTAATGATAAGTCCTATCAAAGTTATCTTGAGTCAAAATTGTTGGACAACTTCTTGTTTAATTTATTGCCCTTGAAAGGTAAAATTCATCCAGGTGAGCGATTCAGACTCCTGGGAGCCTCTTGTTTAGAAAAAATAAGATGGTATTGCAGTTTCTAAAATAGATAAATTATTTTAAAAAATAGTGCTTTTTACAAATATTCTATGAAACTTCGGAATTTTAATTCTTCTGGAACAAGGACGATGTGTTCACAATGATCTATATACACCAAATATGGACATTTTTCATATAAAAATTACTTTCTTTTCTTTTTAGAGCAATAAGATGGTATTGCATAAGTCAAAATACTCAGTATCTAAAGATTGAGTATATCTTAGCCTTATTTTATGAAATTTCAATATTTTCGTACTCGGATACCAGTAAAAATGTCTTCACAATGTACCATGTATAATGAAAATTGACATTTTTCATATCAACAATGTTCCTTTTTAGACAAGTAAGGTGGTACTGCACTAGTTAATAAGGCTAAATTATATAAAAAAAAAGTTCTTTTTTTCCCAATATCTTATGAAATTTTGATAATCTAATTTTCTTGGAACAAGGAAAATGTGTTCCCAATAATCTGTATACATCAAATATGGACATTTTTCACATAAAAATTACATTCTTTTCATATTTAGAGCAATAAGATGGTTTTTTATAAGCAAAAAAAAAAAAAATACTCTATTATCTAAAAAAAAAATTGAGTATATTTTACCCCAATTTTATGAAATTTCAATATTTTCATACTCTCAGTTTAGTCAAAATGTTTTCGCAGTGTACTATGTATAATGAAAATGAACACTTTTCATATTTGCAATGCAATATTTTTTTAGATAAATAAGATGGTATCGCAGTATCTAAAATAGATAAATTATTTGAAAAAAGAGTGCTTTTTACAAATATTCTATGAAATTTTGGTGTTTTTATTCTCTTCGAACAAGGAAAATGTGTTCACAATGATCTATATACACCAAATATGGACATTTTTCACATAAAAGATACTTTTTTTTCAAATTCAGAGCAATTAGATGGTATCGCATAAGTCAAAAGTACTGCATTATCTAAAAATTGAGTATATTTTACCCCAATTTTATGAAATTTTAATATTTTCTGATTCCAAGACCAGAAATTTCAAAATGTTTTCACAATGTACCATGTATAATGAAAAGGGACACTTTTCATATCAAAAATGCAACATTTTCTATTTTTTAGACAAATAAGATGGTATTGCATTAGTTTACATAGCTAAATTATTTCATAATAGAGTACTTTTTACCAATACTTTATGAAATTTTGGTATTTTTCTTCTCTTGGAACAAAGAAAATGTTTTCATGATTCATATACAACAGATATAGACATATTTCTGATGAAAATTACTTTGTTTTTATATCCAGGGTAATATGATGGTATTGCATCAGTCAAAAACACCATATTATCTAAAAAATGAGTATATATTACCCTAATTTTATGAAATTTCAATATTTTCATACTCAGAGACTAATGCAAATGTTTTCTCAATGTACATTGTATAATAAAATGGACATTTTTCATATCAACAATGCCATATTTTCTTTTTTAGATAAATAAAATGGTTTGCATTAGTTAAAATAGCTAAATAATTTTTAAAAAATGAGTACTCTTTACCATTACTTCATGAACTTTTTGTATTTTTGTTCTCCTGGAAAGGAAAATGTGTTCCCAATGATCAATATACAACAAATATGGACATTTTTCATATTATTTTTTTTTTCATATTTAGAGCAATAACATGGTATCGCATAAGCAAAATATACTCTATTATCTTAAAATTGAGTATATTTTACCCCAATTTTATGAAATTTCAATATTTTTATACTTAGAGACTAATCAAAATGTTTTTGCAATGCTTCATGTATGAGAAAATGGACATTTTTCATATCAACAATGCACTATTTTCTTTTTTAGATAAATAATAAGGTTTACATTAGTTAAAATAGCTGAATTATTTTTAAAAAAGAGTACTTTTTACCATTACTTCTTATGAGGCTGACTTAATAGCTGATTCCATCCGAAAGAAAGAATATCGTTTGGCTAGATCCTTTAATCTCAGTTTCCGTTATATAGATGATGTATTATCTTTAAACAATCCTAATTTCGGGGATTTGATATATCGCATCTACCCCAAAGAATTTGAGATAAAGGATACTACAGACACGGTAAGGTCAACCTCATATCTTGACTTACACTTAGAAATCGATGGTAAAGGAAAACTATTGACCAAACTTTACGACAAACGTGATGACTTAGAATTGTCAACTTTCCTTTCATCTGAGAAACATCCCTTCAACACCTTCGTATCGAGTGTTCATATCACAACTCATATGTTATTTCAGAGAATGTCGAAACTGACAATTTTTGTATCGCGCTAGAACTCTAACAAATAGGCTTCTGGAACAGGGCTTTGTTGCTTAAATATTGAAGTCATCACTAAAGAAAGTTTTATGGTCGTCGTTATCTTTGTTGTGTATGTCTGTTTTCCATGTACGGTCTTTGTACCTGGATTGCATTCTTTTGATTACTGCTGTAACCTTGGTTCCCTTGATTACTCTTTCATGGAATTTTGGCATTTTTGTTCTCCTGGAGCAAGAAATATATGTTCCCAACGATCCATATACAACAAATATGGACATTTTTTACACTTAAACATAGTTTTATTTATTTCATATTAAACGCAACATGATTGTATGGTAAAAACACTGCATCAACATATTTTTTTTTAGAACTTTCCTTCAATTTAAAAAATAAAAAATCAACATTTTCATACTTCCAGACCAATGACAATGTTTTAACAATGTATGATGTATAACGAAAATTAAAGTGATTTTATATCAAAACATTTATAGACATTTAAAAATTGTGTATATCGAATGTATTTACAAAAGCATAATTCACATTAATGTAAAAGTTCATGTAAGATTTTATCAATCAACAAAATACGACGAACACATACACTGTATAATAAATTTTTATTACTTTCATTTTGCAAGTAAGATCTGAGAAGAATACTTCCGGCGGACACGATCATTTGTTTATTGTGCTTCGTGCAAAGTGTTTCGTGTGGCTTTCGTGTATCATGTGCTTTGTGTGCGTGTTTCATGTGATGATGTTTCGTGTTTCCCGGGATAGTGTTTTGTGTGCTTCGTGTGCGTGAGATTGGGAATGTTGCACATTTCAGGAGGTATAAATTAGTTTTTAGTTTTTTAATTGGCTGTAAACATTAGCATATACGCAGAACAGTTGATTATGTTTGAAATAATTTCAAAGCTCTGAGCATAATTAAGTAGCCTTCAATAAAGAATATGCAGTACATTTAACAATAGTTTATTTGTGACATATTGTATAACTCTTCATTTTTGCAGATCCTTGCTTGAAGTCTGAATGAAGATTGACGTTGTCAGTTATCTTGTTACTATCCATGTGCTATATTTATTTTATCATAGTACTTTATAGTGACTAGTTTACATGACATTCAGCAGCATCTGAAGAGAATGCCATTAGCTTGAATTATCTCACAACTTTTTGTTTTCAGCAAACAGCAGGCATACATGTAAGAATGCAGCAGTTTTAGGAAAGTATAGTAATGATTTCTTTATATCATTTTAAGATAAATGTTGAAGAGGTAACAGTTATATGACGTGCAATTGCAATATTGCTGTATGAACAACATTATATTGGTATATAAAATACAGCTATACCACACATAAAACTGAGAAAAAGCCTCCCACTAACCACTTGTCTACCAAATTCAAGGTCGGTTGATGGGACCAAGAACTATTATTCCATCTTGGGACTATGATAAGAATTTTGGGCCTTCTTGAGTACTATTAATTCTCAAAATATTCGGAAATTTTCTATATCCACCTCTGTTGTTGAGAAGAATATTAAAAGGGGGTCATTCCTTACTGCTTGTGTACTAAATTTGAGGTCAGTGACTGGGATCAATGTCCATTAGTCCACCTTGGGATTAGGATAGGACTTTAGACCTACTTGACTATCAATTTCTAAGATATTGGGAATTTCCATATCTTCCTCTGTCGTTGAGAAAACCTTAAAAACCAAGGTCCATTAGTCCATTTTGGGACTGGGATTAGATTTTAGGCCTACTTGAGGGGTAACAATTCCTAATATATTAGGAATTTCTATATCTTCCTCTGCCGTTGAGAAAATCTTAAAAACAGATCCTCACTACCGCTTTTGTACCAAGTTCTTGGATGGGAGGCTGGGACCACAGTGCTTTAGTCCATCTTAGGAATGGGATGAGATTTTAGGCCGCTTATCTACCAAATTCAAGGTCGATGGATAGAACGAAGGAGTTTAAGTCCATCTTGGGACTATGATAAGAATTTTAAGTTATTTTGAGTACTATCAATTCCCAAAATATTGGGAAGTTTCCATATGTTCTGTCATTGAGAAAAATATTAAGAAGGGGCCCTTCCTTACCGCTTATGTACACAATTTGAGGCCAGTGACTGCAATCAACATATTTTAGTCTGCCTTGGGATTGGGATAGGATTTTAGGCCTATTTAAGGACTATCAATTCCCAAAATAAGGGGAATTTCCATACCTTCCCTTGTAGTTGAGAAAATTTTAAAACAGCTCCCCACTTATCACTTATGTACCAATTTAGAGGTGGGTGACTGGAACCATGATCCATTAGTCCATCCTTTGACTTGAGTGAGATTTAAGGTCTATTTGAGGACCATCAATTCCTTAAATATTGGGTTTTTCAATAACCTCCTCTGTCACCGAGAAAATTTTAAAATGGGGGCTCCTTACTACTTATGCACCGACTTCGAGTTAGGTGACTGGGACCAAGGTCCATAAGTGCATCTTGGGACTGGGGTTAGATTTTAGTCCTACTGAAGGACTATCAATTCCAAAAATATTAGGATTCTCCATATCTTACTATGTCGTTATTAAAATTTTAAAAAGGGGACCCCCTTTCCACTGATGTACCAATTTTGGTGTCTATGGATGGGACCAAGGTCCATGGGTGCATCTTAAGAATAGGATGAAATTTTAGGCCTACTTAAGGACTATCAATTCCCGAAATTCCATACCTTTTTCTGTCTTGCAAAAAAAATTTTAAACAAGGACCCCCCTCAACACTGATGTTCCAACTTCAAGGTGGGTGTCTGGGACCAAGGTCAATTAATCAATCTTGGGACAGAGATAAGATTTGGCCTACTTGAAGACCAACAATTCCCTAAATATTTGGAATATCCATATCTTCTTCTGTTGTTGAGGGAAAAAAAACTGCGATTCCCCCTTACAGTCCTTAAACCGATTGGCGGAACGATTTGACGGAGATCGATCTGATCGCAGTTTTGTTATGTAAAATGACGTAAGATCTGTTTAGAATGAAAGAAATGTAAAATAATAGTATAAATTGATGATTAAATCTATAACATAATGTAAATATGTGTAAAATGGACAAAAATAAAAAAAAACAAAAAAAAAAACTGTAAATTACATTGACCGCGCTAGCGCTGTGGTCATGTGATGCGATCACCAGTTCAATGGATCGATTTGACGGCTCGATGACTGACGGAAACTGATCGGTGGTCTCTGACCGATCGCAATTTTTGTTGTACGGATCGGTTCAGGTACTGTACCACTGATGAACCAAATCCGAAGTGGGTGTCTGGGACCAAGATCCGTTAGTCCATTTTTAGGGAAGGATATTTTAGGCTTATTTGAAGAACATTACAAAAAGGAGGCCCATCTCACCACTTATGTACCAAATTCGAGGTGGGCCATCTTAGGACTGGGATGAGATTTTAGGCCTTCTTAAGAACTATCAATTCCCAACATTGTGGGAATTTCTATATCTTCCTCTGCCGTACGGAAAATTTTTAAAAGGGGCAGCCCTTACCACTTATGTACCAAGTTCGAGGACGGTGACTGGAACCAGGGTGACTGGGACCATCTTGAAACTGGGATGAGATTTACTTGAAGACTATTAATTCCTAATATATTGGGAATTTCCATATCTTTCTCTGTCGTTAAGATTTTTTTATATAAGGGGGCCCCTAACTACCTATGTACCAATGTTGGTGTCGGTGGATAGGACCAAGGTCCAAGAGTCCATCTTGGGACTTGGATGAGATTTGATGGAAGACTATCACTTGCCAAAAATATTCGGAATTTCCATATCTTCTGCTCATGTACAAACTTGGAGGTCAGTGGATGTAATTTATTTGTTATATGTAAACATTTGTACCATAAATGAACTGGCCATCCGATGCTAGTTTACATAAAAACAAACTACAATAAGAAGGCCTGATAACTTCCATAACTTTTATTTCTACCTTTTTGTTAAATTATTATGGAAAATTCATGGTGTGTCAGACAGAAGGAGAAGTTTTCTCTTAGATTTTAGCACATATAAATCATGTACTACTATTTAACAAAACATTTTTTTGAAAATATTCATCGCTAAGCAATACAGGAAATCTAAACACCGAATTTCCGATTTTGCGTATGTAAATGTGCGATTTATCAATAACAATGTCAACAAATTCAAAAACAAAAACCAAACGTATTGTATCAAGTACCCCTATAACTGTAGAAATAAATAATGTTCTCTACCTTTCGAACTGTATCAAGTACCCCTATAACTGTAGAAATAAATACTATTCTCTACCTTTCGAACTGTATCAAATTCTCCTAATTACTGTAAAAATAAATTATATTCTCTACCTTTCGCCAATTTTATATTCAATTTATTTGTTATAAGTAATTATTCAAATGCCAGCTTATGAACAAACTATTTTATTTTTTATTTTATTTCTTTCAAAAATCTTCAGCTCTGACACTACTTGACCAATGGGAACCAAACTTGGTATGAATGTTCCTTGGAGTATCATGCATAGAACAGATTTGGAGATTTTTGATCCGTCGAAAAGCATGGCCGCTGTTACTAAAAATAGAACATAGGGGTCAGAAAATAGTTTTTTGCATATATCTTCAAAACAGTTAGGTTTAGCCTATTCTACAAGGAGTAAAAGTGTTCATTATGATGAGATCTATCTGCGGTCAAATTTTCATTTTAATCTATTAAGCCATGTTGGAGTTATTGCCCCTTTTCAAAGTTTTTTGCTATTTTTAATGTTATTTCTTTCAAAAATCTTCTCCTCTGACACTATTTTACCAATTTAAACAAAACTCGGTATACGTGTTCATTGGGGTATCCTGCACAGAATTGAAGTGGAGTTTTTTGATCCGTCGAAAAACATGGCCACTGTTACTAAAAATGGAACATAGTGATCAAACAGTAGTTTTTCGCATATATCTCCAAAACCGGTAGGTTTAGCCAAATTCTTTCAATAGCTGGAATGATCCTTATTTTTAGGACTACAGATGTCTTCAGGCATAACATTTGTCAGACGCCTTCTTATAAGAGTTATTGCCCTCGACAGGGGAAAATTACAGGTTTTTTCTACAGTTTTCACCCAATATCTTGAAAACTATGATAGATTTAGACTTTCATTTACTGAAATGATTCTTATGATAAGTCCTATCATAAGGCCTCTAAAATTATATATAATCCTTTTAAGAAATATAGAAAATAAGAGGTTAAATGTTATGTTATCGGAGAAACCAGAGCATAGAAACTGTACGTATTTAATGAAATAGAATGTTTTAAAATTCTTTTTGCCACGTAACACTGGAATACTTATTTTGATTTCTGATGATCATATGTAAATATATAAAGTCAATAAAAATATATACTAATTTAATAACAATCACCATGCAAACTGAATCAAAATACCCCTGATCATTGTAAAAATAAATTATATTTACTATCTATTGACGAAGGCTGTATCCATACTCTATATATAAGTTATTTTTACAATACATATGTGAACAACATTCGTACCATAAACTCGCCTTTCGATGCCAGCTTATGTACAAATTCCGCAAACTACAGAAAGCTGGCCTCGAAAATTATATATATATATCCTTATATCTACCTTCTTGTTTAAGAAATATAGGATATTAAGGTCATGTTATCAGAGAAAAGAGAAGTTTTGGTAGTTTTCAGCAAATATTTTCTTTTCCGTGAGAACACTTTTTAATAAAATAGTTTACTTTTAATTTTCTTTGCCGCGTAACAAAGGAATATTTTACATCATATGTAATCATACATTTAAATAATAAACAATCATCAACCAAGTTGATAACAATCACCATAAGAACTGGATAGGAGTACCCCTATTTCTTTGTAAAACTAAATTATATTCACTAACGTTTAGTAGGACTGTGTCCATAATCAATATTTAAGTGCATATGTGAAGAACATTCGTACCATAAACTGGCCTTCCGATGCCAGCTAATGTACAGAAATCCGCAAACTACAGTAAGCTGATCTAGAAAATTATATATCCTTTACATTTATCTTGTTGTTTAAGAAATATAGAAAGTAAGACGTTAAATGTCATGTTATCAGACAAAAGTTTTTGTAGATTTAAGCACATATTTTCCGTGAAAAACTTTTTAATTAAGTGCTTCATTTTTAAATTTTCTTTGCCATGTAACACAGGAATATTTTATATTCGGATTCCTGAAATCGTATTTAAACATACATTTAAATAAATAAAAATATCAACTAATTTGACAACAATCACCATACGAACTGCATAGTAGTACCCCTCATTTTGGTAACAAATAAATTGTTTTCATTATCTTTTGGCAGGGGCTGTAAACAGTAAGCTGTTATTAAAGAAATATAGGAGATAAGAAGTTAAATGTCATGTTATCGGAGAAAACAGAGGCCTTTCTAGATATCAGCACATATTTTCAGTGAAAAACATTTTAATGAAGTAGGATCCCTAATTTTTGTAAAAATAAATTATTTTCACTATCTGTTGGCAGGGGCTGTGTTCATATGCAGTATTCAAGTTACTTGTTACAATATATATGTGAAGAACATTCGTACCATAAACTGGCCTTCCGATGCCAGCTAATGTACAGAAATCCGCAAACTACAGTAAGCTGGCCTCGAAAATTATATATCCTTTATATTTACCTTGTTATTTAAGGACATACAGGAGATAAGAAGTTAAATGTTATGTTATCAGAGAAAAGAGAGGCTTTTTTAGATGTCAGCCCATATTTTCCGTGAAAAACTTTTTAATAAAGTAGTTCGGTTTTAAATTTTCTTTACCACATAACAAAGGAATATTTTACATCCGGTTTTCGGTGATCATATGTAATCATCATATGGAATTGGCCTTATTTAAATATTGCTCTATTATTAACCTTCATGTATCTTGGCACTTAAGTACTCATGCACACTAAAATTCTAACATCACATTATTAGTAAGATACATGTATGAGTAATTATAGACAAGATAGCAGACACACTAACAGGATAGCCTGTGGCTCAAATGGACTTGCATTCCTAACCTTGTAAGTCTTCATGGGTGACTTGTTAAAAAATATACATATTTTAGAATTTTATATTTTTTTATTTCTATAATGGTACAGTTTGTTCTGTCTTTTTAATACATTCCCATTGTTCTAACTATCCACTGGTTCCAGCTTGCTGTGATCCCTATGGCTGTTGTAAACCATACCTACAAACAAATAAAAATGCATTCATTTAACTAAAAGTTAAAATATTTCTAGGAATTATATAAAAACAAATTATGACAAATATTCATACATTTCCTAATGTAAAACAAAAATACCCTTGTTTTACAAAAATAAACACTGTTATCACAGAGATACATGTATGTCTTGCCTGTTGTGCATGGTCATTGTTGTTCAATATTTGATAGTACCTGCAGAGCATATGGATAAAACAGATATGATATTGTGATGTAGGCAAGAGACCACAATACATTTTCAAATGCATTTCAATATACACATTTGAGCAGATTTTTAAAATTCCACCACCACAAACTAAATAATGCTTCTCTGGCCTTAACATACCTACAAGCCTGATTTTATATATAAATATTAGAAAAATTAACAAATTTTCTGGAATAAATTCATATGACCTGGAGATGGGGAACTATCAGTGGTTCATTCCATGACTCACCTGTCTTGTGGTCAAAATAAATAAGAGCCCTTTAAAAAGTCCGTTTTTTTTTTTAAATGCAATATTTTTGGTAACTTGTTTTACATCAGTTGCATCATCACGTGTATTTCAATTTACAAGAGCTAGAGTTGGTTTGAGGCAAAACATTGTTTTTTAAGACCACGTAAAGGGGTAGGTATGAAAAATCATTTTATGATTCTGACAGTGACTTAAAAGGATCAACTTAAAACTTGAAGTGGCCTATATTTATTAAACTGACATTAAAAATAATATGAAATGGTTTCAAAGCTAACAGTGTCACTTCAGACCATTTTAAACCAGACCTTTACATAGCTTGCTCAAGTGCGACTTTGACCTTTATCTTATGCTAGCCTTTATTTTGGCTTTGAACAAAAAGCTGAAAGAAATGTGAAATAATGTAAGGTTCTAAGCTTATAAGATACATAAGCCAGCAGTCAGCTGTATTTTATGTGTGTTTCTGCATAATTTTTCTGTTTTGAAACCTTACCTTGTATGACTTACTCTATATAAAGTATTTCTGAGACCTCATAAGGTACATGAATATACATGTATTGACTAGATGTATTAATGTCAATGGAATGAAACTATGAGGTCTTCTTTCACATTATAAATGTTTTTTCTCTAGCAAATACAAAAATTTCAAAACAATTAAAAAACACAACTCTGTGCTTTTATAGACCCTAAGACAAGGCTGTGAAAACCCCTGATTTTGACATATTGAATTAATTGGGTTCATAAACATGAACTAAATTGTCAGATTTCAGTCTAAACCTTGTTCACAGATAATTTTGTGGTTGTTTTAATGTTCCTAGTGTACAGTTAGTCCAGAAAATCTCAAAGCTGAGCAATGTTTTGCTCACTGGTTTATATTTCACACCTAGCAGCCTTAGCAAAAGTAAAGTGCAATTTCAATGGAAAATCAGAGTACATTTCTTTTGGTCTCTCTACCAAGGACAATGATTGTGATTTACCGTTTATGTACTGGATTCCTAAACTCCACACGAATCCATACAAACAAGGTTTCATAGCTGGATCTGCAAAATGTACCACCAAACCTCTGTCAATAATTTTAACTTCTATACTCACAACTGTCAAAGAGGGTCTGCAGTCATACCACAACACTTGTTACTCCCATAGTGGTATTACTGTGGATCCTGAAAAATTCAAAAAGATCTTTTAAAGACAATCAGTTCAAGACTTTAATAGCATTAAAACCTATGATTTTTCAACACTGTATACTTCTATTTCCCATACTCAGTTAAAATCCCGACTTAAAAACATTATACATCGTTTGGCTAGATCTTTTAATCTCAGTTTCAACTATATAGATGATGTATTATGTATAAACAATCCTAATTTCGGGAATTTGATAAATCACATTTACCCCATAGAACTTGAGATAAAGGATACTAATGCCACTGCAAAGTCAGCCTCACATCTTGACCTACACTTATAAATCGATGGTAAAGGAAAACTATTCACCAAACTTTACGATAAACATGATGACTTTTCATTCAGAATTGTCAACTTTCCTTTCATCTGTGGCAAGTTCCTTCAGCTCCTGCGTATGGAGTGTTTATATCACAACTAATACATTATGCCAGAACTTGCCGAAACTATGAGACTTTTTGTATTGCACTAGAACTCTAACAAATAGGCTTCTGGAACAGGGTTTTGTTGCTACAAGATTGAAGTCATCACAACAGAAGTTTTATAATCGTCATCATGAACTCATGGATCGCTACTGTGTATCCATCTGCGTCATGAAAACTTATTTGTTCAACGTGTCAAATTTTTCCTTTCCTCTTTCAGCTACCCCGGACTTGACTTTTTATGAGCAACTCGACTGGTGTTTCTAGAAAAGCTGAGAATGCTTACCCTAACGGTGTAACTGGTCCATGCTCCTAGTTTTTAGTAGAGTCTGAGTTGCTCATTTGCTTTTGTTACTTCGTATGTATGATTTTAGTTATTTGATGTTCTTTGTTGTGTATGTCTGTTTCCCATGTCTGGCCTTTGATTCTGGATTACATTCTTTTGATTTACTGCTATAACCTTGGTTCCCTTGATAACTCTTTCATGTAGATTCACAGAATTCTTGAAAATAAACATCAAATTACCCCCCAGCAAACACTAGCAAATAACATTTCTGATACCCCCTATTAGGCACTAGACCACAATAAATTTTCATGTGCATGTCAATATACACATTTAAGCAGATTAAAAAGAATTCACAAGCGCAAACTATATAAAACTTCTCTGGCCTATAAATACTTACAAGCTGAATTATATACATAAATTTCAGAAAAAAATATTATCATTTTCTGTAATTAATTAATATGCCCCAGCAATGGAGTAAACATGACAAATGAACTGAGTTAAATGTCCTTAACAATTAATAACCTTCTACTGAACAAAATCACAAAATTGATTAATAATTAAAAAAATCCAAAGATCTACTTTCTACCAATTAGAGGCAAAACTACAGCAAATTACAACCTTATAAGAGTTTAAAATTTCAAAGTCACTAGATCGTGAATGCCGGGGCATATGCATAAACTTATATATAATTTTGATTCAGTGATCTACCACAAGTGGTTCATACTGAACTGACCTAAAAAGAAAACTTAACATTTAAATCTGAAGTTTCAAAATCAATACAGTCAATAAAACATGACTGACTGCAAACACATATGCAAAAAATGAAACTGAATTGTGATATTTAATGCTAATCCAACTACATACCAGATATGATTAACATAAATGTAGCAAATTTAGTGCTTCATAATCAAGTGATCTAATCGGAAATCTTAAAGATGACGCAAACATCAAAGAAGTAATACCTTAAAAATTGTATCTTAATTTTTTTATTAGATTCCTCAAATGTCGCGAAACTTTCGCGACATATGAGGAATATATTAAAAAAAAAAAAGAAACAATTTAAAAGAACAAAAGGCTCTTGAAAAGCCTGAATCACTCACAAACTTGATTGATTGATTGATTGTTGGGGTTTAACGCCCAAACAGCAATATTTCAGCTATATTCATGCGATGAACATGAAATGATGATGAAATGAAAAAGGATGAGACACAAGGATAATAAGTCGATAAATTTTGATTGTCATAAGTTAAAAGGGAGAGGTGGGTAGGGTAGGGCAATTTAGCCTCCTATGGCGGAGCACAAAGGTTCCCACTCCTATCGAACACCACAGCAGGGTTCTCTAAAGTGTGAGGACTGTGGCATCTTTCCCAACATGGTGCACCACTATGGTTTGCGGCCAGGTTTTCCTGACAACCCCGACATGTAACATACCAGGGATACCCCATTCCACCTCATGGGGCACAAAACCCAGTTGCTCTGTGAGCAGAGCGCCTAGCCCACAGCTAGGTTTCTGAGCACTATTTAATTGCCTTTTATGACAAGCTTAGCGCTGCTGCAAGCCTATTCTTTTGACATCCGGACTTGAAAAGGGCCACTCACATAGTAAACCCAGCCTAATTAACCAAATAAATAAAGGTATCACGCTTTGTTACCATGTTTTACCAAAATATTGCAGAAAAAGAGTACCTGAGATGTAGGAAATTTTAGAATCCCTCAACAAAATTTAGGATGGGGTTGCTCTATGCCTTGTTATCCCATTTGGTCAAGGGTGGGTGGGGCCATTAGACCGCTATGCATTTGCTGCAAAAAAACATAAAATGAAGTTAAATCATGGTATGCAACATTTGCATCATTACCATTCAACTAAGGAGACAATACTAACTATATACATCAAATATCACTGAAATTAAAGCGCATTTTTAGGGTGTGGCCTCTGACCTTTAATGACTTGAAAACCTTAAGAGAAACAGAAATCTGATTAAAAAACACATGCAGGGATCCAATACAAAATACCAAAAATTGAACAAAAATTTTGCATGACCCAATTTTGTATCCTCTTTACTCCAAAGACTACCCTGTAAATATTTTTAAAACAAAATTTTAAAAGAAACACATTGACTTTTTAATCATAAAAATCAGATTTAGAACATTCTTTTTTATTCCAATTATAACACTCATTTTACCTCTTTTTAAAAGTGATGGGATAAAAACCTCAAAAAAGGAACAATGTGTTGAAATTTCAAAAAAGACCAGACAAGTTTAACCCAAGTTAACATAACTAAGACGACGGGGTGATTATATGACCAAGACAATTTTTTTCTTGTAAGTTAACTAGTCAGATAATTAAGTATTCTAGTATGATAAATAGGTTTACTTGTCAGATAACTAAGTGACTAGTACTTAAAATGGTGAACCTTTAAGAAAGCTTATACAGTACATTTATTGTAAAAGCACTGATTCAAATTAATCGAAAAAGGAAAAGAAATGCTAAAACCAATAAATGCACCATTGTATAAACTATATAAAAAATGTAGACTGGATTTCGAGTAGTAATATCAAGTACTTAATTAGGTAAGACTTGAAGTAGTGCTGTACTAAAACAAGAGGCTCCCAGGAGCCTGAATCACTCACCTGGATGAATTTTGCCTTTCAAGGGCAATAAATTAAACAAGAAGTTGTCCAACAACTTTGACTCAAGAAAACTTCGATAGGACTTATCATAAGGATCATTTCAGTAAATGAAAGTTTAAATCTATCATAGTTTTCAAGACATTGGCTGAAAACTGTAAAAAAAAAAAAACCCTGTCATTTTCCCCTGTCAAGGGCAATAACTCTTATAAGAAGGCGTCTGACAAATTTTATGCCTGAAGACTTTTGTAGTCCTAAAAATAAGGATCATTTCAGCAACTGAAAGAACTTGGCTAAACCTAACGGTTTTGGAGATATATGCAAAAAACTACTGTCTGACCCCTATGTTTTATTTTTAGTAAGAGTGACCATGTTTTTCAACGGATCAAAACAACCAGCTTCAATTCTATGCAGGATACCCCCAAGGAACACTTATACCAAGTTTTGTTTCAACTAGTAAAATAGTGTCAGAGGAGAAGATTTTTAAAAGAAATAACATTAAAAATAGCAAAAAACTTTGAAAAAGAGCAACAACTCCAACATGGCTTAATAGATGAAAATGAAACTTTGACCGCAGATAGATCTCATCATACTGAACACTTTTATCTGGTCAGAATTTGGCTAAACCTAACTGTTTTAGAGATATATGCGAAAAACTACTGTCTGACCCCCTATGTACTATTGTTAGTAACGGCGGCCATGTTTTTCCACAAATCAATAATCCCTACTTCAGTTCTATGCAGGATACCCCAAGAAACATTCATACCAAGTTTGGTTCCAATTGGTCAAGTAGTTTCAGAGGAAAAGAGTTTTGAAAAATTGTTAACGACAACGATGGGCAACGACGGACACCAAGTGATGGCAAAAGCTCAGATGGCCTTAGGCCAGATGAGCTAAAAATGACTTAGTTTTTACGTAGGGTAGCAATTAGGGGTCACCGAGGTATATGTTTTGTTGATGACAATGACCAACAACACTATCTAGATTGCACAAACAAATAAAACACTATTTTCAAAAAGAAACTATTTCTTCCATAACAAGCCTAGATAATGTTGTGAAATTAAACACATTTAAAAGGGAGATAGCTCATTTTCCCAACCATTCTATTATATTTCTGCATCCTCTGAAACTTCTAAGATGAACAAGCTGTCATTTTGTCTTCAATGGACCATAAAATATTTGCTCACATTGTCAAATTAGTGTGTTTTTTCCTAAATATGATGCATTACTTTTCAATTTTACTTAATTCTTATAGATTTCATTACTAAATAGCACATCAAATATTCAAAGAAATGGACTTTCAAAGATCAATGAGTATCTTCATATGGCAAAATAAAAACTGTAATAGCAAGATAAAATGAAACCATGGGAAGGCAGCAACTCGGGTAAGATATGTAACTTGCTACGACGAGATGATAAATTGCTATGATAAGATAGTAACTCATCATGGAAAGATAATATTTTTTCTGAATACCCCTAATATGCTTCTAAAGAAACCTGAAAAAAAAAATTTAAGAGGAAAAAATTGATACTTAATTTCTAAAAAATAGAATTAAAATAATTTTTTTCTATCAATTCAAATGATTTCACCTTTTTTCCCCTTTTTAGGTACATATTTTCAAAGCAGATGGGGCAAAAAACCACCAAAAACTATGGAGTCCTCCACCATGTCTGTCCCTAGGAACAAAGCTTTAAAATAATTGAATTTGTTTTACTCATGTTATCATAAAAAGGCCAAAATGAAGAGACACCAATGACCAGGATGACAGGGTGATTCCATTATACAATTTCAATTTTTTTTAGTGGTGTTATAAAACTGTGACTGGGTGTAATGAAGTAGTAGTAATAACTTATTGGTATTACTGAAGAAGAAAATATAGAAAATATATAATCACAGACAAAATCTCATTAACTTCAGAACTTACAGCAGTACTAAAACCGTAAAAATATTGCTAATTCTTTGACTTACATATTCTATTATGTCCAAAAAGCTTTTTCTACAAGAGTCATGACTGCTTGATTACAGACCATATAACTGGTACATCTGGAGGCTTCAAATAATCTACTGAAATAAAAAAGAATATTTTAGCAATAAAATTTTGACCTGGTAAGTTAAGAAAACTGTGAGCGAAGCTTACATGCTGATACCCTCACAAGTGATTTCCCTCCCCAGTAACCATATATGATACCCCATAAGCGATTTTAGCATTCAGATGGAAAATAAAATAGGAGGTACACAAAGGTATAATGTAATAAAGATTCTATGAAAATTTCAACAAAGTCCATTTAGCATTTTCAGAGAAGCAGACGATTTGCAGAGGGTCTCCTTTTGGTCTACAAATGACTAAGTAAATATTTTGCATCAGGAAACCCCAAAAATCAATCAGATGGGAAAACTAAATAGGAGATGCAGTATGGAATCATGTACTGTAAAAGTACAATTGTTCCTGGGGTACCAATTTTCATGGTTTTAGTGAGTAGGCCAAACCATGAAAGGAATAGGTTTGGTAAGGCCCTATTTTGGCCCCAGTATTCAACATTTTTGAAAGATTTGTTTTGGTCTATACTAGTTAGTTTATTTGAAAGGATAATGGTTGAAGTAAATACATCTCAGCCAAATTTTGTGATATCATGAATGTATTTGACCTAGTAGCAGTCAAAATTAACACATAGTAGTGAAATCTTCACTTTTGTTGCATTTTTGCACAGATTTCTCCTTGGTTTTTGCCTAAAAAGGGAGTGGTGATTGATATCCGTGTTCATCCAAATATTGACATAAATGTTGTATCTTACAAATTACAATATATAAAGATAAAGAATGACCACACATGTGACCAAATTGGTTTTTCACAAAAACCATCAAATATATGCTGAATTATCAAGATTTTATGGATTTTTCATCATTTAGGCAATTTTGTTTGTGCTACAATGATGAGATGCTTTTCTGTTTTGGCTTAAATCTTATCAAACTAGCTGGTGTAAACACTTATGTGTACAAAATGGATAAAAATCTTTATTTTGAACAATTCCAAATTTTGAGGCCAAAATTGGCCATAACAGGAACTATTTCTTTGATTCCCAATGAAAAGTAGGTTCCCATTGATAAAACTTCAAAACCACAAATTCAATAATCCACAAACTTATGTTTCATCCCTGCTCCATAGAAATTAGAATCTACAAATCAAAATGCTTTCACAGTATTAAAGAATCTGTTAAGTTTCATCAAATTTCATTCAGCAGTTTCAGTGGAGTTGGGAACAGATGAACGGACGGACACATCATCAGTATATACCTCCAGCTTTTCAGATGGGGGTATAATTTAATTTATCTCCATGCGCCAGTTCATTCAACTTACAGGGTTTAACTTGGAAAAACTTTTAACCTTCATAATGTTGAATGTGATCATATAATATAGAATTATAATCAGATATTTAACTTTTAAAAAAATCAGTGAAAAGTAGAATTTACAGATACATTTAGTATATTGATAATTCCAAAAGAACTATTTTTTTTTAAATCAAAATAAAGTTAAACTTCATCCCTTTTAACACCAATGAAAACCAAATTAAATAAAAGGTCCAAATTCTAAAGGTGAAAAGGCATTAAGCTATGAATATTTCCCAAAAATATCAACTTTTTTGTAAAAGTAGTTAAAAACATAACTAATCATTTGTGGCATTAGTTCATTGTAAAGAAGTCATAATGGTGCCATACTTTTACATAATTTAGCAAAAAAATGCAGAGAATTTTAAATCTTGTTTTTTTTCAGACATATTTACATATACATCCAGGAAACTATGTCAAAACCTAAGAA
Source organism: Perna viridis (assembly GCA_037379345.1). Lineage (NCBI taxonomy): Eukaryota > Metazoa > Mollusca > Bivalvia > Mytilida > Mytilidae > Perna > Perna viridis. The sequence continues at coordinate 17,331,478 of CM074523.1, forward strand.
ACAACTTTATATTTTTACATATATATGATAATTTATGTAATAATGAATGTAGTAACTAAATATGAAGTTGTTTCTTGCCAAAAATATGACCAGAAAGTGACCAAAAAGTACAATATAAATTTTAATATTAGTAAACTTCAAGCAATTTGTCTGTCCATTAAATTCAAGAATTATTAGAAGTCTTTATGTTTTCTCATTTGTGATTGATTCAAGTCTCAAAATTCATAACTGAAATTATTGAAAACTTTATGATTAATTTTCAGTTGAATTTGAGGCCAATAAGACCCGTTATCATGATATATATTCACCCCTTCTCCTTTGAAGAATATACAGGTTGTGAATCAATCAAAGTGCAGAACTTTTTGTTTCTGACTGAAAATGCTGTCCATCTAACTTCCTTAGGTCTCACTAACCACTTCTGGGTTAAAGGGCCTCCCTCCCACCCTATGTAGTACCAAAAACACACTGAACCTAAAATATGCATTGTATGTGCATTATTTGTTTGTATTCTGATCAAAAGTAGTCAAAATAAAGCTGAGAATGTGTACTCTAAAATCAAATTTGTAATTTACTACAAAAGTGTACGAATATTGTTTACATGTGTGAGTAATTTGCCTCCATGCTGTCAGTTAGCAGAAAAGGTAAAAATGTTGATTTTCAGTATTTTCTATTCAAGTAAATTTTGTGAAGAATTTATACAGTCATTGTACCATTAGAATAATGATTTTGAAAGCCTTATTTCCCAACTTATGCAACTTTAAGGCGTCACTAGTTTAACAAGTAATTTAGGCCTAGAAACATTAGAAGTGGTTAGTGAGACTTTACCTTTGAACATTAGTTTTAATTTTAGCAGTGGCCTTTTCGCATATTGAATTGAAACAGAATCAACTGAAAAAAAAAACAATAAAAGCCAAAGGGTGAGAAATAAAATGTTTCACAATGTGCAGCAAGATACATCAGCAGAGGTCAAACCCTGAATAGATGTGACAAATATGGACACATAATTCTCTAAATTTTGATTGTGAATAAATCTATGACAGAGAATGGAAGCAGTCAAATATCTTAAATACATGCAATAAGACTTTTAAAATATAACATGAACAGACCAACAGAATGATGAACAAAGAGTTTCTATAGACATAAGAATTTTGTTTCTGTAGCCATAGGGTTTAGTAGAAATTAACAAAAGTCTTAATCAAAAGAAATAAACAATTCACAATGTCAATGTAGCATTTGGTGAAAGCATTTTTGAGTTATGGTTAAAAAAACAAAATTGGCCCATATTTGTATGAATAAAATCCCATAACCCAACAATGTAAAATCCAAAATATGTAAAAATCAAAAGGGAGCTTACACTAAATTGACTAATACAAACTAGAAAAACTGTCATCAATGCTCATTAACTTGGTACCCCTTTCCACATTTAATAACATGCACCTTTTAACCTCAAAATTGATCTGGATTAAAATCTAAAATAGGAGGTGCACAATGAGAACATGTCAAGAAGATTCTGTGACAGTTTCCTTCAATTCCATTCAGTGGTATGGGAGGAGTAATAGATAAGATATGGGTTCCCTAATTCATGTCTCTATATTCACAAATGACAAAATCTATTTTTTTGAAATGTGAAACCCCCATATTGGTTCAGATTAAAGTCTAAAATAAGAGGTGCAAAATGGGAATATGTAATAGATTCTGTGAAAGTTCCATTCAATTTCATTCAGTGGTGTAAGAGGAGTAACCATGGTAACAGATAAGAAATGTGTCCCCCATGTCCCCACATTCACAAACGACAAAATCCATGCTTTGCCATCTGAAATGCAAGAGTTGATTCAGATCAAAAGCTTTAAAAGAAGGTGTACAATGGGAACATATAATAAAGATTCAGTTAAAATTCCACTGAATTCCATTCAGGAGTAACAGATAACAGATGAGTTCCCCCTGTATAACAGAAGGAAGGAAGGATTGTTGGAAGGACAGACATCCCCATTCCCAAAAATACTCCCCCCTTTGTAAGTGGTGGGTATTATAAATGCTCACATACCTTTGTGTTCACATATTGGAAACTCAAGTAAAATGTATTTGAAAAAAAACTAGAGGCTTTAGAGTGCCAGAATCACTCACCTTAAAACTTTGGAATGATGTGGTCATATCATTTGATCATTTAAATAAAAGCTTAAGAGAGTTTGCTAAACTTACATCATTCCTGCCATCCCCAGAGCCATACAAAACATAGGCTATTTGTAAGGTGTATTGAGGTCATTATCCCTATCAAGTTTCAAAATTTTGGCACATGTGTTTTTAGAGGAGTTGATTATTGAAAATTGGCCAATCAGAAGCTTAAATTACCTAAGGTGGCCATTTTGTTTTATCAAATTTGATCACATGTTAGGGTTGTCCCTTTCATTACTTCTGCCAAGTTTGGTCACCATTGCCTTCAGAAAAGTAAGCATATAGGCCAAAATGTGTTTCCCCATAGAATTTTATAAGCCACAGCCACCCATTGTGCCACCTGAGCCACACAAAAGGTGGATCATGCAGAAGACATTGGTAGTTAACCCTACTCAGTTTCAGATTATTGGCAACTGTAATTTCAGAGGAGGTGACTATTGAAAACTCAGAAAATCAGAAGCTTAAATGGCCTCCGGCCGCAATCTTGTTTAATCAAGTGGAATCAAAATATAATCAAATGTTAAAGTTGTCCATTTTATTATTTCTGCCAAGTCTGGTCACTTTTGGCCGCTTTGTAAAAGCAAAGATAAAGACCAAAATGTGTTTTCCCATAGGATTTCAAAGGCAATTTCGAGTGGCTGCAGCCCATGAGTTACCTGAGCCCCACAAAAGGTGAATCATTTGTAGAAGGCATCAAAGTCATTAACCCTATCATGTTTCAAAACAATGATACTTGTGATTTCAGAAGTTGATCATTGAAAATTGGTCAATCAGAAGCTTAAATGGCCTCTCAGGGGGCCATTTTGATTAATTAAGGGGAACCATAAGTGGATCTTTTGTAGAGACTCTTGCATACACTGTTTCTGCCAAATTAGGTTAAAACTGGTTCAATTCGTGTACATGAGCATGAGAGAAAATGGACACAAAGTCAAAGCATGAGCTCACTGGGAACTTGGTCCATGTGAGCTTAAAGGAAAGTTTAAAGGGCCTTAATTCAAAGAAAATCTCAATGAAGCATAAACTTGATCTGAACTCATCAGGGTACAAAAATGCACAATGAATTCTCTCATACCAAAAAATCAGCTCAATATCTGAAAGTGTTTAGGAAAAAAAGTTTAAAAAAAAACTGTTATTTTTATAAAATAAGCTCGTAATTTTGGTAAAAATTAGCAGAATGGTACCAAAAATATGCTTGACCTGTAACTCATCATAGTCGCATCATACACCGACAATCAGCCCATTAATTGCAAGTGTCTGAAAAACTTAAATTTTTGTAAAATTTGCAAAAAAGTCCAAGGCCCCTAATTCTGAAAAAATCAGTGAAGTGCAACAAAAACTTAAACTTGATCTGTAACTCATCATGGTAGACTCAAATACAACAAATCAACTCATTATCAGCAAGCTTTAGAAAACAAGAGGCTCCCAGGATTTGAATTACTCACCTAGCTAAATTTTCGCCTTTCAAGGGCAATAACTCTAACAAGGAGTCATCCAACAATTTTAACTCATGTACACTTTGATACAACTTTTCATAAGGATCATTTCATTAATTGAAAGTTTCTTTCTACGATAGTTTTCAAGATACTGGCTAAAAACTGCTAAAAACCTTATTTTTGTCTTTCCAGGGCAATAACTCTAATAAGAAATTGTCTGACAACTTGATCCCAAAAGACATTTGTAGGCCTTATGATAGAGATCATTTTGGTAATGAAAGAATTTGGCTAAACCTTTCAGTTCTGGATATATACATGTACTTGTAAGAGAAAAACTTCTGACTGACCTCTTTGTCCTATCTTAAGTAACAGCGGTCATATTTTCCATGGGTCAAACATCCCCACATCAGATCTACATAGAATAAGTTAATGAATATTCATACTTAATTTAGTTCTTATTGGTCTGGTAGTTTCAAAAGAGAAGATTTTTGAAAGAAATAACATTAAAAATATGGACAAAACATTAAAAAAGGGTAATTACTTCAAAATGGCTTAACAGATTAAAATGAAAATTTGACCAGAGATAGATCTCACCATTCTAAACACTTTCAAGTGATGTCAGAATTTAGCTAAACATAACGGTTTTGGAGATATGTGCGAACTACTTCTGTCTTATCCCTATTTTCTATTTTTAGTAATGGTGGCCATGTTATTTAAGGAATCAAAACTCCACACAACAGTTCTGAGAAGAATAACCCAAGAAACATTAATACCAAGTTGGTTCTAATTGGTCCATTAGTGTCAGAAGAGAAGAGTTTAAAACATTGTTAACAAAGAGGGCTGCTAAATGATGCCAACAGTTCATAAAGCCTTTGGCCAGGTGAGCTTAAAAGGGACAACAGGTGAAAAGGGGAGAGATAGAATAGGTAAACAGTGATGTTGTCCATTTTTTTAAAAATAATTCAGTGTACTGTAACTTCATGTAAATACTGTAAATAATTCTTTTTTATTTGAATTCACTACCTTGATCAATTTCTTTGGACCTATCTGATACCTATTCCAGTTTGATTGAAAGTCTATCATTTGCCACGCATGCAATGCTCAGTATAAAAACCCTTAAGTTGGATTACCTCCCTTTGGAGTCCGTAACTGTAACTATATTCCTTCATGTACATCTACAAAGGATTCAAACTTTCCTTTAAAGTTTCATCAAAATCCCTTCCGCGGTTTAGGAGTTGTGCTAACAAGAACTGTGGCCAGTTGGACAGACAGACAGAGAGATTCCAATATATTCCCTAAATTTGTTTGCAGGGAGTATAAGAACATGTTTTAAATACCTGAATCCTTATTACATCAAGAGCATAATCTAGTAGCTAATGTTTACAAGCCAGACTGCAGTACAGATCCATTCATTTTCAACTTTGATGCCTGTAAATAAATTTAACATATAAACATGCCATGTACATATGTAAATTTTAGATATCTTCATGAAATGCAGTGTAGTGCTAGGTATACCCTAACTCGTACAGAAAGGTGACATTGGAGAACAACTTGCTTCTTACTTACATTTTAAATGTACATTTATATATATCCTCATATAAAATTTGAAATCCATCCCCTTGGAGCAGGATAATTTTAAGTAAAAATATTCTCACAGAAAGACAGACAAGGTGATACCAATATGTACAAAGTATGCAGTAATACATACATGTCTTCCAGAAAAATAATGAAATGATAACCTTAATAGCAATGCCATTTTTCTTATTTTTATTAGTTTCTTTTTTTCAAGGAAATGTGCATGTATGTTACAATGTACATGTATGTGCACCAACAAAATTGTATAGTTGGCAAAATATGTAGGTATAGAATTACAGCCTTAAAAAATAAGGTACACATATTACATTTAAAACTAAATTTTTGCCTTACATTTTCCTAGCTAACAAAAGGATATATCATACTTTTTGTCGAAGTTTGTTACAAAAGATCTTTTCAGCTGGAAAAACTTTTACCTCCACTTATCAGAATGAACCAACAGTAAAAGTGTTTTTTCACTAAGTTTATGCATTTTATTACACAAATAAGAAGTTACAGAGCTCTCGTACTTTGGTTTGATCCTTGCCAGGGCATATCAGAATCAATGTGCGCATCATGCAAGACAGTTTTTCTCCCCTACTGCAAAAAAAAAATAAATAAATTAAATGCTGTTCATTACATAAATAATGAAAGCTGAACAAAATACACCCTTGTTTCATCATTAGTTTAATAAAGTAGTGTAATTCCTATAGAAACATAGCCATAATATATAACACTGTAAAATGTGCTTATTTTTATCACATCTTGCCATTGGCCTCAGGAAATAAGTTAATGAAAAACACATATTTTTAACTAAACTGCAGTTTGGTTTTTTTTCCGGTAAAGCATAAAATCAGCATTTTAACTACACAATATGATAGTGTGGTATATGCTAACAAATAAAAATGCTTACATAAATCTTTCAAGAAGGTTATTTTCAAATCAAGTGTCAAAATACATAAAGCTGTGGTGCAATGGCAGGGCACAGTTCTTCAGTCTAACCTCTAAAACCTGGCAATTGACATCTATTCTTGATTGCTTAAACCTATGAAAGACAGAATACTGTATTTATAACATGAAAAATTCACAATGTGCCACCATATTACCAAAAATCATGAAATTCATATGTTTTATGCTATGACAATTAGGCCTCGGACTGAGTAACAGACAATTCAGGTTTACATGAAGAAATATGACTAAAGTATGATAAAAATTGTTATTTCAGATTTGTCGTAAACTACAATATTTATAGTGAGCGCCTCGAAGCAGTGCGAGCTCTACCTTTATTACGTGTACTTTCTAAATTTCCCTTAAGATTCCTCAATATACTTAAGAAAAACAAAGTCATGTCTCTGAAGTAACAAAAAGTGATTGTCCTTATGGAGAATATTCATCATTTCCTTCAATCAAACAAATAAAAATATATAGGTTAAGATTATGTTTCAGTAAAAAAAATACAAGACGTCACCGGTGACCCAGGGTTATATTTGACAGAAACTTGTGGAAAGAAAATATTACCTGGGCTTCCAGGTTAAGCAGTGGAGATACACATACTTACATCCACATGTTTCCCGAAGTTTTTATAAACATAACATTCACTTCTTTAAATAAGTATAACACATTAGAAAAAGACTTGAAAACTATCAGAAAAGATGATTTTTTTTAAATTTCATCCGGGCTGACCCCCCCCCCCCGAATTGTATTCAGGACTGGCTAGAATTTGAATGAGTTTCCTACCCTGCATTCAGGTATAGGAAAAACAGTAGTATTTATTTTCCTATAGCCGACAATACTAACCTTTTCAAGTTTTTCAGTAATTTCTTATGTACATTCCATACATATAATTCAATTGATAACTTAAAATTATATACCAGTACATGTACTGATACATTGTATGTACAATTCCATGTTTTAAATTAAAGCCTTGCAGCCAGCAAACATAGCCACATACATGTACATATATTTCTTACAATGCAATTTCTGCATAAAGAACTGAATATCATTTTTCCCTCCTATTTAAATTATCAATGAAAATACTACAATTTCTTTGTACCGTGTATATTGCCCTTACTAGTCTAAGAAGTAAAAGAATGATCAACACAATATTTTTTCATACCTTCGTTATTTTTATTGTTCCCGTCTTAAAAATGAAAACCAGATGTACATGTATACAAAGGAGTATTAATGTATTATTCATGAACATTCATGCATGTAATAATGTACAATAATATGGGTTCAGGCAAACTGTTTACCTATATTATATGTTCATGTAAAATTGCATTTGTACGTGCACTTGTCTACTGCTTGTAAGACTTCAGTTATCCCCATTGTTATGCTACAACATGCATGTATATATTCATACGTTGCTTTCATAATCTGTTGTGTCAGGTTGATGGTCTGACAGTTTGATAGTCTGACAGTTCTAAGAAATTTAATTGCTAAGTAAAAGAAACAATTCATCCATGTACATGTACATATATATCTCAGTCTATAAAGATATATAACCTTCAGGGGTTTCATTAATTTTTCAAGCCGGAGGTTCTTTACAGAAAGTAGAAGTTACCAAATAAATTCAGCAAGGGGTCTCGGGCCGCTAAAATGGATGACATTTGTTTACACTTTTGCCATGTGACTTTTTTGGCGGGAAAATCGGTAAACAAAATAGAATGGTGATTCCAAAAGTCTAATTAAGGAAATGCTATTCAGATATCAAGACACGATTAATGGCCCATGGTACAAACTGTAGATTGATAGAAATTTTATCACTTGAAAAAAAGAATCAAGCTTGTTAAAAATAATAAAAAAGTAAATTATATTGTATTAGATGAATTATACCATAAAGGACGAAGGTGAACATGTTTTAAAATCAGGGACTGTATGAGAATAGCAATATAGTCTTTGATAGAAGTAAAGTACAAGATATATGATGAATCGTAACTGATTTAGTCTCAAAACCCAGAAATCCAGGAGCTCCCCATGATTCCCACCATATACATTTCTAGACTAATACTGATTTACTTTGTTGACTGTTTAATACTATGCCATTTTATATGAAATTTTGATAAATGTCATATTTTGTTCTCAGGCTTTTATTTACTTGTTGCAAAATTTAAACACTAACACATGCAAATAAAAGCATAGGAACAAAACTAAACATTTAATGAAATTCCATAACATGTGGTGGTTCCTGGTGCTGATTAAATTTAAATTCTTCATAATAAAACTTCATTGTTGTTTATTGCCTATAATTATTACTGTGACATGTAGAGCAATCGCATGTGTCTTATTATGAAATGTTGGTCTAAAAAGCATAGTCTGATAAAAAATTCTTTGCTTCTTAAAAAGAACAAGGCTGGCAGTTTTAGTCTGGTTGATGGTCAGAATTTTTTAAACATTACAATGCATTTATTTTCTAATATATCACTGATCATTAAAAATGCCTAATTTCCTCACGTTTTACCGAATTTAAAAGAGAAATGCCTAATTTTTTGGATTTACATATTAAATTCGATGTTCCGAGTTAAATTCGGACTTGTGCCGTTAAAATTAGTATAAAATAATTAAATTAGGCTATTAATTTAAAATTCGGATATTCCCGATAAAATTCGGTGTGTACGATAAAATTAGGACACACAGCGTATTTAAATTCGAGGTTGTTCCCATTTAAATTCGACGTTGTTCTCGGCTAAATTCTGTGATGTTCCAGTTAAATTTTCACTAATTTTGTTTAAAGTGTGTCATTAATTTCTTTTGAAACCTAAATTTTTCACGAGTGTAGGTGGCGCTCTTCGTAAAGAGAAAATGCTAGTGCCCGGAGAAAATGCTTTACAGACGCGGTAATCTGTAAAATTAAAACGTGAACACGCTAAAAGGTGTTGGATTCAATGTACAACAAGAAGAATTTTTGTGGTGTAACAATGAAATATAAAATTATGAACAATAGATATCACCACTACAAAAAAGTATAGATTTTATGCCGTTGTAAATTAAAACAGCTTTATAGGAGCCGGGTAGTTAACGGGTATTTCTCAAGGAATAAATGTTTTAACTTGGAACTATACGCAGGAGAGCAGAGTATAGACGAATGTGAAATTCCATCCTCTTATTATAATTATAATATCACTTGCTAGATTTTAAAATACTGGTGTCATTGCTTAATTGTCTCGGGCCAGTAGATAGAAAGGTTGATGCTGTATTTTTGGATGTGTATTGGTTTTTTGTTTGTTTGTTTGTTTTTTTACAGTAAGACAACCATGTGAAATTCCGATTTTCTGTATGTCATATTTTTAAGCAGATTCGAACAGATTCGGCTGTACACTAGTACTGTACGGGCGATTTTTTAGCTTATTTATCTATTACGAATACATTGTGCACATTAAAAGTGTCAACGGCGGTCGGGTCCATAGATTCCTAACTGATGGGTCATCTTTCGAAGAAAAAAAATCGATATTATACAAGACTGGAACAATTTTATGACTCTTATACGTTCTATAGATTTTTTGCATGCACCCGTTGTTTTAATGATTTTATTTACTAGTATTCGACAGCTACCTACTGCATTACATGTCTCCACGGGTAGTGCCATAGACCTATAGTTACAGGTCTATGATTGTGTGGTACTAAAGAAAATTATAATATTCAACCAAACTGGAAATCTGGATGACCTTATAATTACAATTTAACGTCTGAAATTAACTTTACAAAGTATATTCTCAAACAAATATTTCAGTTTTACTTAAAAAATAATTTTGTTAACACGTACTTCAGTAACCGCAATACCTTTTCCTCTTATAGGACTGTATCAAGGACTGTATATAATACATTGTATAGCTTTACTACTTGAAGTCACTACTCTATGGTTAATACGTACATTGTACATGCATATATTCTCAAGCGAATACTATGTAATAACTTTTAAATCCCAGCTTTTCACTACGACAAATTTAATTTTAAGAATAAAAAGCGAAATTAGATGAGTGACACAACATACAAAAACTCACTAGCTCAGGAGCAAACATTATAGGAGTTATTAATCAATTGCAAGTTATTTCAAGTTTTGTGAATATAAAATAAAAAAAGAAGAAAAAAACAACCCAAAAAATTAACAAAAAAAATAGTTAATTCGATTTAACAGAAGCCCATAATCATCTCCACTGTGGTAGCATTTTACAGCGTCCATCAGTTTTTTACCCTGCAGTGCAACCACATGTGCTGTGTACAGCTATGTTAGTGTCTCAGCAAACTTCTTTTGCAAGCTGTGGAGGAAAAGCATTGCTACGCACGACTCAAACAACATTCTTCACTATGTATACCTACATATTATGTTTATTGACAGACCCGACAGGTGGGCTGTAAACGTTCATTTACATACACAACGCGAGCACACACTACGTGCCGATTGATTGACGCTCCAGGGCTCCTGTAAATTAAATAAATGAAATAAACATCCTGTTCCTAATCATGTATCACTTGTTAAAAAATCCGGAGTCTTCAACCTCGGGGTTTTCTTTGGAAAGGAGGAGGGGGTAACTTCCGATGTAATAGGAATGAGCCGCTGTGCTGTTCTACCTCACTGTCAACGATTATGGAAAAAATATTAAAAGGCAATTCAAATTATGCTTTGTAAGTGTGATATGCAAAAACACGCTACAAATTTGGGGAACTACAGATTCTTTACAAAAAACAATGCATGTTTTTGTTATCATTTTCCGTTGCGTAAAAAAACTTTTTTTATGGCAGTAATAATTTGAGTTTCTCATTTGGCAAAAGAACAACTCAAATATGTATCTCGTTGATTTTATCATTTTTTTTTAAATCGCTGTAAAGTATATAATATAATAACATATACATGTATGTTATTTTTTTTCTATTTTCAGATGGACGGAATATGTAGTGATGTTGATAGTTAGCCACTATACTTAAAGTGTGTAAACTACACGCTTAGATTTAATTGATGCTGGTATAAACTGTCGGTGCACGGATAAGATTAACCCTTTATAAATCATATCTTAGTAATATCTTTTCAAATTTAAATTTTCAAAGATCACGTTATCAAGTTGATTTCGAACAATTCGTTTTCAGATAATCTTTTGTCATTTAAAGATGTGCAATTAGATATAAACTTTGAGAATATCCAAGCGATGAACATAAAATGGATGTTACAATAAACATGAAATTATGATGAAATGAAAAAAGAAAAAAAACGGGGTGGGATACAAGGATAATTGAGTATAAAAATTTTGATTGCTACTGGAAATAGGGAGTGGTGGGTAGGGTCGGTTAATTTAGCATCTTGTGGCGGAGAGCAAAAATTCCTACTCCGATTGAATACCACACAGGGTTCTGTAACGTGCGATGAGCGTGGTATCTTTCCCAACAAACTGCACTTTTATGATGTGCAGTTGGGATTTCAGTATTTTTGCCTAACTATTTGAGAATGTAACATGCCAGGATTATCCCATGTACACCTTGAACACACAACCCTACTGCTCTGTGGGCAGAGCGCCCCGGCCACCGGTCAAGGTTCTAAGCACTATTTGGTTGCCTTTTACAACAAGCCTGACGCTGCTGCCGTCCATGCTTTTGACACCCGGATCCGCACGGGGCTAGAATTTGTTTTAAAAAGACAGACAAAACCTCTTTTTAGCTTACTGTACACTGCTATTATCTTAGTAGTTTCCAAAAATGAACACTTTAATTACAGGCTTCATAGTAAAACGAAAGTAGAATGCATCGTTATATGTGCCATCCCGCCGAGGCGGATGGCAAACGTTAAAATTTCGAGCACTTAAATTCAAGCTGAAGCTCAATTTTGTGTTAGTTGTTAACATAATAATTCGATAGAATATTTGTTTAGATAATAAATTATTTCCCTAGATGTATTTATATAACCATGACACAAAAAAGAAATATCTTAATCATTAATTAATGACTTCGCCCCTGGGCCCTGATTACCTACTTACGGTCCGGTATGCAATACACACGACTGTCAAGAGAATTCACAAGGGGTCTGTGAATACGGTTTTGTAAAATAAATGTAAACACCTTGCACTGACAGTCTGGTATACATGTAATTAACGGCCTAATGCACTTCGCATTGTTTCGTATATTCTGCATACGTGCATAAATCTAAGTGTATATCTCGAAAATTCAAACAGTCGTTATGCTATGCCACTGTTTTCCGTGGTTCGTTTAACATACTTCAAGTAATCAAAAAACTATTTTTTGTACTAAAACAGGTCAGATATGTTTAATTCACATTAATGCTGTGGTCATAAATGTTTGTCCATGGCCAGACTGAAATCAACACTAATCGTTTATATCAACTCTAAATAAATTAACAACTATTCTAGATGTACATGTATATAAACTTGGATTGTGATTAATATTTGACACAGAATAATATAATATCAAAATCACACTATCACATATTTTTCACAAATAACAGTTATCATAGCCAATCCCTTAATTACTTTTTTATGAGTTTAATACTGTGGTAGGAGTTCTACCCACTTAAATATTATGACATTAACTGTCTGGATTGCAGGAAAAAAACTTGTGTACCCCTTCCCCAATTGTCGAAAAAACCTATCCAAGCTTATTTGTTTTTTGTACATGTATGCTATTTTTTTTATTTCATTTTTTAGTACTTCGTACTATTGTTCATACTTATGATAATATATATACGAGATTAAAAAATGGGGGACAAAGGTCATTCAGGCCTTAATTGATCATAGTTTCATTTCGCGTCAACGTTTTTCAAATTATATTATTTTGGTACTTCTAGTTTTGTATAAACCCAATATCTGGAGGTAATCTTTATGAAAAATAAAGATAAGATATACAAGCGAAAAAAAAATTAATTTTAGGTGGAGGGGCGTACATTCGGTACACCCGTCCTCGGATTCGTGCCTGCAGATTGAAACCGTTCCATTGGTAGTGAATCAAGATTTTTTTAAAATGTAGCGTAGAATAGATTATTCCGAAACCAAGGAGTTAAATATAAATCCTTGCCGAAACAAAAATAATTATATTTAAAGGGGTAAAAAAGCAGTCTTTGGTGGTCATATACATTGTTACCTGGGGATACATTTTAGATACTATTATAGCATTTCAGAGTCACCAATATTTTGTAAGATTGTGAGTCTCAAAAATCGATGTACAATGTAATCAGTCTTTTCAAAATGCGAATTTGGACTTAAATAGCTAAACATGTTATAATCTTGTCAGTGTGAAGTTTAAGGGTGATTGTTATTTTTCTGACTTGTAAATATTAATATTATTTGCGTGTACACATTTGAATGATAATGTATTGTATACCTATATACATAGAGGTGTGGCTTAGCACTGAAACCTAGATTATACAGCGAAAAGAGCATACACACGGCGTGCGGTTCAAACAAAAAATATTGGCCGATACCAACCGTTCCTGCTGCTGCGTTCCTGCTTATTCCACTACAAATACTTGATGGCATTTCAACCGATAATCATTTGCATACCTACATGTACCTATATCTCAATTGCATGATGATTTATCGGTGTCTTCGAGATTATGCACAAACTCTTCAAAAATGGAACTGAATTGATTGCATATTGAACTTACCCTGTATTGCATGGCACTTAAAATACTATGCATACTTTCAAACCAGTTATCTGATTCGCATGATACCTCGCTACTTCGGCTGGCGGGGTATACAAAACCCAAGATCAGAAAAAAACAATGTTTTAAAAAATATTTATAAAACACTTGGTATATGAAACAAAAAAATAATCGAGAATGGCCCTTGTTATGGTTTTATGGATGATATAAACAGCGCACAATCCGATTACATCTACATGTCCGTAAATACAGTATATGTTTACAGGCAAATTCGAAATATTGTATAGGTTTCAAAATGTAATACCCAATAAGCGGGGTCTAGGTTAATAATGATGTAGGTGATGCATTTATTTTTTTCCTCATTTAAATAAATCTCCAAACTTAGATTATTAAAACCATGTCACATAAGTTACATAATTTTGTTATTACATATATACACATGTAGGTACTGTTAATGTTAATTTAAGTGTGTTTATCCCCTTTATAATTGAGAATTTAATCTATTTAAAGCAAAATGATGGGCATTTGGTAAGAATCGTCTTTTTTTAATAAAACAAGCTGTTAATACCATATGTTTTTATGGACTTGACATGTATACATTTTTTGGTCTGTAATGAGCGCCCCGTACGGAGATCTTGATTAGTAGATATTGGCAGAGCCAGCTTCCGTGAAACCTTACCGAATAACTCAGGCAAATATGTCCTACTACATGTAACAGCCAAGCGGCTGTGTTGATTTCCTGGCTCACTCTCATACAAATGTACCCTATGTGTGTCTGAGAGTATTAAACACGCTTAAGTACGTCAACGTACCGAAAAGTGAAACAAATCTGGATCGGACACCCCCCTTTTTAATGTAAAATGACCCCCCTGATTTTGCAATGCGTTAAATAAATGAGGTCTTTCACATATCACTGGTTTATTGGGTATACAGTATATTATAACAATTCTTAGAGAAAAGTAGATCAATATTTGACACAAGACATTCTTACTAATAAGTGTGTGATACTTTTATTCTTTTAGTGGTTTCCATGTACCATGGTTTTCTGTTCTGCATGCTCGCCAAGGGAACGCTCTTCTAACACTTTAGAATGTATTTTATAGTGCGTGAAACATGTGAGTGTTTAGAATAAGCAAAGCCGATTTAATTAAACTTTTCTTTTGGAATTAGGTAAAATACAACTTTTATGGATATATACAATGTGCATGTACTTCAGTCAGTTTAGATTGCAAGTTGACTGTAAACAGAATTCGGAGGTAGTTCATCCATCTTGTCGCTGGCAAGTTTTTTTTCTACAATTACCTGATAAATTGATTACATGTATTCAAAATGATCTGTTACAGTATATTTTTTTTTAAATCAAACGAAGGCATACTGAATTCACGACATATGAATGAAAATTTATTACAACAACAAAATGTTTACTTAAATATATATATTTTTAAATAAATGTAAATAATTTTAAGAATCAAAATGAAAAAAAAAAAAAATTTTGTTATATATATTTTTAAAATACATACAATAACATTATCTGTTGTCACACCTG
Source organism: Perna viridis (assembly GCA_037379345.1). NCBI lineage: Eukaryota > Metazoa > Mollusca > Bivalvia > Mytilida > Mytilidae > Perna > Perna viridis. Next base: position 17,346,800 of record CM074523.1, read on the forward strand.
CTTGCATCGATAGAAATCAACTGAATTGTAAACGACCGTTTGTGCAACTTATACCCCCATTTAACAAGTGGACAACTCGTCCGTCCGTCTGTCATTTCGGCAGGCCGAATATCGTCAACTCCCAATATGGCTTGAATGATTTTTAATTTGGATTGATTGATTGTTGGGGTGTAAAGTCCGAGCAGCAAAATTCAGTTATATTCAGACGATGAATACGAAATGAATGATAAAATGAACATGAAATGATGATGAAATAAAAATTGGATGGGACACAAGGGCAGCAGGGTCGACAAATTTAGATTGCCACTAGAAAAAGGGAGGGATGGGTAGGGTCGGGTAATTTAGCCTACTCAAAGGTTCCTACTCCTATCGAATACCGCAGCAGGGTTCTTTAACGTGCGATGAACGTGGCATTTTTCCCAACACGGTGCACCACTATGGTTTGCGGTCAGGTTTTCCGTATTACAGCCTGACAACCCCAGCATGTAACACGCCAGGGGTACCCCATTCCACCACCTGGGGCACGCATCCCAGTTGCTCTGTAGGCAGAGCGCCTAGCCCCCGGCTAGGTTTCTGAGCACTATTTAGTCGCCTTTTACGACAAGCTTATCGCTGCTGTATGCCTATTCTTTTGACACCCGGACCTACATGGGGCTTTTAAATTTGGTGTTAGGCTTTACCTACAAAGGGCATACGTTGTAAGTGATTTTGGATTCTCTCCGATATCCTATTCTGTGAGCCTTTTTCACTATTCACCTTTTTAAATTTTCACTTCTAGGGCTCACAACTAATGAATTGGTTTTAAATTTGGTGGGTGTCTTTATATAGATGGCGCATACATACGATGTCTGGGGTGATGTCTGATATTAACTTCCTGTACAAGTGGCGATATACCTAGCGCGACAACGCATGTAATCTTCATGTTCGAAATGTAATTTAGATCCGACTATCAAATGATATATTTATTAATAAATATTTATTATTTCGTTCACATGCAAATAATTCACATTTTGTTGTGACCACTGACTTTAGATAGAGTGTTTTTTCGTTTTTTGTTTTTCGTTTTTTTATTATTGACTGAAGTCCCGAATCAATACATTATTCCTTATAGCCAGACTATTATGTTTTTGTTGAGCATCATAAAGATGGTTAAATATTTTTTTACAATCGTATGTTTAAAAATGATGAGCTGAAATACAATTTTTTATTAACAAATACCCGTTATAATGTATTTTTTACTTATTACTTTTTATTTATTTTCAATAATCAATTAATATTATCATATATGATAAAAATCCTTCTTTTTTTTTTTGATTGTACGCTAATTTATTACTCACGTTAGCCTGTTCACGTTCACATTTTACAAATTACCGCGTCTTTAAAGAATTTACTCCGGGCACTAGCATTTTCTCTTTACGAAGGGCGCCACATACACTAGTGAAAAATTTAGGTTTCAAAAGAAATTTATGACACATTTTAAACAAAATTAGTGAAAATTTAACTGGAACATCACCGAATTTAACCGAGAACAACGTCGAATTTAATTATTGACAAGTTCGAGTTTAAATGGGAACAACCTCGAATTTAAATACGCTGTGTATCCTAATTTTATCGGAAATATCCGAATTTTAAATTGATAGCCTAATTTAATTATTTTATACTAATTTTAACGGCACAACTCCGAATTTAACTCGGAACATCGAATTTAATATGTAAATCCGAAAAAATAGGCATTTCTCTTTTAAATCCGGTAAAACGTGAGGGGATTAGGCATTTTTAATGATCAGTGTATAGGCTAGAAACCACTAATTCCACTTCCCGTAGGCTTCTATGCTAATTTCACAATATTCAATGGCTTCTCTGGACTTTACCTTAACTTTAACCTGCAGAGGACTATATATCAGCATGATTCTACATATGTCAGCTCACAATCCTCAGAATGGCACGTGGGGTAAGCAGACTTGCAGTGCAGTACTAGTCACCGGAAGTGAAAGGTCTATAAATAGCATGGGAAATCCCAGTGTTTTCACAAGATTAGGGGTATATATAGAAATCATTATGGAGATTAGGCTTCACATCACAAAAAGAAAAATGCACCTATAAATTGTACAGAAATGTTTTTCCTTTCAGAAACTGTTTAATTTTTTAAAATAAGATGAGAACTTTTTTCACAGCACTATGAGGAACAGCGGTAATTTCTGCGTAGGACTATTTTTCCGTACGTTCTAAATGCTCATTGGTTGAATTGGTGGTCTGTAACCTATAGCAGTGTTGAATCTCGGATCCAATATTTTTTTTAAAATTCTTTTGAGCAAAGGCCAGACATGTTCTTTTTCAACTTAGGGTTGCCAAAATATTTTTACAAAAACTCCCCCTCCCCGCTGAATTGAATGGTCGTCCTTAAATTATATTATGTACAAGTTTGTTTCACGACGTTGACTCGTCAACACTAAAAATTCCTGCTCCCGTCTGCACAAATCACAACAAATATCGGGAAAAATGACGGGTGTGGGGCAATTCCAAATATGAACCAAATTTATTTTACACGTTTTCATAGAATTTTACCTGTGTTAAGCTTTTTGTTCAGCACAAAATAATCGGTGGTTAAGTCACCACATGCTTTCTACAAATGGATACTACTTTATATCGTCCTACGTTAAAGCGCTTTACCGATTAGATTCCGACGCGGACCTCGACGAAGACACCAATATAAACAATAATAAAAACTAAAGATCGCGATTTTGGAGACATAGCCTACAGGTCTCAGTATCGTATTAATTTTCCTATAGACTTCTATAGTGAAGTGCATATTTTTAGGATTTTTTAAAAAATATGTAAATTGATTCAATAAAACTTTCACTTATGTAGCATTTCTATGTGAAAAAATAATTTCCCGCAAAGACAATAGGGTGAGTCCACGAAGATCGGACAGAAAAGTAGTCTTGAACTATAAATAACCATTTTCCCAACTTTCACTTTCGTTTTGCACTCACCAAACCAACCTTTTCAGTGGAACATTTTTATGATATTATGTTAGATTTTCTTTTTAAAAAGTTCTTCATCTTACAGTGTGATGTTTGCTCTATTTTATAAGTCATTGTTCATATCTTTTGACAAAACACTAGTTTGTCGAGAGGCAAAAAGAAAATGCACTATATTTTTATAGCATCCATGTTTTAACGTACACCCGCTCAAGGACATGCAATACGATACTGGTACCTACAGACAGAACGATCTCAGATATCTATTTACTAGAGTTTTCCTCATGATTTTTTTTTTTTGCTTTTATTTTATTCTGCCAGACACTACCGTAGCCGGGTAAAAGTACCGGGTACCAGCTCTTAATGAAAGCACTGTATTTATAATAATAATTGTCTGTCACATATCGTTAAAGCGCATATCCAATTAAAACTACGAAACTGAATACATGTATAATGAAACCAGTCAATAGACGTAAATCTTTACCTAGCTCCCCATTGTAGCCAGTACTATCTGTCAAAATTAATTGTCAACTTATGAAGTCAAAAATTATGAGATAAAAAGTTCCAGAAAGGTCTTAAGTAGTAGTCTTTGTAAGAATCATGCAAATTCTGTAAAACCTGATACACTGTACATCCTAGAAAAGGCTACACATTTTTTTGGTATTATGTTACTTAATAGGTCTATATGATAAATTATATAAGCATTCATTCCAATCTGTTTGATCTTAGAGATAATTCACATTGAAAATCCAACAGCTTCTGTTGTATTTTAGTGTCACTTACCAGGGGCTGATCCAGGATTTGAGTTTAGTGAGGGCGTTAATTGAATTTAATGCCATGCAAAGCAAGGCAACAATATTGTGGGGTGAAACTTGTGGTGAAAATTTTTTTCTTATCAATTTAGGGGGGGGGGGCGTACACCCAGCACGCAAGTCGTTGGACCTGCACCTGCTTACAGAATAAACTCCCTTAATTTTGAATTCTACAGTACATTCTTTATGAATTTTATTTCCTAAAGACAAGGGTGATATGAAGAGCCACATATTAATTTCTGTTTACTTTTAAACATATTAAAATAAACACAATACAATTGTATAAAAAAAAATATGTAGGCTCTCCAATAAATGAATCACAACTGATTGAATCATATCTGGAGTGCTACTTAAATGTTATTTATAAATTCCAGGTTCAAGGACCAATTTTAAACATGTTCTAGCAATAACAAGTCCTGGATTGCAGAGTGAGGGGGTACATGTTTATGTACATAATGATAGGGGTGTCCGTCCTTCTGTCCATACTTCCTTCCTTCTGTTACAGAAAGTGGGACTCATCCATTAATTCTCCTACACAACTGAATAGAATATGTATGAAATTTCACAGAATCTTTATTACATGTACATATATATTCACATTGTGTACCTCCTACTGTAGGTTTGAAATAACATATATGTTGTGAAGTGGCTCAAATTAAATGTACATTGTAAATAAGAATATTGTATAAGTAAACGAAAGCCACTTTTGAAAGGTGAAAAGGAATTACATGTAAACAAAATACATGTATCAATAAAATGTAAAAACAATTAAAGAATATGGGCTACATTGTTGGCCTTATGTTCTTTGTCAGGGCCATTTGCAATGTAGGACATACCCCGACAAGTTTGTCGGTCAGGTACATTTTGTACAGTACATGTATCCCGAAGTCAGCCTGGCTCTACCCACAATTGCTACAAATGTACCAACATGCATTGGTTATAGATTAACAGCTAACAAAATTCTTGTAAGGTTCGGTTGTGTGAGATCCACAAGTCATACATATACATGCGCGTACATGAATGATAAATAACAGTATATACTTACGATTTTTTATTGATTAATTGATTGATTGTTGGGGTTTAACGCTGGAGCCGCACTATTTCTGCTTTATTCAGGTGATGAACATGAAGTGGATGATAAAATGAACATGACATGAAGATGAAATGAAAAATGGGATGGGAGACAAGGATAATTGGGTCAACAAATTTTGATTGCCACTGGAAATAGGGAGAGGTGGGTAGGGTAAGGCAATTTAGCCTTCTGTGGCAGAGCCCTATGGTTCCTACTCCTGGATAATATCACAGTAGGGTTCTTTAATGTCCATTTTTCACCAATATAATGTCAAATTACCGTGGATTATTAAATGGCTACGGCTTTGCTTCAATGTAAAGACGCTCGTACTAACCTATTATATTTTTCCATACCACACTCTACATATGATGCTTTTATTTTAAAAAAATTCTAACTTGTCAATTTCTTCTTGGATCAATTATGCTACTAGTATATTCCACAGCTAAAGTGACAGCCCTGTGAACAATGTACCCTTCTGTTTGCTAATCCCACAGTCCCAGAAGTTGAGATCAATATAGTTTAAGTATTGCAAACAGTATCTGATTTTGTTCAATCTCATTTTAACTAAACTTTTGTGTATACAATGAATGTCCTAGATCTTGACCTTGCACATGTATCAGTTTTGCTTACTTTGAGACAGTACTATCAATAAACTTTCATTTTGCCATTCAAATTTTGTTTCACTATACTGGTGAAATGTTGTATCTTGTTGACTAAAACTCAATTCAAGATCCCGTCACCTGGTTCATTACGGATATATGTATATATTACAAGTCCATATCGGCACCAACGTTTCTTTACTGCAGGATATTTCCTTCGAATATGACTTATCACAATTATAATAACATCTTAAACTTCAAACACATGGTTTAGGATTGACCCCTTTCTCTTCTGTACCTTCTCGCCATAGACCACTCGGCCAGCTAGGCTATATAAAATATAGCTTTCGCTGGCCGGGTCATTCCTCCTCGTAGGATTAATCTAGGGCTGTAACTTAGTACACGATGTAATACAGCCTAACTGGCCGAGTGGTCTAGGGCGCTGGACTTTGTGCAGGCGGTGTTGCCATAGATGTCACAGCAGTACGAGTTCGAGTCCCGCGGAGGGAACGACCAAAAATTTGCATCGCAAATTTGACAGTTCTAACATCGATGGGAATTTTTCAGACCATTCTAAACGTTTATATATCTTCCCTGTATCAATTTGATCCGATGGAGCAGTGTAGCAAATGGAGTCGTCACATTCTGAGACGTTATATATATATATATTAGAGGTACAAAGGTACCTGAAAAGCATATATTTTAGAATGATGAGACCATATATTATATGAACAGCCAATAACATTTAGCACTCCATAACTTTAATTCAGTTCTAAGTCGGGACGTTACATTCGACGAACATCTTGTTTTCCAAAAAAAGGCGTTTTGGATATTTTCACTTTTTCAGAAGTTTTATTTATAAACCATAAACGATACAAATAATATGCATTAGCCGAAAACACCAGGGCTTTATAAATGTATTTAACTACATTTAGCATGAGTTTATTGACTAGTCATTTTTTACTTTAAGGCATAAACCTAGGCATGAACTTTGGTTAATAATGATTTAATTACCCTTCCTTTACGTTAAGAACTACAGTTCATTTCATATTATGTTTTATGTTCATGACAAACAATATTTGTGAATAGAAGAGTAAACATAACTTGGACACAACCAATGGATACCTCCACCGCCATATTTTTTTTAATTATTTATTTTTAGTAAAGATCTTATCACATGTTAGTGTCAGTGGTTGATACATATGGTCTAAAAAAATAAATAAAACAAACACACACCTTGAAAGTTTAATATGATATCTTCCATATCATTTGATAAAGAGAGTTATGATCTTTTTTTAAAATAATGCACATAAATGAACATTTCAAAAGCAGTTAACTCTGCTAAAAATCTCATTTGTTAACCTTCAATTAAAACTATTTCTGAGCAAATCCAGTGAAGCAGAGATTAAAATAGAGAAGGTATCCTTGAGTGGAACTATATTGTCGGATCGGTTTGCTTTTGACATGGCTGTTTTTTTTAATTACTTTTATGAGATTTTTAAGATTCTTACAAAAACTTTCTCTAAACTACTGCAGTATTGATTTTTATACTAGGCGAGTTTTCAATATCATATCTCTTTTGATCTTTTAATCTTGGTTTCAGATTGGTTGTTAGCCAATCTGAGTGAAATCCCCCATTAAAGTGTACATGCCAAATATTCCCAAATCCACAACTGTTTAAAATATTCTTAATGAAATCAATCCATGGTGATGTGTATCTGTTATAACTCATACATATATCTATATTATACATTGCAAACTTTAAAATCTTTACCAATAATAATTTTTGCCCAATAACTCACCATACAAGACTTTATGTGAACGTGTAAAGGATATACACCGAGTTCGCCATTATATCATACACTTTGGCGTACATCTAGCAAAGGTATCTAAACGCTTAAATGACATATAGATACGATAGTGTATTTGTCTGAGTGTTTTTTCATGGCTTCATTTCACAGAGCAAATTCCATTTTACCAGAAAACTGCTGCGGGAAGTTATCTATCGGTAGCGTTTTTTTTTTTAATTTTCGTTAAAATACAAGAAAACGTCAAAATATCTCATCTCATGCAAGTTACGAGCCATTTTTGTTTACTTCCATATGGATTTTTCAGACGTTCTGCAGCACTTTTTGAAAAAATATACACATTCATTGACCTACCATTAACATTTGGATATACAAATGTGTCATCTTCCCACTGCACTTTTGACATTTATGTGGTCCAACCAAGGCTTTTCACGTATGAAGATGAATTTAAGAGTAGTTTGTTTCTCCTTAACACACCCGCGTTCCTAAATTGTTACAATTGTTTGAATATTCTTTCACTAGTACTATACCAATTGGCTGTATACGTTATCTTTATTGGCAAAAAGTTTAACAGTATAGCGAAATTAGGTCAAATCCCATGACAAAATATAATAGCAAACGTCATACTAATAGTACGATTAAAATTAAGTATTATGTCAAATGCATGAGCTAGATGGCAATGTCCAACTACGATAATAAATGGTAACAATTAGATAATTATATTTTGTCATTTTTAATCTGATAAAATAAACATTTCTTTCACCTACGTGTCATTTATCCCTTTTATCTGAAAAAAAGTCTAAATAAAGGTTCATAATCTGTCGATTATGTTTGTTATAATATAATCGAAATTATACAGAGTTATCATGTTATCAGTTTACATGACAAAACAACATTGAATTGCAAATAATGTCACGTGACGCGTGCCATGTCCAAAATTGATCATACTTTTCTTCCGTCTGTTTTTTTTATTTTAATTTAACAAGTAATTACTTTTTTCAAAGTGATACGTTGCGTTAAAGTAACTTTCATCGTTCAAATAAAACAAAAACCTGGAAATCTAAGATTGGATATCTAACAAAGAAGTAATATATTTTTGTTTTTTTTTTTAAGTAACTTTTCTTTTGATATATACACATAATCTTATCAATGTGGAAAAGTGTTCTTTCACAATAACCAACGATAATGCTAATCATTCACTGCGAAACATACATTTAAAAATATCTTATATACATATTTCGTTTAAATGGTGAGATACTGCTGCGAGATCACAGTTATTACATGGAGCATTCTGTTCTGTATTCTCGTAAATTCATACAGACAAATATATAATTTCTAATAGTGTTTGAAATTATGTAAAAAATGTTTTAAATGATTATTTGATTATTGTAAAAAAAATAGTATGGTAAGATAAAAAACATTAGTTTTGTAAAGCCACTTTTACACAGTAGGGTGTTATTAGCGGGAACAAATATTTAGAAGGAAGATCATGGTCGGGAAAATGTTCTATTGAAGGGTTTTGAATTTGGTAACACTGATTTTAGTTTTTGAAATTGAAAAGAATGTCAATGAAGTGTTTTAATATAAAGTTAAAAGAAACTACAGAATCCTTATAAAACATAGTTAAACATTGCCTTTCAACAGGCTAAAAAATGTTATAGTCAACTACAGAGACATTAATTTGTTCATTCGTGGTCATCGTTCAGAAAATAAAAAAGGAATAAATCATCTACTAGAAATGTCAGGCATGATACACCTTAATGCCACATCGATATCATAAGCTTGATAAAAAAATCTCAAATTATTTTTTATAATATAAAGTTATTAGAAATTTTAACTGCCAGTTTTTTTAAAGGAAATATTGAAAATTTTCTGCATATTCCATATATAGAATAATCAAGGGAACCAAGATTCTGGTGGAAATCAAAAGAATGTAATCAAGGGACAAAGACCATATATTGAAAACAGATAACACAACAAAGACCATTACGTAATTTAAATGATTCATTCAAAGTAACAAGAAAAATGAGCAGCTGGGACTTTGCTGAAAACTGGGAGCATGAATCAGGCGCACCGGTAATCGTTATCTGCTATTCTGCCACCGAATTGCTCATAAAAGGTAAATATATGAGACTGACCTTACAGTGTCTGCAGTATCCTTTATCACAAGTTCTTTAGGGTAGATGTAATTTCAATAAAGTATTATTGTTAATGATATAACAATAATACCTCATCTATGTAGTGGAAACTGATATTAAAAGAATCTAATTAAACGATGTTGCTTCGTTTGGTTCAGACTAGCTATAACGTCAGCCTCATAAGAATGGAGAAATAAGTCATCAAGTAGTGGAGCACAATTAGTTACCATTGGAATGACGACCATTTGTTGAAAAACGCGTCTGGACAAATATGTTGTCGATCAGAAATTCCAGCATTTTGAAAACAACTTCTTCCGTATATATAGATGATTTGTGAATTACTTTTTACAAAGTATGGGAGTTCTGCAATAGCCTTTTATAATTGAAAATTGTGGATGAAATAGGCGAAGAATAAGAATATGAAACAATCTGTATTGGTTTGTCTTTGCAATACGGGATATTTTGTTCGTGACGTGTTTGTGGTAAAAGATGTTAGCAAAATTAGCTGCATTTTTAACATTGTTGACAAATGGATATGAAAGAAATGATCGTTTTCTTCATCTTGACCTTTAACACAGACTGGTTTAAAGAGTCTGTGAAACCAATATTACAAAGGATGGTCATAATTCTGTAGACGACTAAGGTTCAGAAACAAGAGTGTCAAGAATTGTTACGCGACGACAGTGTAGTAAAGTGTGAGAGGTAAGGAATAGAGTTTAGTTTGAATGTGAAGAAGTTCAGGAAGTTTTTTATATGAAAGGAAGAAGACCATCTATGAAAACATTATGCAGCAAAGGTGATGTACAGTGGCGATGGCCATTACTCCTTGTCCGTCTTGGATTATTTTCTTTCAAATAAATTTATCATATTTATGTTAGTGTTATATTTGCTAGAAATGTTAACCTATACTTTTGATGTTTTCATTGCACCCGTACGTTTTTGCAGTACCTTGTCTGCGTATCCGGTATTTTTCTCTTTCCCATGATAGCTTTTACATAGGACAGGACAGTTCGCCGGATGGTATTTTTTCAAGAATATGAACTTTCATAGAGAGATTGACTGACCCCGTGGATTAAATTATTGATAAAGTGAACCGATGCAAACTTCAATATATTTAGCGAAAAAAAATAATGGTAGAATAATGATATTTGCTTATACACAAAATCTTAGGTCTACAAAATAATCGTGTGTAATTACCGGGGCACACATGTATATTTATTCATTTACTAGGAATAAATAACAATGAATGACAAATATGTCACGTGATTTAAATGCACATATACATCACCTAGCTATACACAGCATTCCGTATTACAACCTCTATTCGAAAAGAATTATTTCTATCTTCATTCTGTCATGTTTTGTTTATATTTTAAGCCCCATTTAGTGTGTTTAAACCAAAGAAAATTGTCGAATAACGGCCACATTTTTAGTACCTGTTGAAATTTATCAGTTTTTTTTATATAACATTAATGTTCGCATTTCGGTTTTAGAAAAGAAAACTTGCTATTAGGAATGGGACATTGATTGACGGTATATAAAAAAGTCTTAAAAATAGAAAGATTATCGATGATACTAAATGTATATGTCGAAACATAGACTGTAATTACAAGTGTTCCGACTAAATCTAAAGTTAAACCTTAAATAAATACGTATACAAAAGTACAAAATATTATTTAATTGTATGGTAATAAAAATTATTAAGATATACTTCATTCTTTTTATGCATTAGCATTTGTTTAAGATTTTTGTAATATTCTAAATCTGACTCAAGAAACTTTGTTGGTTTTCCGTGAAATTTACAGCCCGTTTTCCATCACATTTACTGTTAATAGATTGGTTTCTAATACCTTTTTTATAATATATGTATCTATTTTTATTTTTAACATACAATGTTTGCAATTGCCTACTACTGCGTACTCTAAGCTTCTACAATACTGATTCTCATTTGTAGTATTTATGGTATAATGTCCAGACTTTCAATACTTAAAATTTTGCTAACTTTGCCATCGAATTCTCAGTGTTTGTCAAGATATGAGGCTGACTTCACAGAGTCTGTAATTTCATTTATCTCAAGTTCTTTTGGGTAGATGCGATGTATCAAATCCCCGAAATTAGGATTGTTTAAAGATAATACGTAATCTACATAGCAGAAACTGAGATTAAAGGATCTAGCTAAACGACATTTTAGAATAGCATTTATCATAGGTCAAAGTAAGGACAAATCCGAAATATTTGATAAGTTTTTTTCTTTCAAAGGCTTTTCCTCACAACAGAAAATTTCAGAGAGAATATACACAAAATATTAATCTTACAAAAGTGTAGCAACGCCCCCTCCCCACCCCCCTGCTCATGGCGCATCATAAGTAGAACATAATTCCAAAAGAAAAATGCTAATATAAATAATCTTTTGAAATAAAATTTCAAAAATAAATACAAAACAAAACAAAACAAATATATAGACACTTTACTTACATAATAAAAAAAAAAAGAATGCAGCTTCGTAAACAAAAGGGTTATTTATAATGAACACAGGTTTCCATGTGCAGTTGGGTTATATTTCATAATGACTTGTAGTATGCTGTCTTTTATTATGAAAATACATAGTGTCAGGTGTAATCGACCTCAGAAATCATCCTTTCTTTCGTATGTTTTCAAAAGAAATTCTAATTATAATTATTTTTCATTCACCAAAATAATTGAAACATATTTACCAAAAACAAAATAACTTTCCGAAAACTGATCAAAGAGCAGGGAAGTAAATTAAACACCGTTTCTAAGCTACATTATAAAATCATAAGTTTAATTTTTAAGTTTCATACAATCATTTTTGTATCTATAGTGTCTATAGGAGTTTGAAACAATCAACACTAACAAACTTTGTATTCGTTGTCAATGCAATATAAAGGATTAACAAAAGTTGCCGTTTAAAAAGATAAGATAAAGAGAACCACGTGATTTAGTAGATAATTTGATGTCAATATATAAGGAAAGGACAGGAGAATATTTACTAGAATTAACAAGAAGACTGATATGTTTAGTATTTATTCAAAACTCTTTTAACCGGTTACTCCAAAAAAAAAGGATAGCATCAACTCCATAAGTGTTGAACATCATTATTCAAATTATGGTATGTATATGTATATGTATGAGAAGGAATATGATTTATGTTGCTACAAGATTGAATTCATCACTTCAGAAGTTTCACGTCGTCATCATGAACTCGTGGATCGCTACGATGTATCTATTGCACCATGATAACAGATTTGTTCAACGAGCCATAGTTTTCCTCCCCCGGACTTGACATCGCACGTGTAGTTCGGCGAGGGTTTCTAAAAAAGCAGAGGACACTTACCCTACCGGTGCACCTGGTTCATGCTCTCTTTTAGTGGTCTAAGTTGCTATTTATTTGTATTGCTTCGTATGTATTATTTTGGTTATTTTATATTATTTGTTGTGTTTGTCTGTTTTACAAATCTGGTCTTTGTTCCTGAATAACAATCCTTCGATTTCTTCTAGAATCTCGGATCCCTTGATTTCTCTTTCAAATATTTTTGTATGTAATTGTTATATAATTTCGTAGTCATAAAGTTGTATGCTAGGAACACTGTTGAATGGTGTTTAATAATTATAACCTTGGTTCCCTTGATTACTCTTTAAAGCTAATTTTAAGTAATGTAAGCCTTAGAAATTCTGGTAATATATTTTCGGCATAGTCAAGTAGTCTATTATTTATCATTCGTCATCAACTGTCTGTAATAAGTGTGCTGAAAAACTAGACCATTCGTGTTTTACCAAAAACAAAATATATTTGAAAATTGGCACAATTCACGAAGTACGACACAATGAATATATGTCATGATGTACATATTTTTTACTTTGCCAAAATTTTGTTATTATTGTTATTCTGCTGCATTTTATACCAATACACATAACTTTAAGATTCTAAAGAAGTCCAAAACGATTTTAAACATCATTAAAATACCCTATGAAATTAGTGCATTCTATTAACTATGATAAATAATTACAAAAGCTTTCAGTGAACCAATGTTTTACTTTCGGTGTAAGAAAAATGATGGCAAAGTTGATAACAACAAGACATTTACGTTCGATATTTACCAAATGTATTAACAAGTTTTCTTTTTATGTTTTAAGACCTATATCCTCTTCAGCGCTAAAAATATAAATAACCACAACTACATGATATATGCAATCTTATGCAATTGTTATATTTGTAACTTGCAAAATGCCTTTCTATTCAGGTTCTTTAAAACATTGTTGCTAGCTTTTGTACTGTCTTAACACATTTAAGATCTATAATATTTTCTGTTTCATCTAACACTTATCGAAGGAGATTTGTTATTTTTTTCTGCATCTTATTGGTGCAGCAAATATTGGAGTAATCAAGGGAACCAAGGTTATAGCGGTAATCAAAAGAATGCAATCCAGGGACAAAGACCAGACATGAAAAACAGACACACACAACAAAGAACATAAAGTAACTAAAATCATACATACAAAGTAACAAAGTAACAAAAGCAAATGAGCAACTCGGACTCCACTAAAAACTGCGAGCATGGACCAGGTGTCATCAAACAATTTAAATATTATTGTTTCGCACTTAACTCGGCGACTGAATGGAAAAATAACATTCAGATTTTGAAAATCTCTACTAATAAATGGTATAAACAGATGCCTCTAAGTCCGTTTACAGAAATTAAAATAAAATATTTAATACATCTCAGTATCATTTCTTTTGTTGATTGTTATGTATCTATATCAAAGACTGTCGATGATAAATCTTATATACATAATTGTATCAATACATTTTCATGGATCGTTATGGTGTATCCATCTGCACCATGAAAACTTATTTATTCAACGGATCATAGTTTTCCTTTCCTCGTTTGTATACCCTGGACTTGACTTTTATAAGCAACTCGGCGGGTGTTTCTAGAAAAGCAAATGATGCTTACCCTACCGGAGCACATGGTTCATGCTCCAAGTTTTTTCATGGACTGCATTCTGCATTACAAATCAACTACATGTAATTTATCTGAATTAAAACTGAACACAGTTGATTGGGTCCATGACTTGATAACTCGATGAACGTTGTTCTGGTTGTTTATCCTAAAACAAACAAATTTGAGCTTTACAATACTGATGAAATAACCCAGTTATTTTCGATTGATTAAATTATGTTCAAGTTACCGTATACCTTTTGTTTAATTGTTTCTCGTACAAGTATTAGTTGTTTAAAGTCATGATATTGCTATTGTATCCTTTTTCAATGTTTTTGTTTTAAAAAATATCAAGATATTTCCTCAAAAAAAGATATTATATAATGCCAGCCTACTAAATCCTTCACTCTCTTGAATTGGAAAAACAAAGTTGAATGTTTTTTGTCGTCTTCAGCGTCGAACAACAACATTTCTTGATATGAATTTTTTTTTGTATTATGGACACAGCGTTATCAGCAATTACTCATCAGTAAAGTAATCAAATACTTAAGGTATGGATTAAGCGGTATTTTCCATTTTTTGCAATTAGAAATCTCCCTACCGATCAATATTTAAATTTTTTGATGACAAGAGTTCACCGGTGCACCTGGTCCATGCTCCCAGTTTTTAGTGGAGTCCGAGTTGCTCATTTGCTATTGTTACTTTGTTACTTTGTATGTATGATTTTAGTTACTTTGTGTTCTTCTTTGTTGTGTATGTCTGTTTTCCATTCTGGTCTTTTTCCCTTTGTTCCTTCTTGTGATTACCGCTATAACATTGGTTTCCTTGATTAATTTCTTCAAACTGATGTCTACATAAATACAGCACTATACTTTAATCCTAATACTTCAAATGAATGTAAGTTTTAATTATCAAGCTAATTTAAAAGATGTAATTATAATCTTAATAGCTATCAGTTTTATGTTTATGTGGATTTTTCTTTTTAAATTATTTAGGGAAATTGGTTATCCTGGTCTAGTTGGAAGCAGTGGTATTCTGGACCTCCTGTACATGTTTTCAAAGTTGTAAATCCAGATGGAGAAACTATTAATGAACAATGTATAAAGCTTCCTGGTGATGCCTTTCATGCATTTTTAAAGTTTTACAAATTTGATGATGATCCAATTGCCAACGCTGTAATTCAACACTTAAGGGATGCAGTTTACGACATTATAGGTGATTGCGAAAACTATTGTATAAGAATTCATGTAAGGAATAAAGAGAATTACCTGTCTTACGAGAAAGGGAATGGATCTAATTTATTATACATATCTTTGAAGGACCCAGTGCTTTATATTAGATGGAAACAACAAAAACCAAAATTGCAAAATCTTGATCATCAAGAAATGAGAACACTTGAGAACATGCTAATAAGTCTACTATGATATAATGATAAACGTTTTTTTTTTGCCATATTTGATGAACACCCGTTTCCAATAACTGTGTTGGATTTATTTGATTTTGTTGATATAATTCTTTAAATAACAGAATTTTCATTCTCAGTTATAAAAATTCGCATACGATCACGATGACATTGGTCCATACCGATTTTAACTGACTTTAACACTTACCAAAGCAGCAAACATGAATGTTTTACACAATACTGGTGTTATATTAAAATGACAAACACTATTTACACACTGATTGGTACGAAAACTTTAATTTTGATTTTCACATTACAGTGCCTTACTATAAGGCATTAATTAACGTGCATTTGTAACTATTTTTGACGGTTTTAGATTTTGGTTCCCGTGCAGTTTCTGCAAAATGTGGATACATCAGAATGTTTTTATCTTATTTCAACCAGCATCTGACGCTGATAAAATATTTTACGGAGTTCCTGATGGTTTTAAAATAAAAGACACTTCATTGTCAGACACATTATACCCATTCCATCTTTACTTTTTTATATTTGTTATTCATTGTTTGTTGATGTTAAAATATTTAAATAAAAATTACTCACTTACAAAACAATGACCTTGATAGAAGTTCCGAAAGTAGCATACGACTGTTCTAAACTTACTTGAATGATACGTTTAGATTAATTATATAGCCAACCATAATTTCCCTTCGTTTATTTTAAATATACAACTATTCATTGATAATGTCTCCAGACTAGTGATAGATAGCTTTGATACAAAGGACTTACACATTGGTTTTTTAAACTAGTAAAACATCCTCTGATAATGAAAACATTATACATTTTTATTATGTCAAAACTATATTGCATGTAATGACAGTGTTATAAGCTATCTTTTGAAAAATATAAGACAAAATGGGTTATAAATACAAAACAAATAATACCAGTCTAATCAATAAACACAAATATTTCTCTTGGGTAAGGTTCAAATTATAAACATTTTCGCAATAGAAAGTTTGAGTCACTGGTTTGGCTGCTGATACTACACAGGCTTTGTCCAGTTATAAAGTGTATTATGTCTAATATTTCTTTGTTTTTTATCAACTACCTCGGAAAATGAGGAGATGATTGTCTTTTATTGGCTATATAATGCATGTTTAGTTATTTGTATTGTAAATTTTTGTACTTTTTATCATTTAATTTTTCTCTCTTCAAAATGGGGAGGCAACTCTACATCCTTGTCTGCCTCATAACTTTGCTTTAAGTTGTATATATATTATGTAAAATTTAATAGTCCATGCTCCCAGTTTTTAGTGGAGTCAGAGTTGCTCATTTGCTTTTGTTACTTTGTATATATTATTTTAGTTATTTTATGTTCTTTGTTGTGTATCTTTGTTTTCCATGTCTGGTCTTTGTCCGGTGAATAATTCTTTTAATTACCGCCAGAAACTTGGTTCCATTGATTACTATTTTAAAGACGTTTGAAATTTAAATTAATGACAAATGTGTTTTTTACTTCCTAATAGTTAACCTTCCCTTTCTTGGTGCAATTCATCAATGTTTCAAAACTATTGAGTATTCCTTTCAACTTTGATCGGTTACATTTGACCTTGTACATTGACTTTCTGTGTAGAGCGCGGATATTGTCAAAAATATTTCCTAGGCAAGGGCATTCCCAGATTTTCTAACAGACTAAACCTCAGATAGATACAAGAGTATTACAGCGTGCAACATGTATGATTTGGAAATTAATGATGTATGTCACAACAAAATTTTGGTCGTTCCCTCCGATAGACTCTAATTCGTACCGCTGTGACATACAGACAAAACCGCCTGCACAAAGTCTAGCGCCCTAGACCACTCGGCCAGCTAGGCTATATAAAAATATAGCTTTCGCTGGCTGGGTCATTCCTCCTCGTATGATTAATCTAGGGTTGTAACTAAGTACACGATGTATGGTAGTACGGGACTGTTCATCTAGATGCTATTATGTAGGATAAAGGATCAAGTTAATGATGTATGTCAAAACATATACATATATAATATTCACTTCCGGTAGAAAATAACATAAATCTTATTCCAGACAGGGTAGTTTCAACGCATTCTAAGGATGGAGTGTGTTTAAAAAATACAACAGAGAACTCTAGTTAGCTAGTTCATTGCAGCTAGTATGTGTCAAATTCGGTAGGTAGTTAATTCGGTAAATGTCGAATCTAATAGAAGTTATATTGTCTCATTTGTGACATTGAAACTCCACATCGGTGATGTCGACTGTTTTTTCTTTTAATTTTTAAACTACAGTTCACTAAATTAGAATATCATTAGCATTGAAATATTTTACAAAGTCTGCTTTGTTGGTCAAATTTCAACTCTCTGTATGATGGAATAATCAGGATACTAACAACTGTTATTTCTTTTTTAAGTTTATTTGCAATTTTATCATTCTATATGAACAATGGAAGTATAATGACATGATATGAATATCAACAATTTAAAAAACAATGAACAAAAGTCCTTCGAGTTAGTTCAGAGTCTGATTTATCAATATTACGGATGTGCTTCGAAACCAAGTTTCTTTAACGGCATACAAACAGGGGTTCGGAAAGTGCCACATATTATGTTAATTTAAGACAAACTTATGGCAAACTAATGAATAATACTTCTACTCGTTCACAAATGCAAGTGCAACTGCATGGTGCTTCTGTACGAAATAATCAAAGACGTAAAATGTATTGCACAAAAGACAACGAAAAATTCCACTATAAATGAATAGGAACGTAACTAATTTCGTTATGGATCAATAACACAATCATCGATCTAATACACCATTGACAATAGTCAAAAGAAATATTCAAAAATGAAGTATAACATATGTCAGAAAATATATATCAAACAAATAAAACAAAAAACAAACAAAAAAAATTAAAGACGACCAGAATACGATACAATAGCAATGGGAGAATAATTAGTGGAACAGTGCATGTGGTTTTCGCGACGTTGTATAATGCTAAATGACATTTTTCAAATTATAATTGTGCTTTGAAAAATATCTTTATTTCGAAGAAATTCCCTCTACGATTTTTACAGCATATTACATAAAAAATGGAAAGCATTTGCATTAAAGGACAAATAGAATTGGTATGCAATATATATCTAAATTAAAATATCAGATGGTGTCAAGTCATGATATATATCTAATTGTAACTTTTAGAAATTTCCTTTACATGTTGACATATCAATATTTAGTCGTGCACTATCCCTATTATTCTTTATTTGCTGTATTGAAGTCACAAACGGGCTGAAATTACGGATACGGGCAATATGATAAAGTCTTCAGAAAAGAAAATCGCATGCAGCCTTTTGAAATTCAACTGTGTATCCAGACGCCATTGTTTGTAATGAACTTATTAGCACCATAAAGAAGTCCACAGTTTACCTTTTTGTTTTGTTTTGTTTTTTTAGAGTAAAATCCTGACAAAAATGCAATTACTGTGTGTTGAGTACATGTACCATTTATATCGAACAATTGAATGTGTATACTACTTGTTGAAACATTTCCGAAATATGGCGAACCATCAAAATGAGATTTCCCACTTAAAATCTGTATCGTACTAAAGAGATTCAACTATTTACGTCTGTACACTTTATATTTTGTTGCGCGCATACATTCATGTTAGACAATAAACGTATTTTTTTTGTTATTATGTTTCTTTGTCAAGCTGATACTATTTGGGATATCAAATTAATGCTATTTACATCAGCAATATTCTTCATTATACAGAGGTAGTTTTTTTTTTTTAAAAATCAACATTATTCAAAGGAAGATTATGCCAAATCATTGATAAAGAGAGAAAAGGGCAAAGAACCAGAAGTCGAATCCCTGTCAAAAATGATACATAACTTCCGATCGTTGTCAAGAAATCGTTTTGATAATCTCAAGAAGGATGTCAATAAAGGATCTTGAATGTCGTTCCTCACTGGATTACAAATATGGTATCTTCCCTGCGGAGAAAGTAACATTGCGTTTGTTGTTAAAGCCTATTACGTAAATTGCCTTATCAAGGAACATCCTAGATAATGCCACATACAAACGTACTTCTGTTGACAAAAATGAAATCCTTAACAGTCATAAGTCCTTCATGTCTTATCTCAACATCATAGAAAATATGGGGACTAGCCTTACGTGTGTTGGCTTCCTAAACTATATATGAATCCATACAAAAAAGGATCATAGCTTGATCTTATCTTGCTCTACAGAAGTGATGTTCATTCCCCATAAAAAAATAGTGTTCACAACGAAAGATGGACGGCAATTTAGGTCATTACCTCCAACTCTTGTAGATGCAATAATTATATGTGATACTTAAACATTCTAAAGATTTACTTGAAAACCTTGGATCAAGAATTTATTTTTGGAAATTAGTTCTCTTTTAACTTTTGACTACAACACTTTACTAACACTTAGTTGCTATATTGAAATCTTGTTTTAAAGTTCTTTTTCGTAAATCTATTGCTGGCTAGAGATATAATGTTATTCTAGGTTACATATCCACACTTTTTTTCTAAGACATCTCAGAAGAGTAAAGAGTCAAACAAAGAAAGGCAGTTTTATGATATGCTTGATTTCCTTATTAATAACATATTCGTCATATTTTGGAGGTGCTATTTGTTCTTCAATTTGCATTCCAATTGGCACTATATTTTCTCTTATCGTAGCCGATTTTTTTTTTGTATTCTTAAGAATCGATATATTAATGATATATTTTCATTAACAACCTTTCTATTGGCAAATGGCTACCTTCAATAAATCCAGAACCCGAGATCATCCGTTCAGCATCCTTTTGTTTTTCCTATATCTCCAATTCGACGATATTGGTCTTCACAATACTGAGATTAATGAATAAAGAAGCCACCTTATTTTTGAAATTACATATTGTCCTTATCTTATCTGTGCAGCAATATTCCTTTATCTCATGCATGTGGTTTTTATATTTCACAATTGATTCGCTTACTCCATAAATATCTGCATAAAATTCTCATGACTCAGGGGTATGATGAAATGCGTCTAATATGTTTCTTACCGAATTCTTTTTCAGATATCAGTCCTTAGTTGGATAATACTCAGTTTCCTCCAGAACAATAAGTATCGATTGCTTTTTTTATATTATTCTTTGTACTGATATGATTATTGTAACCTTGGTTCCCTTGATTACTCTTGATATACAGATTATGATATTAAAGCATGCAAATGCTATTTAATCTCCAACGGTATATTCACCAAGCAATCAAAGAAAGAGATTTGGTGCGCTGTAAAACCTTGATCTAACCCACCATTTTGTTTGAAATGCCTGTACCAAGTCAGAACAATTTCGGTACCAGCTACTGTAGTAATGTTATCTCTATTTTGTTTTGTCAGATTTATTTTAGACTTCACTTGAATGTGGATCGGATTACTATTAGATCATTTTATAGTTTCCTGTACCTTCATTTTAAAAGCTGCTACAATTATTCTGCCGTTATTGAAATAAAGCACCTTTTCCCAAAGCTCTTATTTCCCTTCCTAAAGGATGTTAATTTTTTTAGGGAATCGTGCGCATGATATTGATACTCTTAAGGTTAATCGGCATACATTATGTTCTTGATCTTTTAAAAATAGTCATTCAATTGTATTTAAATGTACTCTTACATAAACATTAAATCAGTATGCATTAAAATGTACTCTTACATAAACATTAAATCAGTATGTATTAAAATGTACCCTTACATAAACATTAAATCAGTATGTATTAAAATGTACTCTTACATAAACATTAAATCAGTATGTATTAAAATGTACTCTTACATAAACATTGAATCAATATCTATCAATTACATTGCAATTGTTTTCGAATGGGTTCATGCATATGGTTACGAAATACAAAATCAAGTTAAAAGGTTATACATTTATAATGTTCAAATTGTCTTTTAGAATCACGGATCAACCTTTCCTTTCTTTTTCATATACCAGTTATCACAACTTAAACGTCAAGCACGAATGTGATACATGTACCCACAATAATGCTGATATGTGTTGCAATCTTTTGAAACAAAAACAAAAGTAGATTTGATATATTTAAGACCCATACTTTTATGCCCATACTTTGTTCTTGATACATAAAGCATATTGCGTAAACATGCCCAAATAGTTTTCGAATATGAAAACATAACTATCTATGATATGTAGACGAGTAGACGAAAGACTATATTAAAGATTTTAATTCTACGCAATTTGTCTTCGAATCAACTATAAATTTCGATAACAAGATTTAAAGATTTAAGGCAAACTGTTTCTGGTCTCTTAAAATGCCTTAAAAATTAAGACTAGTACTCTATAGTTCAAGGACTATAGAAAATGTGCTGCAAAAATCCACCAATTTATAGAAAAGTTGTTGATTGGGCTAAATAGTTTAAGCGATAAGTTTTTGTACACAATTTATTGACAAACTATAATATGTATAGTACTGCTTTTGACCATTGTTTGTGTAAAATGCACATAACGAAATCCATATCTATTTACATATAATTCAACAACAACAAAACAAAAAACAAAAGCAAAACTGAATCAACCTACGAAATATAAACTGTGAAATATAAAAGCATATATCACTGCATTAATCTTAGCTGTACATTGTACAATTCGTCGTATCTGTGAGTATATTATTATAGAGGAACATAAACAGTTTTTAATGGCTTTAATTTACCTTCAAGAGTCAGATAGTACATGAACACATCTTATTATAAATCTTAGGCAAAACTATCTATTTTCAAAACTAGGCGGGAAGATAAATGATGATTACGTAGCCCAAAAGTATGGAAGAAACATCCATTTCAACATTACAATTTTATTTTCTCATATAGATTTATGGAGTAGATGGTTGAAAAAAATTCAGCTAATTTCCAGAAAAAGACAAACATCTCCAAATTGTTTATTTTATGGACTTCATTCTGCATGACAAATCTACTACATGTAATTTACCTGAATTAAAACTGAACACAGTTACGATTGGGTCCATGACTTTGAAAACTCGATGAACTTTGTTCTTGTTGATCATCCTAAAACAAACAAATTTGAGTTTTACAATACGGTGAGATAACCCAGTATTTTTTATGATTAAATTATCCTCAAGTTAGCGTAGACCCTCACCTTTTGTTTAACTGTTTCTCGTACAAGTATTTTAAAGTCATGGCCTTGCTATTGTATCCTCTTTTAATGCTTTTTTTTTAAATGTCAAGATATCTCCTTAAAAATATATTATATAATTTCCAGCCTACTAAATCCTTCACATTTTTTAATTGGAAGAACGAAGTTGAATGGTTTTTTTTTCATCTTCAGCGTCGAAAAACAGCATTTTCTGATATCAATTTTTGCATTTTTCCCCAATATTACTTATTTGTTGTATCATGGACACAGCGTTATCAGCTATGACTCATTAATAAAGTAATCAATTATTTAAGGTATAAAAAGTCATGGATGAAGAGGTATTCTCAATTTTTTTTTGCATTTAGAAATAAAAAAATCTCCCTACCGGTGCACCTGGTCTATCCTCCGAGTTATTAGTGGAGTTCGAGTTTCTCATTTGCTTTTGTCACTTTGTATGTATGATTTTAGTTACTGAATTTTCTTGTTGTGTATGTCTGTTTTCCATGTCTGGTCTTTGCCCCTGAATTGCATTCATTTGATTACTGCTATAACTTCGGGTCCCTTGATTCTTATATAACTACAGTTTTTTTTTAAATTAACAATTTTCAAGACAACCAATAAAGAAATCTGCGACACATGAATTAAGATAAATAAGCATCTACATATAGGTAAAGCCTTGTTCTCGTAGTCATGGATTAATGACAACAATAAATTTAAAGATAAGGTCTCCTTATTACGTTTGTGATATTATTGTTGGGATGAGAATTTATCCAATTTCGTTAAATCTCATAGTAATTACCAAACTTAAACATTGTTACTATATAGCTATATTGTCTTCTTGCAAATGTAAGGCAATTTTTTATTATGACGGCAAGTTTTCGAAGTTTGATACAATATTATATATGGTGTTACGGTATTCGTTGTTCATTGGATATTATGATCATTTTATTCACAGGATTTTCCACAAGAATGAAGTCTGTGTCCATTTTTTGAAATATATAACTTTAAGTCCGTCTATAAACCGTTTCTTTCTGTAGGTACTCTCAGGTAATCATGGTGGAAGGGCCGCAGACAAAATGGACAAAACAAAATACATTATTTATATATATAATATGTAAATTGAGGAATTTCACCCAGTCAATACATTACAACAGGATCTATTATATCATATTAAAGTTGGACTACGTCCTTGGTCAATATAATCAAAAAAGGGTCCATGTATAACATATTGACTTCGTTAAAGGTCCATAATTGGGAATCATTAATATTATAGGGTTTGTTTATATAAGACTGTGACTGGAAAAATAGGACCAGAAGAGAATTTTGTGAATTTTGAAATAAGTCCATTCTTGTAATGTTTATATTTATTAAGGTAATGCCTTACATTGAAAAGACCTAATTTTTTTCCATTTCTTTCATGTTCAATTAGAAAATGATCCTGCTAAAGTTTTCATCATCATCTTTAAGAGTTATGTCCCTCTAATTTTTTTACAATCCCTCATATCTTGGAAACCATAATAGATAGAATAAATCTGGAAACAATTGTATGTACATAAGCAGACGAATTTATATTTTGTAATCATACCATACGGATGTCATATCCCTTGAAATATCATACTTAAATCTTATATATTTTGAGAAACTGGAAGTTGTAGTTAAATGGGACCATAACCAATGATCTTTGGTTCATGTGACTGTTCATGTGAACTCAAGGTCAGAGGTCACAGAGTGCTAGTTTTTTCCCTCCAATAATTACTTTGACACAGCCTTCTTTTATCATCTGTCAAGATATCGTTACAAAATCTGGACCATCGATAGGCCTCATTTAGGACCTTCACAGGATGAAGAATTTCATCATCCATTGTAGACGTTATCTAAAAATTGTCTATCTATTGAGTTACAGTGTAAACCAATGAATTTGAAAGAAAAAAGTAAAAGGATAGTATGAGAATTATCCAAGACAAACAACTGAAATAACATTAATAAAAATGATAAATACAAGCATTAATCTTTTTGAGCTTTAGATTTAACAAATGCTACATCACAACATTTTTTAAATTAACATTTCTTAAGTTTAAGACGAGCAAAGAAAAACATATACGACATATGAATTAAAATAAATTAGCATATACATAAGAGTAAAGCTTTGTTCTCGTACAATGGATTATTGGCATGAATAAATTGAAATATAAATATTTCATTATCATTTTTAAGAGCTATGTCCCCTATAAAAACGATTTCGTTTTATCGCTCATATCTTGAAAACCAAAATACATAGAATCAATATCTTTCATGTACACAACAAGAAGACGCATTGAATAAACATAAACATGTATTTTATTATTAAACCATACAAGGGTTGTATCCCTTGAAATGTCATAATTGTTTTTTTAAATTGATATTTCGAGAACTGGAAATTGTAGAGAAATAGGTTTGACTCTTGATTTTTGGTCCATTTGACCTTTCAATTGCATCCAAGTTCAAAATTATACAGTGCCAGAAAGCCTTCTCACTGAAAACTACATGCCTTGATATTACGAAGACGATGAGAGAAGATCGCATACATACAGCGTATGAAACGACTTTTGATAACAAGGTAAAATATGTCAATATGTCAGACCGTCTGAAAATTTAAATGTTTTGCTGAATCCTGCTAGTGGCCTTGACAAAAATGTATGACCTTAAAATTGTAGGTTTTTTTTCAAATAGGGTTAATAAGTGTAGAATGCTAAAGTTAACGGAAAGTGGGGTTGTTGTATATCCAATGAAAGGTCGTCAAGTTTACATTACAAAAATCATGATGGAAACATCGACAATTGCATTTGACAAGGTCACCAAATGCTTAAATACAAAAAACATACCAGTTTTACATAATGTAAATTTCGATATGTTGTACACGTCTTTCAAGGAGTAACCTCTCATTAGCATCATTAAAAGCAAATATGTAGGAGGATCATAATCAAAATATTAGTTGTATACAAGAAGTACTCATAACCAAATCTATCGAAAGAGGAAGCCAAATCTATCACCGAGAGGTTCTATCATATGCAATGCAAGGAATGAAGCCTCGGTGTTTTACGTATTTTTAAATTTGGAATGCTGCAAAATTTCATAAAAGGGTAGATGATATGTGATATTATTCGGGGTCAGACAAGTCTGACTATTGGGTTGGTAAATACCCTCGGGGACCTCAGGATTCATCAATTATGTTAAAGGTCTGTTTACCTGAAATGATCACATGTACATGTGGTCATGAACATTTCATTCAAACGTAGAAATGTAAATGGATTGAAAACTACAAAGTATACTTGAAGATTATATCATTTATTATATAGATAGCAGTGTTTTACCGAATGTTCTTAGTGTAATAAATTTCGATAATTCTCACTGTGAAATAAATTTGATAATTTCCTTCTCCGTACTTCCTCCCACCAAAACGTCACAACTTTAATATCAATCCTTCAGTCACAGAATTTAAAATTCATTTTGAAAATATCGATAAATTATGAAAAAAATATGTAAGAAATAAATATGATAATCAATATGCACATAATCGTAAAATCTAGGTGTTTTTCAGCATGCACTCGTAATACTATTTTAGTTATTCACTCTTTCCAATTGAGTATTCCATTAGTCTTAAGCACTATTTTAGTTGTTGCTCATTGAGAAATATTAGCATATACAATGTATATTAACAATGTCAATCTCATCCTGTTCAGTTTCACCAAAATCAAAAATGTGTACATGTACATATAAATTTAGTTAGTAGGATAAAAAAAAATAAAAGAACAAAGGAACGAAATACAAAAATCAGACAACATTTGTGAAAATGAAAGTTTATCTTATTTCAAAATTTCAAACTCGTTTTCAATTTATTACCTGATGCTTCTAAGCAGATACCAAAACATTGCATTTTCTTGGTGTTCCGAAGTATATTGGTCAAACTTGTATGGTATTTTGAGGGTAGTGGAATTGCTGGGGTTGATCCCAAGAGTAGTGCATTTCCTTTTGTAGTGAATTAAGTCGACTTCTTGAAAAATAGGAATTTTGAAGTATTGACAATATATTTATGAATGCATACACGTGTACTTATACATTAGTCTTTGAAATCAAAGTTAATGCACGTACTTCATACATTTTTTGTATTGAAAGCGTCTATAAAAATGAATTAACAGATGAACATATAAGAAGTACATGTACAAAATGTATATATATATATTCAGGTTATTTTGTCGGCTTACCTGGTATTATTAGTCGTCTGTCTGTTCTTTTGCCAACGAAACATGGTCACTGTAGTTTTGTAACAAATTTTCATTTTCTTCTTTTGATATGGACGCTGTCTTTCTTGTATTTTATATTTTTTTTGGTTTTTGTTTTGCTACAGTGTGAGACCCAGTTCGTCTATGAGTAAGAAAATCAACTTTGACAACATTATCCAACTCATCCCTATACTATAGACAGTTGTCTACAATGTTTACGAAACTCTATGGCATTATCAAAGTCAATAAATGTACTGCAGTGTTTATCATCATAAAACTCTTGACACCCGTACGTTTCATTTTGAAATTGGTTCTGGTTTATATTGTTCAATATTGTCACTATTTGATGGTTCTATAAAAACATGATCGTTTTCATCAGATTAATAGTTACATGTTGAATCATTAATTTCAAAGTCGCTGTCTCCCTCGACTGCATCAATGTCTTGTTCATTTTCCGCAAAATAAATTTCGTCTACCTAGTGCAATTCTTCAAGAAATATATATGTTCTTCTGAAGTTTGAAATAGTAATGTGGAGTACAAACAACTTCTTCCTTGACAATTTCGTCTTATTTTCATAAAGTGAACAACACATATAAAGGCTGATTTTTTCGCCATGACGTAGAGGGGGATAACTATGAACAAATGGGCCCGGATTCATTCGACAAAAAGTGGTAACACTGACGACTGAATAGTTGACAACTCATGATTTTCTTTCATGTTTATTTAATAAAAAAGAAAAAAGATAACCCCTTATCTTTGGGGTTAAATATGCTGGTCTTACTAATATCGAATTAAAAGTATCTATATTGAATATGTTCATATATCAAAATTCAAATTATTAATTAATTATTACCTATTAGTTAAGGTTGCAAAAGTGAGGGAGCCTCTACAATTGATGATAAATTAGTGTTTGTTTTTCCGTCTCCGTCTTTGAATCCATTTAAACATTGAATCTTGCAAAACAAAAAATACATACTATGCATAAGTAAATATCAGAAGGAAAGAAAGCATTTTTTTTCAATATTTAATTATACCAATACAATAATCCACTCTACAGTCATGCTATTTAGTCCTGATATTGATATGTTAAACTCAGTGCTTTAATCGATATATTTGACGACCAATTTCTGCAGAATAAATGTATATATGTAATAAGATGATTCTTTAGATAGGGTAGAAATAAATACATTTGGGCTAAGTATTTTCATGAACTGAAATGATCGAGTATAAAATAATTCAAAATTTCTCCAAATCTTAGTTATCAGTGTTCCATTCTTTCTGTACAGAAGTAACAATTCCTGCTTAAGGATCCATCAGAAATATAATTGTAAATAGATATATCCACTTATTTGGCAGAATTCGTCGTAAACGAACGTAATTCAACGAAACTCGCCCTAAGAGAACCGTATGCGACAGACCGTGAATGGAGGGGGGGAATATTTCTAATTAGTGCATATGAAAATCGTGGAATCATTCATATGTATTTCACAGTTTATAGCTTTATTAAAGTTCAACAATATTAAATGTCATATTCTGTGCAGTTCCTCCGATAAACAAATAAATCGACTGTAGGAGCGGGTCCAGTGATTAACAAAGGAGAGTGGACGGGAGACAAAACGGGATACAAGGCTATAAAAAAATTGTTTTGTCCAATTATGCATAAAGTTAGCAAAGTTTTCCAACCATAAAGGGTTTCCGAATTCCCGTACTCTTTCCGGCTCCGCCACTGCCAATTAAATGCAAAATGCATATTTTCAGTCACAGATATTTAGTTATATTCTAGAATTAGTCATTTATCAACCCGAATGTCGTTCGAATGCATACAGGCTTGAGTGTGTTTCATATACACATAATTTATTTAAGCTTCAAAGTTTGGGATATTAAGTGTAATACCTTAAAATATTTTGTAGTTATTTGGTTATATTGTATGGAATAAAGCACATTTTTTATGAAGCAGGGAATTTTTTTCCCTATCAATGACCTTAAGCAAATTCTAAAATGCGCTAAAAGTCAATTTTCTTTGTTATGTCTCTTTTTAAACGTCCAAGGCAATCGCCCCACGTCATATCTCGAAATTTAAGATAAAGTTTTGAAAATAAATGGGTGTCTAAAGTATTATTCATAAAACATTTTAACAATAAGATTGGAATTGTATTATGGTATTTATACTACTGCTCCTGTATCTACAAACAACACAAATTTATAATTTGACGTACGACAAAGTAAACGCTCAACTAGCTAGCTTTCCCTAAAATCAAATGAATGCTTAATGACGTGTTCAAAGGAAAACCTATTCTATGTTTTGTTATTTGATTTGACGATGCTTTTTGTTACACTATTTTCTCTTTAGAGTTTTGTTTCATTTACATTTGCTACTTTCCTTTAAATACGACATGTACACGTTTGTAAGTCTAAATTCACAGCTGCCTACATTACATGTTTGTCCGAAAATAAATCAAAATAAAATTCTTGTTTTCAAACCTCAATCTGTCTGGATGCTAAGTGTCCGCATAAGAGTAATTAAATAAAAAATGTACTTAATTATATGACGCTAATTTACTTTTGAATACTAGTACTTAAGTGTAAAATAAAGTTATGAGTATCATATCTGAATTAACATATCCGTGCAGATTAAAGAATCTAAACAGAGAACGTGTTTTTTATGCATTCAGGCGTGGATCAAAGGATAGTCGTACCAGGCTAATGCCCCATTCCACAAAAATAGTGAAGAATAATTTTACTGGCATGAAATCTTGATTTTTCACGAATTCTACATCCAAATTTATGCTGCTAATTATAACTTATTCGGTTTATTGATGTATTTTTGTTCGTTGTTGGTCAAGTAGCTCACGCTCATCACAGCTGACATTTGTACTTTTTGTTCCTTTTTCAATGTTACTGTTATTTTAAATGATTCCGGTAACTATAAGATATTTATTGTAAATGAAAATCATTTGCCATTTCCGCTCATTGATTGCAGTTAAAAGGTGGTATATACACAGGCAAATTTTCTTCACGTGATATTCACGTAAATTTCACATGAACTTTATGGGAAAATCTTCACGTGAATTTCGCCTGAATCGAGCTCTAACATGAAACTCACGTGAAGTTATTTGCATGAATTTCACGTGAATTTCACGTTAATTTCAGGTGAAATGAGCCTTCACGTGATGTTCACGTGAAGGATTTCACGTGAAATTTGGTTGAATTGAGATTTTTTTAAAATATGCAATATAAATAATTCTCACATTTGTTTTTTGGTATAATTAGCAGTCTATGACCCAAATTATTTATTGTATTAACATGTTGATAGGTATTTTTTTATCAAAAATTAAACAGACTTCATGGATTAACGGTGATTTCCACTCAGTTTGAAAGCGTATATATTTTATAGAAGCTGACTCCCGATTCTACCACAAGGTCTTGTTGTCATCATAAATCTTTCCTCCTTTCTTGTTAAATTTACTCTAGTTCAATAAAAAGAAATCCTTATATCTGTCATAAAATCACAGAGAACTTGAGATTGTTGGTGTTGTTGCTTAATTCAAGATTTTGAAAAAAAAATGACATGTCCAGTGTTATGTTGTTTTAGCATGAATTCTTAGTAAGAATGAATGAAGAAAACTGAATTTTTTCTTCCAAAATTTATCAGCATAATTAATAAACAACATCACATAATCAACCCTTACAAAACATGAAAATTTCACTATTGTCCTTTCAACAATTTCTTTAGTCTCTAAGGGAGATAATCCATACCAAAACATACAAAAAATTAGACATGACATATTCAGGTACATGTATAAATAATTCTCTGTAAGTCAGGTCGATATTAACAATTTAAGTTATATAAGTTTCATAATTTAAAAGATATACATTCTCATTATTATCAGATTCTGAACTCATTCCAAGACTAAAAATGTTCAACTTAAAAGGAAAAAAATCAGAGGCTCCACTTTTCCATTAGTAATTTCTATGTTCTTATCTATATTATGTAAAATACCTATTTCTTATTTATAGTTATATTCTAAAAAGTAAAAATCTAATATGCTATTGTAACCATTCTATGGATATTGAAGTGTCATGTTTGCACTTTAAAACTATAAAGTCCTCGTGTACTTTAAAATTCAAGAGTAAATTGCTACTGATCTTTTCAAAATTCAATGATTGATTTATTCCTTTTATGATTGGTTGATTGTCTGTGCTTTATTCCAATATATTAAAAGGGGTGTTAATATAGTTAACTCTGTCTATTCAAAACAGCATCAGTGGCGATCTTTTTGTTGCACAATATTGACCATTAGTGAAGCCTACACAACTTACAAATTCCATTCATCACACATACTTTTCGTATTATAGGTTCTTTGTGCAACAATTTTACAGATAATCTTGACACTGGTCGGGCTGATGATAAATTCCTTGCATTTAAAATACCAGAATAGTTAAAAAGTCAGTACAAATCTGGAGCTAGAACAGTTTATATGTGTGCCCATATAGCGTTGGTTCTTTTGTATCTATATAGCTAGCCTTTGCAAGATGGAATTCTCGGACTAAAAAGCGTATCTAAGCAAAACATTTAGAAGATGCTTCTAATTTACCTGATGCTGATTCAGATAACAGTGAATATAGTAGTGAAATTGATGATGATTGATTGGATTCAAAATGTATAAAACTTATTTCAGTAAAGTTTAAACATCGATGATATAAATATCTTAACCAGCTGCAAACAATGTTTGGTTGAATATACAGGGATCACTTTTTTCTGTTTGTTGGTCCCCAACTCTTAGCAGTGCAACTGTTTCAAAACCATTAAACAGATTTTAATCAAACTTCTCACAAATGTAGGACACGTAAATAGATACACACTTTTTATAGCATCAGAGGGGACATTTGGATTTGATTTGACTTTGAACACATTTCTCGTATTGAACGGATTTCAGTCAAACTTCTCAAAAAGGTAGGACACTTAAAATTGATACACACTTTTTTTATAACATCAGAGGGGGCATTTGGATTTGATTTGACTTTTCTCGTATTAAAGCTTTTCCTCTTGAATATTGAACAGATTTAAATGAAACTTGAAAAGAGATAATATGATTTATACTTTCCAATGCAATCCAAGCAAACAGAGTGTTTATGTTTGTCTGCCCTTCTGTATTCACAGTATGCATGGTGTAACATAAGAACTGTCTCCAGTAGCAGAAAACTGACATGATATATCAATTTACATACAATGATCTCAAATCGAATCGAAATCAATTTTTTTCTCAACCCGTGAATCAGATTCAACAAAGTCAGATCTCTCCTAATCACTATCGGTACTTCCACTACAAGTAAAATAATTACTATATTTACGATTCAAATTGACATATGATTAGTCATTCATCATTTGCAGTAATTGAAGACAAACATGAATTGAGCCCTACTGTAAATTTGAATTTGTCATTGCCTAATAATCAAGAGTATAGTTTTCAGTTTGTCTGTCCACACATACATTGTCCAACTTCTCTCACATCACAAAACGGATTTCCTTAATTTTTTTTGTATTGTTAAAACACCAAATGGACACGTTTATATCATAAGTAAATTTGGTTTAGCAAATATTTGCGCGTCCGAATTAAATGGCTAAAGATTTTTAGAACTTTTAGGGTATACGGCTATACTATATATGTATGTCAATGGAAAGATAAATCAATGTGGTTTGTGAATACCATTCTTATAACTAAACATTGATCAAGTTTTCTGCTATTTTGCATTAATTAGAAGAGGGGCAAAGATCAATCGACACCAATACATTTTAATAAGTAGTTCAAGTGAAATCGTGCGTTGCAGGTAACATGTAAAGATCACATGTTCATACTTGCAAAATATGTTAAAAGAATTTTTCCCGACAAAAGTTGAATATTTAATCACAGAACAAAATTGCCTCTAAAAGTGATTATTATTAATTGTACTAAAATTGTATAATATGGAATCGTTCCCGGACAAATTGGCTAGCTTCCGGGCTGTTTAATGAACAGGGAGACATATGAAGTATCGAGTGTATCTCAAATTTGGCGAAAATACAAGGTTTTGAGATTTATTCTAAAAGAAAATGCGACTCGGGGGGTTCATGAAAAGGCTGGATTTCCTACGAAATTTGATAATACATAAAACTGTGAACTTTGAAGTTTGAAGTATGTGCAAACATGTACATGCATGTTGTCACAATATTTATGTCTATGATGTTGTTCGTCATTATTTCAGCTGTACGCCAAGCTAATTGTTGTAATGCAATATCCCCTACAAGGGTACTTCCAAACACTTTGAAAAGGAGGGGTGGCAGCCGGAGTTCTTTCTGAAAAAGGGGGATGCGTCTCTGGATCCGCCACTGCTCATAACGGATTATACTAAACAAACCAGATTCCTTGTAAACATTCAAACGCACAAAGCTGTCGTTAAGGAATTGAACTTCTAAGATTTGTTTTTTTCTCAGAAAGACTTCATTTTTAGTAGACGTATGAATTGGACACAATGGTAATATAGTTGTTATAGAATATTAATCCAAAGGAAACAACATTGTCCAGGGCAGGGACGGATCAAGAATATTAGAAAAAAAGGGAGGGCTCTGATCAAAACGTTTATAAACCGGGGGTACAATCTATTATTTGCTACTTATTGTCTATAAGTGGTTATACTTACCTTTTTGCGACGTTAAGATACATGAACAGAGCAATTGTAATTAGTGGTTGGTACATTGAATTGATTGCTATTTATTAGAAAATATTGTTACTACTATTGTTATAGTTTTATTATATTTAAAGTAGAAAAGTTGTTTTGACTGTTTCCAATGTCTTAACTTTAATTTTCGGGCAGCAAAACATGTCTGCCTTTTCAAGTTAAGAATGAATAAGTGAGCCACTTCATGGTTAATTTCTCGAACTCTGATTGGTTATAAACTAAATATCAACAAAAAATGAAACTGAAACTGGAATTAATCACATCTGTTAAAGCATTTTCAATATCCCAAGGTTAAGGTCCTGGCGTCGGTTTCACAAAAAGTCGTAAGTGTGAAATTAATCGTAAATCATGACGCAACAATGCTATTTTAGTTTATGACGTTGTTAAACCGACGCCTGCCACTCTTCCTTCCGACAAAGGGAGGGACATGATCGGTAGTTGCCCTTGCCTTACGAAGATCCTTGAAAAGCTATGAATCGGAAATACGCCACTCATAACTTGGAAAATTTTGATCCGTCTATATGGTATAAAAAGCCGATTTTATTTAAAATTATAGTTTCATTTCCCAACAAAAAATTTTTAACGTTCTTTTTCACCGTCACATACTAGATGAGTCTTAAGCAGTGCCGGAGTTTCTCTCTTTCGTTTAAATCCGAAATGACATCCTTTATATAAGAACAGATCGACGGACGCTTGAGGAAAAACAAAGAAAAGGCGTTAAATTAATACAATTTATCCTACCAATGAACCTGGTCTACATCTCCATTTTTTTTAAATCTAACCTGAGTTGCTAAATAATTCTTTAAATTTATATATGACATTTTGTTTTATTATTTCTGTGTTTTGGGGGATTTTCCTCGACTATTGGATATTTTGTTCTTCGTTCCAAGGTCCTCAAATGAACATTGTTGGGCGTTCAATTATTGAATAACAGAAGAAAATATGTCAAACTTTTAACTATATGCTTAAAAATCTTAATATAATTAGTAGTTAAAATATGTGAAAATTTGCCAATTCAAACTCATTTTGCAAATTCATGTTGCAGATAGAATCGAGAACGTTGTATTTATTTTATTTCTTATTCAGTAAAGAATATTCAGATATACGTTGTAATATTCCACGGTGTCTTATTTTCTCACAATCATTGAAAGTGTACTAAAATGCAACCATTTTAGAGGCAATTTTGTCCAGTGATTAAATAGTCAAATTGTGTCAGAAAAAATCCTTTTTTACATTTTGGAAATTATATACACGTGATTTTTACATGTTACTTGTTTTCCGATATATACAACGCACAATTTCACTTCAATTACTTATCAAATTGTATTTGGGTCGATTGATCCTTGAACCCCCTCTAATTAATGCAAAATAGCAGAAAACTTTACTTTGATAAATATGATATTCAAAAACTACATTGCTTTATCTTTCCATTGACATATGACATGGCCGTATACCCTCTAGGCCAATTTAACTCGAAAACTAAAGCACCTTTTAATACCTCTCCGCAGCACTATACATTGTTTTGTCATAACTTATTGAGTACCTAACTTTTTGAAGAAAATTGAAGATATTACTTCGATTTTGAACCAACAAAACCTGCTGTTTTTAGGTTAATTATACGCAAAAAGGCATTTACTGCAAAAATTGAGGTTGGTTTATAATTGAAGCCATATTTAATTTCCATAAAAGGTGCAAAAGTAGTTTTTAACCTAACCCCTCTTATTTAAGTTGGTTTGTTATAACAAACTACTTTTTATTGAATATATAATAAACTGATTATTGACGTTCTTTTATCAAAACAAGTAGAGTATAGACTAAAATAGTATGTTTTTTTTTCATTCATTTTAAAACATTTCACGGTATGTAAATATTATTTTTTTATGAAAATCACCACTTATCTGTAAAATATGGGATTTAAATTTCATGAATCCTTAATTTGTGTTCTTTTTTTTATTAATCATCATACATTTTTGACATAAAAATGACCAAAGTAATGTAATATTTAAGAAAAAAATAGGTAGAGTTAAAAGCGCTTTCAAATTTAAATATTTTTTTTAAAAATTGAGATACCTCCCCTTTATTTCCGATAACTTTGCATTTTAAATACTCTAATAGCGAGCGCCGAGAAGCGGTGTGAGCTCTACCCTAATTACGTGTACTTTCTAAATTTCCCTTAAGGTTCCCCAATATACAAACAAAAAAGGTCATGTCCCGGAAGTAACACAAAGTGACTATCCTTACGGAGAAAAGTCATAATTTCCTTCAATCAAACAAAGGTATATAAAATATTTGGACCATAATGATATATAAGATGTTTTAATTTACCACTGACCCTTTTTAAATGTTCTTTATATTGACCCCATCTTGAGGTCAAAAAGGTCGTCTTTTGGCTCAATCGTTACCATGGATAAATGGAGAGATATAATGTAAAAGTATATATATAATATTAGATTATTTGCTGTTAGGACACTTTAATGGCATTCTAGTACCCTTTCTTTTGTTGTTATGTAGCTACCCATGCTTTACACATTAATTTGTTCACTTCATGTGTATGTCCCATGTTTATTTCTCTTTATATCTTGCTATGCAAAGGGTAGAAAATATCGTTCTGTAATGCTTTCAATAGGGTATCCATGTTTAAAGTATTTTATAATAAGAAACTGAACAATCCATCAATACATTTCAGTCATCTGATAATAGAAGAAAAACTAGGAATATTTTGCAGCTCATCTACAATTGAATAAAACAAATCCGTGATTCAACGACAATAGGGGCAAACATGACCTCGCGGGGTGATCGACAATAGGGCAAACATGACCTCGCGGGGTGATCGACAATAGGGCAAACATGACCTCGCGGGGTGATCGACTATAGGGAAAACATGACCTCACGGGGTGATCGACAATAGGGCAAACATGACCTCGCGGGGTGATCCAATCAAGTGTTTCCAAATCAAAATTACTAATCTTACACATATTGGAAATATCGGTAAGCTGTACCAGTATTGCTTGGAGATACCTCTTATCAGCTACATTACTCAAGATTCAAAAATAAATTGCATACACGAGATACTTTTGTTTCATATCAATCAATTTATTAAAAAATCTTTGTATATCGATTAATGTTGTCCAATGTCAGACCATTTGGAAAATTAAACTAGGTAATGAGCTGTCTGCTGAACTAAAAAAACTGTTGAAAAGTTAAGTATCTTATAAAAAGATATAACGAGGAAATCTACATGTGAAGAAGGTGTAACGTGCAAAAGTAAACAATTTATTTTTTTACAATTTTGTCGAGGGAAAAGTTATATTGTAATCCGATGACAACATTGAGACAGAAACTTAATACAGAATGTCAAGTCGACATGTAGTTGTAATTTTTTTTTTTGTTTTTTTTTTTTTTTTGTTTTTTTTTTTTTGTTTTTTTTTTTTTTTTCGTGAACGTTTGCAGGCCGCCTTTTTGTTTATGTGTTCTATTTATAAATAAAAAAAATAAATGGAACTGAGTCTTATTGATCGAAACTGTCTAACGCAACAAGATATCAATTTGAATCAAAATCGAAAAACGTTTTCGACTGTTTTGGAGACCGTTTCAAAATGGTAGTCAAGGTCCATACATACTTCAAATTGTCAATTATGCTGCATGTTATTGCTTTGAACATCGTGAAGTAATTTGATAACAATGCAATTTGTGTAAAAAAAAATAAGACAATTTTGATAAAGAATTGATTGTTTGGCAATACAATGATAAAATGGAGTTCCTGTGATTTATTTCTGAATTTTCTACTTACTAAAAGGGTACCCCAAATAACGTGGTTATATTGTAACAAAGTATGCAACAATTAAATATTGTTTTAGATTTGCAATCGATGAGTAAGAATTAATTCCTGCGAATTCTATAGTACACAAATGAGCTCTCATTGTAAAAACTGCAGACAATTGCAAGATGTTGATGATAGAAGGATACAAACAAACAAAAAGAGGGAGAAACGGAGCAAAAACATTCAGTCTCGATGTTTGTTTATTTTTCAAACGATTTAACTTCAATTTAATTTTGATTTAAAATAAGTTGTAGATTTCTTTCCAGAGAGACATTGTATTACAAAAATCGACAATTTGGGCCTGTCTTTCATTGTTGTATAGTGTTTTATTTATATTTTACTTAGTTCCTTTTTATCCTTCAGATATGGCTATATTCACTAATTTATTATTTATATCATCTGTGCACATACTGTTCTGACTACTGTGTTTTACCATCTGTGTGGTCGATTTAGTTGGATATCAAGGTACAGTATTCACGCAAATATAGTTTATAAATACAGAAATTACTATTGTTACGTACAAATATAATATATGTAGACAAGAAAAAAACACTTGTTATGTAGTTTCTTTTTCTACAATGCGAATCATCTCTGCCATAGGCAGTATAACAAATAAATATGTTTTAAATCAGTTTCACATCCCACTTTCTTTACAGTAATGACCTCAAATATGTAATGCTTATCCCTTATCACCATCTCAGAAAGAATTTTCTATTTCCAACCACCATCCCTAAGTACGAAATCCCTACTCCTTATAACCATCCCAAATACGAAAGCCCAATTGCTACTCCCTCATATACCATAGATGGGATACATTTGTCTTATACAAGTTGATTTATCATAGGGCAAGAAATGTCCTTATGCGTTCTTAATTTATCATTGGATGAAAAGATTAATCTCATATTGCTTTTTTCTTCCTTTTTTAAACAAATAGAGCATATCTGTTCAGTGAATATACTGTTACTTTGTGTTTTAAATTCTGAAATTTAAAACCTAGCGAAATAATTTGTGCAACTACTATTTCCATCTGAAAATGTTTAGAATAGTTTGTATTCATCTCTATCACCCGTGTTTGACTAACTCGGGGACATCATGTACATCTTACAAAGAAATACAAACATAAGGCAGGAATTTACCATTATATGTTAATCGACGTGATTTTGAATTTAAAACATATTCAGTGAAACCTGGTTATCTGGAACTTCTTTTGAATTTTAAAATTGGTCCAATTTAACAAGGTCTAAAATATATTTATATTGATATATTGGGAATATAAGTAGTGTTTGGTTTATACAGGTTGTCGGTTAATTCGGTTACGGTTATCTGTATAGTAAAATGTTTAATTGATGTGATTATGTTTCCGACTTACGATACCAGTATTTTATGGCATCTGCATTGATCGAGGAACATGTCTAATGCTACGTGCCATCTTGATTTTTATTTGGCCATCAGCGATTTTGTTTTGTTTTGATGTGAAAATTACTTTGTTTTACATTTATTTTTGTGTTTCGGCGAAAGCAAAGTGAGTCGATAGAGCTACTTTACTGTAACTAGTCTCTTACCTGATTTGCAATGTGACAGATGCAACAGGCGAAACATCTGATGTCACATTCGGTTTGTCATGAATGTTCATTGTGCATATACTCTTTATAATGTTCTTTTTTTAAAGGTGTCTTACTTTCATTATCTTCAGGTTTTATATGTAACTGTATTAGCTAATTTTCCCTATTTAATGTTTTTGTTGTACGTTTTTGGCATGTATGTCTCAGACATGTCTTTATTTTATTTTATGCTTTGCATATTTTTGCCTTTAATACATATCTTGTAATAATATAGTTTTATTATTCTTACATGTTTTTATCAGTACAGCAGCATCGACAACCAGTTATAATAAAAATGGCTTTCTTTTCAAGAAATGTACCATTTAGTAGGACTAATACATTATAACATGACCTTTAAAAGTAATTCATATCAATGGTTTAAAAGCATTTATACATTTTACTTTCTGTTTTTGACGTTTAACGTTTGTACTACCATAGCCTGTATTTTCAAACATGGCGTCTGTGCATCCAAATGTTTATACTATCAACAGTTTTGACAGGAGTTCATGTAATGATTCGGACGAACTAGCACGTACACAGGACTCGTCACAAATATACACAAAATTAAATGATTCGGTGGTTCGTTCGACAGACTACGAAGTTCCAAAACGATTAGAAAATTTTTCGAAGGAAGTAGTAACTCCGAAAAGCAGTACTTCTAAATTTTGCTTTCCTGTGCGCTTTTTCGCGATTTGCTGTGTAGCAGTCATTATATCTGTTATCATCAGTTGAATTGCAACGTATTATGCAACGAAGGACAACAACTCTGTTCAAGATAACTCGGGTAAGATGTTATTAGTGAGTTACAAGGAACAATACTGTAATTTGTTTTTATAAAATTTATGATCAAGTGCCATACTTACAATTTCAATGTGAATTAATCACGATTGAAATAGGTAAAAAGTCATTAAGCGTACATAGATCCATTACATGTTCTTATCTTGTGCATGTTTTAATACAGTATTTGGGCCCCATGCAGGTCCGGGTGTTAATAGAATAGGCCTGCAGCAGCGCTAAGCTTGTCGTAAAAGGCGACTAAATAGTGCTCAGAACCCTAGCCGGGGGCTAGGGCGTTCTGCCCACAGAGCAACTGGGATGTGTGCCCCAGGTGGTGGAATGGGGTACCCCTGGCGTGTTACATGCTGGAGTTGTCAGGCTATAGTATGGAAAACCTGACCGCAAACCATAGTGG
Organism: Perna viridis; assembly: GCA_037379345.1. Lineage (NCBI taxonomy): Eukaryota > Metazoa > Mollusca > Bivalvia > Mytilida > Mytilidae > Perna > Perna viridis. The sequence continues at coordinate 17,387,340 of CM074523.1, forward strand.
TGCACCGTGTTCGGAAATATTCCACGTACCTCGCACGTTAAAGAACCCTACTGTGGTATTCTCCCGGAGTAGCAACCATAAGGCTCCGCAACAGGAGGCTAAATTGCCCGACCCTACCCACCTCTTCCTATTTCCGGTGGCAATCAAAATTTGTCGACCCCATTATCTTTGTGTCCCATCCTTTTTTCATTTCATCATCATTTCATTTTATCATCAATTTCATGTTCATCGTCTGAATATAGCTGAAATATTGCTGCTCGGACGTTAAACCCCAACAAACAAACAAACAAAATAATACAGTATTTGGTAAATTACTGAACAATTATATGTTGCTTATAAATCGTCACTGACGGATCCAGAGTTTTTGAAAAAGGGGATCAAGCTATAGTCTTTTTATCAAATTTTGCACGAGGAAGCACTCTTGGTAAACGAAATCTATATTTTATAAAGCCTAGATGGCTAAGTGGTCTAGAGCATTGAACTTAGTACATGCAGTGTTTCCATAGATGTTAGAGCAGAGAAGGAGTTCGAATCCCGTTGAGAGACTGGATAAATGCGAATCACAAATTTGCAGGCTCTCATCGATGGCAGAATGCCGTTTCTGCAATCATACAACGCAGAGAGTCCTTATAATAGCTTAACACAACCTTATTGTTTCTTTTTTTCTTTTTTTTTTTGTATTTTAAACATCTTTGGACTTTTCTACCATTCCTATAAAATAATTAACACAAGATCAGGCAATTGGTTGGTGTTTGAGGTAGGGCTAGCAGAATTGAGCAAAATTGATTTCAATCATTATGTCGCTGAGTCTGACGTTGGCGGATGGTCATTCAATACATATCAATACAATGAAAGTAGGGGTGTAATTTTCGAGGCTACACATAATAGCTACGCTTACAAATGTGAACTATTCAGTGCGATAACGGTTAATACAGAGAAATCCGGAAAATTTGGAGCCTTTGTAGATAGGCTGAACAATAAATTTACTCTGACTAAAGGATCGAGCATTTTTTATACCTTCCAAGGCGTTGTGTCCGCAGTTGATCTTTGTCCAGTGTTTGGTGTATATAACCCGCACATCGTGCATGTTAATTTAAAAATTTTAAAGTCAAGAAACTTAGATTATCCTTTTTTTTCTCCACAGTAATGGGACTCACATATTTCATAAAAATGCTAAAAAATTAAATACACCAAAAACAGCCCATTGCACAAATACAATATTTAATTAATATACACATTTCACCTATTCATTTGAATATCTTATTGTGTTTGTTTGTTTTTCATTGTTTTAATCGCATGCAACATATGCTGTGAATATATTCGGAAGAAGTTGATATTGTAGATCGTTTTGAACTTATCATTCAAATAGGATTTCATGATTTAAGTGTAAGTCTTTGTAAGAATAAGGCAAAGTGGGAAAATTCAGAAAACAGGCATGTCTAAAACTTACTGATCTGGCATTATAATTTCACTCAAGAATGATTTCTCTATTGGAAAAGACCAATATTTGGTCTCTGCATTACTGCATGGATTTTTCATTATTTGTTTTTAATAGAATGTTCGAAAAAAAAATGTTTTGATAGAGTTATAGTTGCCCTTAAATTGTTTTATTTTCATTGCATTTCAAATTATAACAGAACTTACCAAAATGATTCTGGTTGTGCAAAATAGTCAAATTACGCTTTCAAGATAGTGGTATTTTTATACGGTGTTCAACCACTGCCTGATTTTTACAGAGACTAATACTTAAAATGTTGTATTACAGTAGTGTCAACTTTTGCCTTCCGTTTTTCCGTTTTAATATACAATTATATCCTTTTTGAGTTGATACATTGATATATCGACCTAAGAAAAACAAATTGACCGAAGACGAAGTCCGAGTGTCAATATGTTTTTTCAAGGTCGATATACATATTGTATCGACTCGCCGAAAAGGCTACAATTGTTATCGCCCGGTGTTAAATAATCGAATATAAATGCCGTGCCCATGTTAAAAATCTACCTCCTCCATGAATTATTTCTTAATGTATCAGAATTGCAAATTGCAGTTTTCTCGCACAAATGTGAAAGTGTTTGGGAACAACATATCGACTTTCGTTACAACCAGAATATCAGTCAAATATCAGTGTTCAGCCTTTCTACAGTGATTTGGAAACGTTTCAACTTTATTATGAAATGACTGAAAACAAAGCTGATTACATTATTTTTTTCAACAACTTGAAACAATATCACATTAAACTGTCAAGGGAAAACGGGATTCCTTTCCATCGGCACATGAGTAGGTGCAGATGCAGACACGATTTGCGGTTTCGGGATATCAATTGTTTTGTTTTTTATTATGATATCGTCTGTTTTATCAGACAGTATATTGTTCAAAAGACGTCCTTGTGATTCTGTAAGTGGTTGCGCTGTAAAATTGTCATTTTTTGATCTACCGTTTATTAGATTTCTCTGGATTTCGACGCTGAAGTATTCTGTCTGTAAGATTGCATTGTTGTCGTTTAACACAACACAGTTCACCATTCTTATTTCTTATCTCGAGATAAAATTTTCTTAGAATTGCACTCCAGCTGGTGGTCTGGTAGTGCTTCAAACTCCGTGGGTAGACATTTTGCCGTGAGGTGTTCTTTGAAAGTCTTTACAGCCGCAGTTTAGTAGTCTTTGAATCTACATTTTTGAGTAGATTTTGTACTTCATCAACATCTAATACCGCAAACTTTTTTTTGCCACATGCCATAACGATCCGTCTGTGTTTCAAACAAATTCTGTCTTGTCAATCCACCAGAAAAAAATTTGATTGGCCGATAGAAATATACGGAAAAAAATTTATCCCCGTGCAATATTCCCATGCTATGTGCCTTTTTTGATCTGCCTTTATTTCTGAGCAACCTCCAAAAATACAGCGAACCATGTGGCTTTCGTTAGACAAAGGAACTTATTCAAAATATATACATATTGTAAATTAATAATATTGTTTTACTTTTATTACGGCAATATCTTGTTTTTCTGAGCTCAATTTAACTTAATACTAGGATAATATTTTTTGTTATCAAATGTTGACCTAATTTGTATGGGCCTAAAGAAAGAAGGTATCATTGATACTTGTTAAGATTACAATTCTTTCCCTTATTATTTTACTTAAACTTCATTTCAATTCCAATGCCATGTAATTATTATATCATATGTTTATTGTTTACGTTATTTTTCATGTCACACATGCATTAATGAAATAATGTAGCAGTTATGTTTGTTTCAAATCATAAAGTCAACTTTTTTGTCGACATTCATTAGCATTATATTTTCCAATATAACATATAAATCAAAACTAACATTAATTTGCCTTTAATTTCACATTGATTTGTTATACATTTAAATACAGTAATTAAAGTGTTATTAGATATAATGTACATGTATACTTGACTAAACAAATTATTAAATTGAGACTACGGCTTCGTTAGTATCAATACTTAATTGCATACTGATTTCCAGAGCAGAGGACGCTTACCCTACCGGTGCACCTGATCCATGCTCTCCGTGTTTAGTGGAGTCCGAGTTGCTCATTTGCTTTTGTTACTTTGTATGTATTATTTCAGTTGCTTTATGTTCTTTGTTGTGTACGTCTGTTTTCCATGTCTGGTATGTGTCCCTAGATTACATTCTTTTGATTACTGCTGTAAACTTGGTTCCCTTGATTACTCTTCCAGAACCTTAAAATGTATTACTCTTTCTTTGGCGCTAATGATATCCCTTGTTCAAATTTTCCCTACTTTGATATCTTATTTATTTCTGAAAACATGGAAAGTACAGACACATACGTACTGAATTTTACTATGTATAATTACATTTTGTAAAGAAAAAGTTAACAGAAATAATGTTGTGACGTTTTGGCGGGAGAAAGTTCGAGAGTGACATAATCAAATTGTTTCAAAGTGTGCATTATTGAAAATTTTTACACAGAAAAATTTCGGTAAATTACTTCTTTAAGACGAAATATGTGTCCATATTTTATTGGTATGTGCGTCAAGGACTTGAAACCATAAATTTATTTGCATAAAATTTGTCCATGTTTTCCTTTGTATTAGTTTTATCAATCAATCAAGACTATTGCTGTTTTCTATGAACAAATTATATATTTTATATTTTGTCCACTATAATTATCTTGTGTGATTCAGAAACTGCATGTATCTGCATGTCATTCCGTGTTACTTCGAATGTACCCTACCGGTGCACCTGATCCATGCTCTCAGTGTTTAGTGGAGTCCAGTTGCTTATTTACTTTTGTTATCGTTGTCTCGAACTCGGATGACTCGAAATTTCGGTTAAGTCGAAATTTTGTCGAAGTCCGGAAAAAAATGCCTATTTGTCTATGTTATTTTACTTCTTTTTAGTCGAAACTGGATGAGTCGAAATTTCGGTTTTCTCGAAGTAAAAATTAAGTCCCTTCAATGAATTTCCTTGTAAAAGTCAATGGTTATCTCGAACTAATTAGGGTAAATTACATGTCAAAGTGTCAAATCATTTTACCTGTCGAGGCCCTGTGTCACCATTAATTAGTTTATTACACCTTTCGATGATGATTTTGATTTGATGACTTGTTACCTGTATTTCTATAATTAATAAAACTATGAAATATTTTATTAATGCAATTAGATTTCTTTTATTTAATGATCAAAGACCATTGTCGGCATTTGTGTTTTTGACAAGATGTCTACGCTTGGGTGTGTATAAAATAATTACCGTTATCCGAACTCAATGGGTCGTTAAAATAAGATTGTTGTTATTAAAATCTTGATGTTTTATTAATTACAATTTTAAACAAACATATACGCTTGTGGATGAATAGCAATTGGCCAAGCGGATCTTGAACATTTTCGGCGTTTCTGTGAAAGCAAAGGATTTAATGTTTTTACTTGATTTGAGAAAATTAATGAGATTTCATATAAAAATGGTATCAATGTGGCTTTTGGTATGCCTTTCAGAATGTCTTCTGATGATACTGTTACACGTGATCTTGGTGAAGGACCCGGGCCTAGTCTCGGGGGGATAGCCAATATTACAAATGCTGATCAAACCAGTGAAGGACCCGGGGTAAAACAAAATAAAATTAGCAAACATATTGAAAGATTATTCACCAGATCAAATCTATAATGCAGATGAAACAGGTTTATTCTTTAGACTGATGCCTGATAAAACACTTGAATTTAAAGATGTAAAATGCCATGGTGGCAAACAAAGTAAAGATAGGCTTACTGCTTTGGTATGTTCTAACATGTCTGGAAATGATAAGTTACCAATTCTTGTTATTGGCAAGTCAAAAAATCCACGATGCTTTAAAAATGTCAAATCTCTGCCAACTGAATATCAGGCTAACAAAAAGGCATGGATGACTTCAGAAATTTTTACAAATTGGCTTCATAAATTAGACAAATTAATGACAAAAAGAAAAAGATCAATAGTAATGATTGTGGACAATTGTCCAGCTCATCCAAATGTGCCAGGCTTAAAGTCAAATAAATTGGTGTTTTTACCACCCAACACTACAAGTATCACTCAGCCAATGGATCAAGGTGTAATCAGAAATCTAAAATTGCATTATAGAAAGCTAATCATTCAAAAAAAGATAAGAGCTCTTGATTCAAAAACAGAATTTTCGGTCACTGTGCTTGACGCACTTAGAATGTTCAACAACGCCTGGGGTAGAGTAACAACTGAAACAATTGCCAATTGTTATAAGCATGCCGGTTTCCAGTCTTCTGAATCAGTTCCCGACAACGATAGCGACGATGATATCCCACTATCACAACTACGCAGGATTGGCCTTTCCTCCGATGTGAACTTTGACGCCTATGCAACAGTAGATGACAACGTGTCAACATCAACTCAGATGACCGACAACGATATTATCGAAGACATTATTTCATCTAGAAATGCCGCAGAATCAGTCACTAGCGACGAAGAAGATGAACCAGCACCAAAACGACCACCAGTTCCCGCTGTTATGTCCGCATTAGACATTATCACCGCGCAACTAGAATTTCTGAATAACTCCAGTGTTGCAACAAAGAAATTTAATGATGTGTCAAATTTCATAATGAAAGAACATTTACTAAGTTTATGTGTAAAACAAAGTGACATTTCAGAGTTTATGACACCCAGTACGTCTGCAGAATAGTGCTTTTATGTAGTGACTTTAAATTGTGAAATTGTTTTCTCATCCACAAATGTTATTGTTATTGTTCATATAGTGCTTGATCATTTAAAATTGTAATAAATTTTGTAATCGTTTATTATCTTTATTTTATGCAGTATCTTAGTCTTTAACACATTTGAAACAAGTTTATATTCTTCTGACAACTTAAAATTACGCTTTGAATTTGAACTTAAAAAGCGTAATTTTCAGTCGTCATTAGAAAAAAATAACTATGACAATAAAAAAACTATTTTATTCAACATTATTCAAACAACATAGAAACATAGAAAAACAAGAATTCATCAAAGTACAAACAATAACAAAAATAATTTACGACAACCCAGTATACACAGAATATGTAACCGGATCCAGTTGTACTTATTTTGTCATTCTCGTCCATGGTTATCTCCCCTTTCTGCTGCTCGAACTTCATTGATTTCGTTAAGTCGAACTTCGGTTGAGTCGAACTTTTCTCCTGGTCCCTCCAATTTCGAGATAACGAGAGTCAACTGTATATTAATTTTTTTAATGGCGAATCGACATTTTCATATGTTTTGGTCCAATAAAACACACGGATTGGTAACTAACAATAGTAGCCAGTAAATGTTCATTAACGTTGTACATTCTTTATTTCAGCAACTGGGTCCTGAAAACCTTTATTTTGCTAACATGACACACAAAATATCCCAAATGTTACACTCCGAAAATACTATGAGTAAATTAAAAGTTCATTGGTGGTTTTTTCTTTTACTCTAAATTATTAATATGAGATATTCTATTTTTGTAGCCAGAATTTTTTATACCGAGGAATTATTCATTTTGCATAAGAATTTATTTCGTTAATTCTGGTGTGTCTTAATTCCGTCACATGGAATGGACAAGTCTTAGCTGCACTGTGAAGGTGAAAGTATTATTTCAAAACGATATTAAATGTGTATGGAATCGTTACAAAAAAAAATAATAATCTACATACGTATCATAATAAATATTGACGGTTACATGTATATGCGACTGCAGTATGGCGATTAAAATAGATGGAACATGTCTTGAAAGGTATAAACTTTCATTTGCACCATATAACATCCCCCTTTCCCCATCCCCTGTAAAAAACCCAATCCCCATAGAATCCCGTACATTTTTTTTCTAAATCAACTATGTGCCTTATCAAATTGAATTTTATATTGTGAATTCTTCAACATTTAATCTTTTATTTTTATTAAATATAACACATTTATCATCTCAATAAATACTTAAAAAATATTTCCCCATGCTCTTCATTCTAAATCCCCATTTATATTACCCCATCTCCGTTCTCCATCTCCCTATTCCCTGTCCCTTATGTACCATAAAGTATGAGAAGTTTTCCCCATACAAGTACTGTACTCATTTTTTAATCTTTTCTAAACATTTTCTGAAACAAAAATCTATTATTTTTCTTCACACAGAACAAGTAGAATTTTTTCATGTGGTGACAAACAAATATGTGTTGTTGATAGCTATACTTATCTTGGTTTATTATTAGAGATTGTTCATGTATAAATGCTGTCCAGCAAAGAGCTATAAGGTATTTTATGGGTCTATGTAAATATGCTCCTAATGATGCCTTTAATGGGGATATGAGCTGGAGACCTCCGAGTTTTAAACAATGGAGCTGTGTCTTTAGACACTGGGCTAGAGTTAATGTTATGCCCATGGATAGAATTAATAATTGAGTTTTCATATGGTGCCATAGAAATGCTATCTGTAATAAGAAAAATTGGTGTTTAGAACTATGGCAAAATTCAGAGAATGTGACTTAGATCTATATACATATTTACATAATATATTTTATAAGAATATAATTCCTCAATTTGAGGAGATGTTGTTTCATAAGTATAAAACTGAATGGCAACGGAGAATTTTATCCAGTTGTGTTGGTAAAAAAATTAAGAACTTCTAAACTTTTTAAAACTACTTTTGAAACAGAATTATATTTAAGTAAAACTATTACTCACAGATATAGAAGTGCATTTGCAAAATTTAGGTGTGGCGTAGCCCCCTTACGTGTTGAAACAGGTCGTTATGAAAATAAAGAGACCAATGAACGAGTATGTTTTATATGTAATTATCAGATTGAGGATGAGAAACATATGTTATTAGCTTGCCCGCTATATGTAGATTTGCGAGAACAATTATTTTATGAAGTCAAAGGTGTAAATAGAGAGTTTGATATATTATCCGATGATGATAAATTTGTTTTTTAATGTTTCAAAGTGTTGAATGCTTTGATATGGTTGTCAAAACCTGCTTTAATATTTTTAAAAAGAAGAAATAGTTTTCTGTATTCATGATAACATTTTATCTTTTAAGCTTAGTTACTTTTTACAAGTGCGTTTATACTATGTCTTATTCAACTATTTTTTGTTTTACTGTCTCTCATAATTCTTTATAGAATGGCACATGTACTTTTTAATATATGATAATCTTCAATTATTGTATATACTATGTTTTATTATAATATTGACATGTCTTATGTTGTACATGTGTTGAAACTTTAATAAAATATTGAATCTTGGTGAAAATACTTATTGGGATGGCATATGAATTAATGTGTCGATTGCACGATGTTTTCATGCCAGACAAAAATGACGGAAAATCTATATAGGTTTTAAAACTCATTATTTTGTACAGAAAATTTGTTTATACTTGGAAAAAGCTCTTAATGTTGTAATTTAGGACTTTAGGTAAACAACGGGTAACCATTGCACTATCAGGCATGTGAAATCAATAACAGAATAGCAGGTATTTGAAGAAAAAAAATACCGGTATATTCAGGTAAAGTCAGTAAAATATGTGCAAGTTTTTTACGATAATTTTTCTTAATCTCTTCAGTCACCGAAAATAAATAAATACGACCAATCTGATGGCACTGTTCGCCGATGTATGGTGATTGTACGATTCAAAACAGCAATCATTCAGAACGATATTTACAAAGTTGCAGGAAGCGCTATGAAAACGTGGTTTTCCTGAAATATTCATGTTTGAAATTATCATATCATATTTTTTTCATTGTTTTGTTTTTTTCACCTTTAATTGCCATGCAGTATTTTCAAAGGGTCTCTATGCATGAAACCCGCAATTGTGATGAATACTCAGTATCGTTGTTTTGATCTGTTTAAAAAATGATGTTTTGATTTGTAAACCTGCTCTTCAACGAGTAAAATTGTTCAGCCATCCAATAGTATTTTATTGTAAAACAAAATGAAAGTAAATATGGAAAGAACAAATCTATTTCAGCAGATTAATTCTTAGATAATAAGTAGCTGTCTTTGCAAGAATCATGCAAAATCTGAAAAATGTGATACACCTCAAAGAGGGCTACATATTTTTATTTTTGTAATTCAGTTGTTTTATGGGTCTATATTATGAAATGTGTAATTATTCATTAAGGTCTGACTGCCCTTAAGAGATAATCATCATTGGAAACCCAATAGATTCTATTGTATTTGAGTGTTATTCACAGAGTTATCTCCCTTAATTTTGAATTCTACAGTGCATTCCATACAATTTTTTTATCTCCTATGAGCAAAGGTTATATGAAAAACCAAATGTTCTTTTTTGTTTACTAAAGCAATTTAAACAAAATATCAAAAATAAAAACATCTGGGCTTTCTAACCATGTATCACATTTTGCATGATTTTTAGCTGGAGTGCTACATAACTTCAAAAGTATAATATGAACTGACCAACAAACTCCATATGGATAAGATAACGTATTAGGTCATTCATCTTTGCTTTTTGCCTAAATAATTCCTAGTTTAATCAACTATAACTACCAGAAACAGTTAAATAAATCGTCTTTGCTTATAAAAAATATGATATTAAAAATTCTGGTTTTCAGAAACTCATAATTTTTTTCTTTCATTATTACCTCCCTTTCTCCGCATGTTGTTTAATTAAAAATTAATGATGACGATGTTTTAAAACATTTAATGTATTGCAAATGTATGTTTCTATTAGCGCCTCTTTGAATATATGTATTTGGGACATTTTTATTGTTACTTTCCAAAATAACAGGAAAAACCGGTACAGGATTTCGTGAAGCTCAATCCTAGATCGAGACATAGCAACCGCTCCCCTGATATGTTGTCTTTGACTAAGACTTGTATCTTATAGTCACCCTGAAAATAAAGAATTAAGAATATTCAGAAGCACAAACCAAATAACGTGTAGATACAATAAATGTGGTACGTAATGCACGACATTTCAGTACAGGCGAGTCTGTAGGGTCACAATTATTTTTTTTAAATGTATTAAGGGGATGTCACTTAATTCCCTGTCTTTAATCAATTTTGTGGATTTTTTTTCCTGGTATACACGTCAGTCGTATGGAATGTTATAATGCCCTAGTACATGTATATAGCGCAGTATGAATGGTATTATGTGTAGAAACATTTTATTAAAACTATATACTACACATTTGATTAAAACTATAAAACTATACCCGGCATTTTAATCAAGTTGTTTCCTGCTATTTTACATTCCAAAACTGCATGTCAGTATTCAAGTAGCGGTTCACATAAAATTCAGACACTGTCAGTAGTAAATTTATTCATGGTGTAGGAAAACTCACCAAACAAACGATCCTTTTTCAGTCTTCATATATATTTTAACATAACAAAAATCATTTCTGCATTCAGATCTGCACTTTTTAGAAAATCAAACATTTTTTCTCCCACTAAAATTAACCAAATGAAACCAAATCAAGAATGATAACTCTTGCAAAGTGTCAATTTTATGTACAATCTAAACAATTTTTATCTGAAAAGCGCAACACCCAAATGAAAAACTGGTTATGTGAATAGTAACTGCTTCTGAACAAGAAATAAAACTGAATTCGGTTGGTTTTTGACGTGCATGAATCACCATCTGTCTGATTTCGAGAAAGGCTGCTACTTTAATATTTTTTTCCAATTTTATTAATAATCTAATATTGACAAACAAAGGAGAAACTTTATACAACACCACTTACATTTGTCAACCAAGATAAAACACGTGGGAGAGCAGGCATGCGCAGTGGCTCATCTCGTATGGAAAGTACTTCTCGAGCAGGGATTGGACACTTGTTGTAAGCCGCTCCACGTGATTCGAACATATATTTGACCTTCCTTCCAATTTGTCCAATTACTCCTGCCCAATTTTCCGTGATCATTTCGTCTACCAGCGTGCATATGTTGCTGTACGTGCTGTATTTAAAATGATTTGAAATATTTAAACCCATCAACCATCGTCTTTATAAATACAAACAAAACATTGAATTTGGTTTGCTTCATTCTGTGTATGTGTGCATTTTTACTTGTTTTTTATACGCCACAACAAAAATTATCTTAGATTACTACAGTAAAGGTGGTGTCCGAAATGACATCAATTACAGGGCCACGACTGGCAATTATCATTTGAGATATATCTTCCAATATTTAACATTTTTATCGCTTTTTCATAATAGAATGCTAGGGTATCATCTATACTTATCGGTAAACTGTAAATATTTTTATTAACACAAATATCGACAAATACAATTATCATAATAGGCACCTCGTACTTTTTTTTTCTTCTTTTTCTTCTTTTTTTTTCGTGTGTTTTTGTGGTTTTTTTTTGTCTGTTTAAAGAGAAAAGTATGACAAATAAAAGAAAGATAACTCTGTCTCGTTAATGTAGCGGCTGGGTTATGGGCTTGAACTGACATCGAGTTTTGTTTTTATATAATGTTTGTCGCGACGGACCTAAATGTCCATTTAAGTGATTCAAGTTGCGATAATCGGATTACCGATAAACAGAATAAAACTCACTTCTGATTTTGATACTGCAAATATCATGTGTATCAACTCGTGCTCACGCCACCGTCCAGTCGGGATTTTCAATAGTATTTTGTCGGTATCAAAATCGAAATAATTTATCACTCTATATTGACAAGTTTAATAAATTTGATGGAGATTACTCGAATTATTAAATGTTTCCTATATAATTTAATTTAAAAATTTGCGTATGATATAAATTCTGTGTTTTACTCTTTTCCCTTTTTCGTAGGAGGCTTCAAGTAAAATAATGTTTCAGGCAATAACTTGCTAACATTTTCATATGATTTTGTCACAATTTTCAATATTATACTTTCCTAAAAAGTTGGTGTCCTATATCCGCCACTGAGTTTTCGCCTTTTTTTCGTGATGCTTACCATGATCCAACGTTCATTAAACAAGGGATGGGAATGTCCAACAAATATGTCTGCCTCTTAACAGAGAGGGTCAAGGACGCACTTCTTACAGGACGTGTAGCCTCGAAATCGCCAGAAAACATCAAATTTCCTGGATGAAGAATTGGCATAGGTGTGACCTGCAGATTTGAAACTCGAATCACGTTGTTTGATTCTAGAAATAAAACATTTTTTTCAAAAGATCCATAGATGTGTTTTTACACAAACATTCAATCATTTTGTTATACATGTACGTGCACTTTGAATTTGAATTGGTAGATATGTGCATTGATTCGGAGTAGAAACGTTCTTCAAAAAGGTAAAGTTGTTATTTAATCAAAGTATTTTATTTCATGGATACAATTTTCATGGGTAACAGAAGGAACTCGTGTTTGTGGATACAAGAATTCGTAGTTTTTGAGGTTTTCAAGATACACATCAATAGTAAACTTCTTTTCATTGGGAACCAAATTTAGTGGTTTAATTTCGTGTGAACTAACACAAAAGTTACTTTCTTGGACTTTTAGTATGATTGGGACTTAATTACATACACTTATTTTATTTAATGAACAAAACACTGACAAACTGGCCAAAATCCCGAAAAGCCTTCGGGGTCATTATATTAGTTGATCAAAATTCTGTCCTCTTGTTCAATTTCGTTTTTAACATACAGTTGCGATCACTTCTAACCTCTCTTCGATCCTGTCAGCATTCGCTGTCATAGAACAGTTCTAAACTGTCAGAAACTGTTCTGACCCGCGACACACCCTGTCAGGGTCTGTGGGGACTCTGGGCAAGCTCTGTCATATTTGTTATTTGTCCTGACACCCTCCTGTCAGGAACTGTTCTAGGTAGAACAGATATGTGGATTAGAAGAGTGTTCCTGACAGATTCTGACAGTCATTATAGCTCGAGAATACTTCTCTGACTGAATTACATACAGTGCATGTACGTGATTCCGAAAAAAGACGTAGCATCAGAATCCCGATTCGTACGACGGGAAAGAAGCCTTGCAATATGCTTAAACTTGATTTTATTTTTAATTTTTTACCCGACTTTTATGTATGGCATGCAGTACCAACACAAATCATTGTCTGCCGTACATGCTACGCCTCCGTCTTTAAAGATATTGGACATTTTTCCTAATCGGATCAGGTTATTTACATTAGTCACACAGTTTCATTTATTAATCGCGGATTTCCTGTTCTAAATTACGTCACACAGAATAGAAAGATTTAGTGCCAGGAACTGTCCAGGGGTATGACAGTTTAGAACAGCTTTTCGTATTTTCTTTGTCACGACCCAGGACAGTTTCTGTTAGGATCTGTCAGGGAATAGAGCAAAATGTGTCCTGACCCAGGACAGCCTCTGTCAGGATCTGTCAGGATTTCTGTTCTATCTGCTGTCGTAGAAAAGAAATCCTGACAGATTCTGACAGAATTTAAGAGAGGTTAGAAGTGATCGCATCTGTACTTTATGTGTTTCGCCGGTAAAATTACAGTAAAAAAAATCAAATGCAAGGAAATGATTTTATCAAAACAAAAAAACATACACAACACGGAAACTGATATCGTGTAACGTGAAGGGAACGGTGTTTTTTTTTTTTCAGGATGTCTAAAAAGAAAACTTTTTCTTCGTAGACGTTCAGGCGATGTTACAAAGAAATGAATATGATACAATTTCATTTCAAAGACGAAACCTTCTTTGTGTCAATGCGCATTCATGTAAAATTCAAACACAATTATGCTTGGGAATTATATGACTTTGTAGGCTTTGTTTTTTTTCAAATAATGTGCACAATTTTGATCGAGAGTGGTCTCAAAATTTTAATTTTAAATTCCTGTTTAGATGATCATACCTGATATGAATTAATTTCCTAAATATATTGCATAAAGGAATTTTGTTATTTGGTACTTTGGTCAGACATAACCTATTGAGCAGTTATCGTTGACATTTCGAATGATAGTCGATTTCTCTTTTATTTTAAATCTGTGGAATATGAACAAATACCTGTGATCAATGTTAATAATAAGTAAGCGCTTTCTCCTTTTTTTCATTTTTTTTATTGGGGGGGGGGGGTTGCTGGGTTCCTGGAGGGTGAACATCTAGTCTAATATCAAATGTAATTATTAAATATGCAAATGATTCATCCTCATTCTCTAGACTTTGTTTTAGTCTACATATTCCAAACCACTAAAATTTTTATCAGTATAAAAGAAGGTAAACTAGTTTTAAATTAAATAATGTTGGGAATAGGTTCGATCTGTATTCGATTATCCACTAAATTATCATTATTAATGTAATGATGATTTAGTTTAAATGTCATTTGTACCGGGGGATTTTTATAATGAAAAAGAGGTGTGCATAAATATGAACAATTTGAATACTAATTTTAGCCATCACAATACTAGATAATACTAAAGATATTTACATTCATGCTTTTTCTCCAAGGCTCTTACCACAGAAGGAATATTGAAGTGTATTGTATTCGCCAAAAGCAACTCCTCCAACACAAAACAACACAGCGCTTATAAAAACTACTCCGTCCATTTCAGCTGATCAACGAACTTGGTATAAATCACGGACAACTCACGTTTCTTTCGCTTAGATGACGTCTGTTTTGGATAGGGTATCTCGTGATATCTTAATTCTTTAACGATAAAGATAAGATCAGTTTCTTTATAATTAGAAAATGATGTGTTTACATGTGGAGTACTTACATGAAGGTCAAACTGATGTTGACTATGTTGAACCACATGTACCTATAAGTTGAGTGGAATTTACGTTTGAAAAAAAAGATGAGTGAATGTGTTGCGGTACAGTCACGGACGTATCATTTTTCATGATTTAGTTTCAATAATAAAAGTAAATATAAGACAAGTCATTTATTTCAGTTGAAAAACTGAGAAAATTATACTGGATAAATGGTGAAAACTCTCCTTGGAACGGGGTATGGGCATGTGGGACATGGCGGACAGGGGAATGAAGCTTTGGTGAATGAAGCTTCCCTAAATATGGCATGGGGCAATGGGGATACATTGTCCACGGCAAGTGAGTAGTAAGTAAACTGATTAGGCACAAATTATGATAAACAAAGAGTATTGATATTTAATATAGAGTTTTTTTTGTATTTTATTTTTTTATATTTTATTTTCGAAGTGAAAAAAATTAACATAAACAACATTTTATAAACTAACTTAAAACTGCACCTACATGTACCCAATATTTATTTACATGTAGTTGGGAAAATATAAAAATGTGGTTTTAGATGCTAAGTTTTTTTGGTTTTTTTGTTTTTTTTAACACCGGTGCTTAACGTGTGTCGGTAATTTCATTTGTTTTAACAGTTTCTTGTGATTTAAAAAAGTAAATGAAGAAGAGTGACATTACATTGACAAACAAATCATTGCACCAGATAAGTAAGCGTCCTCTTTTTATGCATATACACGTAGAACATGTAATCTACCGGATTGCTCGAGTGAATTTGAGTATATTACAGGAAAGAATACTGATGAATAAAATAAATCTGTCTTGTGTTAGGGATGGATACCACGTGATGGATACATGTACATAATATTGGTCACACTTAATGGTGGCGACTGAATGAAATTGAGTACTTGGTAGTTTCCATTTAATCAGAGATACTTATGAATATGATACACTGATACGGAAAAACTTGTAACGTTTTGTATACCTCTTTGCCTAAGAATCAGTCAAAAAAAACGCAAGAGGTTTTATTTCATTATCCAAGTATTTATACCTTATTACCCAAAGAAATAATCATCAAAGTGTTTGTAAAGTTTGCCTTTTTAAGATGTCGATAGGTAAAAATTATTGAAATTCATTATGAAGCAGTCAAAAAATATCTACACAGATGCTTCAGGATCGATTTAAATAATTTTTCAGTTGTTTTCTAGATGTATTGAATATATTTGAGGAAAAAAAGACCAAATTGAGAAATTTGATGTGCCACCCATGTCCTGATTCTTACACAGAATTGTACGTAATTTGCATTTATTTCTTTTCCATGCATTTCGGTTCTCACCTTCTATACAGTCTCGTTGGTGTTCGTAAATTGCATGAACACATGTACATGTACATACCATGATTACATGTACCATCTCTTCGTCAAAGGAAACAGTAGATTAAGGGCTTGAAACAGAACAGTTTTGCTCGGTTCCATTCAGTGTGCACATCGTGCATGTATATTAAGAAAAGAAACATGAGCCGTTGGAACTTTTTCGATAACCCTTGTTCACTACAAGTAATTAATCGTGTCACTTTGTCGGTGTAATGTCAATTTCACTGAATGACTGTCACAAAGAAAAAAAACGGTAATATATATTTCAGATATTTTGAGTGGAATTATGATAAATAAGCGCTTTTTTTCAGATATGTATGGAGGTTTAAAATCGGACCACTCAACAGTCCAAAATTTGTTTTGTGAGTGAACCTATAAAATCTCTAAACATTTTGGAGTACATTTCGTTAATCTTGCGAAACTTGTGTAATCGAACCCTGAATAATCCGACATACCTTCTATACAAAACACTGTTTAAAGTCACTTTATATTAATTTATATGTAATTTGAACTTTGATCAACCGAAAACCTGTCTAAACCGAAACACCTGTCTAAAACAAACACATGTTTAAACCATACTCCTGTCTAAACCCCAAACCTGCCTAAACCAAACACTGTCTAAACAAAACACATGTTTAAGCGAAAACCTGTCTAAACCGAACACATATCTAAACCGAAAATCTGTCTAAACCAAAAATCTGTCTAAACCGAACACAAGTCTAACCGAAAACATGTCTAAACCAAAACCTGTCTAAACCAAATCAATTTTAAGGTTCAGAAGAAGTTCGGTTTATACAGGTTTCATTGTATCTCAAAATGGAGGAACGGTCCAGGAAATAAACTAATACAATTAACAAAAGCGGTTTGCATCGTTACCTAGGCCATGCAGTCATCATAAGACGTTTGAAACAATTACCGAACATGACATACATGTATAAATTATAAGCACGAACAAGAATCAGGTCGTCAGAGTTTATCAAATGATGACCAAACGTTTGTCATAATACATATACAGTATATGTACATTGCCGACTAATATCAAATTTATTTTACACTCTTTGGAAACGGGACTGTTTCGCAGTACTAGTGAGTACAGAAGAATTTGATATTTTCCGGCAATGTTCACGTATTGTTTTTAATCTGCGACTTTTTTGGGAAAAAAATCTCAATTATACACAAGAAAAAATAATAAACCATATCATTTTATTCCATCTTTTGAACACTGACGTATTAGTAAGCACCATAGACTGGTTACCTGTATTAAGTGTTGCTCAAAATGAAAAAAGTACCAGTAAACCACGGGTACAATGTACTTATTATAGCACACATCAGCCGAAAAAATATTTGATAGTATTATATGATTGTAACTCGAGATAAGCATATTAAAGTCGCAGAAACTTGGTGTTAATTACTTATTTATTTTTAGGAGGTGTAGAAAAAAAAGGAGGGGAGTAGTATCAATTCTGCACGTACTTTTTTGTACGTGTAGTTAACAAGAGACTATTTCACGCAACTACACAAATACAGCAATGGTCTGATTAAATCTTTGGTTTTTTTTTCGATTAGAAAACCTAGTTGCTGGATAAAACATAACACTAATTTGACAAGATTTACAGTAATATATGCCCCATTTCTCACTTAAATAACTAGTTTTGAACATCTACAAATGTACCATTCGATACTCTCTGTGCATGTACATGAACGTACACGTGTAATATGTACATTGTTAATAGAACTAATATATTCAATACTGAAGGATTAAAAATTACAATCTTTCCCATCTCCATCTCTTTTACAATCTCCTCCGCTAAACGTATAGCCGCTTCCTGTTACATTATACATATACATTTAACTATATTTATATGCATCGCTCCGTTAGCTCAGGAATTTACCTCTGCTAGCAAGTTGTGCATAATTATTTATTTTACAAATCTTATTATGACTCTGCAAAAATGTTTCCGGTGCACTGTAAAAAATAAAAATTAACATGAAGAGGCAGGGGTAAGTAATTAGCATAAAAAAATAATACATTTGTACAAACACGTTTTTTTTTATTTTCTAAACTATGCATCATCGCCTGCCTGACTCTTACAACGACATATACTTGAACTTGTTCTAAACCTAAAGGTGTTTTATGCTTACTTCATTAAGAAACCACACTATATTAGTAACGTTTATATAATTTTCCTCAAACGGAAATGTCGTAAAACTGTCATGTAAACAAGTCGAAAAATTGACAGACTTCAAAGGAAAATGATGTGTACTGCATATACTTATGATCCTTTCTAATTGTGTTAATTATATGTGTGTAGCAAATGGAATATGTCCGATTCATACGCATTAATTTGAATGATTAAGAAATATAACGGGATATGTCATTTGTAATTTTTCGTGGTTGATTGAATTAATGATCCATTAAGAAGTCTAGGGTTTGACTGTTGTAGTCCGGAAGTGTGTCAATAGTGTTATAAGAACCTAATTTTCGAAACTATTGTGACCTGATAATAGGCTGGAAAAGGATTTTTAATTGATTGGCAGTTTGAGTTCTAATGTAGGCAATCGTAGATTAACTGTGTACATGTACCGTAACAAACGTTAACGCATTCATTGACGAAACGACGAAAACATTGAATAATGGAATTACAGATATATTGAACGTACCAAATCATCTACGTATGGATGTGAACTAGTCGTTGGAATAATAGAGACTAATGGAAATTAATTTTTTGTCAAACAGCGAGTTAGTCCACTTGAATTCATCGACGTGATGGCAATGTCTTTGAGTTTTAGGGCTTTAAAGACGGACATAGACCCACGAAAGTTTATAATTAAACGGTGGAAATCGATTCCAAAGCAAGAACACCCAGTAGTCAGCGAATCGGATGTCCGCTATAGAGACAGCAAGGGGAGAACACTCCTTTATTTCGCTGCCAAAAACGGTGAAACGGAAACAGTCAAACGTCTGCTAAAATCTGGAAGTAACCCGAAGACTTCAGATTGTGATAGGACCACACCACTACATGTAGCTGTTGATGGCGGACACCATGACATTATATATTTGCTGATAGAATATGGTATTGTTTTACATTTATCCACCCATAGTCATATGTTTTGTGGAGATTCGAAAAAAAGTTACTTAGTAATGTGAACACTGATACGAATTTTTGACTCAGTTTCATCATTTGATTATTTAAAAGGACATACTATTCATCATTCAGGTGTTTAAATATTTTGAAATTTAGTTTATTTTTATTATAAAAAGTAGAGGACGCTTACATTGTACCTTTCCTGTGCACTTAGTCCACAATTCGAGTCCTAGATAGCTCTAATATTATAACCCCCTTACTTTTAGTGTGTGTATATATCAATAGGGGTATTCGTCCTTCCGCCCGTATTTCCTTCCCTCCCTTATTCTGTTATGCAAAAGGGTACTAATTTTTTATCCGTTGCTCCTTCTACACCACTTAATGGACTTTAATGCAACCTTCACAAAATATTTATTACATGTACATAGTAATCGGAACATATATGTTGAAACGTCATAAATGCACCATCGTTTGACCTTTATAAAAATAGTAAATACTCGCAGAGATCGCCAAAAGGTCTTCAATAAGTATAAACACGTCTTTAGTAAGCCCTGAAAGGCCCCCAACAACAAAAGTAATAAAATCCTATATTACAATTACAGTTTATAGCTCAAAAAGTGATCGTAGATTCTCGTTTGATAAATCCTACGTCTTTCCTTCGTTCCTCTACGCTCAACTCGGGGAAAAAAACGGAATTTCTCACACTCGTGTAGATATCTCAGATCTTAAGTACACACTCTTTTAAGAACTCATATTCTTATTTTTGATATTTTTGTTTAAAATTTCCTAGTAAACAGTAAGTAATATAAGGCTTTTCATATAACCCATGTTCATAGGAGATGAAAATTATATAGAAAGTACTGTAGAATGCAAAATTAAGGGAGATAACTCTGTAAATGACACTAAAATGCAATAGAAATTATTTGATTTTCCATGCGGATAATTTCCTAAGAGCAGACAGATTGGAATGAATAATTATACATTTCACCATACATGTACATGTATAGACCTTTAAAGCAACTTAATAACAAGAATAAAAATATGTAGCCCTTTTTGAGGTGTATCACATTTTACAGAATTTGCATGATTTTTACAAAGACTGATACAATGTGCTTAATATATTTTCAGGATGCAAGATCAATGCCAGGAATATATTGGGTCAGACAGCATTGATGAAAGCCGTCCTATATAATGACATTGAGGCTGTAGATATCCTCTACCACGCAGGTTAAAAATCCATACTTATACATCTACTTGTATGTGACATTTACACCGTCATGTATTTATGACGCATAATATATATGAGACATAAAGAGTTGACCAAATGTTGAACGATTGACTTATTTCGTTAGATCATGCATATGCAATGTATTTCTCCTTTATAAATTTTCCAAATATACATGGTATTCCATGAACACTATTTGGAAACTTAAATTTCAAAAGTGTGATCCCTTGACTTGATTTTGAAATAATTAGGCTTTAATTGTGTAGATATCTTACATCGAAACTTTTTATATATTTCACGAAATATTTAAAAAAAAAATGGTATATACTTCATGTACAAATATTTTCATATTTGTGAAAAGAAGACAGTCGTGTATTTACATGCAACTAAGATTTTTTCAAATTATAAAAACGAACTTTAGGGTCACCAAACTTCGTTCTTGCTGTCAAAATACGATATTTCTCGTCACATAATTACGATCATATTTCTGTCAATTACTTGATAGATCAATTTTTAGAAGCGAATTCAATGTTCAAGCTGAAGATTGAATACAATGTTTACGTATGTTTAGCAAACAAAAAAAATGTTGCTTTACTCCTTCATAAATTTTGTATATTGAAAGTAGCAATAGGACTTAAGGGGCACTTTGGATAAACAGCTGCGCTAATGCGATCTCCTGCGCAGAAAGTGCATGTACATGTATATTTGCTATTTGAAAGCTTCACACTACCACCAAACTCACTACTTAACTCTTCCGCAACCGGTATATGCAAATAAGAACAGTATGACAGAAACCGCCTCGCAGATAAGTAATGAGTAGTCCCCATGCCTTTTAATTCCACAACCTGTATAGCAGAGCCTATAAACTATCGGTGTGAAACGAAGTGAAACAGGAATTACGCGGTTTAAGGTGCATATAACACCATCGTGATGATACGTCCAACTCGTTTGCAATACCAGAAACACAAAACAATCTGGAAGCGAGCTCCTTTTCATAAATATAATCAGATATTTAAAATTTAGATATGACGTTTCTTTTGTTATAGGTGGATATCTCGATCTTACTGACTGCACTGGTAAGACGGCTCTTCTTCTAGCCATGCAAGATTGTCACGAGGAGATTGCAGCCTATTTGATCAAAAACGGATGTGACGTAAACGCAATCGATTACATGGGACAAAGCGCCCTGTTTATTGCATATCATGGAAGAGACGATACGCCGACAAGCCTTGGAAGAAAACTAGTTCAAGCTGGGTATAATTTCGAACACGATAAAGAATGGATCTCCAAGAATCTTCAAAGTAAATTGACAGAAGAAAAGGGTAGCTTCGCATCTAAAATAAAACGCCGATTAAGTTTTCAAAAAGCACCACGGAAGAAGAAAAGTATCGAGGATCGATGTAATGGAATAGAACTGCAATCAAAGGAAATGAAGTCAAAGTCCCAAGAAAGAACAGGAAAGCCTAAGGGAAAAGAAAAACAGCCACCACAACATATAACAGAACAATCACTAGGAAATGAAACACAATCACGTAATCAAATAGAACAGTCACTAGGAAATGAAAAACAAACAGAGGGTAAAATACAACAGTTACTAGGACATGAAAAACAAACAGAGGGTAAAATAGAACAGTTACTAGGAGATGAAACACAAACAAAGGACATTAAAGAGCAAAGAACCGAAACAAATACATTGGATATAAAAGAATAGAAATTTAAGAGAAAAAAATGTTTGAAAAAAAGTCCCATGGTAATGCAACTGACATGACTAAAGAGAGATAATCTGAATTACCTGCAACTATAATTTATATGTTAATAAATTATTGATTTAATCGTCTTGTGTACATTTTGTATATTAATGTCCAATCTGTTCATAAAAGCCCCGCCAAATGGAACATGTGCTGTCTAATTCAATACACATTTGGTGCCAGACAAGCTTCATATCCAAAAAAATCCAGGTAATTATTTGAAGTCCTACAAAAGTCTCAGTGAATGAGATTTGTGTTTGCAAAGTGAATGCTAGGGGAACAGTTTTTGAACATTCAAATTCTTGCCTTTAAAAGTGGAAAGTAAATTTTCTGGCCTACACATCATAAAAAACAAAAAAAAATGTATGACCTCAATCCAGATGCTTTGTACAGTAAAATGAAAATAGTATATGATCTTGCCTTGATGTGGTTGAAAAAATAGTTTTCTGACCCGCAATATTTAAGAAAAATAGGCCTAAAATAAATGCCAGCCCCACCTTCAGAATCATGCGATCGTCCCCTAATAAGGGAATGGACAGGGGGTAACACCTTCCACTTCTACTTCTACCCATCAACCATTTTCTCGCCTCGTACACATGTACATTTACCACTTATCTTCCAACTTCGAACCCTTGTACCCGATCTCCCTTTATGGTTGTCCATCCCCTCTCTAACGCAGAACTCAGCATTTAAGTACTTCTCTGTCTAAGAATTAGGCAAACTGTGGATAAGATGTGGCACACGAAGAAAAAAAAACATAGAGATTTTATTGCATTGTCAAAGTATACATAGTATACAAATGTACCTCATAACCTTCAGAAATAACCATCAAAGTGATTGGAATGTTTGCCCTTTCAAATAATTGATAGGTCAAATTTAGTTGAAATGCACTATGGAAAAATGGCGGGAATTAAAATTCTCCCGTACTTCTTCTGTATTTACAAGCAGTATAAACAATATCTACGTCATAGACACATTTAAATGGGCTTCGGTTGTTTTCTAGATTTATTGAATATATATAATTAAGGCAAAAGAATCAAAGTGAAGAAACACGATGTGCCATCCATTGCCTGATTTTTAGACAGAATGGTACTTAAGCACATCGTTAGCGTATTAATTTATGCAGTTATTATCATCGATTTATCTACTTGTCTACCATTGATTACCCTATTTATAAATATGACGCTAATGGGCAGGCATTTTCAAATATAGCTATTTTGTAACACACGACCGGGTGGGGAGTACTTCCATTAGAAAAGACAGTACATGTGTGCCACAGAACAGGGTTCATTTTTTACAAAAGACGTGTCATGTTCTTTTTACCCTTGACAATAACAGGAACCTTATTTTTTTTATAATTGTTATCATCGCAGTATGTATATAAAATTTTCCATCGACTGGCACTTCACTAAATTGAACTTGACCCCTACGTTTTCCGACGTAGAATGCAGTGGTGGGTACGGGTCTCCTCTACAGCGCTATACCTCATGACCTACTGGCACTATTTCAAATAAGGCCCTTAAAATTGGGTCCAAGTGAGGTCCTCCCTGTTTTATAGTTAGAAAATTTTCCATCGACTGGCACTTCACTAAATTGAACTTGACCCCTACTTTTTCCGACGTAGAATGCAATGGTGGGTACGGGTCTCCTCTACAGCGCTATACCCCATGACCTCCTGGCACTATTTGAAATGAGGCCCTTAAAGTTGGGTCCAAGTGAGGTCCCCCTGTTTTATAGTATCAATTAACACCACTAAGTTATATTTGTATAGCAAACTAAAAACAGATATTCAGCCACAGACTTCTTAAAAATTCAGAAATTTAATAGCAAAAAACACTAACGAATTAAATCATAATCTAGTAGTGGAACTTCGTAGATAGAAAAATACACTCCGTGAGCAGACATTGCAAGGTTTTAGATGACGAGGAACATTTTTTAATTGCCAAACCAACGATGGGTTATGAGTGGACTTTTAAAATCAAATTTCTGATGAATTCCCAGCTTGGCTCATCCAATAAACATATTCGTATTTAAATTCAAGTATGGATATATTGTCCATTATTTTTGATTTTATAATGTGATTTTTTGTCCATATTGGTCAAAGGCATACATGTTTGGGATCTCGTTTACATGTATATGTCATGGTTGCGCTGTTTTTTTTGGTTTGTTTTTTTTTCTTCGCCTAATTTAAAGGTTTATTTTGCAATAAGTATTTTTTTTTATTGACAGGGTTTGACATCAAATCATTAACGGTGTTATCTTTGAACACTGAATGTCACTGACAGACTATATAATTTCCAAATTTCAAGGTTATGAACAGGTTTCGGTTTGACAGCTATAATCGGCACCTACATTGTATAAATTACTCATTCTTTATTTTTTTAAGTGGAGTAACACACATGCCACTTTCACCTACCCTACCCCCACGGGCACCCGGAGTACATGTTACTATGTCCAATTTTACGATCACCGTGCTTTTTATGGTCACGTGGAAGACCAAATTACTTGTTCTCTTAAGGCAGATCTTTAACAAATAAGACGTGTTATATATGGCTTCGTGTCCGGTCTCTCTTTTCTCATTCTGAGCATGGACATTTATTTAGACCCTTGCAAAGCCAAATTATAATTCCTTTTAATATATAAATTTTACGTTTTATATGTATAAACCCGAACCGAACTAGAAAACAAAATTAATATCAATTTACAAATTAGGCGTTTCTCATTAATGACACTTACAAAAATGTAAATTAATGATATAATGACTTCGACCTCGTCTTACATTGTTTAAACGTAATCACATGTCAATCACGATTTGACATAAAACATCAATTGTCAATTTCTACGAACAAAAACAATGACTTCTCTTAAATTTAACTACATGTATGATTCAAGAAATTTAATTGAAAACAACGTAATCTATCGTAACTAAGAGTAAAGACTTTCTAGAATGGACGTCACAAATATTTTTTTTTGCAGTAAAATATTTCTAGGAATTTTACAATCTACATGTACATGTATGCACATGCATGACTGTATAGACCTATTACTACATATTTCCAGATGGCATGGCTTCAAAGGTTTATAAACTTTAACAAAAGAAATGAAAGACTATGATACATATATTATTCCCTACTTCCTGAGCTCGGGATGCAGCAAGATTTTATCCTGTTTTTGCAGAGTTACTTCCCGTAAGAGCAGGTATAATTTCGAAGTCTCTCTAATCGATGTTCGGATTCGGGTGCAGAAAAAAGAGGTAACTCGAATGAAAATGGAATCCCCAGCACACAAACACAACGGTGTTTCTAAAATTTACAGGGTGTTTCATTTTGTTGGTAGGTTACATAAGGATGATTTTCATTTGTATCCCGTGTAAAGAAAATTTATGGCAGGGTCAGTAGAACGAGAAATTCCCTTTTGACTTTCGAGATTTTCTAAAGTATCGTCGATATCGGATGGAAAACCTTATGTGTTCCGAATAGACACCTGCTCCAAAGGGAGATAAATGTTGACAAAATTTTGTTCCGCAATTCGGGAATAGTTGAATTTTCCCCCTACGTTTTCCTCCTACATTGTGCCTGCACCAGACCCTCAGCGATTCTAAGGTCATAGGGTAAGCCGCAGTGAATCTGAGGTCTTTGGTAAAACATCAGTAATTCTATCAAAGTCATATGATAGGCCTCAGTCATTCTAAGATCATAGGCTAAGCCTCAATGATTCTAAGGTCATATGTTAAGCTTCAGTGTCCGTTCGTCCGTCCATATATCTAGACATAGGTGTATGATTAACAACGCTTGACTGCCCTTTCGTCTGTCCATTAATTTGTCTAGACGTACAATGTATTATGGTTACTTAACGTATCGCTATCCATTTGTCCATGCGACAGATCGCATATTCCTAAGCCTATTGTGGTACAATGTTTAAAACAAAACAAAAAACACACACACAAAAAAAAGAAGAAGAAAAAACGCGCAAAGGGTCTTTTTGTACTATGTTAGCATGATGATTGTTTTCGTAGAAGGATTTTGTTGTTTCCGGTTTCTCCGTTTCTTATTTATTATGTTTCAAAACATTAAAAGGGGTGGAAATCTCATTTGAAATGTTAACTACGTGACCACAGATGTAAATATACAAACTAAATTGCCCACATAAGTTCATGATCGGAATGTCATAATTTTGAGATATTTATCTAACCTTGACAGTCACGTTCATACACATGCCTTTCTCTTATCTACTTCTGGTATTTAGAAAGACCGTAGGTATTTTTTCCTTATTTGAAGCTCAATAATCGCACAGCTGAGCTGTTGTTATAATTTCTACCAGAACAAAAGCAGGAACAAAGTATGTATTCATAATCAATATAATATTGCAAATACATTTCAAACCTGATAAAAAGTATAATCATTTTGTTATCTCAACGACTGTGCCAAATTCTATGCGGGTTCGTTTGCATTCCTTCTTCGTCTGACGTCTGCTGTCCTTAACAAATATCCTCGACGTAATTCAATCATGTTGGTCAGAATTGGAACGAATAGGGTTCGACTTTTTTTTCATAAAAACATTGGTAGAAAGCCGACATGGAATTTAAAGTATGCATGATATCAATCATGAGGGCAATGTCGCATTCCTTCAGTGGGGTCCGGGTCGATCATTCACTCATATGTTTTCAAATAATAGTTATTTCTGTGTCTTTGTTGCTTCAAACGTTGCCATTCTTGCAAAGACGGACCCAGGCTCGTTGTGTCGAGCGCACAGCCTCCCTTGGAAAAGGTTGAAATGAAAGAAAATCGCTGGAGCGTAAATGTGCGCGCGCACTGCAGTTCTTTATAATTCCTGAATCCGCCCAGTGTTGTCAATGGTGGATCGACAGAATTACAATAAGTTGGATTATTTTCCATTGAGTATTTACATCAGTAAATAATAAAATGAATTCACATTATTCACATGATTAAGTATTGAACTCACAATAGTAGTCAACACACGAGGTCAACTATCCATATCAGCCAATCCATTGAAACACAATTGCGAAAATACATGTAAATATTGATATTGAAAATGTTTTTTTTTTTTTGTATTGAAATAAACATCTATGCGATATGGATTTTTCAGATTGCACGCTATAGCACCAATTCGTTCGAAATAAACCCTCAAAGAAACTACATTTTTGATGCAGTTTAATTCATGGCATGTGCTATAAAAATAAAAACATATAATTGATATATGCAATATTTTATGTATGACATACATGTCTCTTTTTATAGATGAGAAATACTCTATTGGTGTGTGTTATTTCAATTGTCTTGTTCAGTATTGTTCAAGGTAATGTTTTTTACTAGTACTACCTATTATAGGTTTGTAACTATTGTTTTCCTTTCCGGAATTTCCCATATGTAGAACGTACTGAAATTCGAAGACCGATCTGCATTTTATTGTTTACTTACGGCATCTCATGAAATCTAACAGGAAGTTTCGTAAACAACTACATACATAAAAGTTTCGTTGCGCAACGGCAGGTTTAGTCAGAAATCTCAGTACCATTTAGTGTCTGCCATTCAACTCCTTACTGTAGCTAGATGTAGTAAAACAAGAACTCTCTTCGAATTGTTAATACCCAACCTGATTAAGATTTTATTTGGTTGATTGTTTGGGTTGAACACCCAAGCAGCAATATGTCAGCTGTATCCAGGCGATGAACATGAGTTGGGTTGTAAAATGAACATGATAATGAAATGAAAAATGGGATGGGACACTAGGATAATGGGGTTGACAAATTTTGATTGCCACTGAAAATATGGAGAGACTGGTAGGGTCAGGCAATTTACCCCTCTCTGGCGGTGACAAACGGTTCCTACTCGGATAGAATACCACAACAGGGTTCTTCAACGTGCGAGGAAAGTGGCATCTTTCAAAACACATTGCACAACTATGGTTTGTGGTTCGACAAGTAAACTAATTCCAATAATATTATTCAATACATTTAAAGATTTTTCAATGTACAAAAAATAAATTGAAAATATTCTGAACACCAAAGCCCCTAATGGAGCCTTAAATTTCACGGCGGCTATCAAATTTATCCAATGAAATGCGAAGATGTATGCTACATCGATTAGGTTGATATGCTTAAGCGATGTTACGTGATGTAAAAGCGAACTCAACGCACTAATTTCAAATTCTTTTTATTGCAGGGTTTTTGTTCGATTTTGATCCACATGACTATGACTGCAATGAAGGAGATAAGGCATGGAAAGGCTGCTATGATTGCAAGTGTAACCATCATCATTGGAGTATGTTTGATTTTATTATGAATAGCTTAACTTACAAATAAACAAATTTTATTTGATAAAACTATTATTATGATAAAAAAGGTAAAATTATAAAATCATTCATGTGACCAGTTAACACTGTCATGATACAAGTACATGTATTGAAGTTACACATCTTAAAATGTACATAAAATCAACATCCTGTACAAGATGTGCTATTTCAAAGCTTTTATCACACGCCCCTTAGTATGAAGAAATTTCTGGATCAAAATGTCAATACATAAATGTAATTAACATATACATGGGGTAGTTTAATGTACTCACTTGACTTGCATATCTAAGTCTATAATACGTACAGAAGTAAAGAAGTCAAGCTCAAGATCAGAGCAAATTGAAGGAATGAATTATTCTTATGGCCCAACATTTTGTTGATTTTTATGTTTGACGTAACTGATACAGAATCAAAATCATTTCATACACATGTATAATTTGCACACAAATTTTTCATGTTTTTCAACTGAAATCAGCAAATATTTTGACAGAGTAAACGTGGAATTCATCTTAAGGGAATTCTGTATGACCACACAATTTTTTTAATAAAATATAAGTGAAACTCACATCACATAAATTTCGAACGAAAAATCCTCGTCTTTGTACCATGGTCAGCTACCAGTTTGTACACTATTATGACTTATGAAAGTTTGTGCTTTTCACACTGTATAATCCGTACCCTGAAACAAAATAAAAGTAAGAATCAAAGACATAAAATTATGTCAAAAAGTGACAATTTAAGGAGATAGACCTTACAAATCTAAGGAACGTTTGTATTCAGCATATAACATCAATGTCATGTTAGCATCAAAGTAACTTAGATCAATTTCATTCTGTGTCCAGTGAAAGCTTGATAGACTTTGATGAAACTGAATATGATACAAGCATATCACTTACTTCATGAGTTATGTCCCTTATCCCAGGTCTACAACCTTAATTGTCAAAATAAACAGACAATTAAAATAAATGCTACAGTTTCTTGTCTATTGCTTAAAGATTGACTTTTCGGTTCTATTGCCTTAATATATGCGACATTCCAGTTTTATCACCTAGAGATGCGACACATTAGTATATTGATGCCGAAAAATGCAGCACTTTCATTACTGTTGCCTAAAATTGCGATACTTTCATAATCTCAAATGGGAAATTTTATTTTACTCAAATCTTTTCTCATCTTGAATTTTAACCAATCAAACCCCTGCCATGAAATTGAAGATTTTGGGGAACGCTAAAGGATTGAGGAAAATTTCAGTTGGAGGTTTTTTTTTATTATTAAACCCTGGCCTGATACTTATAATGTTTCCTCACCGTGTAATTTAAAACGAATTCGTGTACATGTACAAATGTATAACAATGAATATTGTCGGGCATAATGTTCTAATAAATAACGACACGAGCTAAGAATAGGGTCTCTGAACTGCTACTAAATACATGTGGTAATTGTAGTATTTTCATTTCAATTTTATCTTGTTTTGTCCAATTTTTCTTATTTGTTTTTTTAACCAGGTTGTTTCTTGTGTGGTGGTAAATGCGCAGACAAAGATATAGACAGTCACTGCCCCGGTATGTTTTATAAAAATAAAAGCAGAAATGCGAGGAATGTATATGTACATTGAATTGCATACGATGAGGACATTGCATTTTGTAGCTTTAAACCGGCCTTGAGCTGGCATGTCTGTCAACTGCTAGTACATGTAGTCCTTATTGCATACGATGAGGACATTGCATTTTGTAGCTTTAAACCGGCCTTGAGCTGGCATGTCTGTCAACTGCTAGTACATGTAGTCCTTATTGCATACGATGAGGACATTGCATTTTGTAGCTTTAAACCGGCCTTGAGCTGGCATGTCTGTCAACTGCTAGTACATGTAGTCCTTATTGCATACGATGAGGACATACATTTTATAGTCTTAAACTGGTCTACAGCTAGCATGTCAATTAACTGTTAGTTTGTTAGTGCATTTATGCAACTTATCATCAGTTTTTAATTTCTGTTTTAACAAGAGGCTCATAGCTTTTTTACGTGTGTTAAGGGCTAAAAGGGGAGGGTTGTGATCACATCAAAATAATTTAACACCGCCACATTGTCCTGAGGCTTCCTCATCGTTCATTGAAGACCCTTGGGTCTTCTTGGGCTAACCTTTAATTTTCATCCTGGTGGGGTTGTTGTTTGACGTATTCTCGTCATAATTAGTAGTTACCAATGTTGTTTATAAAGAATAATGTGGGATATTGACAAGCAATGCCTGGTCCACAAGTGAATGCTCTCCTTATACAATTAAAGTAGTTGTTTCTGTCATTGATCCTAATGAATAAGGAGAAACAAAAACTTGAAAATTGTATTAAGACTAAATATCCTCTCATTTTCCCGTTTTCAAGAGTAAAACATTTCGAAATTAGTAGGTACTAGTCCATGTAAAATTCAGATCCTGCATATGGTAGAGGTGAATCATGGTGTAAAAATCCCTCCGAACTAATGATGCTTTTTTGGTCTGCTTATTCATATCTTGCATAACAATAGTCCTAATTTTGTATTCAAATCTGTACTTTTGAGAAAACCTTACATTCATTTACCACTCGCATAAACCAAATCAAACCAGATCAAGAACAATAACTCTTCCTAAGTGCCATATTCATATACAATCAATATGTTTTTTATCTCGAAATGCAACAGCCAAAATTAATGATAAACTTTGATTGTTTCCGTGGTTTGTAACTGTTTCTGAAAAAGAAATAAAAGTAACTTTTGTGGGATTTTGACTTGCATGAATCACCCCCTGTCTGATTTTTATGATGATTGCTACTTACATGTAAACATGAATGTTTGTGCAATATACATAGTTTAAATATTTTCACTTGACGCTACGATAATGCACGTGTCTCATTAAAAGAAATGTCAATACATATAACAATGTTCTCACACATTAGACTAAGTACCAAATAGGGTTTATACATGTAAGTATCGTTCTAGTTTCATGTATTTTATGGTTCACTTCCGGGAAATCGAAACGCTGAATCACAATGCGAAATCTTCTATGTAATGCTTTTCATAACATTTTTATCGTGCAGAACTGTCATTTTTTAATCAGTATTTTTACAGAAAAAGATATTTTGCGTATTATATTGAACTCAATGCTATGTTAATGACGAAACGTTATATATTTGAAAAGTAGACGAGGACCTATTGTCATAAAACCACGGAGTCACGTGACGAGACTTAAAAAATGTACATACTCTATTGTCGTTTTAGAACCAACAAAGCCTCCTGTAACTCACTCAAGTCATTGTAACGAGTTAGTTGTGTTTGATGCAGTTGCCCGCATGCAGTATGTAAACAATACATCCGGGCATCGATGTGATGATGGTAGCCATCATGATTACGACGCACTAGTCATGTCGCTGTGTAAAGCACCTCATAGTTCAAAATGGATTGACGGAGAACATGTATGTAGGGTGTTAATATTATTATGAAAAATGTTCGAGAAGAAACTTGATATTACATTGTACATGGAACTTCAGATGTAATTTTCTTGTGCTTAAGAACGGAATCGTGTTTTTTTCCGAATTCGAATAATACCAATATACCCTTTTGTGCTGACTTAGGGATAGTTAATGATACACTTCCTCGAGGAAAGTTCTTTATTTCTGCTTAAGCGGAAGTGTAAATTGTGCATGCTCATAGACTTATTACGAAACGAGTTATTTTAATCGTACTTTTATTCTTATTTTTACCAATTTCCGGTTTTGCATTTTTTCGCAGTACAACACTGATCTATTGAATATTTAAAAAAAAAAGTAAACGATCAAATATAATTTAATTAAATCATGCATGTCGTTCTGTAATTATGTATGCATGAACTCCGTTTTTAACATGTTCGGAAATGTTTTGTGCATAAAAATAAACGTCGTCATTTTCAATTGAGAGAAGATATATTAGCAATCCGCGGATGAATCCGTGAATGGAGGAATGGAATCCCAACCTCTTACCTTGTAGGAGTAACAATTAAGATGAAACACACTTCATTATTGGACGTCGCATATTTTATATAGGATCAAAATGCAGTGAACTATTTCATTTTAAATATATGTCTTTGTAACTGAGGTTCAAATTTATGCATATACATGTAATAACACATCACGATTATAATACATGCGTAAAATTATATTTTTTCAGGTCTGGCAAAATAGAAAATGTTCAACTAATATTAAACCATTTACACCAGTATTCTATCATGATGGTAATACAAAAGTGCCATCGATTATGATTTCCTGCTCTGAATCAGAAATACGGGTAAGAAATTCCTTTTGGTTCAAAGCGCAAAAGTTCTCAAGTTCTTCTATTAAAAACCATCTTTATTCGTGCTAAGTCCGGTGGATATAGAAATTAATAGAAGGGAAGGGAGCCAACCCCGAGAGCCCTTCTTTTGGTGTTAACTACCGACCCGATGACCACTTCGGAATTAATAACTTCGTGTCACTCCGGTAATTTAGTTCATACATGTATATGAATACGCAAGGCACTTCTCAGGTCAATGGGTCCGTTTTGAAATTCATAAAATTTTTAAAATGAGATTTTCGAATCATTGAGTATTTCCTCATAATTCTAGCTAGCTGATTGGTTGAAACTTGATTTGTGGAAAGATCAAACTACTGAAAACATTTATACATGTATATACGACAATAGAATTGGTGCTTAGAATAATTTTTAAAAATGTTCCATTAACTCTATTCGAGAATTTAGGAAGCTTTCATGTTATTAGATACTCTTGCAACAAGGCCCGATTTCCCTCTTTCGTCTACGGTAATAACCCGGACTTGACTTTTTATGAGCAGCTAGCTCGGCGGGTGTTTCTAGAAAAGCAGAGGACGATTACCCTACCGTTACACCTGGTCCATGCTCGGAGTTTTTAATGGAGCCGAGTCGCTCATTTATTTTTGTTGCTTTGTACGTATTATTTTGGTTATTTTATGTTCTTTGTTAATTGTGTGTGTCTGTTTTCTACGTCTGGTCTTTGTCCCTGAATTATTATATAATAAGATTCATTATATTTCCTGCATGTCAGACTTCATCTTCAGTGTAGCGAGCTATATAAAGACCTATTCGACAAAGACATCATCCTATCCCCATTATACCGGCGAAATAAAATCTGCGAATCACTTCTTACTCTTTTCTCCATTATATCAGTCGCTAAGGAGACAACATATCTCAGCACTTCAACCTCCTGATCAACTGACTACAAATATTATCCTATTTGGATCAGATGACATGTCTGATGAGTGTAACCTTGAAATGTTTACCGAGGTTCTAAATTTTTGATACAGAGCAAACCCTTCAAATTAACAACCTAAATTACACAGTTACTTTTTTTGAATAATTTTGATAATTCCTTATGATCTGAGTAAATACATAGAGCATTAAATATCAACCTCTTCACTTTGCACCAAACTCACCAAATGCACGTTATAAGCACTAGTCAAGAGCATTACTTCCTTGAGCTATGGTATATGATATAATTATTCATGATTTCAGGATACGGATTGATATAAGACTTTAAGTCTTGTTTCTGAATCCTGTGATTAATTTGCTAATGTTTGTTTCATTCTGTTTTTGGTTTGATGTTAAAATATGCAAATTACTTAATAAATATGTTTTAAATAAGATTTTTTTTATTTCCGCCAGAATCTTGGTTTCCGTGGTTACTCTTTCTTACATACAAAAAAAAAAGAATTTAAAACAAAACCAAAACAAACAAATCAAAAACAGATCAAACGAAAGTGTAAAATAAGTCGTAAGTTATGATTCTGTTATGACGAAAGTGTAAATAAGGGCTAAGTTATGATTCTATTATGACGAAAGTGTAAAATAAGTCGTAAGTTATGATTCTGTTATGACGAAAGTGTAAAATAAGGCGTAAGTTATGATTCTATTATGACGTTATAACTAATATTTTTTCTTTGTAAACTCTAGCTGTATTTAAAAGGTTTGATCGTCTTCAAAACAAGGACAATACAACACTATGATTTCATTCCGAAACTGTTCGACCTCTGTATGTAGGGTGCTATTAGATGCACATGTACATGTACCGGTAATTGGTCCCTTCGTAGGGAACACTTTTCCCATGGCCACTTGTTTCTAATTCTGATCGATTATTGTGAATATAGAGTAAGGTGGTTAACAAGTTTTCAAATGAACTCAAATGCAAATTCAAATTAGAAGATAATTTCGTATCACAAGTCATGTTTGTCCTTCCTTAGGTCGTTCACCTCATTACTATAGGGTATGCAAGTCTCGTCATGTGACTACATGGTTTCATGAGTATGGGTACGAGTCTACCATTCAAATGCATAGAGATTAAATTTTTTACACTCAGAGCAATCTTTTCATGTAAAAGTACCCATAAAAAATGACACATATCTATTTCTACATGATAAAAGCGTTAGAACAAAATGCATTAACTAGGAAATTTTGCATTGCAATTAAAATATAACGAGACTTACAGACACTAGAACAAGCACAGCTCACGCTGCAGCGAGGGCTGAAAGCTTTACGGCAACTTCTACGTACAAGTTTATTATCCGGAAGTGTCGTTGAAAGAATGTTAAATAACAATAATTTTCCCCAATATTTATTTTAAAAAACTAAAACGGTTTCTTGGACGACTAAAATTTCAATCTTAAATAGCACAAGAGGATTGGAAGTAAACAGTGTGAAGCTAGCCGTCGATACCAGCCCGCATGGAAGCTAGCCGTCAATAACTTTGAAAAACTCTAAGATAAAACTAGTATTTTAACATGATCACGAGGACCGAAGAACGCCTAAAGTTAACCTTTTTCCGCCGCCCGGCACGAGTTCCTTAATAGACCGTCTTGGTGATGGTGATTATATTTTGGTTTTTCAGGATATTCAGTAGTCATGGATTATCCTATAATAATTTCTTGTATAGATTTTCTGCTTTTCTGCATATTCTTTTGCTATTTTCAACATAAGCTTCATTTTTTTTTGTGATCGGCGGATTGCTATTCGTGTAATGACATTTTGGCGGGAGAAAGTCTGAGTGTGAAATTACCGAATTTATTTCAGCGTGAATTATCGAGCGAATCTTTTACACGGGGAACATTCGATAAATTACTGCTATATACATGTACATGTATATGATAAATAATTTATATCCCTCATAACTAAAGGAGAATCTTTATATAAACACTATATAAAAAATATAGTGAATGCGGGTGTTTCTAGAAAAAACAGAGGACGTTTACCCTACCGGTGCACCTGGTCCATGCTCCCAGTTTTTAATGGAGTCCGAGTTGCTCATTTACTTTTGTTACTATGTATGTATGATTTTAGTTACTTTATGTTCTTTGTTGTGTATGTCTGTTTCCATGTCTGGTCTTTGTCCCTGGATTGCATTCTTTTGATTACCGCTATAACATTGGTTCCCTTGATTACTCTCTCACAAACGTGCTTTTATTTCTTTTTCAGGTTTTCTATCAAAACTGTGAAAACACACCACGAGTCTATCATGTTAAAGATTTAAACGGACTGTCAAAGATTTATGCACTAACGTGGGTTTAGATTGAAATAAACATGATTATTCAAATGTATGGTTATGCTTGGTGAGTCGCCTAAGAAGAGAGTGGATGTGAATATGACTGTAAAGCATTTTGTTGCAGGAACTTTGCCAGTAAGCCCACCAGAGTGTCTGTCGTATCATTAATGACTTAGTTGACGGGTGTGCACTATATCTGTACATACATGTATTCAGATTACATGCTTTTAAGGCAAAGAAAACAAAATGTCTGTTTTAGATTACCCTACATCCCTCATTTTTTCTGCCTACCTTAGCGCATTTTGTTGGCATTTTTATAGCATCTCGCTTAACTTTAATTTTTAGTTGTGTACTATAAGTTTAAAGTCAAGAAATCTCCCCCAAAGTATCTACAAAATATTTGTTTGTTGGGGTTTAACGTCCGAGCAGCAATATTTCAGCTATATTCAGACAATGAACATGAAATGGATGATAAAATGAACATGGAATGAAAAAAAAAAGGATGGGTCACAAGGATAATAGGGTCGATAAATTTTGATTGCCACTGGAAAAGGAGGGGATGGGTAAGGTCGGGCAATTTAGCCTCCTGTGGCGGAGCGAAAAGGTTCCTACTATCGAATACCACAGCAGGGTTCTTTAACGTGCGAGGAACGTGGCATCTTACCCAACACGGTGCACCACTATGGTTTGCGGTCAGGTTTTCCGTATTATAGCCTGACGATCCCAGCATGTAACACGCCAGGGGTACCCCATTCCACCACCTCGGGCACACATCCCAGTTGCTCTGTAGGCAGAGCGCCTAGACCCCGGCTAAGTTTCTGAGCACTATTTAGTCGCCTTATACGACAAGCTTAGCGCTGCTGCAGGCCTATTCTTTTAACACCCGGACCTGCACGGGGCGTCTACAAAATAAAATGGTTTTACCTAACTATCCTATTTTGTCATCCAGTGTAACCTTAAACGGGCATTTTTCTTTATCGTTGTTAAACAATTAACTTGACCTTGAAAATACGTGGTGTGTGTTACTTTTGCGTATGTGACACATTGACATTCCATTCCTACGTACTCGTGGATCGTCTGCACCATAAGAAACGATTTGTTCTCCGTGTCATAGTTTTTTTCTCCTCTCCGGTCTACCAAAGACGTAACATTTTAGGAGCAACTCGGTGCCATATCTGACTAGATAAAAAAACATGATTATTTTGTCGTAACTTTATTGGTTTATTAATATTATTCCAGGTAAGATCATGTCTCCTGATTCAATTCTCTATAAGCCCTACTGAGTTTGGTCTGACGTCTGTCCACCAGCCTGAAATACGTCAAAAAACTAATATTTAAGATGCTCTAGTACTATTTGAAAGAAAATTTTTGTCTTTCAATATTTTTTAAATGTTTGTCATTAAGCATATCACCACGAAGCATGTTGTACTTACGTCAAACATTTCCTGTCAATGAGAGTTGCAGGCATTTACGTGTATAATGTGTACACATTGTAGGCATATTTTTTTTTCTTTTTAAGTTTGCTAACAGTGCACATTTTGATCATCTGCAAAAACCTGTGTTCCCATTTTTTTTAGATTAGATGGTCTGTACGCAAAGACATGAAATTTTACAGATCGTATTTATTTTTTGAACATGTTGATCCAACTATAAGAACATTCTGTGTCACGACTGCCACTTGTACAGTAAAATTTGTCTAAACTGAACTCCTTCGACTTTGAAAATGGTTCGGTTCTATTTAGACAGGTTTCCGGTTTACAAAGGATCACAACACATTAAAACCGAGTTTTAGGATAATTAGAAATGTCTAGTTTAGACAGGTTTTCCATTTTCCGGGTTCGGAATAGACAGGTTTTACTGTAAATGTTGTCTTGTTTTCCCATTCCTGTTGAGAATCCCATAATTCCTACATTTTTTTATTTGTTTTTGTGACAGAAATGTGACTTTTTTTAAGTTGCTGGATTGATTAATGTACAGAAACTACTTCAATATTTTATTTACAAAATCGATAGGATGGTTGGTTGATTAAATACATGTAACTACAAGAATGTACTTGGTTCCACGAAAGGGCTGAACACAATCCGGAAATATGGATCAGGTGCACTGGTATGGTTTGCATCCTCTTCTATTTAGAAATACTTGCTCGTGGTATATCATGCAAATTTGAGACAAATGTAACTACATGTATATCTAAATTCTTCGACAAAATATGAACTAATCATACTTAGGAACACAGTCCACAAGATCGCCGGCAGTTTTCTGACATGTATGCAACGTAGGTAGATGTGCAATATCCAAAATTCTTCCAGGCATCACAATGAGTGCTTTGATCTTGACATTGTGTGGGACCTAGACATAAAAGCACAAAATTACTAATCAGAACAATACAACACTACGAACATTAGATGTAACGATGATTTTGACTGGTAAAAAAACGCAACAATGGCAATGTGTGCTACATTGTATGGAGCTTTTGATCTTATGACCTACATTTTGAAGCAGCAAATTACATCACCACTGTTTCTGAGTTGACTCCTACACGTGTAACTATTGATTTACGTATATGATGTAAATTGATTTGTGAAAAAATAGGATAGAACCAATATTGCAAGCATGCATGATTCTTCTCAACTGACCAATTTTAGAAGATTGTAAGAAAAAAATGACTATGCAATAACAGTGTTTTTGTAGCGGGTCGTACGTAGCCACCAGTTAGTGCTTTCCTTCCTTTATACATTACCTCCTTATGGTTCCAGTCGCGTCAATCAAAATAAAACAGCAAAGATTAAATCATTAAAATCCCTGACAAAAAGTTAAAGCCTCAATTTTACGCACTATCTGAGCCACCGCTATCACATGAATCGCAAGACTTTTTGCATGCCGTCAACATGTAGGCAGGGTTAGCAGTGCATTCTCCGATCCCGGCCCAGTATCCACAGTGGACACTTTTATCCTCACAAACTTCTGAAATAAAGGCAAAGAATAACCAATAAGTGGTATACTGTTTGCATTTTAGCAATGACCGTTTATTTAGAAGTGATTTATAAAAGTGCAAGATACGTTCTTTATTTTTATACACCTAAAAAAGTATTCAATTTGTCATGATTTTCATTAACTTTACTTACGGATGTGAAAACTTACGATTAGGACTAAAAAGTCTAAAAAATAATTTAAAAAAAATGAGTGAAAAACATGCACATGGCAATTAGATATGTCCATGATGTGAAAACACTATGTTGTTTGTATGGTGTTTTAAAATGGTAATAATGAGTGGATATCGAATACAACAAAATATCACCCCAAGTTATTCAACTATAAATAACAAACGGGCCTGCGATATTCAGCGGTGATTCATCATAACACCTACCAATTGGAAGGCTTGGAAGGCGGATTTTGAACAAGGGGGTTTCAGGGTATAATTTTTCATGAAATTAACATCAAAAGGGGGATATGACTCCAACAAACGGTCGGAACCCCTTTTTGACTATGTAATTTGTTCGGACTTCACAGGTTCAAAATACATTTAAGGAGGTAGACCTCGGGTAAGGGACGTAATTCTTGAAATCAGTGATATGTTTATATCTTATTCAATTTCACTAAAGCTCCTCAAGCTTTCTAGCTTTTGAAACCGAATGAAATCAGTCCAAGTTACTTTGATGCTTACATGGGATTGATGTGAAATGCTGAATACAAACGTTACAATGACTTGTAAGAGTTGTGTCCCTTACCGTAGGTCTAACTCCTTAAACTGGCACGAAGGGACTTCAAAAAGTGTCTGCTGTATACATATTTTTAAGGTTTTACTGTTTCAATAGCATTTATCATATATATATATATATATATATATATATATATATATATATATATATATATATATATATATATATATATATATATATATATATATATATATATATAAACAAAAGATGAAATACTATTGAAATATTTAATTACATAAACAAATATGGTTGAATGGTTACGGTGCCTCTTCAGACAAACACAATTTGTTACTAACAATATATTTCCTGCTAATTAGCCTGTATCTTGTTTTTCTTTATTTTTTTACGTCAACTGATTTTGTGAAAACTAACCAGCCAGCCAGGGGAAAAATACACACACAAGAAAAAAGCTCAAAATGTTATGTACATATAAAAATGTTCCCATATATAGTTGAGACACTTTATGTGAAAACACAAAGATAAATAAATCATTTTTGAAGATTAAAATAGATTAAATCCTTCGTATAACGCTGAGCTTTAGGCTGATGTTAGTCACGTTTTATATAGGTTGGCAGTGATGGTATTAAATTCAGCCTACCGACGTATTTGTTAATATTAGCTCTCAGTAACAATAGATGCACATAAAGACCATACATCGAAGGTTGCACTCTTGAGGCTGAAGTTTAGCCTTGGTTGCCTCAACTTTTTAATAAGCGAGCAAAGGTTCCTCTTAAATATATAGAAAATTGTCTTAAAATTCATCATACTGGCAATAGACCTTTTTTGTGGTAAGTTAGTGAGCATGCTCAATGTATACTTCCGGGAGGTAGGGCTTGGGTGGACCAAAAGAATTTTCCTCGCGGAAGTGTTTATTGGGCATGCTCTAGGCATGCTTATCGACTATACTACAGTTACCACAAAAGGGTCTATTGAGAAACTTTCAACCACTATATCAAGTTCTATTGAATCTTTAGATATTCTAAAAAATCTGCCTTTACAAAACATTTGAAAGACATCAATATTATTGGATCGGAACTACTTGGACACTTTAAAAAAACTACTTCCGGTGATAAAACCCTGCTTTCAATACCGAACCTGGAACTGTTTGATCGATAATTTTACAAATATCTGGAATCTTCGTAGCCGACTAATAAAATATCTTAACCAAAATTGACAAGAATGATACATGGCATGAAAGCCTTAATGCTTTGCGCGCACTTAAGGTCAAAGCCTTCCTCATACACAGAACTGAGTTTGTATCTCCGATATTTTCCTTCATGACAGAAAGTAAATGGACTTCGAGTGAATGTGCATGTGACAAAAACTTTTCAGTCTTTTCATATCTACATTGTGCTTGTGTGTATGAGAATCTTGACAAGTAGTTTTTCATTTAACGTTTAGATACCTGATGTGTTTAAATAATGTATTTGAAATAGACAGACATAGTTAATGATGCCTTTTGTGACTGAGTAGAACTGTAATGTCCATAGTGTTTGGAGGTATAAATGGCAATCTCCACATTTGCTAAAAAAATGTCACGTATTCGTGGAGATATATGTGTAAAGGTGCCGCTTACCGTACGATCAGTTGTATAAATTTCGGATTTGATCGATCCCTTTTATAGGTTTTCTTTAAATGTAGACAACGATGAAGGGTTAAATAATAATTACTCAGCTGATAAACTCTTTGCAATGAACAAAAAGACTAGTCCAATAGGAAAGTCCGTATAACAAATGGCAATATCGAGGTACATACATGTACAAAACCCGGGAACTAGGAAACTAAAACAATGGTCTTGATTTGGGACAGGCACTTCTGATGAAAATGGTGGGATGAACATGGTTTTATAGCCCGCTAAACCTTCCGCGTCCATCACTGTTAGTTATTATCGAAATTGATTGTTAATGTAAAACAATCATTATCGATATTGATTATTAATGTAACACAATTATTATCGATTTTGATTATTAATGTAACAATACAAATGGGTAGAAATTACATATGTAGTTGAACACTTTTTGTTTGTTTATAAAATTCTGGATCCAGCCATAATACTTACTAGATATGGAAGTTGCGGGGTCAGCGTTTTGGCTACAAACATTACACGACCTTTTACAATACTGTAACATGTAAGCTGGGTTCTTCTTACATTCTCCCCTACTAGCCCATGACGCACAATTGTTATTCCTATCTGCACACCCTAAAAAAATAACAATAACATGAAAAATAATTGGAAAGATTGAAAAATCAAAAATATAACCACGAGTTTCGAAAAGAGCACATATTTAACGAGAGAGCGGAACTTGTTCCGCACACGAGTTACAATCTTCAGCCGCTCCTGGCTCGTGGTTTAGGATTGATACTAATGATGTGACGTTTTGGTGGATGAAAGTCTGAGAGTGAAATCACTACCGGAATCTTTTTTTTTGTACAGGGAACATTCATTAAACCACTACTATCTATAATTTTTTTTTCAATAAGTTTTTCCAATTTCTATTAGTTTAACTGTTTTAAATGCAGTTTTATTTATTCCTTATATCAACATACACATGTATCTAATGGGACAAGATCTGGAGAATTATAGAATTAACCGAATGTTCACCTATTGTTCTTAGGTCCACAACCTTGTCTGTAATGAGATTTTAACACCTGTTATGGAATGAACTAAATCCACTTTCCGTACCTTTTTTTTATTGCACATAAAAGTACATACATATTTGACTGGTGATATTTTGTTACAGAATTAAAATATACACTGTATTTCATTTAAAAAGCTGCTTTGACCGCTATTTTTACTTTACAATATACCTATTAGATTTATACTTTTGAAAGATCGCCCAAGTGGATTAACATTTATGAATCTGAATCTAAGTACAAAGTACAAAATCTTCTAAACCGACAAAACACAACAAACAGGGAAAATATAAAAGAAATGTTCCTGGAAGCTTAATTTGTCATCCCTCCAGAAAAAAAACAAAAATGTATTTGGTAAGTCATTGAAATAATACAAAATATATCTCCCTTGCACCTACCTCCTCCTCCGCATTTATTACACGATTTCTTACAATTCTTCGTCATGTAGTCTTTACTCCTTGTGCACTCTCCCCTTCTTGCCCACCAGGCGCAATATGAATGCTTATCTCGGCAGTTAACTGTACAAAAAAATGGCGGAACATGCATTACTAAATAGTTTCAGGACTATAATACCAATTTACATAGAGGTTGATATAAAGTAAAATACAAATACAAATCAGAACAATTTGAAAAGTAGGGGTTCCAGCCGAAGTTTCTCAGAAAAGGGGGGGGGTGAAAGGAAATTATTTGCTATAATTTTTTGTCAAATTTACATAATTATGAAAATGACAAATTTTCCAATAAAAAGAAAGGAGCTAACATCCTGCAAACTTCCCCCAGAAACCGCCACTGAAAATATCCATTATCTTTTTTTCTTCACCGTTATTTGCATAATTAAAAGATTACATGTAAATATCGTAATCTAAATTGTAACTTTTTGAGATAGAACAATTTTCTAATATAAAGTTCGCTGTCGTCCTAGGCTGTAAAACACTTGGGACGACCTTCTGTAGGTCGAGTTGTCCAATATTTTTACGCACTCG
Organism: Perna viridis; assembly: GCA_037379345.1. Classification (NCBI taxonomy): domain Eukaryota; kingdom Metazoa; phylum Mollusca; class Bivalvia; order Mytilida; family Mytilidae; genus Perna; species Perna viridis. Next base: position 17,431,096 of record CM074523.1, read on the forward strand.
GATTTTTCGCTACATATCAGTGCACCCGATAGTATTTGTTCAGTAAAACACCTCCTATCAGACTCAAATCGAATGCTCAGTAGGTTTACTACAATCATTAGTACTCCGCCTATCTTGTTACACTGATGAAAAAAGTTATTTTTAATGTAATGGAAAAGGCCGAGTAGTTCAGATTGAGGTGTACAGTTATGAGGACTTCGTCTTAGCTGTTCATGAAAAAGAAGTTTAATCTTTAGGAACGCGCGACATTCTAAAATCTAATGAACTTTTTAATACAAAAAAGTATTCTTAATTCTGGACATCGAATGTGTTAATATCTTAGTCCGAGGTATTATGATATAGATACAGCAAAAGTGAAGTAAACCATTCCATTGTCCCATCACCTGAGTCTGCCTGCTGATCATTTCGTATTCCATTTTCCCTGTACGTCTGTGTATATATGTATGTACATATATCAACCTATTTTTCAACCATTTTGCTTCATAAACGTTAATTGTATGTCTTTATTCCTCGTCAAACAAGTGGCGGATTCAGAGCTTCGGAGGTTGGGCCTCTCCTTTTATGAAGTTCTGAATCCGCCACTGCACTCGTAATACATGTATGTTTACCTGTCAAAAGGTCTTTAATATGTAGGTCAGATGTTGAATGAGACAATGTTTTTTTTCATATTAATCCATTTAGTATAATATATCGGTTATACACGTATAAAAATTTGAATTAATAAATTCAAACTTTTATATAACATGTACAGGAGGTAAAAGTTACAAGAGAATGTTTTTTTTACAAAATAAGTAAAATGTCTATTTTTGCGTGCGCTGTTATGGCATGCTTGTAATGTATTTGGGGAACAGTTCCACTATATTTTTATAGTTCCTCGACAATGGTTCATAAGAACCTAATTTAATCCACAAAATTTGTCTACATTTTATTAATACTAAAATTCACTTATAAGAATATTCAGAACTACAACTATCTAATTCAACAGATATTTCAAGATTGCCCTACCCAAAACGTGTATAAATTATATGAGCCCAAGATCCGTGGGAAATGTGCAACACATGTGTCATGTTTTCATTGTAAACAGATTCTAGTAAGACTTGGTTTTAGAAGTAATAAATCTGCAATACTCTTGTTTATCTAACGGTTCAAGTCTGACATGTAAGATGATTAAAATGTATGACCGTGACACTATCTTTATAAGAAAATGATAGTGTTTTTCCATTTTTTTTCTAGCGACTAGAAGAAAGACAATCAGAACTACTCGCCCATTTCCGCTACACTAAAAAATAACCTCGGATACAAAAAGGAGAAATTCTTATTGAAAAATTTGTCGGAATTTTGTCATACGCGACTCAAAGTAGTTCTATCCACCAGGTGGCGCTAAAAATTTGGTTAGATATCACTAGTATAATAAGAACAATAACTCTGTCAAGAATATTGGCGCGAAGCGACTGCAGCTATGAAAAAAAAACAAAAAATAATAGTAAAATTTTCAACCAGTTAAACTATTATTTTAGAATTGAATTGGTCAAATTCCGGACAGATTCTTATGCCTAGTGCCTTCGAGGTCCTTCTTTTGTGTGACTACAAAGGCCGAGGAGTTCCAATTGGAAGAAAGATTGGAAACGATTTTCTAATGCAGTATTTCAATAGACTAAGTGTATAACACCGCTATTCAATTGCTCTACTCAAGTGTAACTACATGTACCTGACTGAATGGCGTCATCTTTGTGCAGCCAATATAAAGTATTGTGAAGCGGTCAGTGTGGGTCCTGAACTTGCGACTGAACGAATGAAAGAATAAAATTCACAACTCACACTTTAGTATGGAAAAATTCCTTAAATACAGCACTGTTATATGTATCGCTTTTAAAATCATATTTCATTATAAAACATTCATTAAACGCATTACTTATACTAGTAAAATAGAAATGTATGTTTTTCAACAGATACATGTATCACCACTTTGAATAATTCTGAAGTGGACTCTGCTTCACATTTTCACCCAAAATGAGGGAAATTAATCGTTGTGAAAAAATTACACGAAATTCATGTGAATTGAACTTTCAAATAAATTTCATATTATTTTTTATATAAAAATTAATCATGAAATTTATATTATAAGTGAATTTCACGGGAAAATCACGTTAATTTGTTGTAAAAATCTCATGAACTTCACGTGGGTGTGAACATAGTTTTCTGAATTTAAAAATTTTTAATTTTAAGCAGATTTTGTTAAATGACGTATGAGTGTGGTACTATTATGACGTCATTACAATGAACTTACGCACAAAAACATTATTTTTTCATATTTACATGTATATATTTTACTAATGTTACACATGTATGTTATAACAACAAAATTGAAATTTTTAGCAATATTGATCGCCTAATGTCCTTACACCTTTAAAATGTAGCACAATAATTGCCTTTAGCGATTAGTTGCACAAAAACGACATCACGGACTATATTGTATAATTTCTTTGACCTTAGAATTAAACCAATCTTGCTTCCAGTTTTTCTTGGAGTTACATAAGTTCATGAAAGTAGGAAAGGGAAACCACCGATTTCTGATTATTCATGATTGCGTTAGAAGCAATGGCACGCCCGGACAAGTTGTATAACGTACAGTGTTGGTCAGACGGAGTATACAATTTACCCTCTTCAAGACTTAGACTGCTAAAGAAATTGGAGTGCACGATTTATCAATATTGAGTAAACAATCAAGGACCGATCTGCAAAACCTCCAGTGGAGATATATATATTACGTATCAGTATTTGTAAAAATAAGGCGGAGGGTGAAACATGGTATGAACAAACCCATCAATTTGATAGTTTAATTTAACTATTTTCACCATCAGAATCAAGGGGGAAAAAGCAAGATTTTCAATATAACTTTGGTAAATTGAGATATAATTTCGCTGAAATGTACTGTAAATGAAGGGCAGATAACTCTATCAAAATCATCTTTTTTCTAACATTCTGTTGAACAATTTCTGAGCAAATTCAGTGATGCAGATGTCAGATAATTGCCTTTTCAAATAGGGAAAGCATCCGTAAAGTCCTTGAAATTATATTGTTAGATCTGTGTCGTTTTGACATGCATGTTTCAAATTTTTCTCGTTTTCTTGATTCAAACAAAAACTTATACTTAATGTCTGGTCCACAAGTGAATGCTTGCTTTGTACAATTATAGTAGTCGTTTTCTGTACAGAGGAACTTCTGAGTCGTAGTGTAATTAACAACGGTGGTCATTGTGAGGTTAGTTTAATGGCCGTTGTGTAGGTTTCAAGGTTCTTACTTGTAATGGGATTCAGATATGACACAGTATGACTTTGCAATTTATAGAACATCTTATCTATCTTGAACAAAAACAGTGCACTAGTTCTCAATATTCATCCACAGTGCAATTGCGCCACTGTTGACAAAATGGAATGGTATAGTTACGGTAGACTAGCACGCATAAATTGCGTGGATGTACATGAAAACTGGCCTTTGATTGGTAAAATATGGAAAATGGTAAAAATGTAAACAAAGGAAATAGATTCAATGGAAATCTAAAAAGATACATCAATGCATTCATAAACGAAAAATAAAACAACAGTTAAAATAATAAAAAAAACAAGAGACTGGTTCATTTTTCGTCTTTCAATGGCAATAATTCCCTACAACATCAACTAAAACTGTAGAAAACACCAAAACACCATTTTTCGTCTTCCAGGGGCAATAACTCTAACAAAGAGTCATTTTACAACTTCGACCCAAATACTTTTGTACAGCTTGGAAGAATTCATTTATTTTCCTGTATCTCTTATAATTTTAAGATGCAAGTGTTTGTAGAATTTCGTGACTTGACCCCTGTGTTTTAACAATAGCAAGGGATGATTTCAATAACCGCCACATTTTTGCTAAGTAGATACCATAAGGATGTTGGTGACCAAATTTTGTAATAATCCATTGAATAGTTTTAGAGGATAAGACATTTAAAGAAATGTTAAAGACGGCAGACGACGGACGCCAAGTGATGGCAAAAGCTCACGTGGTCTTTGAATAATTGAGCTTATAAACGTAAGCATACAAAACATACAAAGAATGAAAGAGAAAGTGCAGAAGTCGTAAAGAAAAAAGTATAAATTAGGTATTCATACTTTTGTAAAATATTTTTAACGACGAATTATATCTTATATTTTCACATATTCAGCAGACAAATAACTGACCAGTTGTTGTAGCGTTCTAGAGGTATATGTACTGTACATTTATAATAAATACACGTATCTGGGAATCTATACTTTTGTTTTTTTTTTTTTTACAAATGCACCACTGTCCGTTTTGAATTGACGAGAGTTTAACATCAAATTACTATTACAGCGGCATATGCAATACAATGCCATCTAGAAGTTATGGACCTGAACTTTGAACTATTAAAAATCATACTTCAGTTGCAAATTAGACTTTCTGAACGTTTTTAAATCTAACTTTAATAGTCTAGTACTAATGGTTTTCGATGGATTTATTGCTCACCGTCTACGTTATTAGTATTTTAATTCCAGTATAATTTTCGAATTTTATGCCATAAAAACAGCACAAATAAGAGGTTAAATCCCGATTTCAGTACTGGTCGACGTATCTTCCGTCCTGTTACTTGAACTTTAATTTAACAAAAACAGAATATTTTTTTTCTGTATTAAAAAGTGCACGACAATGATCAAGACTTGGTACACACGATTCTCAATATCCTACGCACGTAGCAGTAAGCGAGAGAAATGACAGGTACTGGTTATAACTTAAAAGAGCACTTACACGAAACAGAAACATATGCTAACGGTGAGCAAGCTTTAACATTAGATGACCTTGGTCAACAGAGTAAGCTTTGCGGGCCACGATATAAATGACCTTTAAAACGTGTAACGCGTAGTTAGTAAACAAATTTACAAATATAGAAACAAGCGTGATAATACACGTGTTAAGTAACGCCAAAATTCTGCCACGCGTCTGCCGGCATGGTTATTTAATGCTATATAAATGCGTAAAATGAATGACAGTTCACATATAATATTTGTGCATATACTATAATACTCCATAATGCATGCCCACATTAAGGAAATCTTAGTTACATTGTTTTTATTCCAATCCTCTTCATTGGCGGAAGCAGAGGACACAATTCCTAATGTATTTTGCATGATGAAGCATTGCACAAAGGAAATGAAAAAGTGCATTGGCGATGACAGTTGTAGGAACACTTTTGGATGCATGATGACATGTGGTACGAAGGATCCAAGGTGCGTTTTTAATTGCTTATACAATAACGAAGACAAAGTTTTTGACGATTTGATGAAATGTATTGTCACTGATAACAAGTGCATGACCATTCCGGCTCCTAAACCAGCCGTCGTTTGTAATCCTCCTTCAGGCGACATTTTGGCACGAAATTTCGATGTGAATAGACTAGAGGGGTCTTGGTATATTGTCCTTGGAAAGAACAAAATTTATGACTGTTTCGATTGTCAGAATACGACATTTTACAACTCAAACGAAGGATATTTTTATGCGTACAATTACTTGAGACACGAAACGCAAATTGACAGAGTTAGACAATGGAACGAATCTACATCAACTTCCGGTATACTAAAATACGAAAGTACCCAGATGGGTCACGACACGATCTCCGAGTGGCGAATTCTTGATTCTGGTCCAGACTACTTTTTTACCTATTATTGCGGATCTGTGGCAGAAAACTATTTCTACGAGGGATCCGTTGTTTATTCAAAGAAAAAGGAGTTGTCAAGAAAAAATTTATCTAGAATACAAAAAGTGGCAGCGTCCGTCGGATATGATATAAATGCGTATTGTAAAATGTCTTTCGACAAATGCCAAGACATTTGATGCCTGTAACTGTAGTGTAGCCGATTTTTTTAAATTGCAATATACGTTTCATATCCTTCGGTGGGAATGAAGAATGAACGATATTAAAGGTATGGAAACACAATTTAGAATATCAGAGTTGTGGAGCGTAGACATTACACATGCTCAATGACATTCCGCCGAGAGTAATGGGGCGTTTGTGTGATATGTAAACAAAACTGTTTTTTTTAATAGAAATTGCGAGTTTTTGTATGTTTACATATTTCAAGTTTATTTTGAATACTGTATGTCAAATGTATACATATAGGTTGTCATGCTAATCATAGTATTTTCTATGTGCATGTACATGTAGTTTAGTCGTTAATAAGTACATGTATCTACATTTGATCATGATATGTACCTGTACATACAAATGTAGCTGTACAGTTGTTCACATGTGTAGATAGATATTAAATAAATCATTAATCTTTTCTAAATTATAATTTAAAATTTTAAGTATCTTACTTGTACATGTTACAGTGGGTGCTTATACAGAGTCAGGAATAATAATAAAAAAAAAACACCTAAAGATTTTGTCACAATTAAACAGCAAATTATTCTGTTTAAAATAAAACTTTAGTTCGCATTTTTCGCAATACATGTATTTAATACCTTTCGCAATAATTTTCCTTTTTATCATTGTTTACATAATACATTGATATTCGTTTGAGTTTGTATATCAGGAAATAGACGAACGACACGATAAGAAACGTTCAATGACCCAAAACAAAATTATATTGATGGAGGACGAAGTCCGAAAATAGTATATGTAATCTTTATGTGAGAATTTGATTTCAGTCAGACAGAAAAATGGGGAATTACAAATAAATATGTTCATGCGCATAATTATGCGGAAAAAAATAATAGGCTAATCATAGAGGACTTTGTAAATCTCGGAGACTAGATCGACGAAACAATGTGTACAAATGGCTACTAGTAATAACTAAAAGTATAGTGGAAATAGACACGTAAGTTCCGGTATCATCGCAGAACATCTTGTTAATACGTGTGTTCACATGTACGACTGATATTAAAGGAAAATTGAAGTTCCCGAATTGTTTAGATATTACAGAAACAAACAAACAAACAAACAAATGAGTAGAAATATCATAAATTAAATTTCTTTTTTTTTTTCATTTCAAAAGTGAAATGTAAATATTATAGCGCATGGTCGGGCATCGTTTGCAAATATCACTTTAACCTTTCTCCTCTGACTGGTTTCATCTGCCTCATATATATATTGCCAGAGAGAAAAACATACGAAATGCATCTAAACAATGTATATGACACCGACCCTGACTCAAAAAAAAACTTGAAAAAAAAAGGATCCGCCTCAGTCTACATGAATACAGCATTCTTGATAATCAAACATGAGGTACCCAGGAGCCTAAATCGCTCACCTGGTTCAATTTTTTCCTTTCAAGGGCAATAACTTTTAAAAGTTATCCGACAATTTCGACTCGAAAGAAGACTTAGGAGGACATATCATATGGATCATTTCGTCTATGGAAAGTTTCTTTCCATCCATTATAGTTTTCAAGATATTGACTGAAAACTGTATTTTTTTCACCTTTCAAGGGCAATAACTTTAAGAAGGAATCGTCCGACATTTTTTATCCAATGCAGAATTTTGTGGGCCTTATCATAAGGATTATTTCGACAATTGAAACAATTTGACTAAACCTAACGGTTTTGGAGATATGAGAGAACTTCAGTCTTAACTTAATGTCATATTTTAGTAACGGCAGCCATGTTTTTCGACGGATTTAAAAATCCCTACACCAGGTCTATGCAGAATACCTCAAGGCGCATTTATACCAAGTTTGGTCCTTATTGGTCCAGTATAGTTTACGATAAGAAGATATTAGATTAATTTTTAAAGACAACAAGATCGGACGCCAAGTGATGGCTATAGCTAACATGGCTAGATGAGCTATATATTCATCTTCATCCGCCTACAGGTTACGCCTGTTTCATATTAATTTAGGAGTATATAAATTGTCAATGAACTATGAAAAAAGGAGCTACATGTATTTCAGTTGTTCACATTTCAACCTTTTCTAGATACTTTGCAAAGGCCAGTATTAGTTTTTTTTTATGAAATGCTACGAATGCATGCGGTTCATCTTACCTCTGCTTTTCAACATTGTCATACAATGTAATTACACCAATATAATATTGCGATAACGAAGTCTAAATCTCTTCTTTTCTTTGAGATGTAAAAACGGTATAATTATTCTTTAATACCAGATCGAAATGCTTACATCGTTGAAAAGTGTAAAATGGTACAAATGTATATTCCGCCAGACCAATATCTGGACCTACCATAGCTTATATAATTACATGTATGAATAATCAGATATATAGCTGTTTACTCCTTCCTATTTTTATATACATATATAACTTAATTCGTATAGAAAACCATGACCCGATTAAGACAGGTCGTTTGTTTCAGTAACCTGACTGAATTGGAAATCTGTCCATACCCTGACATAACTGAATGGGTTAAAAACTCTATACCTGACTGAATTGAAAACTATCTTCACCGAGATAAGACTGAAATGGAAAACTTTCTGTACGGAGTATAATTGCTTGAAAATTGTCTGTATTGTGACTTGAATGAACGGGAAAACCGCTTGCAACAGTGACCTGGCTGAATGGGAAAATAGTATGTACCGTGACCTGACTGAATAGGAAAACGTTCTCAGTAGTGATTTAATTGCATGGGAAAATCGTCTGTAATGTGACCTGACTGGATGGGGAAACTGTCCGTACCGTCCGTGACCTGACGGGGCGGAAAAACTTTATCTTAACGTGCCCTGACTGAATCTGACATTAACTGTGAATTATTACAGGGAAGCAGAAATGGTCTCCTTGATACTTTTTTTCGTATTTCACAACCTGCCTGAGTCTTGACCAGACGCTTTTAAATTACAACAGTACCGTAACGCATTTTGGGACAAAAATGATGTACATGTATGCAAAATACGAACTGCCATTTTTTAGAATTGAAACAAAAAATCGATGTATGTGCATCTCAAAATGTACATCATACGGTCTTTGACAACAAACTTGTTCGATTTACCAATATAAACATGTACTCATGTGGAAGCGAATAAACATACGTATTTTTTACAATTAAGAAGCATATGAAATGGGCAGTCTGTTTTGTTTGGCTGTTCTGAAGGCTAAATAGTTCTAAATAAGAATCATACAACTGTCATGCAGATATGGAACAGTATGATTTCTGATTTATTAAGGGTCACGTTGTTAAAATCGTGCAACAAACAGTGCACTAGTCCTAAATGCCTTCCCGCGGTATACATTTTGACACTGTTTACAGGAACAAAAATACCTGTATGCAATGCTTGTCCAATATGTATTGCAGTTAAATTGTACATGTTTAGACTAGATGCATATTAAGGTTCTAACAGAATTAATATTTAGGACATTCCTTGTTGAATTATTTTAATTCATCTATTAATTTATGCATTGAACATAGATCTCAAACAAAAAAAAAAAACATTTTCAAACTTGTATATTACACACACAAAAAAAACAAATAAAATTGTAAACAAGATATCTTTTATTTACAAAAATTCAGACTGAAAGACTTATGTTCTGATATTCCTGATCCTAATTTTATTATGCAGGGCGAGCGGACATTGATTTCCATAAACAATTTTTCAATTCTTAAAATTTTGATAAATCATGGTAATTTATAAATGTGTTAGAGATAAATACCGAGATCAATAATCATATTATGATAAAGTTTCTTTAAAATCAGGTTATAATTTTATTACAAGTGTCTGCTTGCCCTGCACAAGATGTCTAGGGTTTAAGAACATGAGCTCCTGAAACAAAAACTTCTCCAGGCAAAGCTATAAAATTACTTCAACATTTTGCAAAATATATTAGTATTGACATGTTTTATAAACAATGGACCACGCTTATGGACAGATTATTGTACTTAAGTAGCTGTCTATGTAAGATTCATGCAAAATCTGAAAAATATGATACACCCCAAAAAAGGCTACATATTTTTATTTTTGTAATTCAGTTGTTTTATGGGTCTGCACTATGAAATGTGTAATTATTCATTCAATTCTGCCTGCTCTTAGGAGATAATCAACATTGAAAATACAGTAGATTCTATTTGAGCATCATTTACAGAGTTATCTCCCTTCATTTTGAAATCTACAGTGTATTCTGTATATTTTATATCTCCTAAGAGCACGGGCTATTTGAAAAACCAAATGTTAATTTCTGTTTACTATGACATTTAAAACAAAATATCAAAAATAAAAATATGTAGGCTTTTTACCCACGAATCACATTTTGCATGATCCTTAATTGGAGTGCTACTTAAAAGTATTTTACCTAAGTTACTGTATATACTCATTGGTGAAATTGAAAGTGAACATAGTTTGGCTAGTGATGTTCAAGATTTTTTCTTTAGTAGAACCTTAAAGCGCTGTCATTTGATATCTAATTGAGCATAAAACTGGTAAAAATTTGAGCAAAGGTCAAGACCAGAGTAAATACATAGAGCATTAAATATCAACCTCTTCACTTTGCACCAAACTCACCAAATGCACGTTATAAGGACTAGAGCACTACTTCCTATGGTATATGATATAATTATTAATGATTTCAGGAGACGGATTGATATAAGACTTTAAGTCTTGTTTCTGAATCCTGTGATTAATTTGCTAATTTCCGTTTCATTCTACTGATTTGGTTTGATGTTAAAATATGCAAATTACTTAATAAATATGTTTAAATTAAGACAGGTCCGCAGACCCACAAACAAGTTACGTTCAAGTTAACATGCGTGTGGGACCCTCGTAAAAAATAAAGTTATAAGAGGCCGATATTGTTCAATACAAGTCGGATTCCAAGCTACAATTAAGAATTTATTTATACATGTAGCATTGTATTATTAATATGAGTGAATATGATGTACATGTACAATTTCTCACACCCAATTTGTATAAGTATTTGTATCCTTCACTGAAGCTCTCAGACAGATAACTATCCCATATTGTTATCATACACATCCTTGGACACCAATGCAATGATAAGAAAAGTTCAGAATTTGGAACGAGCAATGACTTATAACAGGCTCGTTTAAATCCGAATCACATGATAATTCATTAATGTATTGAAGAGAAGATCTGAGGAAACCTGTCTATATAAAGTACTGTCATCGGTGTTTTAACATTAATTTTTAAGCCTTTACTTTGCTTACCGACATAGACCTTGTAATTTATGACATTTGATATTTACAATCATAACTGATACCAATCTCCACCACAGACCTACATGTATTACCATCGTCTGATTAACTACATGTATCTTAACATATCGGGGGGGGGGGGGTGGGGTGTGCCTAAGTCTAATGTACACTCTAAAAATGACGAAGACACTCTCATACCGCTCCTCTAGCTTGTAGGCTCTAGCTGCTATACCAGGGCATCGCTTCACGAAGCTTGCGTCAGATTTATAAATGTGCAATTAAGTCACATTGGTTTGTTAAGAATTTTAAATGTACATAATTATGTCTTAGGAGTGTTTTGTGAAAGGAAGCCCTGATGTGAATAAAAATCACAGGGCATTAGCACTTGTAAAGCTGTTTCCGGTGTAATATACTAATTTGCATATATAGACTCAGAGGTTGGGTTAAGTACTGAGAGTGGCACATTTATAAAGCTTTGAAATAGCGACTATACCCTCGGTGCATGAGATTAAACTGATACACATACACAAACATGTACCATTTCCTGTTTTATTGAAAAAATGAACTTTGACCTTACCTCCACTTCCGCCGCCGCCGCCGCCGCCGCCACCACCACCACCACCGCCGCCACCGCCGCCACCACCACCCCCGCCTCCTGAACATTTATTACATGACTTTTTGCAATTAACCAACATGTAGTTCGGGTTCTTTTGACATTCTCCACTCTGGGCCCAAGATCTACAGTTACTATGATTATCCTTGCACGCTGGAAATATAAACACTCATGTATACATTTTGACATGGTCCAAATTGATGTGTAATAGAGCAGCGTAATATACCAAATGGACGTAATATATGATTGATGAAGTACTGTAAAGAAAGATAAGAAAAACAGACAAATCCCCTAAGGGTTCACAAATGGTGTTTGGAACTGTTTCCTGGCCTGTTCCACCATATGCTCATGCTGCTCTTTTTCTTAAAGCATGCAAACGAAAATGACATATGTCAACAAAGATTCCGTCATTCGTAAAATTTTAGCGAACAATCAAATTGTAAGTAAATTTAAAAAGATGATACTGGTATTTTTTCAAATAATTCCACAATTAAGTAATATTAGAAATCAAAAGTTCTATGAATGCGTTGGGAATGTCACGTTTCTGATAACGACACGCATCATACATAATTTAAATACATCATAACTATCTTCATGTACCAAGGACGCATTTCCCGCTAAAGAAAAAAAAACTCACTTCCACTTCCATTGCCGCCGCCGCCTCCACCACCGCCTCCGCCACCACCACCACCTCCGCCCCCGCCACCGCCACCGCCACCACCGCCTCCGCCATCAGAACACAATTTCACCGGATTTCCAGGGCAATAGCACTTGCAGTCCTTGCCACGGAACCCATTTCCTGAACATGTTTTGGAACTGCAGCTTGCTGAAATACAATGTAGATCAAATATTTTTCTGTAACTGGGTAAAGGTAGTAATGTTAGTTTCAACATTTCAATATCAGTTCAATTTGACCAATCAACTTATATTGAAATGTGTCTATGTTTATAGTCAAAGAAGTTTTTTGATAAAAATATTTTTAAAAAATGGAAAACTGCATGCAAGAAAGGGCACTCCGTTTTTTGTATGAAAATAATGTCTAGCTCATGCGAAGAATTGTTTGGAACGTGCCAGAATGCTTCTCTGCATATTAGTCACCAAAGAACTTGTTAAAGGTAGTAATGTTATGAACAATTATGGATGTTGAAACCTTTATAATCTTGAATAATTTATCACATGTAAGCCTACATGATATTGTCACTGTGACATCTCATGCATATACTTTCATTTAAAAATATACTAGATATTCCACAAGTCAAAACCATGCAGTAAATATGGTAGGACAAGTTTTCCTTTTGTTCTACTAAGGGACGCAACTCTTACAAATCATAGGAAATTTGCGATGCAAAATTTGGTCGCTCCCTAAGAGGGATTCGAAACCCAGGACATCTATGGCAACACCACTTGCACTAAGTACAACGCTCTAGACCACTCGGCCAACTAGGCTAAATAAAAGTATAACTTTCGTTAACCGAGTGATTCTTCATAGTAAGTAAATCTATAGTGCTAACATTAGCGCACAATTTAGCTGAGTAGGACAACCTCAAATCTAAATAAAGTTTTCGTATTCGGATTCATACAATAAGAGGTAGACCTTTGGTAAGGGACGCAACTCTTACAAATCATTAGAACGTTTGTATTCAGCATTTTACATTAATCATCAAAGTAACTTCGACTGATTTTATTCTGTTTCAAATGAAAGCTTGATAGGCTATGGTGAAATTGAATATGATACAAAAATACATGTATCACTGATGTCAAGAGTTATCTCTCTTACCCTAGATCTACCTCCTTAAGGCAACTAATTCCAATCATGTTTAACAGTACAGGAGACATTATGTTGCTACGATAGGAGTTAAAATGGCATGGTTTCGATTCCTTGCATTTCCGTTTGCAGTACCACCATAAAATACTATGTACGGACAAGATTTATGTAGCACTCCAGCTACAAATCATGCAAAATGTGATTCATGAGTGAAAAGCCTAAATATTTTTATTTTTGACATTTTGTTGGAATTGCCATAGTAAATAGAAATTAAATTAGTTTTTTTTTTCTTTTTTTCATATAACCCGTGTTCTTAGGAGATAAAAAATATATAGAATGCACTGTAGATTTCAAAATTAAGGGGGATAACTCTGTAAATGACACTCAAATGCAATAGAATCTATTGGATTTTCAGTGTTGATTATCTCCTAAGAGCAGACAGATTTGAATGAATAATTAGTTACACATTACATGATATAGACCCATAAAACAACTTAATTACAAAATAAAAATATGTAACCTTTTATTGGGTGTATCACATCTTTCAGATTTTGCATGGTTCTTAAAAAGACAGCTACTTAAAAGCAAGTGTAATTTAATTAAAATTACACAACAAAAAGTCACATCATTTTCAAAGTTACAAATACCTGCACAATTGTACATCAGGTTTAATAATTTGACGTCTCCAAAACTGAATCCTTTGCTTTTTCCAATGACATTTAGATACTTGCTATCCTTGGGTACAATAGTATCCCGACCGTTGTAGGAGAAGGCCTGTAAAAAAATACAGAGGTGGATCCAGGAGTTTTGAAAATGGGTTTCGGAGGGGTTTCAGGTTATTTCTTTGCACATTTGTGCTAAAATTTTGCATGAGTTTAATATAAGATTCCAATAAAAGGGCGATGCGACCCCGCAAGACCCTCAGTCGTTAGATCACCCACTTAAATATGGACCGTGGATGGTTACATATTTGCACCTTTTCCGTATTTTATGCGATTTGATTTACATATATTAATTTGATATTCAAAAGTGTTCAATAAATTATTTACCGTCAAAATATCACGTGATAGTTACATGTTGTATTAGAAGTTCCAGAAAAATAACGAAAAGGTTCGATCTAAAGCTTGAATAACTCTTATTGTCGAATACAGTTTCTACACATGTATGCAAATTTCCAATATAAAAATGCATGGGGATTAAGAAAAGCATGAATAATTAATCAAAAGCTTCTGCCTGGTTTTAAGCAGAGCTGTACTTGACAAATATACAACATTTCTTACTGCACACCCTTCCTTCAAACAATAGAGTACAGTGACTATATTACCGTTCTTGAGTAGTGCATCACACTGTAATAGTCGTATGGAACGCCATAAGCGTTGATGACATTCCAAGTGTACCTCTGAAAGTTGTATCTGACATTTGGAGGTACATTGTTGAGGTTTACGCTTATATACTGGTCTCTGTCCGGCCTTGTTTGCTCATGGTGGAACCCTACCGCGTGACCCAGCTCATGCATAATGATGCTTTTCTGAAAAATATGTTGATTTTAAGTCTTGGTTTAAAAAATTCGAACTAACTGTTGCATTTTTGTATTTAAATAGCAGTCTTTGTAAGAATCATGCAAATTTTGTAATACACCCAAAAAAGCTGCACTTTTTTTATTTTTGTTATTAAATTGCTTTATAGGTCTGTGTAATGAAATGTATAATTATTCATTCCAATCTGTCTCTTCTTAAGAGATAACCAACAGTTTCTATTGTATTTTAGTGTCATTTACAGAGTTATCTCTCTCAATTTTGAATTCTACAGTGCATTCTATATATTTTTTTATCTCCGAAGAGTAAGGGTTACATGAAAAGCCACATGTTAATTTCTGTTTACTATAAGATGTTAAACAAAATATCAAAAATAAAAATATGTAGGCTTTCCAACCATGAACCACATTTTGCATGATTCTTATCTGGTGTGCTACTTAACTCATTTTTACAGAGAAGAACGTGTGTCAATAAGACAACAATCCTGTCGAGCATTACAAGAATAACCAAAGCAGCAGTATACTGGCCAATAAACGGTAAAAAATCCCTCACCCGGAGTTTGCCTTCCACTGGTCCCTAAATACCGCATACACCCACATGCCATATCCTCCGCAGATATATAACCGCTTCCTGGTTTACTATGTATCACTCCGCTAGCTTAATTCACAGCGTACATGTATGAGCACTTTTCATTACAAATCTGCGAAGCCGTTTGCTGTAAACCGTTCAAATTTGCAAAAAGGGTAGGGGTTTAATATATAGTGTGGCAGAGGTGTAAGGCTTTGGAATAGCAAATAGACCGGTTGTGCAGGAGATTGCTTCACCCAGTCCTTTAAAATGGAAAACAAACATCTAACTCAATTACAAACTATTGAAGAACTGAGTTCATTGGGCAAAAATACTCCAACTTGCAACTTCAACGATGCAGTATGTACGATTAAGAAAATCAAATACCCGGTACCTCCCCTAAACATTCAAAACTATTTTTTTCGAACAAAAACATTTTCAAAGTTAATTTAGCAAATGACTTCTTCTTATTCAAGCTTATTATCATAAGACACGACAGATAAACTGAAATCCTAAACGATTAAGTACAAATCCATATAAAATTCAGACGCTGCCTAAGAGGTAATTCATGGTGAAGAAAACTCGACGAAAAAATTATAACTTTTTTGGTCGGTACATGCTATATTTTTACGTTAAGTTAGTTCTTTCCGTGTGTTGCTGCATTTTTTGGATAGCCATACATGGTGAATCATCTCCCAATAAAATCAACAAATTCAAACCAAATCAAGAACGATAACTTCTGCTAAGGGCCGATTTTACACACAATCTATATATTTTTTATCTCGTAAAATACAACAACTAAATGACAAACTAATACTCGTTTATTTGGTGCTTAACTGTTTCTGAATTATAAATGAAAGTGAATTATGTCTGATTCATATAAAGGCTCATACTTTAATTTTGAAAAAAAAAAGCTTGCCCGATATCATGACTAATTCCTATGATTGTTAAACCCAGTGAAATACGACAATTTTCATAATTGCATTTAATAACTGCAATCCATTTCATCAGCAGGTTGTCAACCAGCTTCATTTAATATGTACTTAGTAGCAGTCTTTATAAAAATCAGACAGGAGGTGATTCATGCATGTCAAAAAACCACCGAATGTTATTTCTGGTTCAGAAACAGTTACACTAATACTGATCACATAACAAGTTTTAGTCTTTCATTTAGTTGTTGCGCTTTTGAGAAAAAAATATATACAGCATATACCAGAATTTCATGTGGACTGTTACTGAATAAGTTTAATTTTGTATTGCAAATTTTGTATTGCTAATTTTATAAACTTAAGTGCTCAGTTAACACTGCAATTCCAGATCTTCTTTTAACAATACAGAAACTGTTGACAGTCCGTAACTGATTATATGTAGTAATACCTCAGTTACAGATGTTTGTACAGAAAACTGTTTTACAATTATTTGTAAGTTTTGACAAACAGATCTTTTTTAGACAAAGATTTGGATAGCATTGTATACAACCAACTCATTTACCAGACTTGGCGACCTTTGAAAAGGGCAAACCTTTTATGAAATCCGATGCAAAATTGCCGTTGTGCCGATATTATTTTGTCTAGAGTACCGGCGTGACTATCCAGACGCATTGTATTCATTTGAAACCAATTTCTGGCAAAAACTCCCAAGACTTGTACATTCCTTAAAGAGTTACATGTACCCAAAAAAAGTTGCTTGAGTGGCTCCCAGACGTTTAAAGGCTGTACTTACGTTCACCCTAACCGGACAGCTTGGACCAGCCCCTGTCTCTATTACTGTACCATATTAATCAATATGCATGTACATGTACATATAAGTACTTACAATTCTACACCCATTGGCTAATGTAACAATTTGTGTTCCTCCCTGCATTCCAACGTAGGATGAACATCTATATTTTAGAGAATAAATAAGCACAATAATCATTCAATTAATCACGTAATTACGAATAGTATCAAAACTTAGTCTAGATCATAGTGTATGCTTATTTAGATAAAACTATAATAGCCCTCTTTTCATTTCGATCGTTAAATTTGTGCACGTGAATTGTACAACATTCTAACCTAAATGTATTAATAGCATATTTTTCCCTGAAAAAAAAATAAAATCAATAAATTTAAATCGATAAAATTAAATTTAGTGGAGGTACAAAACCATTGGGAAAACATTTTTACATGTACCTGTAAATTCAA
Organism: Perna viridis; assembly: GCA_037379345.1. Classification (NCBI taxonomy): domain Eukaryota; kingdom Metazoa; phylum Mollusca; class Bivalvia; order Mytilida; family Mytilidae; genus Perna; species Perna viridis. The sequence continues at coordinate 17,448,899 of CM074523.1, forward strand.
CTACAAATACGTGTATAAGAAATTGGACATTCATGTATCAATCAGAGCTCCTTGTTACACAAAAAAAAACCTCGGAAGAAACAAGGCGGAAAAATCTGTCCGGAATTATGGACCAATCCGATTCTAAAATTGTAGTTTGCTGGCTGAATTGTTTACCACCATTTATTAATTTATTTTTCTTAGCTCCTGGATTCGCGTCAAAATTCTTGAATTATAATTGTTCTTTATTTCTAGTAATTTTAGCGCCACCTGGTGAATAGAACTACTTTAAATCGCGAATGACTACAATCCCGCCAAATTTTTCAAGAAGAAATTCTCGTTTTTGCATCCAAGGTTAGTTTTCAGTGTAGAGGAAATGTCAGAGTATAGTTCCAATGGATTCATGTGCATGGCAGTTATAAAAAAAACTTTATTTTCCAGTTATATTGGAAAAAGCAAGCTGAACTGATTGTTGACAATAATCATACCCGCCACCATCTTGTATCCGAATTTTGTTCCGGTCTCTAGATGTCGCTGGGCGAAATCTTAGGCACGTGTAACTATGGTAATCATTCATGGCAGCTGTTATCTGACTTCGATGATATTGTGCTGGTGTGAGACAAAATAAGATGAGAACCGAAGAACTACAAGAATTTTTTTTTATAAACAAAGACTTGGTTTCCTCAATAAATAAAAAAAAGTTCTCTAATCGTAGGACCAAACTTAATGCCAATACTGTAATATTGATAGGAAGATTTTACATGTTCCTAAAATTGAAACGTCTGTCTGTTGGTGTACAGGGGCTTGTCCCCACTATCAATAATGCAGTCCAACTAGTATCGTGTTTATATACTAGTCGAGTTGTATATTTGATAGTGGAAGCTAGTCCCTGTAGTTGGCAGATGACGAAAAAAAATCACAGGCCCTTCTTTTTGAACCAGGATTTGCTTTAGTCCTGAAATAACATAAAAATCCTTTTGTTTCCATGTTTGAACTACTCACTGTCTCTCTGAAATGTTCGCCTGTTATTTATTGATTTTTTTGTTATAACAAGATTTTCTTCTACTTCCTTCTAAATAATTAAATAAGCATTTTCTAATAGGCAATAAATGTAAAAGAACGCACAGAATTGTTCAAATATAGCAACAAAATGATTTCAGGAGGGAGACCTAGGGTAAGGGACATAACTCATGAAATCAGTGATACTGTATGCTTGTATCATGTTCAATTTCACCACAGCCTATCAAGGTTTTATTTGAAACTGAATAAAATCAATCCTAGTTACTTTGATGCTTGCAACCATGAGTTTGATGTAAAATGCAGAATATAAACGTTCCAATAAATTGGACTAGGTCTACCTCCTTAATAATACTTTGTTTTTCATACAGTTGTTGCAGTATTGCAGTAAAAATTAGACCTATCAATTGTTCCATTCAGTCATGTAGGATCGAACTTTTTTTCAGATGACTTTTTCAGAATCCCTGGGTTTTTTCTTTGAATAATGCTTTCAAAATCTTGAAAATAAGATGAAAGTTGATTGGCTGATCAGAAAGATTATCAGAACAGAAAGTAGTATGGCGTATTGTTAGATCCTACGTACAGTGACTGAATGGTACAATTGGTAGTTCTAAGTTTTATTAGATTGAAACTCATACAGATTGTATATGAATATGGCACATGACAAGAGTTAAGTAGTAGTCCTTGTAATAATCTTGCAAATTCTGTAAAATGTGATTCACCCAATAAAGCTTGCACATTTATTTTTGCTTTGAAATTGTTTTATAGGTCTATAGAATGATTGTATAATTCATTCAAATCTATCTGCTCTTAGGAGACAATCAACATTGAAAATCCAGCAGTTTCTATTGTATTTTAGTGCCATTTACAAAGTTATCTCCCTTAATGTTGAATTCTACAGTAAATTATATTATACATGAAATTGTTTCCTCCAAAGAACAATGGTTATATAAAAAACCACAGTCATGGTAATTTTTGTTTACTAAAATATTTTTAAAAAAATATCAAAAATAAAAATATATATGCTTTCCAAATATGAATCGCATTTTGCATGCTTCTTAGCCGGAGTGCATCTTAAAATCTCGTGGTTTGGTTCTTTTAGGTATATGGAGGTGCATGAAGGTATCATTGATGATTAAAGTTACAAATGTACGTAACAATATGGCGTAAGTGGATTGGAAAAAAAAAACATTTACTCGGGGAACTTTTTCCGTTCTTTTCATCAACAGTTAAAATAGTAAGATTAACGTGCATTTCAATAGCCAGATCCACATCAGAATAAAAAGGCCAACCTATTGTAAAAAAAATATTACATTTCAGTGCAGGTTTTTGTAAGAATCAGGCAAAGAGTGAAAAATCAGAAGCATGCATGTAAAAAAAAAACACCGATCTGAGAATATAATATCACGCAAGGATGCTTTTCTATACAACATGTATTTAGGAAGACCATTATTTGATCGCTGCATCACTGGATTTGCTAAAAAAATTTTCAATACAATGTTAGAAAGATGAGGTTTTTGACAGAGTTATCTGCCCTTGATATGCAAATTTTCAGTGCATTTCAATGAAATTACAACTCGGTCCACCAAAATGATAGGGAAAATCTTTCTTTTCCCTTCATTCTGATGATGCAAACAGTCAAATTAATCTTTCAATTTTTTTTCTCACCATGTTTCACCCACTGCCTGATTCTTACAGCGATTGATACTTAAAAAGTCATAACCAAGTGAGTTACATGTACATGTATAAATAAATAATTTATTTCATTACTTACAGAAATATCCTGAAATCTGATAGGGAATAGTTTTTGAGGTCCATCTTTTTCCGGTATTTCTGAGAGCATTCCTTTTCATAATTCCGGAAGCATTCCTGGTCGAAATATTATACACATGTAACTATTGAAATTTAACGTACATATCACTACTATTTACATGTATGTAATTAAACTAAGTCTGTATGATTTTATATTTTACTCGTCATACATTGAACCCGAATAAGCTTTCATCAAATACAGTGATATCAATTTAATAATAAAAATTATATGGTTTCGAAATGTTTTTAAATGGGTTACCTATATTAAAGAAATATTGTTTTCTAATTATTTTATGTATTTAAAAAAAATATAATTTTATGATACGAGACAGTGAAAATTATTTTACAATTATAACAATCGTAATGAACGTAGGCCACTGTTGGACCAATGATGTTACACTGAAAATAGAACTTTAGCATTACCGTTTCTGTTTTTGCTTTTGTTTTTGTTATTGTCTTTTGTGTGTTTGTTTGTTTTGTTTAATGCTGCTTTTTACGTTGTAACATTAATCAAAGGTGGGCACAAACAAAATCAGGTGCAGAATATCGTTTATCAGATAAATACATACAGTTCTTGTTCCTCTCTATATCCTTCGAGGCTATAGACAATATCATACTCTACTTTAACGCTTAGATTTCCGTTGTCGTAAAAGAAGCTAAATTCTTCGCCTAAAATCGATCAACAAATAAATGTTTATAAAATTTCGAAACATTAATAGATTCAATTACTTCCTATGATATTAAATGTCTTCAAAATGCATGTACTAAATGGATGATAAAACCGTGTGCCTGGGCGTTCATAACCACCAAAGATTGCAGCAAGTCCGTTTCGAAAATGTGAATTTACAATTACATTGAAGCCTGTATTTGGTCTGCATGTACATGTAGTGTTTGAGAGCCCTGAGCATGCACATGTAAGTACATCAATGTTATACTTCATAGATTATAATTCAACTATAGGATAGTCAAGGGACAACTTCAAGAGGAAAACTTTCTTCTGTTCTACTCAAGCCATATCTCACGGAAGAGTATTATGCGCATGCTTATAGATTCCATTATTCAGAGTTGTATTTTTTTTAAATTCAAACGACATTAGGAAAACTCATACATAACTATCTTTGACCATTGAATCAACAACAACTATATATACTACAAGTCCATTCATTTAGAAATTTATGGGTGTTATAACAAGTCTAGACTTCACACTTCCCCTGATTATTTTCTTTTTATGCGTCACTTATACATGTTCATATTAGTCAGAATCGTATTCTTGGGGTCAACTTCAGCACCTTTGCCTCGATGGAATTCTTGGTTCAGGTTAAACCCCCTTGTACATGTAAGTACATGGATGGAAGATCATTGTAACTGTAGTATTGGACAAACACGTGGCGTGTTGAGAGAACAATATACTGAACATTGCCACATTATTCATTGCTCATTAAATTACCCTGAACAAGCCACAGGGTGTAATGACGTTAAAGTGTTGATAATTTTAATTTCAAGTAGCGAGAAATTTAGCACTTAAAATAACTAATTGACTATTTAAAGCAATTAAAACATACTTCCTACATTGATAGATACGGTACTTATGTAATTTCATTTTAGAAACACACCATAGATCACAAATTCAACCGAGGCTTTATTGGGAACATTATTTTCTTTTAACACGTAGTAAAATGTCACTTTATGTAACACTGGCATGTTATTACATGTATTATCTCAACACTGGCATGTTATTACATGTATTATCTCTCTGCGAATCATTAAAAGACAATGCCCAAAGCCTATATCGAACTTGTTTCATTTCAGGATAATGTTCATAATTCTTAAATTGTGTAGGCATTTAAAATGTCGCAATAATTACATGTATAAACAGGTGACTGGTGTACATTCAGAAAAATATGAATGATCATTTTCCTTTTATTAAAAAACCCTGGATTTGTTATAGACACTTATGTTGGATTTGTTTCAAGAGCAATTTTATATAATTTTTTTAAATTTCAAAATAAAAACCACCCCTATTTGTATCAAATACTTCTCGAGTGCCCATATAGAGATTTTGTCAATTAATTGATGGTCGCATGAGTTAAAAAATACACTATTATTTCAAGCCTGGGGTGAATAAAATGTGTTTACTAGTACTTTGCAAGTACACATTAATTCACCTTCACATAAAATATATAAAAAGAAAATACATGTATTTATCCGAAACTAATCTCATCGGGTTGTACATGTATATATATATGTATTCGCGTAAGTTCCTACATGTAGTTCGATAACTCTTGCAAAATGCTAATTTCATGTATAAATTCATGTATAAATTTTAACTCAGAAACGCAACCCAAAAATGAAAATCTTAGATTGTTTATGTGATCTATACCGGTCTCTTAACAAGAAATAATTTAAAAACTGAATTTGGTGGGTTTTCGACATGCATGAATCACCTTCTGTCAGAATATATATAAAAACTGCTTCTTAATCATATTTCCGCGAGGTAGCTTCATGGACAGGGTAGAACAAAGGAATTTTCCTCGCGGAAGTGTATATTGAGCATGCTCCACATATATCCTACAGTGAGCACAAAAGGCCCAAAGTCTATTGCAAATGTAAAACTTCAGACAGTCAAGTTCAAACTTCATTTATCGAGTTTCAGGAATTACGCTATTAATTCATTGGTGTTTTTTATAATATAATAATATTCGCAATAATATTCACTACATGGGGGACATGGGTATAATTACATGTATACATGTATCAAAATAATAATTTTTGATCTGCATGATTAGTCCCATGTACATGAATTATAAAAAAAACGGCCACATACATTGTATTTATTACAACAAATGCACTTACTAGAGTTAGCGGCCGCAGCAATGGCTTCGTCCATACTAAGTTCCTCTTGTCCATTGTATAAACCCTGTAACGAGAATGATATATACGTAGAATAATGTACTATGAATTCCTCTATATGCATACTTGCCTGTATGTGAAGAAGTTACAATTAAAGCACGTAGCTCGACCTATAGCGCAATTCCATTCAAGTGTGTTTTGGGAGTTAGTCCGTGGTCTTATCAATGATAAACCCTGTAACGAGGCCGATATATCAGCAGCAATATTTACATGTACCACATTTAGGCGAATCCCCGTACTTGTCCATGGTTTCGCCAAGGATAAACATGTCATTGCCCGTGGAATGTGCCAAGAGCATGAAGTAAACGAGCAATGTGACCAGTTCAAATTCATTTGTTTAGCAATAAGGTCTTCATTTGGAAAAAGGGACCGACTCTTTTGATAACATATATACATGTACATGAATTTTATTAAATATGTACTCCCCGAAAAAAAATCATATTTGCCGGTAAAATGATATACTAATATTTATAAGGCCACTCCAAATATGTTTTTGTTAGTGAGATTACAAAAAGATTGGACGTCTGCAAGGTTAGTTTTGTTCTCAAACAAAATACACAATTTAATACAAATGAATGCTATTCATTTTGATAAGGAGCGGCAAAAAATGTGTAAAAATGGAACCGCTTATTTTTGTCAAAAAGTAATCTGTTCTAAATTGTGAAGGGAACAAATTATTAGATTTCACTTTCTTATAAGTTTCTTGTTTGTTTGTTTTGTTTTGTTTTTGTTTTTGTTTTTGTTTTTGTTTTTGTTTTTGTTTTTGTTTTTGCATTTGATGTTTTCGTTTTCAACAAATTGATTAAAATAAAACAAAAGTTGCAATTTAGGACGCATTACATTCACAAAAGCACACGTCCTCGTCACAAAGTTCCAAATATTTGTGGCTTTCTCGTTTACGACTTCCAGTAAATAGATGGTTTATGAGTCAAGAGTGAGCAAAAGTGTGACCAGTTAGTTATCATACAAGTGATACTATCTTGTCATATTGTCCGAAACATACATTGTAGTTATTTATTTATTTATATAGTCTTCAGGAAACAAATTGTCTTTTGAAATGACCTAAGTCCGGACCAATGACGGAACTGGGAAATGACCAATTGAATGTTCATCCGATATGGGCTGATTACACCAAGGATTTTTCGTCAACTACAAAAATCTTTGATTACACGAACATTCTACGTAAATAAAGACTAGTTTCAGTTTAACGTAACATAAAAGACAATTCAGCAATTAAAAAAAATACCAAACAATTCAAAAAATAAACAATGACATATAGGCTAAGAACCACTAATTCCACTTCCCATAGGCTTCTATGCTAATTTCACAATATTCAATGGCTTCTCTGGACTTTACCTTAACTTTAACCTGCAGAGGACTATATATCAGCATGATTCTACATATGTCAGCTCACAATCCTCAGAATGGCATGTGGGGTTAGCAGACTTGCAGTGCAGTACTGGTCACCGGAAGTGAAGGGTCTATAAATAGCATGGGAAATCCCAGTGTTTTCACAAGATAGCGGTATATTTAAAAATCATTATGGAGATTAGGCTTCACATCACAAGAAGCAAAATGCACCTATAAAATGTACAGAAATGTTTTTCCTTTCAGAAACTGTTTAAATTTTTTAAATAAGATGAGAACTTTTTTCACAGCACTATGAGGAACAGGGGTAATTTCTGCGTAGGACTATTTTTGCGTACGTTCCAAATGCTCATTGGTTGAATTGGTGGTCTGTAACCTATATAAAATAATTAACACAAGAAGACCAACACGTCTGGGCATGCGTCAATGTCATGTGATATATATTTGTCAGCACATATTATATGTAAGTATCTTCATATATGTGTAGAATAGAATGAAAAAGGTTATACTCCAATCAAATGCCCTTAACACAGCATATAGGACATTTACATACAATTACAATTTAATTGATCAGACAGTTAAAAATTAAACGACAGAGAAAAGTATACAATACATGTACATATTGGCATAATACTGGGTAAACTGCCTTACAATATAAAAGTATACAATAAAAAGGCTGAAATTCTTAATTTTCATCATCTATTGGTAATTTTCTTTGATAGTCTCCTCGTCTCCGAAATATTTGACAAAAATTTGAGAAGTTCAATGTTTTCTTGTACAAAATCACTGACTTTTTTCATTATTAATCTTTAAAATTTTAATGTGTCGAGGATATTTCTGAATATATAATTTCTATTTTTTTACAAAGAGTACATTCTGTAACAAAATGAACTTCAATTATCATATAAAAATATACATTGTAAGTTATAAATTTCAATGTGTAATGTCCTAATGATACTATCTCCAGCTGAAAATAATGGCTAAATTCAACCAATCTCCGAAACAGAGGTCCTTGACGAAGGAACTACCAACCTCTGTTTCGGAGATTGAAAATCAACATGCTAAAAATATAGGAAAATGATTATCAAACTTCTTTATAATGTGTATGCACTTCTTCAATACACAGGCAAAATTATTTCACATGATTTTCACACGAATTTCACATGATTTGCGCCTGAATTGAGCAAATAAACTAAATGACAGAGTTCACGTGAAATTCGGGTGAATGGAGCCTTCACGTGAAATTCACACGAAATGTTCACATGAAATTCGTGTTTAGTGAATTTCACATGAAAATCGTGTTAATTTCATGTGAATTTCACATGACTTTCATGTAAAGCTCGGTTAACATGAGTTTCACGTGAAAAATATTTGTCTGTGTATGTTTAAAATCTCCGGGCAAAATGTGAATAATATTGATTGAATACTTTTTGAATTACAGATTACACAAAGTGAGTACTGTATCCATTAATTTGACGGACGAAGGAAAGTACGGACGGAGTGGAGCGACTACTAGACCTGCTGTCAACGTCAGTTGCTTCACTTTACATACAAAAGTTATGTACATAATGTTGTTCAGACCAAAAAAATAAATGTGTTTCATATTCCTATGGCAAGAAACGCCAAAGTATAGCTTTCTTGAGATTGTTTATTTGTGTAGAGAGTTACACGTAGTATACAGTATAATTATTTCTACTACTTGCAGAAGGTGTTAAAAAAAACAAGAATTTCTGCTTAATTATGATAATTTGTCATCTCTATTCTCCAAAGGCTAATAACAATGTTGTGAAAAATCACGATTATATTTATTTTCTTTTTCAATAGTGAGAGTATACTACGGCTCTCCATACTCAAAATATCTCGACTGAAGTTATCGCTGTCCGTCTACAATATCGGACAAAACGAAGATTTATTGAGGTAAGGCATTTCACTCAGAATGTTTACTAACAAGTAATGATCACGACTTCGCAAGTCATTTTTTTTTAAATTCTGAATCTTTCAAAAAATAGTCTGAAAAGTGAAAATAATCTATGCAGTCGACAGTAGATATGAGGCAGTATACACAAATAAAACCCTTGGTAAAATAAAGATATAGTCGTTAAAACCTTAATTGCCAATGTTTGAAAATGCCAAAGGAAACATTTATTTCTAGATTCAAAATAACCGTTATAGAACGCAAGGAAAATAATATGAAACAACACTAAATTGATGTTAGTCCAAAATTTGCAACGCTTTTCCTTGACTTAAAATCAAATTAATAATTTGCGAAATAGTAATCTGTTTCTATTATAAATATTTTCCTTAATATGCAAAAGTTCTTATTCTTACCAACAAACAAAGCAAAAAACATATGCTCCAAAGGGAGTTAGTTGATATAACCATCTCCAACCTCTCTCTCGTCTGATTTCATAAATATTGGCCAAACAACAACTTTATATATTGAATGACCAGACTACTACATGCGTCAATAACGGGGTTAAGGGCCGAGTAATGAGTATGAAGACTAGGGCGTGACAAAGCCATCTGTCAATCATTAAATTTTAATAAATGAGCTAATAAGTTATATTCGTTTAACTTAATTATCAGGGGTCAGGCACTATTTGAGCTTACATGAATTATTTCACATGTATGTCTAGTGTATGAAGACCAATTTTGAAAACTGTCTAGTATTCACGTAGAAGCACTAATATTTGACTATTTAACAGCCAATCAGTTGATATAATGACATACATGTATCTTTGCTGAAGGTGTTGAGTATGTCAGAGGCAGGTGCCTGTTAAAGGACTTTTAGACTGTGGTAAAGCTGATATTTTTGTATTAGAAATAAGCATTCCTTTTACATTTTTACATCAACTAGTGTTTTTCTCCATAACTTAACATAACTTCAAGATGTTAGTTTTATGGACAGATCTCGCGTGAGATTTTTGTTAAATAACACGAAACTAGTAAAGACTGTCCTTACTGGGTTTTACAGGATACACATGTACATGTAACTTCCTGCCAGACTGAAATCGGGCTTTCAGTGCCTCTAAGATCGAAGGTTAAATTCGTGTTGATTACCGTTATGACATAAATTAAATGGCAGTCTTAGAAATTCGTGTTGATTATTAAATCATAAAAAAGTTTTAATATATGATACATACCAAAAGAAGGCTACACGTTTTTTGTTTTTGTAATTCAGCTGTTTTGTGGGTCTGCATGATAAAATGTATTGCCATTCGTTCTTAGGAGCCGAATATTCAATAGTTTCTATTGTATTTCAGTGTCGTTTACCTAGTTACCTCCCTTATTATTAATTACATAGTGCATTCCATATAATGTATATCTCCTAAGAACAGGGGTTATATGAAAAGTAACAGTTGTTAATTTCGGTTTGCAATAAAAACAAAAAAACAAACAAATAAACAAAACAAAAACAAAAACAAAAATAAAAAAAGCAAAATATCCAAAGGATAATATTCAATGTACCTGAAGCCTTGTCTATATTTTAAGCATATTGACCCTCTGTTACTCTTTATATATTGACGCTATACTGCTAAATATAGATCTAGATATTACTCATTCCTATTTCAACTTTTAATTTCAACTTTAATGTTCAAGTGCGACTGTTTAAAGAAGAACGTCGAAATATATTAGTTCCATATGAATTCTTATTTGTTCAAAACAGAAAATTTCCAAAATAGGCTAATATATTTTTTATAATAAAACATGCTATTGATTTATCCTTATTTTCAATAGCATGTAGCAATCTTGCAAAATACAAAATTAAAGGCCATTCCCATATATGATACACTATTTACCTATATAAAATATATATCAAGGACTTTCACTCAGTCCTCGGTCAATATAATTGGAACAGGTCCATATATCACGTATTGACTTCGTTAAAAATTCATAATTAATAAACACATAATGTATGCATGTGTAGGAATTAATTCATGACTGTACTTGGTATATTTAATGCATTTCTGGTCCTGTCCGGGGCTTCCTTCAATACAGGTATATGTTTTATGTCATGTGTTGTGTATCTTTTGTATACATTCCCCTCGCTGCATGGGACCTTTATGAACAATAAAATATATTCTTATTCTTAATTCAATTCTTAAAGTATGTAAAATGACACTCGTTCATATGTGCATATTAACCATTCGAATTCATTTACTCGTACGTGTATGAATATTCGGTTTTTTTTTTAATGTAAAACAAGTAACTATGTTAAAACACAACTTACTTTATGTACATGTATGTGTTATTTGTGATGATGATTGGGTTTTTTTACGGTCTTGACTATCCTTACGGATCTCGCACGACCACCCCTTACGGGAATTCTGTTAGTAGATGTCGTTTAGTAGTTGGAGGTAGTCATTCCGCAACTATACGTTGTACATGTACCAGAAATTGTCCTCACTACGGAGACTTCTTGTATAGCGCTAGACTTTTTACGATTAGGCTTCTGGAACAGGGTTATGTTGCTACAAGATTGAAGTCATCACTATAGAAATTTTATGGTCGTCACCATGAGCTATTGGATCGTTATGGTGTTTCCATCTGCACCATGAAAAATGATTTGTTCAATGTGTCATAGTTTTCCACTTTGCACTTGACTTTTTCTGAACAACTCGACAATTGTTTCTAGAAAAGCAGAAAATCTTGGTTCCACTGTTTATTCCTGCATGCAAAATGTCTTTGTGTTAAGTTAAGGAAAAGACTTTCTTATCTGAATAAAATAAATACTTGTAATGATTCTTTTCGAAATCTGATCCTCGTTTTCTATTGGTCCGAACTATCTTGGTCCGAGTTGTCGTGTAACTTTCTTCTATATATTTTTCACACGTTTCACTCCCTTTTATTATTATACCCTTGTTTTTTGGTTTTTTTTCGCCATGTCGAATATGTGTGATCTAGATTTGTTGCCACCTGCAGATAAAAGAAAGAGACTTTCCGAGCCAGTTGAATATTTCCCAACTAATTTATCTGATTGGACTAAGTCTGAACTTGGCATAGTAGGGTTATGTTATGAAGAGGAACCCGTCAAAGATCTCGAGGTTTTGCTGAATATAACAGTCTCCTATGACTCAAGAATACCTCCATTGTCCAAAAAACTTCAGCCAATTATAAAAGTGTTAGAATATTTATTAGATTTCAGTGTACATGAATATCAAGAGAGAGTTCAAAAAGATATTGACAAAGTTACAAGATTTAAGGAGGATGTTTACAACATCAGAACATCACTCACCAGGGGAAAGGAAACTTCCTTTGAATCTGTAAGACATTTATTTCCTGAAGACTTATCTGGAGATGAAACATTTCTTAGAAGGTAATTGTTCAATTTGAAGTAAAATAAAGTCAACTGACAGGTAATTTTTCAAGAAATTCCAAAGCTTCATTGTGAGCAGGTATGTATGTACATGTACAAATGTATGTGTCAAGTCATCCAGATCTCCAAAAGCAGAGAAATGGTAAACAACCAGTGAAATCCACTAAGTCTTGAGTTTTTCTAGGCTGGTGTATGAGTACGAACAGATTGCAACGATAATTTGACATAAGGGCATAAATTTGGCTTCAAAATCAAAGTCTACATGTACCTGAACAAAATTGTATTATTTTTCTCCAACTCTTTAATGTGTTTCATTGTTTATTCAATTAGTTTATGGTAATCATATGAACATGTACCGTCATATATGCCCTTCCAACTTGACTGAAATGGAAGAAAATCTTTTAAAAATTCTAGGAACTCCAGCATTTGTGAAGTTGTTCACTCTTTAAACAATTGCTGCATGCATATTCACTCTCATGCTTCTTAAATTTTGTGTTTAATTGTCAGTTACAACTCATGATATCTTGAGTGAATGAATGTGTGGCCACTTTGGTTCCACTCAAAAACCATCTTAAAAATTGCAGAAAGTTTAAAGTTTTTGTTTTTGTAACAGTTACATACATACATGTACAATTTACATGTATGTATGCTGTTATTTATGGAATAACATGGTAAATCTCCTTCAAAAAAGCTTGTATTCAGTGTTTGCAACCATTTTACTTTACCACTACTACCTAGAAATCAGCTTTAATCAATTTTTTAAATATGCAGAAATTATGAGGCCAAAAGGGGTCCTTACGGAACTTTCTCCTTTGTATCATGAAAGTTTATTCTATAATTTTGCATGTGCTATTACTTAAGGTATTAATCCCTTATCTCTAGTCAAAATAGTTCATCCATTCCTTGAAACTTGTTTTTTTTTCCATTTATGAATTAACATACATGTAGCTTGGCAAATAAATTGATTGTATGGACTATTACACTAATAATCACTCCCCTGATGTACATACATGTACATGTACATCTGTACATGTAGGTACAGGTTATTTGTTTTTTTACACTTTTTCAAATCCGGGAATTGGCTGTCTTCCTGCCTAAATTACTTCTTTTATAACTTTGTGTTTATTTCAGAGGAATAGAAAATAATCTCATCAAGATTTGAGGAGCTACTCAATAATACTTATTCACATGTATGTTACTGAATGATTCTTAATTATTATTTTTCAGTATGTTCGAAGCTATCAAATGGAATTATGTCTATGGTTTTGGAGAAAAGTTGGTATACTTTATGCTTGAGAGTCGTAAAGGAACTACAAATGAAAAAACATACAGACAGTTGTACAGAGATTTTTTTACCACTTGTGGATTGAATTTGATGTAAGACCAGTTGTTCTTCTAGAAATGAAATACATGTACATATACACTACTGTCAACCAAAATTTTAATTTCTCCACTCTTCACAGTGGAGTCACTTGTGTCCTCCAATGTAACTCTGCCAAGGTAAAAACCAGGATAAAAGTGCTCTGTTTCAATTGTTTTTATTATTTTTTTTTCCTTTACTGAAATGTTATTAAACTACTAGAACCATCAAATATACCTTAGTATAATGACAGGAAAAGTCAATTACAGACAATTTTTGAAATGGTGCTTCACTCAGAGTATCTCCACTGGGGAGAGTGGAGAAATTAAAATTTGTGTTGACAGTAGTGTATGTAGTTCACTATACTAGTATGTATAGAATAATGCATATAGAAGTTCACATGGATGCCTGTCTTTGTAATGCATGTTGCAAATACATTAACGTATATAGATGTACTTGCATCATCACCATTACAACTATGCTCCTTCTGTTATATGTATGATTTTTGGTTTAAGGCTGTCTGTATGCTTCCATGCTTGCTACATGGTACATACATGTACAATGATAAAGATGTACACTCCTTGAGACATTAAGGTTTTTGGCACGCACGATCCTAAACGCACGCTAAACACTCACCAAACGCACCATAAACAAATGCTCCTATCATGTGTTTAAACGAACGCTCCCAGCTTGCGTTTAACAGATGTGTAAACACACGATAAACAATGCATGAACCCTACAATGGGAAACGTGAACATTTCAAGGAATGTACAATGTACATAGATGTATGTACATATACATTAATGGCTTCTTTTCAAATAGTAATTTTATGGGAGCTGAAAGCCCTTTTGAGTAGGTGCGGACTGGGATGAGAATCTACAAATTAACTTGATGTGGCCTAATTGAATTTATTTTTCTTTCAGGGATGGGGAATCTAAGAAGAAGAAAATGAAGATTGGAAAATTAGATATCAGCTCAAACCCAGATTTTAGATGTTGTGATGGAGAAATTACTGAACTTGACATGAAAACTGTTATAATATTTGGAGAGGTAGGCTTTTTTTTAAATGGAATGTCCAAAAGTATTGATACCTAAGAGTTATGAAAGTACTTAAAGTGTAAGTTTGCGATTTTTTAAAAAATTTTGCATATGCATTTGGAACACTATACTGACCAATAAAAACCAAGTTTTACATCTCAAATATTTATAATAAGTCTAGAATTGGCATCGAAATATCAGAACCTTTACCATGTTAACATTGAAATAAAAATTATTGGGCGTAATTCTTTGATAATTAACAGGAAATTTCACAGAATAAAAGGACAAACTGCAAGAAAGTCTCCTTTCGACTTTTCTCACCAATACACCCATTAAAAATTACGAGCAAACAAGTCCCAGTTTGGGGGTTGATCACATATTTGTATATACATATAAGGGTGGTCACGAGGTGAATGTGCTTCTGAAAAAAACTCACACGATACATTTAAAAAACCAATATCAAGGAGCAGGGCTTTAATGACTCTTCTGCGTCTTGATGGTATATGAGAGTCTTCAACAATGAAAACAAAACGTCAATACACTCAAACCAGACCAAGAAGGCCTCATATAGCGTGCACATAAGCAGAATTCTTGATGAAATAAAAATAAAGGTTACTCTCTTACTGCCCACTGGCCATGGAGTGAAGCCTCGGGATAATCAGTAAGAGCACCAGGGTTACAGGTAGAGACTGCTAATCTTGAATTAATCGATCGCTGCAAAAATACGTCATTGACGCAACGCAATTGTCTGGAGCAGTCAGATTGTTTATTGCAAGTGTATTTTAATGGAGTTTGTGTGTCTGGTCATCAAATACAGGACTGTTATTAAGTATGTATCAAAGATAATTTTTTTTTACGATTTTCACATTATATTTGTCAATCGTTAGTACCACGTACTAATCGTCTCAACCGCTGTCTTATTGTGCCGACCGCTTGGATTAAAGCTGAACAAGTCAACGTTTTTGACTCGTGTTACTAGTATAGATTTCGGCTATTGGATTTAGAATTTCAAAAGTACCCCCCCCCCCCCGGACTCCCCTGTTGTGATTTTCAGGGATCCCCGATGAATTTTTGAGGTCAGTGACCTAGTAGCTCTGGTACTAACGTCCTTATTGTCGGCGGAGATCAATGAGCTTAACTTCACCATAATGGGTGAATTTCACACCCAGGTCAGTGATTCTTCCCACACAATTAACAACCGGAATATACAATGTCCCAGATTTGTCTGTGTAACACTGACCTGTCAGTTGTCATCCTGGTTTGCCCACTTTTAATTAATGGTTTAAATAAACATAGTTGGTTGCGTTGTTTTAACAATTGCAGTTTGTTTCTGAAATGTAGGTATAATTTTTACCTATATTTTACCTGTAAAATCTGTTAAAGAATATTATGTTCAACTACTTTATTAATCGGAATATGCATCTCCCTGGATAGAGGCTACAAACACATGTACAAATAGTACACACAATGACTGACAGCGTGTTTCACCGACAAACACGGATTTAAAACTCCGACTTCAGTGTTTGAGAAACAAAAGTCCCTGAGTGTAGTGTATGTAGTTCCTTTTTATCCATTTAAACGTAGTTATTGTTCACTTATTCATTATTCACGTCAAGTTAAGCCTTACTTAAGCAGAATTTGTTAAAGCCCATACAGGGTTCACTTAAGACAGGTTTCACAGTATTTCAGTTGTTCAGACTTTTTGTATCGCGCTCGAACTCTAACAAATAGGCTTTTGGAACAGGGTTATGTTGCTACAAGATTGAAGTCATCACAACAGAAGTTTTATGGTCGTCATCATGAACTCGTGGATCGTTATGGTGTATCCACCTGCACCATGAAAACTGATTTATTCAACGTTTGTCTACCCCGGACTTGACTTTTTATGAACAACTCGGCGGGTGTTTCTAGAAAAGCAGAGGACGCTTACCCTGCACCTGGTCCATTCTCTCAATTTTTAGTGGAGACCGAGTTGCTCATTTGCTTTTGTTACTTCGTATGTATGATTTTAGTTACTTTATATTCTTTGTTGTGTATGTCTGTTTTCCATGTCTGGTCTTTGTCCCAGGATTACATTCTTTTGATTACCGCTATAACCTTGGTTCCCTTGATTACTCTTTCAAGTTTTCTGTATCGTTTTTTCACAATGTTTACAAAATTTACATGTAACAATCACATTTACTCATTATTTAGGTAAAACAGAGGCACTGTGCGTTACCATCTTCTAATTGTTTTAGGATAGAGGATTTGGAACCATACAATATAATTGGACAGCATGGAGGAGAGTTATTACTTGAAGTTAATGATTCTTGCTTTGAGAAGACAGGTGATACTGAGGACAGTGATCAAAGTACTTTAGTGTTTGGAGCTATGTGTGTTGGAACGCAGGTAAGTTACAGTGCATTCAGTAGTGATTCCTGCAACCTTGTAACGGGCAGCATAAGCCAGATTAAAAACAAGAACTTTTTTCTAATTAGAGTTCATGTATGTTTAATTACCTATATAGGAAAAATTGACAGAAAACAGCAATGCATTGATAAACCCATCAAAAAGGGCAGGGCACCCAGGCACAGATTCACATGACTTCTCTATAGCATTGGAAACATTTTATATAATTTACATATTCTTCTATCAAGGCCCTCCCCAACCTGAAATCCTGGATCTGCCCCTAGCCCCTTTTTTTCAAATCTCTGGATCTGCCCCTGCCCACCCAAAAATGGTCTGTAGTACATGTAAATACTTGTAAAGATGATGTTTAGGTGATTGAGTTGGTCCCCCCTTCATAACATTACAAGCTCCTGATGAAATGCCATAAGTAGTTAAATAGACAATGGAGAAAAAGGACTTTTAAAATACATGTAATATCCACCGCCTCCCATGCTAATATACAATGCCTATTGTCATATTATACTGTGTCTGAAGTCAGGGCTGTGTGAAACACTAAACCATGGTCTAAGTGAGATCTGATTAATTTAAACATAGAATCCATAATGGCCCAGTGAGGGCATTCTGTGGGGGGGGGGAACCTCCCATTTGATCCATATAGATACTTTTTTTTCTCAATTTGTGCAATATCTTGAAAAAAAAATGAGAAAATTATACATGTATCTTGGAATCCTACCCCCTTTTGATTTTCCAGAACTTACCTGATTGCTCCTACTATATGCCATGTGGAATTTTGTGCCAACCAGACAGTCTAGTTGATTTGATTATCATCAAAATCTGTAGAAACATGAGATGCACATACTTTAAGGGGTTGCATGAAAACACAAAAGCAGATGAATGTAGGTATTGTTAGTTTACATGTGTTTAAATATCTGCTTTTTGTTATTATCTCCAATGCATAAAATATAAAATTAAAATCAGTTTCTTTAATATTTACTTTATTCTGCAGATTATATTCACTGCTCTTGAAATTAGCAAGAAACATATTGATGCCATGAAAGATATCGAAGGAGGAGTACTGGATGACATTGAAGGCCTGGAAAAATCACCTATATTTTATACCAGACCATATAATCTGTTGAATGCAACAGATAGAGCTGAACTGTACAAGCCATTATTGAGATTAGCATGCTACCAGAAAAAAGATCTGAGAAACTGAAAATCTTGTTTTTCGATTTTTGGCGTCTGGTGTCAATTTTTCAACAATCAATTTTTAAAAGTTGTTTATTTATACACGTAGATGTCTGTTACAATGACATTGGAAAGAAAGTGCTGTGCTAAAATACTTAAGAGTAATCAAGGAAACCAAGATATAAAGCTGCATGCATGTAGCTCAAAAGAAGCTTCTTAAAACAAGAGGCTCACAGGGTCCTGAATTGCTCATCTGGATAATATTTCAAGGGCAATACCTCTAACAAAGAGCTGTCTTTCAAGGGCAATACCTCTGACAAAGAACAATGAACACTTGGTAGGACTTATCATAAGGATCATTTCATCAATTGATAGTTTCATTGCATCGAATATAGTTTTCAAGATATTGACTGAAAACTGCTAAAAACATATTTTTTTGCCTTTCAAGGGCAATAACTCTAACAAGGAGTCGTCCGCCAAGTTTGATCTCCACAAACTTTAGTAGGTCTTATCATAAGGGTCATTTCAGCAATCGAAAGTTTCATTCAGTCTATCATAGTTTTAAGATATTGACTGAAAAACTGTAAAAATACATCATTTTTCACCTTTCAAGAACAATAACTCTTACAAGGAATTGTCTGACAACCTTGATCCCTGAAGACTTTCGTAGGCCTTATAATAAGGATCATATGTGATATATGCGAAAATCTACTGTCTAACACGTATGTTATATTTTCAGTAACAGTGGCCATGTTTATGGACGAATCAGAAATCCCCACATCATTTCTATGTAGGATACCCCAAAGAACATTCATACCAAGTTTGGTTCCAGTTGGTCAAGTAGTGCCAGAGGAGATTTTTGAAAGAAATAACATTGAAAATAGCAAAAAAAAAGTCAAAAGGGCAATAACTCCAACATGACTAAACAGATTAACACGAAAATTTGACCTCAGATAGATCTCATCATGCAGAACACTTTTATCCCAGTCAGAATGTGGTTAAACTTAACAGTTTTGGTGATATATCCGAAAAACTTGTCTGACCCCTATTTTCTATTTTTAGTAACGGCGGCCATGTTTTCGACGGATCGAACATCGAAGCAATAGGACGTTGAAAGATATGTCAATTAAAGCGATTTTTCGACGGGGTAGGGGTACATTTTTTTCCATTTTACCACAAAACCCTAAGTGTTACCGCAAAAGTTTCTTGAAATTCAAAAAAATAAGTTGAATATTCAAGATACATGTACATGTAATAACTTGAAAATTCAGGATAATAAGTTGAAAAATTAAGATAATGACTTGAAAATTCAAGAAAGTTTCTTGAAAGTTCAAGAAAATGACAAGAAAGATAGATTGTAAGATAGATTCTCATAGTTGATAGATAAAATTCGTAGAAATAAGTTCTCTACGACGCCAGAATGAATAACACTCAGTTTATAAGTCAGGCAATTAAGACCTACTTTACTCTTGGTTTGACTCACAAAAAGATTCTATATCTTTTAGCACATGAACATAATATATTTATTAATGAAAGAACTGTAAGGCGAAGGCTTTCAAAAATTGGATTATTCAGACGAAAATGTACATCAAATATGCTCGCAGCAGCCCTATTTACCTGTATTTTACAAGAAACTGAAACTCGGCTATCGTTTTATGCATAGTAAATGTCAGACCATGGGATTTCATATCAACAGAGATACTGTCAGAATTTTCATTGGACTGCTTGACCATGAAGGTGTAAAATGTCTATCAAATTGTAAATTGTCACGGCGGACATGTGTATCATCCGGACCCAATACAATTTGTCATATTTGCGGATATGACAAGTTGAAACCATTCGGGATATGTATACATGGTTGCATGGATATACAATACATATTCTGTATCCTAGCATATCGGAAATATGGATATGAGGCTAAGAAACGGGGGTTTCGCGAGGCTTTGCCGAGCGATTTACCCCCGTTTCGCGCCGAGTAACCCATATTTCCGATATACTAGGACACTGGTTTTGTATTGTGTTTATCCAGCAAATAAAACAAATATTGGTTGAAGTCAATTCTATGTAAAATCGCTTTTTACGTGGTTTACAAAAAGGACCCGTATTGCGTCTCTAACGACACAGCGTGAAGTAATATCTTAGCGACAGTGTGGGTATGCAAATCTGTACGAGTCTGCCAATTCATTTTAAAATGATACATTCGGGAGAAAATGCTTTCTGTATTTGTAAACTAAATATTTTTATGAATGTAAATGACTTGAAAAGTACTTTGAAAAAATATTTTCTTTGTAATTCCATGCCGAAAAATGATTCTTGTACAACTCTACGGTTGCGGGGCTGAGTTATTTCTTTTTTGCGTAACCGGCGACGCACCTTTCTGAAGCACATGTTGACAATGGGCGCTAAAATGAGTTCATAAATTTATGATTTATTTTGAACTTTATATCGTGAAAACCATACATCACAATAATATAATGAAAAAGGTAACTGTTTTACGCCTGGATAAAAAAAATGTCAAGTCTTGTCAAACGCTTTTACTGTATCATGACGTCACGAAACAAGTCATTCATGCATGGAATTCGACGGTGGATGCATGTAAACACTAAAATTATGGAAATTCAATGTCGAAGACCACTCCATGTTAAATTTCGATGCAGGCTCCGTTTCACCGTCAGAAGACATTTTTGGACGACTACCGGTCGTCTGCAGTGGAATGCGGAACGAGAAGGATAGACCAGCATAGGGTTATACAAAATAACACAAAAAATAATCAGACATCATTTATTTATACATCACATAAGAACAAGTCACGATTTCAATATTCAAACTTTTTATTTCCAATGAGAATAATTATTACGTGCAGAAAACGTACAAAATGTATGGCTGATTTTCTAAGCGACATCGACACGGAGGCCGCCATATTGTTAACAGTTTCCAAGGCAAAAAGTAGTTCCCACGTTATTATAAAAATACCACCCAATATAGACTTACAATATTGGACAGGCAATATTGGCAGAAAATGCGTCCTTTGCAGGATAAATGACAAAGGAACCATATCTGGCTTGAGGCCTGGACCACAAACATTGACCCTCGAGTAATTGGTAGATACTACCTTGAAGCTGTAACAAAATTATTTGGTTGTCAGTAGATTCTCAGGCGCAAACAGTTTTCTAGTCCGAATAAGGGTAACAAACAATAGAACGAAGCTTGGTGTAGTGTGCTAAGGAAACAGAGGACCCAGTTTTGGATTGATGAATTTTACCAAATTAAAGACGATGGTTACTTTACCGGGTACTTAATTGATAAAGGCATTATACAGTTCTGCGTTCTTCCAAAAATTCAGGTTTGTGATATAAATATTAAACTGAGTGGAAATGGTAGCTTGACATAATTGCAATCAATTAAGCGGGAGAAAAGAGAGTGGCTCAGTGAAGACTGCCACTTGTTCTCCCCAAAACCATGAAAAATAACGGAGCTGTCAATTGATTTAATCATGAATATACCTTTCGACCTGTTATTTGCGTTAATCATATTCATCGTCTTGCACTGCGGTCAATTGCGTTTCTCCTCTCGAGAAACTCCATATGGCTTCAACTTGCACCGTGTCAAAGCAATGGAATGATTTAATGCCGTACTCAGTTTTTTTCAATTTTTCATACTTAGTTGTCCGTATATATTTTTCAAGAAAACTTAAAAAAACTGCCACAAAGTTTGACTACTTCGACATTATTTTTAATAGCCAGTGATTTTATATTGAAAGCCGAAAAATCTGATAAACGATCTGAAGGTGACCCTTGCCTCGATCTCTACATTACTAGTTCAGGTCAGATTTTATTTTAATTAGTTCTCAAAATGCAATCAAGTTTGCCAGGCACCTTGTTTCCAGGATGACTGAATTTCAGAGTTGCTTGTAATCAATGGATTTTTTTTTATTGATTTTTAGTGAGTTTGGTGTAGCTAATACAAGGAACGTTCATCATATTAGAGCCTCTAAGAACGCCCCGGACCACATGGAAAACCTGTTAATATATTGTATTCTATCCCAACTTTGTATGGTGCAGAAGATATGTCGAAATCTGTTACAAGAGAATCTCTTGAAGTATGCAAAGTTGAGTATGTTGATATTGATAGGATATGTCCTTGTGTTCCAATTGTGTATCTTGATAATGAAAGAATTGAATATTGACTTTAAGATGATAAACATGATCTGACCGATATGTATTTGCTTCTTATATTAGAAATGAGATAAGGGAAGAACTATAAACGATGATTTTTAAGAATGTTTGCAGCCATTTTGAAATGGCGGCCGAGACGCACGCGATTTTTTTTCGTGCTTTGTTTGGACTATTGAGCCTAATTTATACATTAAGTTTTGTAAAATTCTGATCAGCAGTTTTCGAGATATTCGATGTTCCAATATCCGGTGAAAAAAATGGGTACGTCCAGTCTGGCGGCCATTTTGAAACAATGGCGGCATCTAGATATTTTCTTCGAAGTTCTGCATCCTTCGAACAGTAGTTCTAACTTCTCATCTCAATCGGACCAGCCACTTTTGAGAAAAGGGGCGGACACGTCGAACATTTTTTTATAACAGGAGAATTAAAATAATAATAATTATAATAATTAAAATTTACGTTTCCGCGACACGTGTAGAAGTCGCCTCCCGTTTCCTGATCTGTCTTTTGAGAAATATATCGTCAGATGAACTGCTTATTATTAATCGAGGCAGCGTAAAGAACCTGGATATCAGATTTCGTAGAAATCGAACAACTTTGAATTTTTCATCGCGGTGGCGGCCATTTTGAAAAAGGCGGTCGATACGTAGTTCAAATTATCAATTGAGCCGCAGATTCTTAATCGGGGCGTTTTAAAGAACCTAAATATCAATTTTGTTTATCAAAATGAGACAACTTTGATTTTTCGAGGGCGATGGCGGCCATTTTGAAAATGGCAGCCAATACGTAGCTCAAATTGCCAATTGAGCCGAAAATAATCGTGACGTCTCAAAGATCCTAGATATCAATTTTCGAACGCCGTGGCGGCCATTTTGAAAATGGCGACCGACTCGTAGCTCCAACTGTGAATTAAGCCGAAGATTATTAATCGGGCGACTCAGAGAACCTAGATATCAATTTTCATCGAAATCGGACAAATTTTAATTTTCGACCGCGTTGGCGGCCATTTTGAAAATGGCGGCCGAGACGCACGCGATTTTTTTCATGATTTTGTTTGGACTATTGCGCTTAATATATAATTACTAAGTTTCGTCAAATTCTGATCAGCAGTTTTCGAGATATACGACCCCAGACATCATTGGGCAAACGTTGGTTCAACGGAGTCATTTGCAGTTAACATAATTCGAGAAAAGAGCCAACAATACTTTTTTGAAAGAAGTATTAATATATATATTGGTGTTTCAACGTTGGGCCAACGTTGGCCCAACTTAGTATCGCAGTTTAGATGCAACACAATATCACAATATTTGCTTTCATACATCCGAATTTGCTTTCTTGTTTTACTTTCTTGAGACCGACATACATATTTCCATCAAGAATAATATTAAGTCTTTTTTAACATGTTTGTTACCCAAGTCGTTTTGACGTTGGTTCAATGTTGGTTCAGTGTTTGCTTACTGTTGGCTCTGGGTTGGACAAATGTTGAATAATGCAAATCATGTAATTATGAATTTGATTTAAAAATCAAA
The DNA here is from genome assembly GCA_037379345.1 of Perna viridis. Lineage (NCBI taxonomy): Eukaryota > Metazoa > Mollusca > Bivalvia > Mytilida > Mytilidae > Perna > Perna viridis. The sequence continues at coordinate 17,472,980 of CM074523.1, forward strand.
ATTTAACAATACTCTCACGCAAAATTCGCTTCTAAAACAAGTTTTAAAAGGAAACATAGAATTAAATGGTTGTTCAAATATAGTAGGGCCAACGTTGGACCAACGTTGGGCCAACGTAGAACCTTTTTATGATATGGAAGTATTTAAAATTTCAAAATTTCGTATTCAATCATTTGGTTGTCAAGTAAAACCATTTTGTTTAAAAAATAAATCAAGAAGAAGTAATTCCATAACTATGGACTACTACATCGGGCCAACGTTGTTTTGCCAACGCCAACAAAGAGCCAACGATCCAACCATCGGCCAACGTTGGCACAGCGGAGGCATGCTGTCTGGGATGTTCCAATTTCCGTTGTAAAGAAATGGGTACGTCCAGTTCGGCGGCCATTTTGAAAAAAAATGGCGGCAACTGGAATAAAAATTTTGAAGTTCTGCATCTTTCGAAGAGTAGTTATAACTTCCTGTGAATTTTTTATCTCAATCAGATTTCGAGAAAACGTGCGGTCAAATCAATGCATTTTCATGACAGGAGAATTAAATTGATAATAATAATAAGAAGAAATACAGTTAAAACAATAAGTCACCGCCATTTCGTGGTCGGCGACTTAATAATAATAATAAGGAACACAGTGAAAACAATAAATCACTTCCACTTCGTGGTCGGCGACTTAATAATAATAATAAGAAAGGAGCAAAAACAATAAGTCGCAAAACTTCGTTTTGGCGACTTAATTATGTATATTGTTTGGCCCGTGTGGTCCTTTCTAGCTTGTGATAAAAATAAAAAAATCAAAGCAATCTCTGCTGATACGAAATCCCATAGTCTGATATTTACTATGCATCAAACGATAGCCGAGTTGTCCATCGCAAGTTTCAGTTTCAGTTTCTTGTGAAATAAATAGGGCAACCATGTATACGTATCCCGAAGGGTTTCAACATATCCGTCAATACATATGTTCGCCGTGACAATTTACGCTTTGACCGACATTTTACACCTTCATGGTCAAGCAGTCCAAGGAGAATTTTGACTGCATCTCTGTTGATACAAGTACGAAATCCCATGGTCTGATATTTAGATGCATCAAACGATAGACAGGTTGTCGACCGCAAGTTTCAGTTTTTTTGTAAAATAAATAGGTTTGCTTCAAATATATTTGATGTACATTTTCGTCTTAATAATCCAATTTTTGAGAGCCTTTGCTTTAAAGTTCTTTCACTTATAACTATATTATGTTTATGTGCCAAAAGATGTAGAATCTCTCTGTGATGCAAACCAAGAATAAAGTATGTCTCAATTGCCTGACTTGTCATGCAGCTGAGTGTTATTCATTCTGGCGTCGTAGTGAACTTAATGCTAGGCATTTTATCTTTAAACTATGAGAAACTGTCTTAAAATCTAACTTTCTTGTCAATATCTTGAATTTCAAGAAACTTTCTTGAATATTCAAGTTAGTATCATGAATTTTCAAGAAAAAAAAACGAAAAAATAAAAACAAAATGGCGTGGCCGTTCTTGGCTTCCGTACCTATGCATGTAAAAGATATGAATCTGTTTGTGTTAAATCATTGGTCTTACCTGTTCACCAAGGAGGGACGTCTACTGTAATGAAGGTCTTAATATTTCTCGCCAGTATTGTATTAGGTAAGCATTGTACTTCAAATCTGCTTCAAATTTAAAAATATACTCTTGAAATGAACATCCTTCAACTGACTTTGCGACAGTTTATCTTTCTCTTACTGGCACCATTTCAACCAATAGGGGTAAGCCCAAACGTACCACACAAATTATTGTTTTTTAAACCTGCTGCAGTTTTACAAATTAGAATTTTTTGACATATTCAAATTGTTCATATTGAACTGGTTTTGTTTAAGGCACCAATATTTTTTATTTTGTATAAATAAATTCGTCTATTGACTTTGCGACACAGGAACCTGATTGTAGAATATTTCTCTTTGTTTAACTGGCATTCACGTATCCAACAAACCTGGGGGAGAAAAATACTACACAAATTGCAGTAATTCACCAATACAAAAAATAAACAAGTACTATATTTAAAAAAAAGATAGCCGACGCAGTAAAATTTTGTTCTTTTTATTAAAAATTTTCTAAATTTCATTCAAGAAAATAACACATGGCACGCAATTTCGATACAGTTTTTTTCGTATTTGGCCAATCGAGAAACGAATTACGATCAGGTGACTTGTGTTTCTATAGAAGAGCGTCTTTAGTGCCAAGGTTAAAGAGCGAAACTATACCGACTACGTCGGAAAAATAATGTAATGAACGCAATTTTTGATATACTGTGCATGATCGTAATTATGTACATTTTGATGACGTGTTTATACATTGAATTTTTCACAAATCCTACTGCCAAAACTTACATTGGCTCACTTCGTTCAGCTTTAATACTATTAAAACCATACACCTCTCAAGTGAAATCACGGATCTGTCCCTGAAAGTTGTATTTTTGTAGAATAATATAAAAAGTACGGGAAATACGGTTTTCTTGAAATTTGAACACAATTTAACACTATATCAAATCGAGAAGTATTTCGTAATATACATCTTTCCCAGGGAAAGCTACGTAAAGTTAAATATCAAATTGGAAATGAAAATGAAAAATGCATCGAATTCATCAAAAATATCAGACTATTTGGCAGCGAGATTGCAACCATTGAAGTCCAATCGTAGGGCGTAGAAAGGTTTTAAATACCATTCTGTGTAAGAATTTGACAATGAGTGGCACATATTATTTCTCAATTTGGTCTTTTTTGCCTCAAATATATTCAATACATTTAGATTTAGTTGTTTAAATATATATATATTTATGTAGAAAGGTCTGAAAAATTCCCAACGATGTTAGAACTATCAAATTTGCGATGCAAATTTTTGGTCGTTCCCTCCGCGGGACTCGAACTCGTATAGCTGTGACATCTATGTCACCGCCTGCACAAAGTCCAGCGCCCTAGACCACTCGGCCAGCTAGGCCAGCTAGGCTATATAGAAATATAGCTTTCGCTGGCCAGGTCATTCCTCCTCGTAGGATTAATCTAGGGCTGTAACTTAGTACACGATGTATGGTAGTACGGGACCGTTCATTTTAGATGTTACTATGTAGGATAGAGGATCAAATTAATGATGCATGTCACAACAAATCAATATTATACAGAATGTGACGACTCTATTCGCTACACTGCTCCATCGGATCAAATTGATATAGGGAAGATATATAAACGTATAGAAAGGTATGAAAAATTTCCAACGATGTTAGAACTGTCAAATTTGCGATGCAAATTTTTGGTTGTTTTTTGACAGTTCTAACATCGTTGGGAATTTTTCAGATATGTATCCTGAAGCATCTGTGAGGAAGACATTTTTTGACTGCTTATGTAGGAGAAGAGCGTCATAGGTGACGGAATTCCATAGTAAGTAAAATTTGCACCGAATTTTAAGGTACTAGTGCAAATAGGTGAAGAATCTCTATCTGTATGATTCTAGACAGAACCTTGAAATGGCCTAACGAAAAAATATGTGAGAAGCTTACATGTACACGTTTATACATGTAAATCAGATGACAAGAATTGAACTTCCGTAAACTGTTCAAAATTTTTGACCAGATTTGAAGTGCGACATGTATCTATTCGCTACATATACCTTGTCTAGTCAGTCTTAGACAATATATGGCGGTTCTGGATCTGATAAGGGAACTATTATTGGTGCCTGGGCTATCAGGGTCATTACCTGCTGAGAAATATAAAGAAATTATCCGGCATTGACGTCATGTGGTATTGGTTGTGTAAAGGGATCACCATTTTCGTCCCCCCCCAAAAAAGAGGGACTTCTGAAATATTTCTTAGTTTACTACTTCAATTTTCTCCTAGCACATATTCTGTATAGCATAAAAAAATCTCATATGCACTCCGTCCGTGTTAAATGTGACTAGATTTTCTGTTCTTGATTTACAGTGATATTTAACGAAAAATCTAAATGCCACCTACAAGTTCTGCATGCTAGAATTGGTATAGTTAGCTTACAGTATGTGTCGGGTAGCGCTGCATGGTGGAGCAGGACACGCTTACCCAACCAGAGCACATATTTTATGAAATGTTATTACCTGTTTTTCATTGGACTTCAAATTGCATGTGTTTTAGAATTATAGCCATAGTTGTGTATTCTTATCAGTTTTTACATTTTTTTGCGACTTTTTTATGTTTTTGGACAATATATTTACCTCAATACAATTTCTAGGTACACTATAAATTGTGACTCTTTTTCATCTTGTGTAGCCGAGGAATACACTAAAATGTAGTTACAATTTGTAAAACGTAACTCGCCTTCCGTCATCACCATAAACCTCACTGACCAAATTTAAGCGTCATTTTCGAATATGGCATGTATTTCAGCAGCCTCAAATTGTCAAAGATGACTTGTCTTTCCTCCTCATCGAAGTAAGTGACTTCCAGCCCCAGTGTTTAGTATAGATTTTCTGTGTATACTTTCTTTGTTCTTTTTGCATGCTTTCCAAGTTTCGTAGAGGCGAATAGCACTATAAGCCAACGTTTTCGGTTTATGTGTACGACCTTTTCATTCCGAGGGGAAAAGGGGGCTAGCAATTTGAAATAAAATCTGACCTTCACATCTTGGAAAATATAAGTAAATGTTCTTACCTCAGATCAGATTAGAACACAGCCAGGTCAGAGGTGAAAGTTCAAGGTAGCAACAGAGTTTATTACCATACAGTTGAAAATATACTGACTCGCAACTTTCCAAAAATAAATATTCTGACCCCTCTTTAGAATCAAATGGTCGTTTCCTTATTTCAATATGATTTCAGAGTTGCTAGTACCTGATTTTTTTTTATTTGAAATCAACATACTTCAAAATAATTATTTGTGATATTCGATTCAAAATTTCTTGTGAAACACGTAGATCTAATAAATATAGTTCATAAAAAAATATCTATGAAAATATATTTAATTTTTTACACAGTTGCAGTAGAAGGCGGATGTCCTGCAGACTGGACTGAGAGTGGCGGTTCATGTTGGTTTGTCGGTGTAACCAAGCTAAAATGGACAGACGCGTCTGTACGTTAATTTTAACTTCATTTACATGTATGTTTTTGCATTACCATGATATATTAACATGTCACGAGCTAGAAGAGATAAACATTTTATCTTAAAGCTGAATTAATCGTCAGGTAATTAAATGCTGTGGACAGGTAACAAAAAGTGCTTTAATTTACAAGTTTAATGGGACTAGAAGGTATACGGCTATATCATATGTCAATGGAAAGACAAATCAATGTTTTTTTTTAATATCGTACTTATCTAAGTGAAAAACGGTAACTTTCCTGCTATTTGCATTAATTAGAGGAGGGGTCAAAGACCTATCGACTCCATTACATTTAAGTGAAATCGTTTATTGTAGGCATCGGATAACAAGCTATATGTGAAGATCACATGTATAGAATTTCAAAAATGTAACAAAGAACTTTTTCCGACAGGTTGGCTATTTAATCAGAGAACAAAATTGCCTCTAAAATGTTTGCATTTTTGTACATTTTCAATAATTACGAGATAATAAGACACCGTAGAAAATTACAATATATATCTAAATATTTTGTACTGAATAACAAATAAAATAAACACAACGTTTTCGATTCGATCTGCAACAAGAACTTTACAAAATGAATTTGATGTTGCAAATTTTCACACATTCAAACTATAATTGTACTAAAAATTGTATAATACGGAATTGTTTCCGGACAATTTGTCTAGTTCCCGGGTTGTTTTATGAACAAAGACAAATTAACTAATGTATCGAGTTTACCTTTAAGTTACGTTTTGGCGAAAAGACTTAAGATTTTGAGATTTATTTTTGTACATACATATACAAGAATCATATATATATATTTTATCCTCTAATTAATGCAAAATAGCAGAAAACTTCACCACTTTTCAGTTAGAACAGAATGATATTTAAAAACTACGTTGATTTATCTTTCCATTGAAATATTATAACCGTATACCTTCTATGCCCATTCAAGTTCGAAAAATCCTTAGCCGTCCGCTGTACTAATTAAGATAGTATGTGTTGATTTTTGTATTAGTCTTGGTTGTTTTTTTTTATGATGTTACTGATTTATAGAAATAAGTCTGATTTGAATGCTAAGGCCAATTATTGAATCTCTGAGTCACTGGATTTGCTCAGAATTTTTTTTAATAGAATGTAAGAAAAATTAGGTTTTTTTTTGACAGAGTTATCTGCCTTTTAAAACTAATGTACAATTTCAGTGCACTTCAATGTGATATTGAATATTTTGTCTTTTTACCTATTCTGATCGTGCATACAATCAAATTAAACTTTCAAGACTAATGTTTTTTTTGTACCAAGTTTTACTACTGTCAATTCTTGACATACGCATCATAGCATGATTGTGTTGGTTTCGAGAGTTTGCATAAAATGTACATTGTCAAATTAATTAAATTATTTTTCACTCAAAAGCATGTAATGTAAAATGCGCATCAATAAAGAAACATATTCCTTTCTTTATTAATATATTGATGGTGCTCCTCCCCTCTGTTTTTTTCCTCATCTCGAGTTTGTTTAAAGTAAGAGTCCGCCTTAAAATCAGCTAGGGGTAATTCACCATGTCTCAAGATAGTCAATGAAAAAGTAATAAAGGGACCCAAGATTCTAGGTGAAATCAAAAGAATGTAATCCAGGGAAAAGACCAGTCATGGAAAACAGACACATAAACCAAAACAAAAAAAACAAAACAAAAACAAAGATTATGAAATAAACAAAATAATACATACAAAGTAATAGAAGTAAATGAGCAACCAATTCGGACACCACTTAAAACTAGGAGCGTGGACCAGATGCACCGGTAGGGTAAGCGGCCTCTGCTTTTCTAAAAGCATCAGCCGAGTTACTCATAAAAAGTCAAGTCCAGGGTAGTCGAAAGAGAAAAGGAAAACTAATTCAATTTAATGTGAGTTATATTTCTATTGATCTACATGTACTAATTACATTTACAACTGAATTGAATACATGCGTTGATGTTAATGATTGACGTACAAGTTGCATGTAATTTATTACTTTATTCCAGGCATTTTGCGAGGCCTTCCATGGGGAACTCGTGCAAATACCAAATCAACAAACGAAAAGTTTTCTTGAGACATTTATCAGTCGTAAGTTGAAACCATATTTACGGTAAATTAACGGTCAACTACTTCGGGCATGAGTATGAGTTTAAGAATTAAACTTCTCTGAAAATTCGATGAGCATGCGTGACAAAGTTGTTTCCTCTCGGAGGCGTACGTGTATATTTAGCATGATTCACGTTTGTTCATCGGCTAACCCATAGTTAAAAGAAAAGGGTCTATTCACACAATTTTGAAAGATTTTTCCCTAGTTGGCATGTGATCTATAACCCTTAGTTCAGTTCGAAAAGTCGTAAGGAGTAATCTTAAGATATTGAAGCAAATCGACCATGCAGTGTTTTTACTGAGATTAATCCTATAGTCTTTTTGATACAGTCCTGAACAGGAGTTCAAAATTCAAAATGAACCTTCTTTTTTCAAGTTTCCATTAGTCAAATGTGTTTTCCAAATACGGTTCATTCCACTTGAACCACAGGCTCGTGTTCCATTAACGGTTCCAAGTTATCTCAGACGACCCGGAAGTACAATTAGTGAAAGGTCATGGAAACGAATCCAAAATCAAATCCATAAATCAGTAGCAAATGTAGTGTTAGTGCAGACGATTTATAAAAGAAAACTACAGAGACTTCGACTTACATGTAGTCATGTTACAGGTGAACGCCTCAAAGTACATCCCAAATATACGTGTACATACATTTCTATTTATAACCAAAAAGAAAATCCGTTTGCAGATGAGCACGGCAATGCGTTTTGGATCGATGGAACAGACATGTTAAGAGAAGGACACTGGCTTTGGGCTAACACTAACACAGAAATAGACCTGAGTGGCCTCGGTGTCGGCAGTGTTCAAGACAATAGCAACGACAAAAACTGCCTTTACATTGATAGTCATAAACATTACAGTTGGAGAGCCAAACATTGTGACGACGAAGCCTACTTCGTTTGCGAGCATGTGTAAGTACTCAGTCTGACATTAACCGTAATAGGGTATGTAAGTCTCGTCATGTGACACCATGATTTCACGAGATTGGGTCCTAGTCTACCATTCAAAAGCATGGAGACTTGTCATTTAGAGAACGTTGAGGGCAAAACATCTGTTTGTGTTAAAAATACCGATAAAAAATAACAAATATCTATTTCTACATGATAAAGGTATTAAGAAAAAACATAAAATAGAAGATTTTGCATTGTTACATAGCGTTTCGAGTACCGTACCCGGAAGTAAACAATAAAATGCAGATCGGTCTTCGGTTTTCAATACGTTCTACGTTGTAAATTCCGGTAAAGAAAATGAAAATAGAACGAGACTTACATACTCTATATTCTGTGAATTCCAGAGCACGCGAATAACCCAATCAACAGTGTAGTGTCTAATGAAATTTCCTCCGCAGACATACAACTGCTTCCTGATATTTGTACAGACAAAAGTAAATTTTGTTCAACAAAAATGAGTACAGATTAACAAAATTTATTACATACTACAAAGTTAAATTTTGTCATACAAAGTAATCTTTCAGTGGACAAAATTTATTTTTGTCATGACAAAGTTTATTTTTTGTATCACAGACTTTACTTTTGTTGCTTAATTTGGATATTGGGTAACAAAAGTCAATTTTGTATGCAATTTAGTTTAGTTTGGATTGTGTGAATTAATTTGCATACGAAACTTAGAAAAATTATGACAGAATTAAATTTTGTAACAAATATCATCTTTGTGTTTTCAAAATTTCATAATAATAACGAATTCACCTTTGCATGCAATTTAGCACAAAAGTTAATTTTGTATCATAAAACTCAATTTTGTGTTGCAAAAGTCAATTTTGTATGCAAATGAATTCTCTCATCTCGATTTTGTAAGGTTTCTCATTGGATATAGTAATCGCGGGTCTCGCAGACGCAGGTTTCCGATTACTTCAAGTAAGGACATTATCATAAGGATGATGTGCTATTCTGCAAAAGTAAGTAATACCTAATAAATTATTACTTACTTTTGCAGAAAAGCGCGTCAACCATATGATATGCCCTTGCTCGAAGTAATCGGAAACCTGCGATACCTGCGGTTACTATATCCAATGAGAGACCTGATTACAAAATCGTAATGAGAGAATTAATTTGCACATCCAAAGGATTCTGTAAACTAATTTTCATACAAAAATGACTTTTGTGGCACAAAATTGAATAGTTGACTTTTGTGACACACAATTGACTTTTATGGCACACAATTAATTTTTGTGACACAAAATTTATTTTGATTACAAAAAGATCAAGTCCCATTCGGTGCCCTGTAATAGGAGGGATCCAAACCCTAGAAACTCCCTGGATTTGCCACTGATCAGATAACTCCCTCCTCAGGTTTACATTCAGTCCGCATTTCGCCCGGATTTCCATTAACGTACATATAATACTTTTACAATTTTCACCATATAAATATACAAATAAAAAGAATTTTACATGTTAAACAGAAGAATGTGTCGAGACAGTAAAGTTTGTGAAAGTTTGTTTTTAAAGTACTCTTAAACTTCTAATATATCTGTTGTCTGTCTATTTATTTAACATTATATACAAATATTAAGTCGATATTTTATATTTTGAGTACTTCTTAAACGTACAACTTATTTTTGAATCTTGAACTTTCTAAGTATATGGTTCTGAGGTTAATCCTTGAAACAGGTGTACAGCAAACTACAATTTGCAGTATTTATATGATTCTAATAATATGATTGGTATCATTCTTTCAAACAGGTGAACAGCATGTTACAATTTGCAGTATTTATATGATTATAATAATATGATTGGTATCATTCTTTGAAACAGATGAACAGCATATTACAATTTGCATTATTTATATCATTCTAATAATATGATTGGTATCATTCTTTGAAACAGATGAACGGCATTTACATTTTGCAGTATTTACATAATTGGTATTATTGTATTTTACAGACCAATCGATGGTGGTTCTTCTATTCTTGGTTAGACTGGAGATTTTGAAATAAAATTTCAATATATAGCTTGTGAATGACCGTTTTTAACTAGAAAAAAAAGCGAGATTAAAAGGATATTAAAACAAATGATGTTAACTAGAGATATTGTGAGCAGAGAAGATATAGTAGTAGTCTTTGTAAGAATAATGCAAAATCTCAAAATCTGAAAAATGTGATACATCCCAAAAAGGCTACATATTTTTATTTTTGTAAGGGAGTTGTTTTATGGGTCTATATTATGAAATTTGTATTATTATTCATTCCAATCTGTCTGCCGTTGGAAGATAATCAACATTGAAAATTCAATAGATTCTATATAATTGTTATATCCTAAGAACACGGGTTATATGAAAAACTGAATTAACTTCTGTTTACCATGGCAATTCAAACAAAATATCAAAAATAGAAATATGTAGGCTTTTTACCCATGAATCACATTTTGCATGATTCTTAGCTGGATTGCTACATGTACTTAAATTTTAAACACGGAGGTTAAACCTTTGTAACACGATGCCGAACCTTTTTCAAAATTATCAAATCAGAATCCTTTTAATGTGTGTAAAAAATAAGGTTAAGAGGAATTGTGCTAAAGAGAATAATGAGATTTAAACAATCATGTAAGATCCTGGTTTTGGAATATGTCCCTCTGCAAATGTACATCCTCGGTAGCTCGAATTCCAAGGGACTATTGAAATGTGTTTGAGTTATCGGGAGTTCGAGAAATTGAAGTTCGAATATTTCCGGATTTTTTCGTTGCCTGTCCGAGTTCGACTTTATCGTTAGAAAATGCTTACTGCTGACATAGTTGTGTTAGTTGGTGGATCCTTTTCATTCGCTTTCGGAAGATTATGTTGATTTGTGGACATTAAAAATGCTGTGTTCGCTTTTAAAAACGTTCAGAGTTCGAGTTCCTTGGTCAATAATTTGTTTTAATATCTGGTTTTCTTTCATGCTTTCATCATACCGACTTCGGAACATTCTCGAACTTTTTTTCACACCTTTTAATATCCAAGCTGACAAACTGGCTGACGAGTTAGTGATGGTTATTCGCGAAGATTTACTACCGAACGGACCGACTAGTCAGTTCGAGTGTTCGATCAATCGAAGTTCGAGAAATCCATGGTTATTTATATTGATTATATTGGAGAAAATTTTGGTACTTTGAATTGTGTTCGAGAAATCCCGAGTGTTCGAGCGAGTAAAGTTCGACTGTATATAACATATCATGCCCAACTTTCCTACACAATTTCATCAAAATACAAACGATGTTTAATAACACGTAAAAAAAACCCTTGAAGTTGGATTATCTCCCTTTTCAGTCCTCTGAGTAAGATAATAATTAAAACATCATACATAAGAATATATATATATGATGCAGAGGCATAACATCCAAATCTGGATTGGTGTGGCTAGAATGACGCCTTGCCAGAGGGTTATGGGAGCACACTAGTCGTAGAGTGATCAAGGAACCAAGTTTCGTTTTCGATGATGGAAAAATCTCCCGTAACGACGTGACCGGAAGGACCATATTTGAATGGAGAGTTTTTGCAAGAACAGTCAGGTTGTTTAGCCATGAAGTCCTCAATCTTGAGGTTCTGCAATAGCCTTTTATAATTGAAAATTTTTGATGCCAAGGGTGTAGTATAGGAATTTGAAATAATCAGTATTGACTTGTGCTTGAAATATGGTTGAATTTTGTTGGTTACGTTTTTGTAATAAAATACCTTAATTATTCTTTCAAAGACATTAGAATTTTAGGTACGTCATGCTGTTCTGGCAACGAAAATTATTGGTACGGCGCTAGCTAGCCGTACCTGTCGCTATGCCATGCGATTTCGTCGAACGAAACTTCCTATAAAATTTCATGAAAGTTCTTTGAGTACTTAAGGAATAAATGCGCTGATTAAAAATGTTGACAGATGAACAAGCGCACGTGGTAGATAGATAGACGGACACCAGCTCCATTTGATCTGAAATCTTATTACATGTACATGTTTGCCCTCAACATTACAATATCTGTTGGTGATTATAACTCCACCAGATCATTCATAAACGTGAAATTATAACAAAGTACAAGATCAGTTTCAAATAATAAATGGGACGAGGATTCCAAATATCAGATTTTAAAGTCATATTGTTGTACTTTGTCTGGTGGGGGGACACAAAACTAAAAATAATTACGTATTTTAAACTACCTTGACTTTAGTGACATTGTGTTATCGCACATTTGTTAAGATACGGGTATTAAATTACCACAGGCAAACAACCCGTACATGTATCTATATATAGAGGTATGTATATCAACAAAAATGGCCACGAAAAAACAATGGAACCCGGATTGGAAGCGGGACGTTGTGTATTTGTTCGTTTTCCCAAGAAAGATGGCACGAGGTGTGCCGAATTTTTCGCCATTTGCTGTGAAGCTGGAAACTTGGCTAAGAGTGAACAAAATTAAATATGAAGTGAGTACATCTATGCATCCACCATTAAATATCACCTTATGCAACTGCCTTTTGGCAAGTATTGCTCTACTACATCATTATAATTACAATTAAAGTACTGAAGTGGTGAGTCAATGAAGCCTTCATATTTTGCTGTGTTTCTTACTGCACAATCACATTTCTAATCATAAAAAAGGATTGTAATATTTTAAGCTAGGGAAAGTAATATTTTTACAATTCTTTCTTTTACAAGAAATTTTTACTTATCATAGAATCGAAGCAAATATTTATACAGCTCCAAGTTCTCCCTCAGTCATACATGGACAAAGACTCTGTAGTTAAACCACTGTTGAATCCTGTTTTCCTGTGTCAAAGCATATAAATTTGCCATATTTTGTGTCTAATAACTTTCAAAATGAATTATGACCATACGATCAGACCAAAGCATCAGCATAGTAGTTCACCCAAAACCAAGGTTTTTTCACCTCTACTAAATAGAGTTACTAAGAAAGTCAAAAATGGAGCAGTCCTGAGAGACACAAAAAGGTTATTCAAGACTGTGATAGAAACAATCTGTATTTTCATGTCATTCAAACCAATTGTATCTTTCAGTACTAATGCACCCCATATATTTGTTCAATGGCTAAATCAGATAACTAAAAAGTCCCATCCCTATTAAATGCAATGCTGTCAAAATATTCTAGATAAACAGAAACTGAAAACTTTTGGTAAATAACGTTTTTACTATCTATTCTAAACCTAGACAAAAACAACTACGTTACACAATTCAGCATGTGTTGTTAATTGTAAATATGTGTATTTGTATTAAGATGACAAACAATGATATGAATACATCAATTGAAACTAAGTTTTTGTACTGTTTACAAGTAACACATTGTAAACAAGTCTTATCTTTAAAAAAAGATAGCCAAACGCAGTAAAGTTTGTGGCTCCGTGCAGGTCCAGATGTCAAAAGAATAGGCCTGCAGCAGCGCTAAACTTGTCGTACAAGCCGACTAAATAGTGCTCAGAAACCTAGCCGGGGGCTAGGCGCTCTGCCCACAGAGCAACTGGAATGTGTGCTCCAGGTAGTGGAATGGGGTACCCCTGGCGTGTTACATGCTGGGGTTGTCAGGCTATAATACGGAAAACCTGACCGCAAACCATAGTGATGCACCGTGTTGGGAAAGATGCCACATTCCTCGTACATCAAAGAACCCTGCTGTGGTATTCGATACGCTCCGCCACAGGAGGTTAAATTGCCCGACCCTACCCACCCCTCCTTTCTTCTAATGGCAATCAAAATTTGACGATCTAATTATCCTTGTGTCCCATCCCTCTTTTCATTTCATCATCATCATCATCATTTCATGTTCATTTTATCATCCACTTCATGTTCATCGCCTGAATATAGCTGAAAAACTGCTGCTCGTGCGTTAAACCCCAACAATCAATCAATCAATCAGTAAAATTTGTTCGTTTTACATGTAATTTTCTACATTTCATTCTGGAAATAACTGCGTCGGAAAAAGAATACATGTTACATATAGCATGCAATACCTATACTTTAACTGTTGTTGCTTATGAATTGATTCAAAAAGTTATAACATGAATATAATCATAAATTATCGGCACTATGAGCTCATGATAGATTCATACCTATTTATCATACGCCGACAGAGTACAAAGAACATCTTACAAATATTGTAAATCAATGATATTAAAAAATAAACAGGATTAATACAGAAGATTTGGCATGATGCTCGTCTGATGAGAAGCATGGGGGGTTGACGCGAAAGTACTGTACTAACGGATTGACTGGCAGAAAAAAAAGATTCATTTTCCCATCAATATTAAAATATATAAAACTTTGTCTCTCAAATACTATTTTCAGCTATTTTAAGTCTACATCAAAAAATTGTCAGGCAAATTAAAGAATATATTTAGATTTGTCATGATGCTCAACTGGAGAAATCCAAGATGGAGGGATGACGCGAGGGTACTAGAGGAGCTACAGATATAGAAAGAAATATCCATTCTTTCCCTCAAGATAATTAAAACTTGTTCGCTAATAGTATCTGTAATGAAAAAATTGTGTCTACATTAGGGAGTGCTTTCTCGCAGTAACCCACCTTAATAAATCCCGTTTGGTGTCCCCTTCAGCTTCAGAAACTTTTCTTCTAAGGTCACGTGAGATATTCATACGCATGAGATGGCCGGTAACTGTAACAATTTCTCACCACGTGATCAACAGTAGTCCGAAGAAACAAGTCATTAAATATTAGTGTAAATATTAGACGGATTTCTAAATAAAATGGAAGATGCGAAATTTCCCTTGCATGGTGTTTGATTAACTTTAAAAAATTTGTAAAACACCGAGGCTTCATTCCTTACATTGCATATGGTAGAACCTCTCGGTGATGGATTTGGCTTCCTCTTTTGATAGATTTGATTATGATACTTCTGGTATACAACTAATATTTTGATTATGATCTTTCTAATATTTTGATTTCAATGCTGCTGATGAGAGGTTACTCCTTGAAACATGTGTACAGCATATCGAAATTTACAATATATAAAACTGTTATTTTTTGTATTTATTATCGATTTCATGGTTATATATAATTCTTTCCATTTCACGTTTCACTCTTTTCCTTTCACAATAGTATTGATCGCGGATGCATGTGAGTGCTGCCGCAAATTATGATATTTAGCCAGATTTTCATGTGATGCCTAGGTCAATTTCAGCAACTGTCGTGGCTTCATTGACAAAAATATGCACATAATCTTAAACGAAAAAGGGGGGGGGGTACCATTCAGTAAACTTCTTCAGAACATAAAGCAGAAAAGACAAACTGCTACCCATCACGAGGACTTTTGTGGGAGCATTTCTTTTCAGATTGACCCTAAATAAATTACATCAAGATGATAGTGACAAAGATACAAAATCTTATTCAGTTTTGGACCTGATTGATAACTAAAAAAATGTTATATGGACATTTTTTCAATGTATTTACATTAATGGGTTACATAAATGCATTACATTAATGGGTTACATAAATGCATTCCATAGGCATATATAAATGGGTGTCAAGTTTTTTTTATTGTCAAAATATATGATTGGGTGGGTAAACATTTTCTGGGTCAGAAAACTATTTCAACTGTCACAATTGTGTAATCATATGAGTACTAAATAACCATTATACACCAACATCCGTGTCCATATAACCTTGCGTGTAGGTATATAGTCCGTGAATATCAAAACAAATGGATGCAAGAAAAATGGGACCCGAATTGTTCGCCTCGTCCCCCCCTCCCCCCAAAAAAATAATATGATAATAGCATGAGAGGTGCCAAATATTTCGTCATTTGCTGTAAAGCTGGAGACTTGGCTGAGAGTGAACATCATTAGTTATCAAGTGAGTATTGTCATGTATGCATGCGTATAAAACATACATGTATCTTCAAATATACTACAGTAACGTATGCCTAAACATATCCTTACGTATCCTAGGTCTGAATTTTTGGCAAAAGTACAAAGTGCGAAGTGAAAGAAATAGAAAGCGGGGCGCTTTTCAAAGACATAGCTAAAGAGGTACAAGAACACCATATTCTTTATCATGATTTAATACTAAATTCTCCAGCCTACAAGTAATCCAATGTGTTTCCATTTTTTTCCCATGAAAGACGCGAACTTAAAGGTCCAAGCAAATCTTTTGCTGAGGGATATTTATACATAATTGTAATCGTATTCTCTGCTTGTATATGTAGATGTAGTCAGTGAATTTGGCTTTATTGTACCGCTTTGAATGACGTTATAGCACTAGTTAAGCAGTATTAACGCTTAGGTCTCGCAATATTTGATGATGGTGGTCGGAATAGTGATATCGATATGATTATATGATTAGCGGGACGCCTGTGAAATACACGGTCAGATTATAGTACCTTATTTTAAACTCAGTTACTCAGTTACTTATACACTTATGCTCGGACGTTAAACCCCAACAAACAAACAAACTTATACACTTAACAAGAATATGCAAACACTCTACATGGTATAATCCAGGTGGCAATGAAAATTTCATTTTGTCGAAAACGTTAAAGTTTAAGGTCGCTTTTTTTTGTGCATTTTTGAAATGTTTTTCATGTGCCTATTGGCAATCTCCGGCATGTCGTGGCATATGTTGTGGCGAACGAGTTCCATGCATCCACAAAGAACCGTTAAGCGTCTCGGACCTATATTCGCCAATTATTCGCCAATTATTCAGATCTTCTCTAACTGGTGCTTCAATATTGTAAGCTACAAAAATTCAACAAACCAATTCATATTTAATGTTTAACTTAAATTTTATGCAGTGATAGAAACAGTTAGTTATCTGTAATTATACAATTTATGCTCTTTGTAATTGAAGTTTTGTTTTTGCTTTTGTTTCAGATTGTAGACCATTTAGGCATGTCAAGCAAAGGTCAAAGTCCGTTTATTATGTTCAACGAAAAGGAATACCCAGACAGTAATTTCATAATTGAATTTCTGAGTGATTATTTTTCGGTTACCATGGAGAAGTGCCTGACCGACGCTGAGAGGGCAGTATCTAGAGCATTTCTTGTGATGATCGAAGATCATATGACGTGGTGAGTACATTTGTGTCTCTAGCTAGACCCTTTCTTGCTATTGTTCTGAGAATGCCCAGTCACACCAATGTACATCTGGGGGATAAATACCAACCAAGCTTTTACGTTTGTTTGATTGTTTGTTGGGGTTTAACGCCCGAGCAGCAATATTTCAGCTATATTCAGGCGATCAACATGAAGTGGAGGATAAAATGAACATGCAATCCAAGCTTTTACGGGAAAGTGGTGCCAACTGACTGAGCGACAGAGCCTGAAACAGAAATGAACAGAAAGATCGATTACAATACAATATATCGTCACAAGTTGATGGTTTTTAGCCATCTATCCGATCAGAATAATACATGCACCTGTAACTGTGTTATGAATAACTGTATATGGAAATTAATATAGTTTTATTGCGTAAGGTTTTCCATATTGGTTCGTTATTGCTCCGAGGTTTGCCATATTGGACTGAGGCGTAGCAATAAACGTTAGTCAATAATGTAGATTATTGATACACGTATTAGCATAAATATGATAAAATTTGTCAATACAATATAAAATTGAAAAGTGCGCCAATACGCGATTTAGCCGTCCAATTTGTCATATTGGCCTAAGCCAATATGATGTTTTGGACTAGTTAGTCAATAAAGGCATAATTGCACAAGGGTTTCCATTTTGGCTGAGTTATTTGTCCTCTGCTAGTCGTATTGGACGTAGGCTACGCCTCAGTCGAATATGGCAAGCCTTGGACCAATAACTGAACAAGTAGGGAAAATCTTACGCATTAATACTATATTATTTGTACGTGAACATCTACACAGCATTCAAGTTTGTACCCAAATCTAAATCTTGGGCCCATATCCTCATATATAATCATGTATATACTTATTATTTTTAGTATTATTGCATTTAATAAATACATGTGTATGCACGTGTGTAGCTGAAAAAAAAAAACGCTATAGAATATCAGCAAAAGATATAACGAAATATAAGACTTTATGGAAAATCTATTTTTTCCTCAAATTTGTAGCGCAAGTAACGAGAGGTAGTAGGCCTTACATACTGTGGAAGTATTTTCATTCATGGTACCATGGTACCGTGGTTTAGGGAAAAATATTTCAGTTCATAGATTTTGTGAATTCGTTGAATTGAAAACTTCTTCATACAAGTGAAAGTGAAATTTCCTTTTTCGTGGGACATACAGGGTAGTACAATATACATATGTACATGTATGCCTACAGGCAGGTACTAAGAGGACGATTGATTGATTGATTGATTGCGGATGTTTAACGCCAGAGCAGCAATATTTCAGCTACATTTTGTATATCCAGGATATGAAGATTAAATGGATGATAAAATGAACATGAAATGATGATGAAATGAAAAATGGGATGAGACACAAGTATGATAGGGTCGACAAATTTTGATTACAACAGGAAATAGGGAGAAGTGGGTAGGGTCAGGCAATTTAGCCTCCTGCGGCGGAGCACGTTGCACCACTATGGCTTGCGGTCAGGTTTTCCGTACTATGCCCTGACTATTCCAGTTTGCAACATGCCAGGAGTACCCCATTTCACCATCTGGGCACAAAACCCAGTTGCTCTGTGGGCAGAGCACCCTAGCCACCGGCTATAGGGTTCTGAGCGTTATTTAGTCGCCTTTACGCCAAGCTTAGCGCTACTATGGGCCTCGTCTTTTGACACACGGACCCGCACGGGTGTCAAAAGACTAGGCCCAAAGTAGCGCTAAGCTTGACGTAAAAGGCGACTAAATAGTGCTCAGTACTAGTTTCGTGTCTTTAGCTAAACTTGAAAAATAGCTCACATCTTATTTTTTTTTAAATGATGAATAATTATGAATAAAAAAATCATAATTAATGTAAAACTGTAAAAGGCATAAATCTCGTATAATGAGCTTACAAAATAAGAAAAGAGAGATAACTCTAGCCATTTTAATGATTTTCGGGATAAATGGGAAAAAAGAGAAAATATCTCGTACATTTTATGTGTGTAAATTATACAATTAATAAATATAATTTTAGTTTTGAAAAAAATATCTTACTGTGCTTCCACCAGATTTGATGTATAATCTTATTAAATTTAGATGTGTCAAAATAACCAGCTATTTTGAATTAGGGCAGTAATTTTACGGTATACAATATATTTTGGACAAAACGAACTTAAAGTTGGTAAAGGCAATTCGTTGGTTTATTTGATATATTCGTTTCGCAAATTTTAAAATCCGTAATTATATCAACCGGAATTACACACTAAAAAAAACCTGAAAAACCAAATATGAGGTTTTACAAAGGATGTCTAGGCTTGCTGGATTTTCTTATCATTATTATAATTCTACCGATTTCAAGGAACGTCGGAACGAGTGTTATGCAATATGGCTCTCGGAAGTAAGAGGTTGGGGTATGGAGGAACGGAATTCCAACCTCTTACGTTGTAGGAGTAAGGATAGTAGATTTTTCCGTATCAATAGAGCTGAATGAGTTTGTGATCTATTGTATTAAACTAGTATTGGGTGATGAGTTCCACTATATTTTTAACTGTAACTTTTTTAGTCAAGAAAGCCAAAAAATTATACATGTTCATAACTGCACATGTAATAACAGAAATATTGTTAGTCTGTAAGATTAATGAATAGTCACGATAAACATGTACTTGTCGGGTTGGCGAAATTTTGCAAAATTGTAATGTCTGCATTTGAATGGTATATTAGATATATTACTCTTTCATCTGCATACAACTACTTCATGTGTATATATGTTAGTTCATGCATTATTATTGTTTGTTAAATTAATTGTACTATTATGCCTCATGTGAAGCATAAGTGAAATCATGTTTTTTTTTAAAACTTTTTTTCATTTCTCCTGTGTGAATAACTTTTTTCGATGTACCGACCGTATCTAAGGAGAAAAAATTATATACGAAATATATAGCCTAACTTGAAGATAAGATGACAAAATTCAATGCTAATTCACCGTTCTAGTATTTTTGAAAAAAAAAAACTTTCCACGTGAAAGCTCCACTTAAAGTCAACTGACCCACAACCATTTTCAGCTTTCCGAATTTAACAAACTCCAAAAACATTTCAGTTATCTACACGTCAAATTGAAGGTGGAACCATGAAACTGACCGTTACTTTTTGTGTATGAGTTTAGTTACTTTGTGTTCTCTGTTGTGTATGTCTGTTTTCCATGTCTGGTCTTTGTCCCATGATTACATTTTTTTGATTACCACTATAACCTTGGTTCCCTTGATTACTTTTTCACAGACCGAAAAATAACTTTTCCTGGTTGTCAGGAAATGGGAATCCTTGAACACATCATTTATCTACGTGTAGCTCTGTTTAACCTGTACACGTAGCTCAGGTCTCGCCATCACAATACTTAAAAATAGATTTAATTCAAATCAAAATCTGAGGGTTTATTTTTTTCCAATTGTGTGGCGCTGCAGAAACCAAAATATAACGAAATGTGTTGCTCCAGCAGTGCTAAAGATTGTCTGGCAAGCTTTTTTCTGACTTGGTGCCATTCTAACGTTGGGTATGGAGGAACAGAATTTCAAGCTGTTGTTGGAGTACGCTTACGTTTGAAAGTATTTTGAGATACTATTTTGGGGATTGTTATTTTGAATGTATCACTTTCATTCTATATTACACAGGTCCATCTTTTACTATCGATATGTGGAGCATTTTCTTGATGAGTATAAGGACTACTTAATAGCGGAGGGAGATGAACAACAGCGAATTGATTTTATGAAAGGGTTAGGCGAAACTGTAGGTATAATCTATCAATAATAATGTGTACGTAGTAAATTTAAAGAACAATTGGAAATTATAATTGAGGAATATATACGAGTGCACAGACCCTTGACAGAAATGGTGTCAAAGAGACAGCAACTCTATAAAAAACAGAAAAAAACGTTCAAGACTCTTAAATGAACGGTGAGAAATTTCCCACACCCGGAGTCTGCTTCTGACTGTCCCATGAAACCAAAACAATGTAAAGATTTAGCGAAATGAGCATCGCCCTAATAAATATAGTACCTAAAGACATGATCAAAAATAATCAGCTCCTAAAAATAATTCCCCTTTTCGGATGATTTTAATATTCTCGTAAACTTTTAAGGAATATTCGCTCACTGTTGTGAACATATATACATGTATGATACATGTACATGTACGTGTATATGTACCATTTAATCGAGACTATGTGTTACTATAAACGTCATGATTTTCGCGGTTGGTAATTTTCGCGAATTCTGTCAAGTGAACATATTCGCGGGTATCAATTTTCGTATTTTCAAAAAAACGATTAGAGTTCTATGGTGTTAAAAATCTGCTTCACGATTACTATTTTTGCGCTTTTCCGTCCACCGCAGAAATAGCAAAAATAAGTAGATCGCGAATATTAATACATTCACAGTGTACAATTCAATTGTTACTTACAATTTTACAATATACATAATATACATTTATTTATGTTCCTTTACATATCATGTAAAAAAAAACTTTCCTAAAATTCGACTGCAAATTTTACCTCAATTGCTCCAATTATTTTTTATGTAAATATGGATTATTGGACGCAACTGACGCAGGTAATGAAAAGCTAAATAATAAATTGTCGACAAGTTAAATATACCATGGACCCGATAAAATTTCTGCAAGATGTCAGATACATGATTGTATGTTGTTTGTTTGTTTTGATTTTTTTGCACGTAAATGTTCTCCACATACAATAATTTCGCTAAATTAATAAGTACAACGTAGCTGCCATGCTGTGAGCGCCACGGAAGCGGTAGATTGCATTGACTGATTTTGTGGTCAATAAACTCCAGCGATATTCTTTGGGAGTATTTCATGTAGTGCCTGATACATTATAAAAATGTTATGCTTTATTACAAGTCAGATCCAACAATCCAATGGGGAGAAGAAAAAGAGTTTAATGCTCCTTCAACACTTGTTTTTTTTATTACACACATGGATATTTGTATACCTAATACATGTATCAGAAGAAATAATTACACTGTTGCATTATATTTTAGGTACGAAAAAGAGCTGAGTCGCATGGCATAGGTCGACACAGCAACGAGGAAATTTATAAAATCGGAAGTGATGATATCAGGGCCATCTCAAAATATCTTGGTGATAAGCCTTTTATGATGGGCGAAAATTTAACATTAGTAAGTAGAATATAAAAAGTTCTCGCAAAGATAACGCCTCCATTTTTATGGATTTCCACCATTTTTTAAGTGTAAAAGCTATTCAAGGAAGGGGCACTCTTTTTGGAGATGCAGGTAGTGAGAAAAATGATTAACGTTTAGTCTTGTCGCCTGGATAGCGCTTCCTTTTCTGACGGATTTCCTTCAAATTTTATTGAATGGCTGGAATAATAAAAGTTTGAATGGCGTTAATTTTCGCAGAAATCAAACAAAGAGGAACATTTTTTTAGGAGTAGGACTTGGAAATTATTGATTTATTAGGCTTCTCGCCTGGATTACGTCTACGTTGTTTTTTGGCGGATTTCCTTCAATCTTTAGTGAATGGTTGATATGGCTATAAAACAGACCGTTTTCACAGAAATTTGCCAAGAAATAAAAAATATGTTATGCTGATGAAATCCGTCTAGATATCTCTTAAATCACTACTGTTTGGATGTTATTTGATATTTCTTTCAAAAACTGAAGAATGGATGTAAAAGCGTACTTGCTGCATATAATATATTTACATTTAATATAAAACCATTGTTGGTCTTCTATCCATGTAGTTTGTTTGTTAGTCTATCCTTTGTTAAATGGCATATTCCATATTCATTTTTTTTTTGGTTAAATTGCATATCCCGTATCCATTTTTCTGGTTAAACTGCATATTCCATATCCATTGTTTTGATTAAATTGTATATTCCATGTCCATTTTCTTGGTTAAATTGCATATCCCATTATTGGTTAAATTGTATTTTCCATTTCCATTATCATGGTTAAATTACATATCCCGTTTTCATTTGGTTAAATTGCATATGCCATATCCATTTTCTTGGTTAAATTGCGTATCCCATATACATTTTCTTGGTTAAATTGCATATCCAATTTTCATTACCTTAGTTAAACTGCATATCCAGTACATGTCAATTTCTTGACAGAAAGACCGGTTGAATGGTTGCCCTTTACTGATGTAAAGATTTGACTTTTCTGTAGAGTTCAAATGTGAATGTGTAGGGAATCGTGAGCATGCTCACTAAAGTTTTTAAATTCGTTTATAAACAGAGCCAAAAAATATGCAAAATATTTCTCTTTGTCCGTTCTCTATAGCATTATCTTCCGGGTCAAACATAGGGTACCACAAAATATGACATAGTTGCGGTATTTCGTATAAAATTGCATAAACATTGCAACTCAGTCGATTTTAAAAGAATATATGCATGATTTTTAAGGAGGTCACTGAATTTCGGATAGATGTAAAATATAATCATTAAAAAAACTATAAAAGTTAATATATGAAAGATATGAGAAAAGAATTAAACTGATCCGGAAAGGGATATACATATACTATATTAGCAGTAATGCGTGAAGTTAAATATTTGGCATGAAACCGGGTTACCGGTAGTATATTTTGGAGAGACAAAGAAATCTTGGTCATGAATACTGATCCATTGTTGATGAAAAGTTGTACTTTACAGTGCAGAACATAACGTAGTTTCTAGGTGATTGATTGAATATTTGGGTTTTAATTAACGCCCGAGCAGCAATATTTCAGTTATATTCAGGCGAAATTAGTTTCTATAAGAAAAAAATGGTAAAATTAAAAATAAAACTTGACCAACAAATAGTCTAAGAGATAAAGAGATGATTTTTTTTCAATAGCGACTTAACTGTTGGGAAGGAGTGAATGCAGGATTTCACGTTGAGGGGAGGGGGCGATAATAGCATTAAATCCAACGCAAAGCGAGGCAAGAACATTTTTGAGAAAGAATAAGTAATTTATAAAAAAAAACAATTATGCACAACTTGTTTCCAAATTTTAAGGATGGATAGCCAGGGTAATTCTTATAAAAATCTTCATTTACGGGGTATAGAAGTTTTAAAACACATGTACATAAAAAAGAAACAATCACTACCTTTGTCGGCTTCACAAAATATTTTTTTTTTCAGGTAGATTGCTGTTTATTTGGGTTCATTACCCAGATCACAGACGTTCCAATCGCATTTCCAATGAGAGAGGTCATCCAGAAAGAATGCCAAAATATTTTAGAATATGTTGATAGAATCAAAGCTAAATATTGGACTGACTGGGATGATTATAGGAAGGAACTAATATGAGTAGTAGACTTTATAAAGACTAACACAGATAATGAGGTTCATGCATATAACATCAGACACTACTGTTTGCTCTGTCTGAATGGTACAAATACATGTAGCAGAATATTTTATACAAATAAAATGTACATTGTATTCCATGTCAGTATTGTTGAGCCCCGTGTGAGTCCGGGTGTCAAATTAGGCCCGCAGCAGCGCTAAGCATGTCGTAAAAGGAGACTAAATAGTGCTCAGAACCCTGAGCGGGGGCTAGGACGCTCTGCCCACAGAGCAACTGTGTTGTGTGCCCCAGGTGGTGGATTTAGGTATTCTTGCCATGCTACATGTTGGGGTCGACAGGCCATAATACGGAATACCTAGCAGTAAACCATAGTGGTACAACCTGTTGGGAAAGATGTCACGTTTCTTGCACGTTAAAAAACCCTGCTGTGGTACTTTATCGGAGTAGGAACCTTTGGGCTTCGCCACAAGAGACTAAATTCCCTGATCCTAATCACCTCTCTGTATTTCCACTGGCGATCTAACCCCGTCGATCATATTGTCCTTTTGTGTCTTTTTCCATTTTTCATTCACCATTATCTTCATTTTTATCATCCATTTTATGTTCATCGCCTAGATATAGCTGAAATATTGCTGCTCGGGCGTTAAACCCCAATCAATCGACCAACCAATCAATCAATCAATTCAATCAACCGATCAATCAACCAATCAGTCAATCAACCAATCAATCAATGCAATCAACCAGTCAGTCAAACAATGCAATCAACCAACCAATCAATCAATCAATGCAATCAGAATTGTTGATGGTTGTATCTTCGTTTCTAGATGCATTTATTTTATAAGAATGTGGGAAGAAAACTGATACAGATATTTTATACAATAGACAAAATAAAACTAAGATACAGGAAGTTGGTCGAGTCTGAAATCGAATCATACTCAACGCCTCTTAGATAAAGCAACCTCACGCTGAAACACGAGGCGTAGAAATGGGATGTGCGCAGTAGCGACTCCGGGGGAGAGGGGTGTCCGCCCCCTTTTGTTGGAAATTTTTGTTGATTTCGTGCAGAATTTAGGCGAAAATTCACTAACAATGGCCTTGAAACCGCCTCTTTACCACCTCATGAAAATGTCTGGATCCGCGCCTGGAATATTTGTAATAATTTGATGTAACGGTTGCACTTTTAAATTAGATTAAATTTTAACAGTTCCCTGCCATATTTAACCCTTTTGCATTAAGGGAGGTTTAAACCATGTTTACGACTCTTTTATTATGGAGTTCGTAGTTTTGAAAATCACTATGTTACTAACTTGGACTTTGGACTGGAAGTAAAAAAACCTTGATCCATAAGACTCTAGCGTTCCTTTTGTGTTACGATATTTACATGTATCTACAATAGTTTAACCAAAGGCAGCAGAAAATTAAAGAAAAGGTTCTTGTTTTCAAAAACTATCCCTTCAATAAAATGGTCAACTTTTTAAGGTACATTTTCGAGACGATTCACCACAACTATAACGGTATGTTTTAATGTGCCCTACATGTCATGTATTATCAATCTTTGATCTTGTTGTTTTAAGACTTTATAGTTAGTCCATATTTATTTTCCCTAACATATGAAGCGATAAAATTTTGCCCCAATGCATGCAATTATTCTCAACCAAGAAAAATCAATGACCTTGGTCAATCTAAGACAATGACTTTCACTCTGACTGTATTATAACCCTATGGTCAAATGTGAACTCAAGGGTACACGTTTATCAATGTTCAACATGAATTATTAGTATGTGGTTATTTTTACATATTTTTTTGTGATATTGATATTACTCTATGAATAACAAGGCACTTTACAACTCGTATAATTTAGGGTAGCGTGCACTTCTCTTAGAAACCTCTACTATAGAGGTCGAGGCTTTTCTGCCCAACCAGTAAAAAAATAGAAACAGAGTGACGGCTGGTTAGTTTTTAGTGAAAAATTGTCTAATCGGGATGAAATGTCTACTGGCAGGCTGTTGCTTTTTGAGCTAGGAAAATAAAGATTATTAGGCTTGAATGCATGCATTGCATGTACCTGCTATAGGACGTGTAACCACAAACAATTAACCAATTAATTGTTTCTAAATGGAAGAATATGTATTATGTGTGCTTTGTTTTGGTATCGGCTTTTTTTACCATCCGTATTCTGAGGTTTCATTTCAAATCTAATATGACATGGCTTGTACATGTATGTTGAATCATCCGTATTAAATGTCCCAAAATACATTTTTAAAATGATATGACTGCTATAGTTTTATGCATCTACGTGTATCTAAAATACTGATGAATACATGTACTATTGTTAAAAATGACATTAACTCTATAATATTTACATGTAACGTGAACATGTAAAACTAAATGTATTCACTTCCTACATTATGCAATGTAAATGTACTCAATTGATTGTATACGATACATTCTAAAATTTCACCGGCTTAATACTTTTACAACTTAGTTTCAGTCTTATATTAAAGCATTTCAAGGTCTAATTTTCCTCGATGAGAAGTTGCTTCCCTGAATATAAAGATATAAACACAATTCCAGATCTATAAACTTCCTCGAAGAAAACTCACTCCCCATAGAATGTCGAGTAATTAACATAATTACATATATTAACTCCTCGTTGAGATTTATCTCCAAGTTTCGACTGCATCATCCCGGAATTTTCAACTATCATATAGTGCGGGTGTATATTTGAACTTTACACAGTACCGGGTGCTTTCTCCGACTGAATTCCTTGCAATCAAAAACGTTTCGTAAGTCTTTAATAAATACAATGAGAACTCATTTATTCTCCAGTACTCATGTAATTAAACCGATCTTCCAATGCGTACGAATCTGGTGCAGAATCGTTAACCGCCTGTCCCGAATTTGATTCCAATTTCTTTTCGTGTTCTTCTCCTTCAAGCGTCTCGTAGAGATCGAAGGAAATAATTACAATCACTATGAAGTTTTTCAGCGAAAATATCGAAATTCCACGACTAAGGCCATGCCAAAGAATCATTCTTGTTATAAGCAGAGGCAAATTTACGCAAAATGCCAAGATAACTTTGTGTATGATGACAAGTTTATGTGACAGTTTTGCCTTTCCGTACTTTGTTTTAGAAAGTGTAGCCAGGGGTATCGTGGGAATGACAAAATTTATTAATGCTATTGCAATAATAGTGTCTTCCAAACCAGGGGGAAAAGTATCCCGTTCTTCTTTTAGGAATAGTATTTCCATGCTGTCAACGCAGTCAAGAATGTCAAATATAACCGTACCGGAAAGCTCTTCGATATACTTCCGGCGAGGGGAACCAGGCTTAGCGTCATGGTTTGTTGCCAGTAACAGGGTAAATACTACACCACCTAGCGCAATCGTAGTTTTCAAAGTGTTTGGTCCAAAAAATATATCTTCATCTAGGAGAAAGGCAAAATCCTTAAAACAAATTCCGACTTTGATTGCTAAAAGAGTAGCATAAATAAACCATGTTAATGGAACAAGAGAATAACTCGCCACCTCGAACTCGCCGTCTTCGGTCCCGTTTTTTCTCGTCTTTTTTAAATGCTTAAACGAAAGTACAAAGCATGCAATAAAAACCCATGTTACCACAAGATCCGCTGCTATGCATGCGAGCCAAGGCCTTCCTTTGTATGTAACAAGATAGTAATCCAAGACGGCCGCCTGTAGAAAATGGACGGCTATGCAAAATATACGACTTGGTAAATGCTGGATTGATTTACAACATTTCGTGCAAAAGTTTGCCATGTTCCGTCTTTCATAAGACCTGAAATTTGAACAAAAGCAAATTAAAACACGATTGCGCATGCCTGCAGTCACAAATAAACAACTTCAATTATTAGGTATTTCCATTCCGTGATGTACATGTGAAAATTGTTTTGCAATGCTCATGGTAATATTTTTAATTGAACTCCTTATCGATGTATTCAGTGTAATACTATCTATGTAAACAAATCTTCCCCAACATGTTCTTGTGAATGAGAGGATTTTACAATAATTAATTAATCATGCTGATGCAATTTTGTATGACCAATCACTGCATGAACACGAGTCTTTCAAGTGTTGTTTACTTTATAACACAACATTGGTAAATGAATGAAAAGAACTATACTTGCGTGTACATATACGTTGAGTAAAAGTGATATTATCATGTGTAAATCAAACATAAATACATGTACATGTATAATCCAATATTAAAGATGTCCAACTCAAGAGGACCCAGAGTCTGAAATGAAGGGTGTTAATTGAACGAAACACTCGCCAAGGGGAACAAGAAGCTAAATAATTTTGAAAAGTATATGACAATAAAGGTTCAAGCAAACGAAAAAGTTCATACCTTTCTTAACGTATATCGCGTCGTTTTCTGTACATATACACTACACGCGAGATAAAGACAAAAGACTTGTACGAGATTCTTGACTTCAACCACTAAAAATAAGATTTCTAGTTTTTAAGTACATGTATAAGTCACTCAGTGTATATTGTAACTATATATATACTTTTCTAAGTTTTTGCCTTGAACCTATCAAAAATGAACAGTATACATGTATGTTAGTACATGTACATGTGAAAACAAATAATCGATTATGCATGTTCAGTACATACTCTTACATGTACATGTTGGTACATGTAGCTGTGTGTTTCATTTCACAGAAGACCGATGTATTAATTTTTGTGAGCAAATAGGAAGGTCTTTGGTATTTTAAGGTGCACAAACGGATAAGTACATGCGTTGCTTAGAAATGTATTAAACGATAAGACTTATCCTTGCGTATTTATTGACATTTGTGAGTAACTTTAAAAAAGGGGGTGCTTCTGGAAATCCCTCCTTTAATCCTGATTTGTGAACACTTACAGTGTGTCAAACCCCTAATTATGTGCTGGAACAAAAGATGATTTATAACATTTCTGTACGAAAATTTATGTGAGGAATATAGACATTCCCAAAAAAGATCTTCGGTTGTACATTACAATACATATATTATACAATAACATTTTCCCCTTCTATATACACGAATTCCTAATGAAGAGAAGAAATTACCAGAAGCCTCTGGGCATCGCACTTGTAAATGTTACTTTTCATAATCTGAAGGATTACATTAATACTTCATGATGCCATGCATGCAATGAACAAAGTAGGCATGAATTCATCATACATGTATATACGTACATAATATAACAATTTAAAAAGTACATGCAGAATAATGCGGTAAACTAGTACTATAGGCACTTTATAATGACTGCCCCTTTTTCCAGTGTTGATACATGTAACATATTAAGGTCTCCCTGTGACCAAAATAGCCTCTTAATTCATGGCGTTTGTGCACGTTATCGAAAGCGGTACTTACATGTAAATGTACACTGTATATGTAACATGCCGAAGGTTACTTACAGAAATGTTCGACTGATAGTGATGGATAAGTCCACCTAGCTTAGCCTTACTTTCAGTAGAATGTATCGGGTGATTCTGAAGTCTGTTTTATTCTTTATATTTAAAGTTCGAATTTTGCTCCATGAGCTGACGAAAAGAAACTTGATTTAAAGAAGACAAATCTTAAAATAAAACAGGCGTGCACCACAGACATTTTTCATGCACTACTCCGCATACAAATATCGGACTAACGAGACGGTCTCGCCCTTTTCTCAGTAAAATTAAAATATCTTACCGTCCAGTCATTATATCCAGTTCCATAGCCTATGATTCGATCGAGATTTACGGGATATGCGATATAAGTCAGCTGATCAACTTTCCAAAGAATTTAATTTCCCATAGGAAATATCAGGATTTATCTTCAATGTGTTTTCATATTTAAACTTCGTTAATAACTTAAATATGAAACGGGTTAAATCATCTCTGATCTACAGTAAAACCTGTCTAAACTGAACCTCTCTTGAATTTTGAACTTGCTTCGGTTTAGACAGGTGTTCGATCTACCCAGGTTCAAAAAACATTTAAATTGATATAAGATGCATGTAAAAAGTGTCTGGATAAAAAGGGTTTTTGGATTATTCATGGTCCGGGTGACAGATTTCACCGTATTAATTCGATTATAATTATTATAGCTTGATCATCATCCAATCGTATGCAGAATTACAAAAAAAAACCGCCCCCTACTTTCACTCCGAACAATGTTATTAACTCTAATATGAAGCGTGTTAAATATCTCTATGGAGTATTTCCTTGATTATTTTACAATAACCATTACTTTTTTCGGATATGTGTTCAGTATTATATTTACAAAGACATTCTTATTAAGAGTAATCAAGGGAACCAAGGTTATAGCGGTAATCAAAAGAATGTAATCCAGGGACAAAGACCAGACATGGAAAACAGACATACACAACAAGGAACATAAAGTAACTAAAATCATACATACAAAGTAACAAAAGCAAATGAGCAACTCGGACTCCACTAAAAACTGGGAGCATGGACAAGGTGCATCGCCGGTAGGGTAAGCGTCTTCTGCTTTTCTAGAAACACTCGCCGAGTTGCTCGTAAAAACACTTTGAAGGCATTTTTTAAGTGCACAAATCACCATGAGAAATTTGGCAGGGTTCTCTAACAGAAATTTTACCCGACTTTCTTTTAAAGGGTATGTTTAATGCCTTGAGAATCATAACAAGTTTGGTCCAAAATTCATTGAAACATGACAATTCTAGATCGAGTGCCTAAAATAAATGATATGGACGGAAGGATGGACCGGAAGTAGCGCTTTAATATCCCCTTGCGACTATGTTTGCGAGGTGATAATAAACCTGAAAATTAATAGCGTCTAAGGTATACATTGTACACTTTGAATTGCTTAGTAAAAACAACATGTCAGATTTGGTAAAAATCCAGTGAAGCATGTTGATACTTGTAATTTTTACTTTATTATAATGTAACAAGAGGTTCTCGAAGCTACAGCCTGAATCGCTCACCTTGCAAACAACCCCCTACTAACTAAGTAAGTATGATATAATGCATTGTTGCCATGTTTGACTAAAAATTGCTGAAAAAGAATTCTGTAAGTTCAACTAAGCATCTACAGCACTGTAAAATGTTGGAATTTAACTTTCATTTAATTTTGTCACATGGTTTCAGTGAACAAAATTTTCAAAGCTGTTCACGTGAAAAAATTCTGTTTCAGGAGCCGTTACTCATATACCGGGCGACGAATCATTTTGAAAATTTCGGCAAAGGTTCGTCTTGTGGTGGTGAACTCTATTGTCCGCCTTCAGAATTTTGCTAAATTCAACGATTTTGAGTTATTTGCAATGTTTGTTCATGGATCAAAAATCTAAATTGTTATTTTGTGCAGGATACCCTGAGAAACAATCATATCAACTTTCACTGAATTCTGTACAGTAGTTTCGGAGAAGAATTTGAAAGTAATAACATCAAAATCAACAAAAAACGTCAAAAAGGGCAGTAACTCCAACATGGGTCAACATATTTTCACCAAAATTTGACCACATATAGATCTCAAGATCTCATTTTGCTGAACACATTTCACCCAAGTCAGAATTAGGTTAAACCTTACAGTTTTGGAGATAGTTGCAAAAAACTGGTGTCTGACCCCATGCTCTATTATTAGTAACGGCGGCCATGTTCTTTTCACCGATCAAAAGTCCAAACAATCATTTTCTGCATGATACCCTAAGGAACAATCATGGTAAGTTTCATTCAAATCCATTCAGTTGTATCAGAGAAGATATTTGAAAAGTTTATAACGAAGACAGACGCCAAGTGATGACAATAGCTCACATGGCCTACGACCAGGAGAGCAAAAAATAGGAGTGGTAGTACGATTTCCAATGAGACTATCATCCACCAAAAGTAAAACAACGAACAAGTAAACTTTAACAGGTCACGACATGGTCTTTAGTAATCGGCAAAACACATACCAAAAAGCAAGCTGTTAAAGGTCCCAAAATAAATGTAGTGAAACTAATCATAAAAGTCGAAAATCGATCTAGTCTTAAAAAAAACGTAAAATGAATAATAATGAACATAAAAAACAATGACAACCTGGACTACAGGTTCTATAAACCAGTTGTATGCAGAATAACAAAAAACTTCCACTTTTTTTCATTTCAAAGTACAATGTACGTTCATAACTTACATGTAAATTTGAAATGGGTCACATAATCTCTGTATTAATCACTAGACACTAAAAATATTCACTTAAATATTAACCAACTGAAATACTACGCTGAAATACGATAACAACCTCTCCCCTTTTGAGTGCTTATGTCGCTTTCGACTGTACATTTTGTACTGTAACAGAAGATACAAATAATCGCTGGTCATCCTTGTCATGTTCAATTAACCCTTTTAGATCATTCTGCGTTGCTTTTTATCTAAGTACAAATGTATACATTGCTATAATTATTTTCATCACATTCACATTGTTGCGAGGGAGATAGATATGTGCGAAACAAAATACTATTAGTTATTGCTGAGTATAGACCATCGAGCTTCGTGTGCAGAATGGCTAGTCCCTCTTTCATTTGATTAAAATCATTGAAATGATAGTACGGCACCGACCATTTCATTTGTGAAAACAAAAATTCCATTAAATTTTGAAAAAAAGTTTTTATATCACCCAATGAAAAAAAATTATTCTATATATTTCCCCATAAGGCAATTTTTCAAATAAAAATGATTTCGGTTGCTACTGAAATATAAAAAAAAATGTTGCGCTTGCACGAAAAAAAAAAAGAAAATCTTATCCGACATCATACAAATTCAAGGGCCCTTCAAAATAAAAATGGTTGGTGCCTCACATACTGTTAAAGTGTTATTGTTCGTTGGGTACCAATTTTCGTGGTTTTCGTGGGAAGGCCAACCCCCGAAATTCGGTTCCCATCGAATCGGATATTTTCATTGATGTGTATACTGAAAACCTCAAAATCACGAATTATAGAATCCATGAACTTGTGTTTCTTCCCTAATCCACGAAAATTGATATCCACGAATTAAAGTACTTTCACAGTAATAAGTTAGCGAGGGTTGTCTGCAGCGTCTAAAATGAGGCCCGGTGTACGGAACTGGACAATTACAAATACAATACACACCCCATCATTGTGCTTCGATCATTTTACTATTTTAAAGGAAACACAAATGCCGGGAATTTTCATACATAACAAAAATGATGATATTAAAAAACTTATCTTACTGTGCTATCCCTAATGCATGTCGTTTAAGCACTCATGTGCTCTAATCCAAACGAGATTTGACACAATTAAATTAGGCCATCTTATAATGTCGGCCTTAATCTTCACTATAAAGAATAAAGGGGACCTCTTACTAAGAACCATTTAATGTTTTCATGCGAATGTTTTCAGCAATAACAAGTTCCACATTCAAATGTTTCAACGTTCATGTATCGATAATACCGTAGGACCAGCCAAGTTCTTATACGGATCGATCCGTACATGTACATTTGTACTTCAGAATGTACATGACCCGTATTCCACAGTCAGTCACTTAATTCATTTCGATTTTAGTGAGAGGCCTCTCAGTCGAAGAAACACGAACTCTGTTTGTATTGACATAGTTTCAACTTGAACAAATAAAACATCAAAATGGTTTAAGAATTCTTCAATTTTATGCGTTACTCAAAATGAACTTTAAACAGACGTTATCTAAAACACTATAGATGAGAAATCTCAAAAACGGAATTATTAATACTTTAATTAAGAAATCATTGAATCATTCGGAAAATCCTTGTTTGAGGAACAGTCACATATATGTATACGTAGATTTAACGCCCTAGCTTGTCACAGGTATTTATATGAGTTCAAAAAACCAACTTGCATAACAATTTATTGAACACAGCATGGAATATTTGACAAACAAACTGGGATATGAATGGATATAATAATCAGAAAGTAATAAAAGGGGATTATTTAACAGACTAACGGATCATCTACATGCCCAATCTCTGTTTTCGAGAGTGCAAAAAGTTCAGTCAATACTGAACTATAAAACCGTAAAAACTGTTGGTTCATACAGGGGCTGTCTAGAAATAAGAACCCAACTTTCATTGGAAAGTTTTTTTCATTTTAGACAAAATTTTGACCAAAAATTAGCAAATTATAACCTGGACCCTTTAATAAAATCATGACTTTTTCTTAAATATCTTGATTCGCCCACGTTCCCCTCATAAGAACTTATGTATTCATAATTTTTGTCTGCACTTGGCATCACCATTATAAAGACTACATGTAATGTCCTTGTTTTTTTTTAAATGTACTACATGTACATTGTACAATGTACATGCAAGTGTGATTTTATCTATAAAATATCTGATTAAAAATTGATATGTTCCTCAATCATTTAAAAAAGTTTCGTAGCAAAGCGGAAACAGCTACATGTAGTTAACATCATACCATTGTAAGTTAAAGTTC
Source organism: Perna viridis (assembly GCA_037379345.1). Taxonomy (NCBI): domain Eukaryota; kingdom Metazoa; phylum Mollusca; class Bivalvia; order Mytilida; family Mytilidae; genus Perna; species Perna viridis. The sequence continues at coordinate 17,507,934 of CM074523.1, forward strand.
CCAATTGGACAACATTCAATAAGAATTACTACAAATGTATCGTGACTGGTCATGGGGGCGGACCCATGATTTTTAGTTAGAGGACGGCATTGAACGCCGTGCAAGAGTCCACTCCCGACAACGCTTTGCCATGTACATGTAAGTTCCGCATGATGGGTACCTAGCAAATTTCTACCACATATATTAAATTTTGTGGAGGGCACAAGCCCGCAAATTTCTAGCCTATGTCCGATCTGCTCTATATATGAATCAAATACATGCAAATCATTGATATGCAGTGTAAAAGGATAAAAATCATTTCAGGGTACATTTTGTTGCTTACAACTTAGTTATACTAAGCATATCAATTTCACAAAAATTCACAGAGAAAAAATGAGTAGAAAGCGATGTTTTGGTACAAGGGAATATTACAAGTCCAAGTGTATATTTCGATTTGGTTATCAGGCTTCAGATATGCAATTTCAGTTTAAAAAGTACATGAATCTGACAAAAAACTAATGTTCTTAATACTATAAAAAAAATTTGCAACTTCATATAAAATCTGTAAAATGGAAGTCTATAACACCCCCCATACTTACCCTTAATACATGTACATGTATTTGATCAAAGTAACTTTGATTTATTCATATGAAATTTACCGTAAGCATTTTTATTAACATGTACATAACACATTTAAAGGGTAGCACATTCTTGCAGTTGTTCTTATTCATTTAATAGGGATTAAGGACAAAAAGGTCATCTTCATAGTAAAGTAAAACCAGTCTAAAAAGAATCCCCTTTTTGACTCACCTGGGAGATTTGTTCGCTTAAGACAGAAGTTTGGGTTACACAGGTTCAAAACGTATCGAAGCTGAAACAAAGGGACTTCAGAAGAATTTTGGTTTACAGACGTCGTCGGTCTATTCAGGTTTACACATGTTTCACTGTAAAGTGTACAGAAGGTGGAAATTCAATGGTAGTAAAACATGGCGAATTTAAATCATACATGAACACATATATTATTATGTAAGTGCATTAATTACGTTGAAGTATGAAATAGGTGAAAATAAAAGAATAAAACTTTAAAACGTACTTACCAGATAAAATCGTTTCAAGGGTCAAGAAAAGGTACGCCAACTTGTTCAATGGTCGAGAAAAAGCACGTCCGCTGTTACAAGGGTCGATAAAAAGCAAGCTACACAAAAAAATGTAAACCGCGTTTCTTTTTAACCAAAACAAACTCCCACATCACACTACATAGTAAACCCATCGATCTATTTAGTATCAACGCTCCAATGCTCCCCTTTTGAATCGGCTATTTACAACTCCGCCCCTTGGCATTTAAACTATAAGAACACGAGGTGATAATATCTCCTTGTAAAATCAATGACAAATTGCTCATAGGAAGAAATACTAAAAAATACAATAAATATTATTATTATCATTATTTCAAAGGTATTTCACATGTACACGTTCTACTAGATTCCATCTAATTGACGAACGAACGGCCCCGTGCAGGCCCGGGTGTTAAAAGAATAGGCCTGCAGCAGCTAAGCTTGTCGTATAAGGCGACTAAATAGTGCTCAGAAACCGTGTTGGGAAAGATGCCACGTTCCTCGCACGTTAAAGAACCCTACTGTGGTATTCGGTAGGAGTAGGAACCTTTGCGCTCCGCCACAGGAGGCTAAATTGCCCGACCTTACCCATCCCCTTTTTCCAGTGGCAATCAAAATTTGTCGACCCTGTTATCCTTGTGACCCATCCTTTTTTTTCATTTCATGTTCATTTTATCATCCATTTCATGTTCATCGTCTGAATATAGCTGAAATAGTGCTGCTCGGACGTTAAACCCCAACAAACAAACAAACAAACAAACGAACGAACGGGCGTACCAGTAGGGATCGTCTGTTAAGTTATATGTACATGTAAGTGGCACTGGGTGCAACTATATAAAAATAGTGCATAAAGTATCATGGTTAAAATATTTCTATTTCATTTCAAAATGAAATCAAGATTAAAATAAATTAATGTCTTTATAAACTGGGTTTATCTATTAACAATACAGGAAAATTCCGAAATATGTAAAATTGATACAAGTCTCAAACCGTCCACCAGGGCCCGTCACTTTATTATAAGAAAAAGTTTAACTTAGTAATCATTTTGACATAATGGTACAAGACATTCTGTGTCAAGGATACATTAAGTATGAGCTGTCCATACCAACCAGACAGTCAAGGAAAAAAGGTGATGTATGATTCATGAAAGAAGCAGTTTTTACTACAGTTATTTATTAACTGATGATTTAAATACAATGTAAATTGCCCCTTTAATACAACAGGAGGTTTTAGCAACCATAATTTATACAGGACAATTGCCCTGTATTAATTTAATACAGGGCACATGCCCTGTATTAATTCTGGCCCTGTATAAAAGTTAAACTTGTCCATTTTTGTTTGAAACAGACTATAGAATTTTGTTTTTTTAAGTCATCAGTTAATAAAGGGATCATAAAATAACCATTTAATAACCCTATAGTATTAAATAGACACAAGATAATTACCAAATGCTGTTTTATGTATATATCAATCTGGATATAGGAGAATGAGACTATATAAGTACATTGCGAAAGGGAGATAAATGACAAAATATATAATGATTACGTTAAAAGGATTTTGTTTTGTCTTTAAGGGGCGGAGCTATCGTTTGACGGTGGTCATTTAATATGGTATGATATCCTTACAAACACTCTGTTTGTTTTGGTTTTAAAAAAAAAAAGTCAATTATTTCCTTACAGCATACGACATTTCCGAAAGAACGATTTTAAATCATTCTTTTATTTTATTTCAGAACATTTATATACATGAACATGTATCTGTAATGGTCTTGACTTGTTTTAGGTATTTGATGAAAATGGTGGGTTCAAACCAACTTTATATCTCTAAACCTCCTGTTTCCATAACGGTTAGTTTTTTGTGGGTTCAAACCAACTTTATATGTCTAAACCTCCTGTTTCCATAACGGTTAGTTTTTGTGGGTTCAAACCAACTTTATGTATCTAAACCTCCTGTTTCCATAACGGTTAGTTTTTTTTATCAGATGTACTGCAAATACTAATACTAACGGCATACGGATACATGTACACAGATATGCAGAGAAAGATGTTATAATACTGCACATGAAAGGGAGATTTATAGCATATTTAAAATCAAATTCATTTTGTGTGTCATATATATTTTGTATTTTAAAATATGACAACTGTCGCTGAACTCGTGCTTAAGGTCTAAAAATGCCGTGCAAGAAGTTATTTATGTAGTTTCTTCTATTTCTAGTCAGCCACTAGTTAATTACATGTAACCAACACCGCAGTTTTTGGTTTTGAGCAACGGCAAAATAAACCAAGGGATAGATTACCACTGGCTAAATTAAGCCAATAATTTAAGAAACTCAGGTCTGATGTGGATAGAAGCCATTCTCTGCATTTACATGTATGATTGTAAATAAAGACCATCGTCAATATATCGATATGTGAAATTAAAGCCAGCATCTAGCTTCCTAAGCCTTCTTTTCTATCACAAAATATACATATCAAATATTATTTAGACTAAACATTGAAGTGTTATAATATTAATTTGAGGGGTTTTTATTCCATAAAGAAATATATACACTGGAGCGACCTAACAAAAAGCCTTTACTCTCAGTGAGTCAACACTCACTGCCTCGGTGACTTCAATAAAATGCTAATCCTAATCCTGGAACAAAACACAACCTGGAGCGATCTACAGAAAGTGAAGGGGAGGGATTTTGGATAAAAGAACTCTGTTATACTTCCACACAGAAGTTCTTCCTGTTTTGTAGTTTGTTTTCATTACATGTACAGTGGTTGTAAATATATTTACTTTATTTTTTCACTCAAAGTTCGAGATCAGCCCAAAACGTGTGTCTCTATAATACAATGATCAAGATCTTTGTTTACTGTCGATAACATTTTAATACGTCACATGTATTCATCTGATATTAGGTAGTGAGTTGTGTTCACAGACCATTTGTACATGTACTTCCCGACATATTCGGTTTGTTTATGGCACCGAAGAAAGTCATTAGTTGACCAAAGACTTTGCTCATTATATGTTTTCGTATAGTGTATTAACATTTTTATCGGTAACTTTGTAGAAATCCTCTAGATTTATATTTATTTATGCTGTATCGCCGTGACTCGACGATCCGATACCCATAAAGTTTGCTGGTTGGTACAGTTGTAGCTGCTTCCTTTAGACTTTATATACTATTGCAGGCGGTGTTGCCACAGATATCCAAGAAGGGAAGGGGTCGAATTTTATTAGTCTTCTTACAGTGTATATTTTATATATTTGGTGTGGCTGCATTTTGTACATACATACCGCTGTCTTACCCGATACCATCAGCGGTTGTCTCTTTCATTTACTTCATGTGCTAATGTTTGCGCTCTGGATTTAACTTACGAGGAAGTATCACTAGGTTAACGAAAGCTTTATTTTATATAGCCTAGTTGGCCGAGTGTTCTAGAGCATTGGACTTAGTGAAGATGTCAGAGAAGAGAAGGGTTCGAATTCCGACGAGGGAGCGACATTTGCATCGCATTGATTCCAGAGTTGGGATGTAGCTTAGACTTATATATATATATATATATATATATATATATATATATATATATATATACAACGTCTCAGAATGTGACGACTCTATTTACTACACTGCTCCATCGGATCAAATTGATAAAAAGATAACGTAAACTTATAGTGGGGTCTGAAAAATTCCCAACGATGTTAGAACTGTCAAATTTGCGAAGCAAATTTTTGTCGTTCCCTCCGTGGAACACCGCCTGCACTAAGTCTAGCGTCCTAGACCACTCGGCCAGCTAGGCTATATAAAAATATAGCTTTCGCTGGCCGGGTGATTCCTCCTCGTAGGATTAATCTAGGGCTGTAACTTAGTACACCACTCGGCCAGCTAGGCTATATAAAATGTAGCTTTCGCTGGCCGGGTCATTCCTCCTCGTAGGATTAATCTAGGACTGTAACTTAGTACACGATGTATGGAATGATGTACATTATGTACATGTATGTGTAAAAATCGTCATCTTTATTTCATAACTTTTTTCTAAGTATCATACATTCTTTACTAGAATAGAACTGAAAAAAAACATGAAATCTAAACAATAGTGCCTGCAGATGGAACGGAAAAGAGAAGAGGATTATGTTTTACTGTATTAGCATTTATGTGACTGCTTTTTTTTTATCGTTCTTATAAAACTGGCTCAGTAGCGTCACTTATTTATTTGAACTAGTTTGCAAAATCCGCTATAATGATACATTAAACAAAGAAACAAAATATAAAAAAAATCTCCCAGTCCAGTTGACAATAGATTTGTACAGTTCTGTTTAAACCGAACCTCTTATGGACTTTAACATTTTTCGGTTTATAGATAGGTGTTCAGTTTATCTAAATGAAAAAAAAACACATTCCAATTTACGTAAAGGGATTGTATATAAAAATGTACTTGTATCGTTTGAACATTTTTTTTGTTACATGTATAATTCATAGTTCATTAAGACTGGTTTCACTGTACATGTAGTTTTAGCAATAGGTACATCCTCCGCCAATCCCGGCAATGCTCGGAATCAACGAGATTGGCCAAGGATTTGCGATTAGTAGTTCCAGAACCAGATAAGAAAAGTATTCCGACAGGTTTTCCCGCATAGTGCATAGGAGCAAAGAGGATACATGTAACTATATGTACATTGTATAATTGAGTTGTTCTGATCGATGCTTCTGCTAATTGTACATGTATTGTCTAAAATAGCATCATTGCTACTGTTCATCTTGATGCTACAAACCAGCTGAAACAGGTCATTCTCAATTTGCACGTGTCGATCAAAAGACGTATCTTAAAAAATTACCAGGAGCGAAAAGCAAGACAGAGGCCGATTAAAAGTAAGGTACCGACAACAGACATGAAAATACCGATGATTGTCCATACTGCTACGTCGGCGGCGTCAGTCTTTGGTTCCACGGCACAAGACCCTGTAATCAAGGCGTGTCTGAAAGAAATAAAAAAAAATAGAAGAAAATAGTTTTTTACACTCATTGTTAGTTCACAGTCGCGTCCCAATAGATACATTGTATCTATTTGCTCAAAATACGAAATTTATTAATACATGTATATGCATGGGAAACTTGATGCGCGACGCATAACAAAGATTAATTGATTGATTCTAATATGACGTCTTCTTATCGTCAAACAGTATACATGTATGTCGGTATACAACCCCACCTTCAGCACCTGCGCACTGTCTCTTTCCTTTCGTTGTTATTTCGAGACAAAACACTCACGTAAAAACGTTTACGCGATGATTTAACGGCTGAGAGGTTATCTAATACCATACAGATACTGATACTTATTCAATAGATGGTTTACTTGGATATTTGGTTTATTTCTTAATTAATCCAACTTCCATACGGGGAAGTTTAAACAGAACAGCCGTTATTTTGGCTACGCCTAGGGAAATTTTTGTCACAAAAATTACCGTATTTGTCATAATAGAACAGAAATAGTTCATTCCGGGGGTAGATTTGTACTCACTTTAACATGGGTTTGGCATTTATATTCTCATTTAACATCTCGCTATCGCTCGGTGTTAAATAATCGAATATAAATGCCGTACCCTTGTTAAAATGAGTACAAATCTACCCCCTCCATGAATTATTTCTTTATTATAGTTTAACGTCATTTGGCAGAAATCACATGCAAATCAGGGCGACAACGATTTACCTACAGACAGTCCGACACCGGATCTTTATTGTGTTATCTCAGAGAAACAAGGGTAGGAATGTCATCCAGCTCGAATACTCTATTTTGATTCCGAACCAACCAGTTGCAATTCTATCCCATAAAGTAATACGGCGTGCTTAGCGGGGAAGTAGTGAATATTAATTTTAAAGTCTTAATAAATATACAGTAATTTCTTTTAAGTGGAAAACAAAACGAAACAAACAAAAAAAAAAAAAAAAAAAAAAAAACGTCGAGCACCACCTCCTTTCATTGAATATTAAGGAAGTAGACCTAGGATAAAGGACACAATCCTTACAAATCTTTGGAAAGTTTGTATTTACCATTTTACAACCATCTCATGTAAGCATCAAAGTAACTTGGACTAATTTCATTCTGTTTCATGGGAAAGATTGAAAGGCTTTGATGAAATTGAATATGATACAAACATATCGTTGATTTAAAGAGTAACGTGTGTCCTATCCCTAGGTCTACCTCCTTAAGTTACATTGGTAAAGGTACCCAATAAAGAATACAATTTGTGGCTAAAAAAACCGCGGGAAATGTGAAGCGGCTCAGGTCTGTGATTCATTAAAAAGAGAAATTTTCTTCAAACCCTTGCTTTTCTCATAAATTTTCAATTTCACTCGACTTGATTGGTCGAAATTTCAGTTCAGGACGGATTAGAAGAAAAATCTCAATTTGAGATTCCTTACTAAACGCTTGGGTCCGGAATTTTTTCACTGGTTGTAGCTGAATTCGTATATATACATGTATACCACAGACTTGTTAGTACACTGTCACATGTTTTGTCTATACAGTTTTTTTTTCAGGAAGATCTTATAAAAAAGCTTTACGTACTTGGGATTTGAGATAATCATTCTTAAATATGTGAGGGACATTTTTGTGTTCTCTATCAAGTATTTTTTTCTTTTATAAATGAATCTTTAAAATTGGTGTGCACTTACTTTCATGTTTTGTCCAATAACTTATGAAAGCTCCCTCCCGGACGTTCGACACTTACTGTTTTAAGCATTAGCTTCCATGCAGCGCATTTCCAGTCGTCAGATACTTACTTGTATTGTTCGACCATGTACTTTATAGCAGCGCCTTCCTGGCCATTTGATAAATAACTGCTTTCAGTTTTCTCGTATATAAAGGAAATACAGTCGTAGTTTATAATTTTGCTCGCGGCATCTCCAACTAAAGTGTAAACCTACAAGAAAACAATTAGATCCTGTAAGACAGGCTATACTCTTCGTGTGGTTTTATTTGCTAGACGAGTGAACTACATTTGTATGTATGTATATATTTGTCAGGCGCGGATCCAAGGACTGGCATGTTGGGCGTACGCCCCCCCTTAAATCGGTAAGAAAAAATATTTTCACCACAAGTTTCACCCCATAATATTTTTTGCCGTGCTTTGCATGGCATATAATTCAATTAACGCCCCCAATAAATTCAAATCCTGGATCCGCCCCTGTTTGTATTATGTATTTTGATTAAAAGAAGTTTTTTGTATATGCATAAATATATATCCCGGTGGGGTTATTGTCTATTTCAATTGAATTTGACATATACACCATATCTTTTCTCGTAATACTATAAGAGTGTAAACCCTATACCACACCCTAAATATATATCGCATGCCCTATATCGCATACCCAATACCGCACCCTAGACCTATGTCGCATACCCAATATCACAGCCTAGACCAATGTCGCACCCTCGACCTATATGTATATCGCATACCTTATAGCGCACCCTAGACCTATGTATATCGCATACCCAATATCACACTCCTACATAGTTTGAAGTATAGTTAGTAAAACATACGATAAAATAAACATGACATGTTTTAATCTGCATCACATGCCGATTCAACACTCGACACATATCACCCCGCGGAGCGATGGCTCTTTAATTAGGTTATATGGAAGTCGCGGGTTGACATTATGGCAAAACAAAAGAAAAAAAACGAAAAAAAGGAAAACCAAGAGGCTCACAGGAGCATGAATCACTCACCTAGTTAATTGTTGGACTTTCAAGGGCAATAACTTTAAAAAGAAGCATTCTGACAATTTTGACTCAATGAGGACTTTGGTAGGACTTGTTATAAGGTTCATTTCATCAATTAAAAGGTTCATTCTATTTATTATAGTTTTCAAAATATTGGTTGAAAACGGCTAAAACATTTTTTGGCTTTCAAGAGCAATGATTCTAACAAGGAGTCATCCGACGAATTTGATCCCCGCAAACTTTCGTAGGCCTTATCAAAAGGATCATTTCAGCAATGGAAAGTTACATTTTATATATCATAGTACTTAAGATATTGGCCGAAAACCAAAAAAAATAAATAAATATATAAAAATAAAAATAAAAATAAAAATAAAAAAAAAGTAAACAAGTTTTCACCTTTCAATGGCAATAACTCTTACAAGGTGTCCTTTGGCAACTTTGATCCCCGGAGTCTTATGTAGGCCTAATAATGAGGGTCATTTCAGCAATAAAAATAATTTGGCTTAATTTAACGGTTTTGGAGATATATGAGAAAAACTGCTGACTGACCCCTTTGTTCTATTTTAGTAACAGCGGCCATGTTTTTCAATAGATCAAAAATCCCTACATTGGTCCTAAGAAAAAAAAACTTAAGGAACATTCATACCAAATTTGGTCCAATTGCTCAGGTAGTGTCAGAGGAGAAGATTTTTGAAAAAAAAATAGTATAAAAAAATAGCAAAAAGACGACGAAAAAGGGAAATAACTCAAACATTTCTTTTCAGATTAAAACAAAAACTTGGCCACGGTTAGATCTCATCTGCTGAACACTTTTATTTTGTCAATAAAAATTAGCAAAAAAAAAAAAGAAAAACGTCGAAAAAGGGAAATAACTCCAACATGGCGTATCAGATTAAAACAAAAAAATGGCCACGGATAGATCTCATCGTGCTGAACACTTTTATTTTGTCCTTATTTGGCTAAATCTAATGGTTTTGGAGATACATGTATATGCAAAGAAACTACTATCAAATTGATAGAGGCCAAAAACAATTTTCATTACTATACGGTAAATTATTAAAAAAAAATATGTATACACTTGACTGTCCTTCAGTTGGGACTTTGTTTTGGCGGATGCCACATAAAGTTTGTGTGATACACACGATCTATATACAAACTGACCTCCATATCGTAACGGGACAGGACAATAATAACATCATTCCCACAATTTCCTGTACCGAAATTCCAGCCCCTTTTCCGCAAATTAGCGGCGAATTCTGGAACGTATCCTTTCCCAAACCTGTAATATACAAAGTACATATTACAATAATCCACAACATAGTGTATAATACGAGTGTTTAATTTGATATCAACTTCCGGAAACGGACTAGCTACATGTAAATACATATAAATTAAATACGTACTATATTATGTAGATTATTATGCTGTATTCTTGTTTATTTAATTCGTGTCACTGTTTAGAGGATTCTGTTGGCAAAGAAAAGCATATCAATGTTAAGAAAACAAAACTAGGGTTAGCGGGTGGGCAAGATAACGACAGACAAGCATTTCATATAGAACTCTATGTAAAGTATATATATACATGTATGTATGGATATCTATGATATTGTAGCATATTTTATAAATGTAACACAAAGTTCAGGCCTGGATCTTCTACAAAAATCACAGTCAAATGAATTTGTACGGCAGCCGATTGGTATCAGTTGAGTTTTATTCTTAATGTGATATACATATGCATTGCAACAATATTAGCATATAACGGATGGTTTACATGTAGGTATAGCGTATATGTCAAAGAGACAACAACCCCATCGGTTGAAAATCTCAGCCCAAGACTACCCATTGGTCTTCGATGAACGACGAGGAAATCATCATACCACAAGGCAGGCTGCAGTTTGCCTCAAAACATCATTTTACACAGGTACATAGTACACAGGTACAGGTACATATATACATGTACATCATACTGTTGATATTACAAGTTATATAAACAATATAGGTACATTGTCGAAAATAATTGAAGATATGTGTATTCGGCTTGGAACGGGAGAAATAGCTCGGCGGAGCCTCGCATTTCCTACCAGTTCTGTCGCCTCATCACATATCTTCAATAATTTTCGACAATGTACCTATATTGTTTTTATCCTGTTATATTAATAGATTTGTGCGTGTACATTTTTAAAATAAAATTTTAAAACGCATATCCCCTGAGGAGACCCGATCGTTAAACCGGAAGAAAAACATTAATACGCATGGCGCATGACTCAGTAAACATTGAAATTTAATCCGCACCATATAATCCGCCAAAGCTATTTGACGAAAATAAGCAATGTATCAAAATTTATTTAATCCCAAGAGACAAATAAGTAAAATGAACAATAAATACAAATATTTTAAATGTTGTAAAGTCGATTTTAAGAACATTGAGGTTTTGAATTTCGCGGAGAAGGTGGAAGCTGACTTGTCTTGTTTCTGTTTCGTATATGGCAGTAGATTTCAGGGGTGAAATTTGTACACTAGTTTCTTTGGGATTTGAAATATTTGTTTGAAATTTTTGAAAAAGAGGGGGCCGTTGTATGGACAGATCTATAATGAAGTGTTCCTCAGATTCATTATCTTGGGGTTTAGGCAGTAATAAATCCAATAACATTACAGTTTCCTGGTCATTTGTCTCTTCTAGAGTTTTATCATATTGTAATGCTTCAATTTCTTTAAGTGGGGACCAGTTTATGTTAAATTGTGACGGACACTCTGGCTCCGAGTCCGACGTGACTGAAATGACAGGGAAAGTCGTCTGCAAACTGATAATGGATCAAATCTGAACGAGATTTTGGATTTGCCATATATATGACGGTGACAAAAAATACAAACAAAATCATTATTTGATTTACATAAAATCTTTTATTTCATTCAGTTGAAAAAAAATGAAAACGAAACAAAACAGCGAAAAAAAGATTAACCAGATACGCAATCGCAATGTGTTTATATCGTATCTATGGTGGCGGCCATGATTAATTTATGCATACCAGAAAAAAGTAGTTCCGCCGATCACGTGAATGTGAGGAGCCAGAAAGTCGATAACCCGCTAATGTACGAATACAGCAAAAAATAACCGCATACCTTTATTCGTTTAACAAACAACCTCATTGCAGGATAAATAGCTACATTTGTAGCTTGCTATACATTTATAACACGTTTTATAAATAAGTACCTAAAGTTACTATGATACAGCTTCACAACTTTAAACTTGAAAAAAAAAACTTGTCTGGTAAAATTCTCAACTCTTTGTAACATCAACGACATGGACATTAAGAATATTCTCAAACTCAAGTTTTTTTAATTTCGTGGCACCTGAGCTATAAATCATGCAACTAAATAACTGAGAGCATGTATTGGGAAGTGTAGTGTTGAAAGGTAGGTATACTTCTTATTTATGGAAGAATTTCCACACACACACACACACACACAAAACAATAGAGTATTCAAACAATCACATATATTTAGATGAATATGAACTTTACATTTTGGTGCAAATAAAATATATCAATCAATCAATCAACACAATCAATACATGTATATAAATTGGTATGTACATGATGTATATGAGCCTCCAGCCAGTAACTAGAAACCTTATCGTAAGTCTTGGATATAGGGTTATTTTAAAATTGTCTAAAGAGAGGTGTACACGAGTTCTAAGCGCGTACCTAGAATCCACTCTTTAACCTCTCGTAATTCAGTTACAGTACTCCTATGAAGCAGATATAAGACCCTCTTCTTAATAACGATTTCCGAAATTTCCGTCTTTGGTTTCATAATTTTTTTAGAATCCGCGGGCAAATGCTAGACTTGATCTTTTGAGCGTTTTTTTTTCAATGGTTGCACCTAAGATGATCTTTATGTACCAGTATCGTATTGCATATCCAAAACATGGATGCTATTAAAATATAGCACATTTTCTTTTTGCCTCTTTACAAACTAATGTTTTGTCAAAAGATATGAACAATGACTTATAAAATAGAGAAAACATTACACTGTAAGATGAAGAACGTTTTAAAAGAAAATCTAACATAATAACATAAAAATGTTCCACTGAAAGCGTTGGTTTGATGAGTGCAAAACGAAAGTGAAAGTAGGGAAAATGGCTATTTATAGTTCAAGACTACTTTTCTGTCCGATCTTCGTGGACTCACCCTTTTTTCTATACGGGAAATTATTTTTTCACATGTCCTTAGAAATGCTACATAAGTGAAAGTTTTATTGAATCAATTTACATATTTTTGAAAAAAAAATCCTAAAAATATGCACTTCACTATAAATGTCTATGGAAAATTAATACGATACTGAGACCTTTAGTCTAAAGAGAGCTTCTAGTTGCTGGCCCCTGACCAGTTTACTACTGAAATGTACACAAATTGTTGCACATGAAAGCAACTTCAAATGTTCTTAATTTGATTCTAACCAATGGAGATCATATGCATATTGTCTTCTTGTGCACGTATAGGTACAATATACTGAATGAGTTCGGAGGTTTGACAAATGACCACACTCCGTTAAAAATTATTGCTGAATTAAGTATTGTTTTCACACAGACTTTGTAAGAGAAAATGTCGAATTGGTACGGTTTATTTGGAACATGCTTGAGAGCTTTTTCCTAATTTTGCCTCTGTTCGTTTGTTTTTTCTCGAAGTTTCTAGTCCCGCCTTTCGAGAACTGCCGCTCATTTGGATTCGAAGTCCTTGCCGGCTTTGGCTGGAATTCAGAGAACAAAATAGGCAATAGTTAGAAACGATAAATAATAAAATAATAAAATGAGAGGACCCTTAACACGTGTATTTGTAAATGTAGATGATGAAGAAGAAAAAAAAATAACGACATTCATCATCATCTGACATGAACTTATACTGCTAAAAATTGAAATTGAAATACAAAATTTCCTTTGTTAACTACTGTGAATGTTTTATTATTCGTGGGTATCAATAGTCGTGGTTTGTCGAAATGTTGCTGCAAGGTTGTAGGTTGCCTGTGCTGTCGTGCCAGGTATTCTCCCAATTGTACAGGAAGTTTATATCGGAAAGTACCTAAAATCGATTACAACACACGCCCTTTATAATTTTACAATGCCACACATCAAATTTGAATTCATTCCATCCTGTCATTTGGAACTGTGATAATTGAGACGAAGTTCGGGGCGGGCGGATGGTTTGACGGAATGATGGACGGAAGAAATAATCAAGAGATCCGAACCAATGTTATAGTGGAAATCTAAAGAATGTTATCCAGTGACAAAGACCAGACATGGAAAACAAGCACACACAACAAAAAGATAAAAATTGCCAAAATAATACATACAAAGTAACAAAATTAAATGAGCAACTCGGACTCCACTAAAAACTGGGAGCGTGGACCAGGTGCACTGATAGGTTAAGCGTCCTCTGCTTTTCTAGAAACACCCGCCGAGACGAAAGAGGAAAGGAAAACAACTATGATACGTTGAAAAAAATCAGTTTTCATGGTGCACCGTAACAATTCATTACTTCGTTATGACGACCATAAGACTTCTGTAGTGATGACTTCAATCTTGTAGCAATATACATGTAACACTGCTCCAAAGGCCTAGTTGGAAGAAGTATTGGGCGATACAAAAAGTCTGCATAGTTACGAAACTGAAATTAAAGGATCTGCCGTAACGATGTTCCTTCTCTTGGATCAGATCTGCTATAAAGATAGCCCCATATGACAGAAGGAATAGGTCAGCAAGTAGACGAGCACAATTTGTTCTCACTGGAATGCCTACCGTTTGTTAAAAACGCGTACACCACACTGGAAAGATATATTGTCAATCATAAAATCGAGCATTTTGAACACATCTTCTTCGGTATATTTGGAAGATGATTTGAAATTATTTTTTTTACAAAGTATGAGGAATCTTAACCTAGAACTACATGTACATATTTATATGTATGTATACCGTCTTTTTTAAGAAACAACGAGTCAGTAATGGTAGGGTATTATTTATTGAAAAAAAATTTTAAATGTGTAAAATTGACAAAAATGGCAAATAAAGTCCTAGCACCTCCCTTTTTCTGAGTAACCCCGGATGGTACCCCTCAAAGTGTCTGAATCCGCCCCTGGTTTGACTGCACCATAAAATCCACGAACACTGGTATCCTACGAACAAAATATAGTTTTTTTTCCGGAGCACATATATGTCTAGAATCTTCAAAAAATACTTTTTCTTGAACAAGTTTACAACTAAACACACCTTTTTTATCGCGATTTTCTTGGCGTTTAATATGAGCCATCTTCTGTTTTTCTCTACTCTTGTTTACACCTGTTTTGTGGATTAAAAAGACAAACATTAACAACACACTACAGTTGAAATGGAATTAGAAGCTAACGCCGTTAAAATAACAGAAATTCTATTTGCAAAAATGATCAAAAGTAAATTTGTACAAAGGAACTGAGTTCAAAATCATGCAAACTTATTATAATATCTAAAATATCAAGTCATGCAAATTTATATAATTTCTAAAACAATTACTCTCCCTCTTACATCAATATGGAGAACTGCCTAGGATCGATAACTCTGTATGAGAGATTGAAATAATTTGTTCGGACTTGATATATATTTGCGTTTGAATATGTACATGTATGTACATGTACAGGGTATGTAAGACATCAAGACCATTTTGATGTTAAATTGCTTAATGAATTGATAAAAATATACATGTATGCTGAAATATAAATTTGTTTCCTTTTCAAACGCATTCACAAATGCACTTGCCTGAAGGTCCTGATACCAGGAGTGCTGGTAGGCGTCGTGTTTTTTTTTTTTACCATGACAATCCAATCTGATAAAACATCAAAAAGATATTCCGCCACTGGCTTCTGTTGCCTGGGTTGTGATAATCCCACAAGTTTTTAATTCTTTTATTATTTCCTCTGACAATCGTCGATCTGGACATGTTATCGGAACATCACAGATAAGCTCTGGTGATATTTTCCAAATATCCCTATTGAAGCATGCCGTGCAACAGCCAGCTTCCACAAAAAGTGCACCAATCTTCGAAGAGGTCCTCGTTGAAAGGCAGCGACGTTACTATGATGCCGGTTCGTTACGTCGACTTCGATAACGCTCCAAAGCATTGGATGAAGGAAGTAATTGTTACGTCGAAGATTTACATTCAGCCTGCACTCCACAGTATTGTAGAACTGCCTAATTTTTGTCTTGTAATCTGATGCTTTGTAACATTTATTACTTTAAAAAATTGTCAAGCATCTGTAAATCTATATATATCTAGAAATAGCTCAAAGCAAGGCCTTCAGGGTGCAGTGAAAATATTCTGGAAAAACATAACCTACAGCAAATAGGTTTACCATAGAAAAGCATGCAAAAATTTGCAAAAAAGTTCATAAAATCAGGTTTAAAAATATCAAATTTCCCGCAAAATATCTTAAATTTTTATTTCATGCCCTGAAACTGTCCAAACTTTTTCCTTCGAAAACCCCTTCTCATATAGGTATCGCCGGTCAGATTTTGAGCTATTTCACTTTGTAATCCACTTATTAAATTTAGCATGGTAAAAAATTGACTTACTTTCACTTTCACAATGAAGTCAAATTGTCACTGAAAAAAGCCCCTTCGACATTGAAAATATACAAAACATTGCAAAATACTTTGAAAAGTCTCCTTTTTCAGAAAATGTTTTATCAACAATAGATTCTTCATTTTTAATCACTATAGCAACCACTGGTTTCCATTTATGTCATTTCTCATCCTAGCCAAAAGTGCGAAACTAAACTAAACTGTGGAGTGCTGGCTCAAATCAATCTCCGAAACAGAGGTATGTATCTCCTTCGTCCCTGTACTAACCTTTGGGTACTCCGACATTTACAGTGTAGGAACGGAAGTGTACATGCAGTTTTGCTGTATGTCGCACAAATTTGTCATGTCAGTTTAGTATTTTTGAAGCGTACACGAATCCAGAATGAATTTCGGTTTTGTGATTTCTTCGAAAGTATCTACACGAAACTGACATAACTGTACGAGATATACATGTTGTAAACAACTTTGTGCGAGATACGGAAAAAATGTACACTTCCGTTCCTACATGTACAGTACACTGTGATAATAGTAAAATCAAAATAAAAAATCTGATTTACTATTATCCACAAAAAGACGTTGCAATATGGCGTAAAAGGAACTACCGGTACTAATTGTTCCAAGTAACTTCGCATTAGACAAAAACTTCGGAAACAAACTCCCGAGATACCAGCACATCAAAACAGAACATGTCAAAAACATGGAAAAAAAAACTCTGCAGACCAAGAAGCTCCGAGTCTGATAATTTGAAGTACATGTATGAACTCAGTTATCACATGTATCATATTACAATAAAACTGCATTAATTATAAATCCTTTCCGTGACTAAAGGGTTCAGGACACCCACCCCATAAAAACAAAAACAAACAAACATGACTGGATATGTAGCTATTTATCTAGGTTGAAAGAAAAAAAATCACAATGATGGGAGAAAATTTGTGCCACGTAGTTGAAGTTTAAACTGCTCCCAATATCAAATATATGCAGCCCAACTAGTATATTGTGTTATACCATGCTATATACTAATGGGGCTGCATATTTGATAGTGGGAGCTAGCCCTCGTGCCATGGGGGTGGGGGTGAGATGTACATGTACATGTAAGAAAAAGTACCTTTCCTTCCACTCTCCTCATAGAAGACATTCGTATATAATTGAGACTGCCAGTGGGGGAATGCTTACCCAGTAAACCACAGTACATCTATCCTGTTCACAAAAGCCACTGATATGACATATTCGTCAACTTTTCCGCCACAGATGTTGTCTTTAGGCTTCACATCAGCAACAATCTGGTCTATTTCATCAGCTACAGGTGATAAAATGTAGAATGATTGATACTTCTGATTGGTCAGGACGTATTTGACGAGTACGCAACGATGGTGCGACGTAATTCAAATTGGTCCATTCACAACAGCCTCAGGGTTCACTATAAAGTTATATTAAGGCGCACTGTTTGGCACACCAAATTAAAAGTTGAAATTTGGTGGATATATTGTTTAAATGTAGTTAAGCATTTACATGTATACATAGACAGATGTAATATCTGTTATGGCAAACAGTTGTAATTTAAATGAAGAAATTATGGTATCCGGGACGTTTCAGTCCTCTGTCGTGTTAGGTTCTCTCCTCAGCATCAGATAGCTGATTTTCAAAATACCTAATTTCGCACGAATGTTTCGTTCTATAATTCGAAAAGGGTCTTATTATTTTTACCCTTTTTCCACCTACTCCATGCATACTTTCATCCTGTGGTAGTGTCTAAGTACCTGATATTTTATAAAACATAGTATTTGGCTGTTAGTTTTGGAACGGCATCCCTGATTTGTACTAAAACTCATTAAAATTTGGGCAGTATGTTACCATGGCTACTGGATTTTATAACAATAATCACTAAATTACTTATATATGACTTGAATCTCCACATCCCAAAAATTTCAAAAATATGCACATTTCTATGACAAAACACTAGAAATTTCTGTGCGGGCTGTCTCAAGACAGCTTTATTTCAACCAATTAAGACCAAATTTTCAGAAATGACCTACATCTGGCGGGTGTTTCTAGAAAAGCAGAGGACGCTTACCATACCGGTGCACCTGGTCCATGCGCCCAGTTTTTAGTGGAGTCCGAGTTGCTCATTTACTTTTGTTACTTTGTATGTATGATTTTAGTTACTTAATGGTCTTTGTTGTATATGTCTGTTTTCCATGTCTGGTCTTTGTCCCTGGGTTACATTCTTTTGATTACCGCTATAACCTTGGTTCCCTTGATTACTCTTTGTACATGTAACCGTACTGTACCACCTTGTCATGCTTTCATGATTTCTATCATTAGCATTTGATACAACGCTGATTCGTTTGCGTACCTGTGTACCAGCATAGCAATGCACATACACACACAAACGTTGGGGTACTACAAATGTAGGTATACATTCAAAAGTTGACATGGGACTGCAATTTAACTGAAATTATAGCTCCGTCGATACAAAGCCACACATAAATCACATTTGAAATCAATAAATTCATTGAGAGCTGAAATAATTCCGACAAATTTCGCACGGACGAATTGACGGACGGACACAGTGATTCCAATATACTACCCACACTGTAATTGGGGGTATTATATAAGATTTTTACACGTAAAATTTACATCTACATGTACATAAATGTGCATGTATGTTACATTAAAACAAATTCTCAAGTGAGGTTACAGACCGGTACGGACACACGTGTTTCCTAGAGGTTAACACATTCAAATTGAGTTTTTCCACAAATCAAGCCAAATATCAACCAATCAGCGGGACTAACTGGAAGTACATGTATTCAAAAAGAATTAAGGACAAAATTACCAGTCTGACCTTCTATCTTTATGAAACTGGATCCTGAAAATATCCCGTTGTCTTACTTGAATCCTCGAAAGACCTTTACTATGGTAAAAAAATGATGCCGTAAGAATGGACCGAAAGCTATATACTAATTTTATACAAGACAATACAAAAGGGGTGATCCTGTTGATTAACCAGAACAATATTACAGTGAATGTTGTAGACATTGTACATACATGTACATGTAGCTGTATGTATAAACATGTATAAGCGCTGTCTCTCCAATAGACACCTAGAGAAAGCCGTTATAAAAATACTCCCATTATGCATCGCCTTAAAATTATTAAGTCGTACAGCAAATGGGTACTAGATAATCGAAAAACGAGGTTTTGTTTGTTTGTTGGGGTTTAACGTCCGAGCAGCAATATTTCAGCTATATTCAGACAATGAACATGAAATGGATGATAAAATGAACATGCAATGAAAAAAAAGGATGGGTCACAAGGATAATAGGGTCGACAAATTTTGATTGCCACTGGAAAAAGGGGGCATGGGTAAGGTCGGGCAATTTAGCCTCCTGTGGCGGAGCGCAAAGGTTCCTACTTCTATCGAATAC
This sequence comes from Perna viridis, assembly GCA_037379345.1. Lineage (NCBI taxonomy): Eukaryota > Metazoa > Mollusca > Bivalvia > Mytilida > Mytilidae > Perna > Perna viridis. The sequence continues at coordinate 17,527,774 of CM074523.1, forward strand.
CACAGCAGGGTTCTTTAACTTGCAAAGAACGTGGCAGCTTTCCCAACACGGTGCACCACTATGGTTTGCGGTCAGGTTTTCCGTATTATAGCCTGACAACCCCAGCATGTAACACACCAGGGGTACCCCATTCCACTACCTGGGGCACACATCCCACTTGCTCTGTGGGCAGAGCGCCTAGCCCCCGGCTAGGTTTCAGAGCACTATTTAGTCGCCTTATACGACAAGCTTAGCGCTGCTGCAGGCCTATTCTTTTAACACCCGGACCTGCACGGGGCCGAAAAACGAGGGAAAAGGGAGTCACGGAACAAGTCACTATGCAATATATCAATTAACTAATAGCATTCCCTCCAATCATACCAATAGTAGTCGAGAAATCTGTTACAGAAAAGTATAATGGAAAAGACAATATGATTGTCACATAGCCTGTAGCATATCTAGTTAGCTAGATAAAGAAGTTAATCTTGCAAGACAATGGAAATGTATCTCAACTGGTGAAAAGTGCATGGCCATACTAACCATTAGGAATAAGGCAGGGGCGGATCCAAACACTTTGAAACAGGAGGGGTGCCAGCCGGGGTTCCTCTGCAAAAGGGCAGTGATAGGACATAATTTAACATTTTATGTCAATTTTACACATAAAAGTGATAAATTATCTAATAACAAGGAGGGGTGCCAAACCTGCACCCTCCCTCGACAGAACACTGTACGTGAACATATTTTACACTACGTATATAATTTTATGTACCTTCATGTTTCCCAATTATGGAGCAAGGATCGCATACATATGTTGAATTGCAACCTCTTCCACAAAGGCCGCTTTGGCTCCTTGGATTCGGGTAATCGACAGGCGTCCACAAGACTTGACATTTTGCTTCAGGACACGCATGCATAGAAACAAGGAGTACATTCAGAGTGACTGCTAACACTGATGAAATATAGAACATGCTTGTTCCAAGTGGTCAATCCATAAGTCGGCTATTCAGTCCATTATCACACAGAAACACGTATTTGCGTTCCTTTGCTATATCAGCTACCTGAAGACCGATGCATTGTCCTATTTAAATGTGTTGTTTATGCGACGTCATAGTATTCGATTTTTTTTGCGGCAGTTTGTATGACGTTACATTTTAGTAACCAAAGCCGGCGTAAACTTTCAGTTACAAGTGAGTATGTGCAATATATTACATTTGTACATGTAGACGTTTAGATACATGTAGGCGAGGAAGCTAAGTATTCAAAAAACGTATTTTAAACATTTTGTGTAACAATAACTTACTAAGCTGTGACCAACATGTGTATGTTTAAATTTTATGAGCATTGAGTCAAGTGTTTTTTCAGAATGATCCCCCTTTATAAATTTCTGGATCTTCCTCTAGTATAAATTTGCGTTCAAATATATTGTAATATTTTTAACAAAATAGACAAACATAGTAATGAATGTGTATTGTGTTTCCAATGTGAATGTCAAGCAAGTACAAATAATTTACATGTACATGTAAATATACAAACTAAAACTGAAAAATTATCAGCATTCACATACATGTATTTGTGGTAGCCTGTTTTTTTACTGTATATATTATGTTTTATTATATTTTGACAGTATTGTATTGTAAATTTATGTTTCGCATTTATTGCATTCTTTATATGAATAAAGATAGTATTTGATGAATATTTGAATTATTAAACCTATTTGGTTAATTGTTTTATTTGACGATTTACGCTAACTGGACTTGTGGACAGACGACGAATTCTACTGGTTTGTTAAGTTTCATCTCTTCTATATTTAACTTCTAAGGTTTCTAGTTAAATCTTCATGGTTGATTAGACCGCATACTTTCTTTATTTCTATTGGTCATTTTCTTTTGTTCTTTATTCGGAGACGCACTTACTATAAAACTTTCATTGGTATAGGATTGGATAAAACTATCCAGACGAGACTATCTACCATTTGTGATATTTCTTGTGTTCTTGTTCATCTGAGACATAGGAGTCCATTTCTTGAAAGGTCAGTTTCTTTCTCTGTTATTAATATTTCGTTAATAGTCCAGAAAATAGTATTTTAGCCGGCATGAGTTATTTGCATGAGACGGTTCAATGTTAGAATGGCGAATGCGAGATGTGCGCTGTATGAATGTTTAAAATGCATAAATTTCCAGATAAAGAATATGTTGACATTAAATGAGCATTATTTCATTTTTATTCATATTTTTCCTAACTAGAGTATTAGCGAATATAAATAGGATATTTGAATAAATTGCCGTATGAATGAGGATTCGATTCGAGTGCTCCTGAATGAGTGTTGTTAATATTCTATCTTTTAAAGTTAGCGCTACGAAAAACACTTTATTTAATTGTGGTCAATGTAATTGTTTCCTTAGGAGTACAAATCAAGTATTCACGGGTAAATGAATGAATACAATTTATTTACAAGTGTCATTTGTTATAAAGGTACTTTTCATGATGAACCGTGGGATGATATTGATGTAGATTTTTAAGATTCAGGATAGCCTTTGCACCTTGATGTGAGGTAGGCAGTGTATTATGTTTGTTTTAGTTATATTTTGTTAATTTGCTATGGTTTTGGCCTGTCGCATAACTTTGCAATCAGCATTATGTTTTTATCACTTTGTTAATATTTTGATTGAGATTCGTATTGCTTGGCAATCGTTATAATTTTCATGCCTGATTTGGTAACACGCAAATTTGCGAGTCATTAACATATTTCAAGAGTTTTGAGGTCATCGTATAATATACTGATGAGACCGTACTGAACTTGGAGAAAACACATAGAAGAGCATTCTATTTTTAATTTTTAATTGAGGATAATTATGATACAGATACGTATTGTTACATGCAGTTATATTAATAGCAGAGTGTTTGCTACTTTGTATTTATTACTGTATTTGTTTTATAGTGCCTATTTCCTGTATTTGATCCCGTGTTGTCGTATACAGTAGAATAAAACGAATCTTAACCTTTGATGTCTTGATGACTCTATATTAGCCCATTCTAAGAGCTGCTACATATTTATAGCAAGATAAAGCATATGCATTCCACATTCAGAATAATGTCTAATCTCGACGTGTCATCTTCTACTTTTTATCGTGCTGTCAGCCTTTAAAATCACGTTTGATGCTTGGTATGATTGTACACTTACGTCGTACATGACTTGAAAATTGTAACATCCTATGTCGCCATTACGATAACGTTATGTCGTAATTACGGCATTCTAGGTTGTAATTCCAACATACATGTACTGTGCGATATCGTGATTTCAACATAATTATGATGTAATCACGACACAATATATTTTTTTTTATTTTTAAACCTCACTGTTAAATGTTGGAAATGCCTTCAAAGTGTTTTTAGAACCTCTGAAAAAAATTTGAGCTGGGGTCCCCTATGCCTTGTTATTCCACCAAGTCTGAGGGGGTATCAGCCCAGTAAAGAACATAGAATAAAGTTGAACCATTGCTATACAACATTTCCATCATCACCATTCAACTCAGGAGACCATGCTTATAATATATAAACCAAATATCGTTGAAGTCAAAGCAAGTATAAAACATAGCAGGAAAATGACCGCCAAGAACAAACTATCGTCATTCCAAAAAAAAAAAAAAAATGTTCATGCAGGTAGCGTATGAGGCGTATTTTTAATCACATGTACCTTGGGTCAAAAGCCTGTCTCTCAGGCAACAATCGTCTCATCTGTCATATACTTTCGTACTGATATTACTACTGTCGTTAAATTCGAGTTGAAGGTCTACACATTGTTTCGTTAGACTCTTTAATATCTAGCTCTGGTGGATAAATGGATGGAAGCCATTCTATAAATCTGGGATAGTTAATGGCAGTGGCGGATCCAGATGGGGTAAAGGGAGTATCCCTCTTTTTTTTTGAAGAGTTTTCATTTTCATGTGTAAAATTGACCAAAAAAATGGCAAATAATGTCCTAGCATCCCCACCCCTTTTAATGAGAAAGCCGGCTGGCACCACTCCTTTTCAAAGTGTCTAGATCCGCCCCTGTTAATGGAGAGAAAATCGTCATTATATCGATATGACAAAATAAAGACTTGAACTTCTTTTCTTTAAAAAAATATACAAATATTATTTAAGCTAAACATTGAAGCATACATACACCAGCTTGAAGATTTTTATTTGATAAAGAAAAAACAACATCGATGCATACATTTTATACATTCTGTGATAAGAATGATATATGGGTGATGGATATGGGAAATTCGAAAACATCGATGTAAATATGATGTTGAATGAATTATGCGATATATACATGTACATGTACAAATGTACGTGTAAAGTTGACTGATATTTTCCCACGATTACCATCTAAGTATCATTCTCGAATAGAACTGAAAAACAAACAGATATCTACCGAAACAGCCAACAATGCTGATACAGTAAATACATATTCCTTCTTTTTATCGTACCATCCAACGGCGCTGTTGGTATCGTCACTATTAATTTTCTGGCTCAATATATTGCTTCTCTAAGGCCAAGAAAAAATGTCTGTTCAAGGTTACATGTATATTGGATGAAAAAAATAGTGTAGGTAGGTACCTGTCGATAAAATCGTTTCATTGTTTAGAATTATTTTACATAGGCACTTATTGGAGTATTTCTTGACTTTAATAGCGCTCAAGTGAAAAAAAAGATTAAGCGGCTTTACATAAAAAATATGCCAATAAAATGTGTTAACAAAGATAAACAGAAACATAGGGTAACCTTTACTGAACTGAAAAAGAGACGCTTCAGATGGCTGGGCCACGTGTTACGGATTCCAAATGAACGCCTGGAGGGAACTTGTTGCGGCATTATGTCGTCGCATTGGGGTCGAAGAGGATAGGTGAGGTTAGGCAACTTAGGGTACTAACCTTTAACAGACGTACAGCATTTTTTTCTTGGCCTACTTGGATCAACATTTTCATTTCTGCTATATTAATTCAGTAGAACCTCAATCAGTTGACAATAAATACAATTATATACAGTGGAACCTGTTTAAACCGAAAACATATTGACTTAAAAATTTATTCACGTTTTAAAAAGGTGAAAATTTAAATTACATTCAAATTATGGTTAACACATTTTTTTTAATCAGGGTTCATTTTAGACAGGTTTTACTGTACTTTCAGAACCAGATAGGAAATACACTCTTTGAGACGTTCTCGTTTCCCGTTTTAGCGTTCGCGCATCGTTTATCGTGCGTTTTCATGTCGTTCTGCGTTCGTTTAAACGGACGATAAACGCACGATAGTAGCGTTGGTTTACACGCACGATAGGAGCGTTCGTTTATTGTGCGTTTGGTGGACGTTTAGCGTGCGTGCGGGAAACCTTAACGTCTCAAGGAGTGTACTTTCTGACATATTTTCCAGCATAATGCATAAGAACAAAGAGAGTTACTATCACTCGTCCGAGTATTTTCGATTGATGCTTCTGATACATGTACAAGATGTACATGTATCGTCTCAAAACTAGCATGCCACCATGCTACACATGTATACATGAGGCAAATCATCGCCGCCGTTCGTTTTTAGTGCCACAAACCAGCTGAAACAGATCTTTCTCAATGTGCACGTATCAATCGAATGGCGTATCCAAAAATTACCAGTAGAGCATGCTGAGGAAAAGTGCGATGACGACCACAACAATGATAATACCGATGACAGTCCGTACGCTTACGTCGACGGCGTCAGTCTTAGGTTCCACGGCACATGACCCTGAAATCAAGGCGTGTCTGAAAAAATATCAATAAAAAAGAAAATAATTATATGCATCTAGTGTTTTAGTCATCGTTAATTCACAGTCGCGTCTGAATAGAGATTAAATTTTATTTGCTCAAAACACGGAATTTATCAATTATATATGTACACGGAAAACTTAAAACGGGGAGAATAACAAACATTGCTTGATTGATTATAGTGTAACGTTCTATGACATATATTTCATAAAAAAAATCATGACGATAGCGACTGACCAATCAAACAGATCCTGTTTCGTACTAGTCCGACGAACTAAACCGAATCTTTATTGTGCTAGCTCACTGAAGCAACACCATACATGTAGGTATGTCATCCTTCTCGGACAAATTATTCGAGCCAACCAGTTGTCATTCTATCTCACAAAATAATGCATTTAGGAACAGAACTATATGAATTTCAGACTTCAAATAATCTTGTTTTTGACAATTGCAGATTTATTCTTAAATATGTTGTTTACACTTTTGTTTTTGATGCTATATAGAAGACTTAGTTGTAAAACTTTTTTTTAATTCGACTTGTGCTTGTTTATTAAAAAAACATTTAAAGATGCAGTTACAAAAATGTAGCAATGCTTCAGCGCTTAATGTAATGTATTATTAAACAATGAAAGAAAACATTTCAGTGAGGAATGTCCTAGATATTGACATTTAATTAGTTGAACCCTAAAAAGACGAGGTTATACATGTACATTTGTATGACATTAACTATTTAAGATGATGCTTTGGAGGGGAGAAAAAAACTCTTTTTTATCACGTTTAGGGCAAAACAAATACATAGTCATTTCTTTTAAGGGAAAAAAAAACATCAAGCACCCTTTCATTTGATTATATCATGGTTGATACATATGAAGTTACATTTGTAAAGATGTCTAATAAAGAATACACTAAGAAACGCGGGAAATGTGAGGCTGCCCAGGCCTGTGTTTCACCAAAAACAAAAGAGAGAGATTTTCTGCAAACCTTTGGGTTTTCCCCACACATCTTCAATTTCAAGTGACATGATTTGTCGAAATGTCAGTTCCGAAAGGATTTGAGGGAAATTTCAATTCGAGATTCATTATCAAAACGCTGGAATCATATTTTTTTCACTGATTGTACAATTAGCTGAATTCGTACATGTACACCTGTCAGCGCACTGTTACATGTTTCGTCTATACGATCTTTTTTGCACGATCTTAAAAAAAGCTTTACGTAATTTGGTTTTAAGATAAACATTCTCCGACTGAATACTTCGTTTGTGAAAGACAATTTTGTGTTCTCTATAATGCATGTGTTTCTTTCATAAACGAACCTTTAAAACTGGTATACACTTGAATGGTTCTTTCAATAACTTTATAAAAGCGCACTACCGGCCGTTCGACTCTTAATTTTTAACCATTTATTTTAGCTTCATTGCGGCGCATTTCCAGAAGTATGATACTTACTTGTATTTTTCGACCATGAACTTTATAGCAGGACCTTCCTGACCGTTTGATAAGTAACCGTTTAAAGCTTTTTCGTATATAAATGAAATGCAGTCGTAGTTTAAAATTTTGCTCGCAGCATCTCCAACCAAAGTAAAAATCTATAAGACACCATTATAAATCTTGTAAACAAGGCTATACTTTGGTGTGGTTTGAACATATTTATATATTTATATCATATATTTATATTAAAATATAACTTTTTTGTATATGCATTATAAGTAATTGTTTAAACCTCAAGGGCTTGCTCCCACTATCAAATACGTAGCCCCATTAGTATTTAATCTACACTAGAGGGGCTACGTTTGATAATGGGCGCAAGCCCCTGTGCCTAATGCAATAAAATCTCTGTGTTTTTTCCTTCATGTGCCACAACTTATTCACATTTCGACTGATTCTTAGACGGAGAAGTTCTTAATTGCGATAACACTACGAACAATAAATTTCCCGCGCTTTCTGTTGTCTGTGTTAAGGTCATATTAGTTTCACTTTAGGTCCAAGCGATTGTAGAAATATACAGTTTGAATGTTCAAATCACTGTGTTGATTTAATTAGAAGTATTTTATTGAGAAACCTGACTTTATTCATTATATTTATCATTTGTCAAGTATTTCTGAGCAGTAAATAGTGATATATTCGATTTTATTAAAAAAAAATAAATGAGTTAAAGCGAGGCACCCCCAAATCTGGGATCACCCTTGTGTAGGTTATAAACTATTGGATCTACATATTTGATATAGCAAGCCCCAGTAAATCCTATATTGTTTACCCTGTATCGTATACCTTATATCGCACCCTTACTCGGAACACACCCCTATATCGCACCCCTACTCGAAACACACATGAAGTATTATAGTTAGTTCTTATGATAAATAATAATGAACATGACATGTCAGAATCTAATGTCCTGCGGAAACTATTTCATGCTCGGACACATTGGTGGGAAAGCAATCACCACTAACTTTAAGTTTTTAGTATGACTCAGTCGTGTTGCACACATGAACATCTATATGTACGATATTATTTGCATCATGCACATTGTTTGTATTGAGCAAAAAAAAAAAACCAATGACTACAATTGTTACAACAAATACAGAAAAACAAGAAAAAAAAAATTCCCACGAAAAACCGTAGCGTACAAGTGCATCTATATGACCTTGACCCGGAGGTGGTATGGATGCACCGAGACAGTTAGTCAACTCTGAAGCTTTATACTCATGTAAACATATCACTTTAAATACCTCATAAACTTTAAATACTTATTAGTTAAAATCGACAAAGTGTGTTTCAAATGTATTCATAACTAAACATCACAACCTTCCGCGCCATTGATTATTTTCTATCCCCAAACATGATTTTCTAACTTGATACATTGTCGAGACGATTTTCATTTCTATGCGGTAAATTTTATAAAAATATGCAGCCGACTATCCCTCAGTTAGGACTTTGTTTTCGCGGAAGTGGTTGTGTAATATATTAATTCACAAATACCAACCGACCTCTTTATCGTAACGCGACAGAACGACAATAACATCATTCCCACAATTCCCTGTACCGAATTTCCATCCCCATTTCCGCAAACTAGCGGTGAATTCGGCGTATCCTTTCTTAAACCTGGAATATACAAAGTACATGTAAAAACAATCCACAACTATAAACATAATGTATGATATATACGAGTATTTAATTCGATATCAACTTACAATTTACATGTAGTTACAGATGAGACCAGTTCTATTAACCTCACACAAAACTGTCCTAGAACTGAATGAAGACCATTTCTATGACTGCTCTAGAGCCAGCTCTTACATTTCTAGCAGAGCCGACTCTACGAGAACAGTTCTACAAATCAAATTAAAATAAAACAAAATCAACATAAAAAAACGTAAAAAGAAAACAACAACTTGAAATCAGAAATAATTAAAAGCAACGGTTACCAAGAATCAGCGCCACAAAACTTGGACTAATTACTTAAGACATCGATTTCAAAGAACCATGGAAATTAAGAATGTTCTCAATATATTTTTGTAGCACCGCAGCTGGGAATCAAGTCACTAAATAACTGGGAGCATGACATGGGAAGTGTGGTAGGGGGTAAGTATACCTCCTTACTAGAAATTAGTTGACGGAAGTGAACAAAAACAATATAAGTAATAAATACTGGTTTTAATACATCAAATCGCATATAAATAAATGTAATCGTACAATGAAAACTTAAAAATAATAGTAGAGAATTTAAAAATTACATGTTTTAAGATATATACGAATTTTACATATTGGTGCACATAAATGAATAAATCCATCTTCGAAAAGTACACGTTCATGAACAAGTATATATCGGTATACAAGCCTGACCAGTATACTACTGCCATATACACAAATTACAACTTCAAATGTCCTTAACTTGCTTCTAACCAACGGAGAGCACATTAAACAAATTGTCTTCTTTTACACGTACATGTACTTCTATAAATATACAACCAAAGCTTTGATGTTGAAGCGAGGCACTCAAAGCAGTCTTCTAGGTTTGACTAATGCCCACAAAATAAAGATGTTTTCATACAGACTTTGTATGAGAAAATGTCAATATGGCATGCTTTATTTGGAACATCTTTCGGTGCTTTTCATTAATTTTGCCTCTGTTCGATTGATTTTTGAAGTTTCTGTTTCCCGCCTTCCGAGAACTACTGCTCGTTCGGATTAAACGTCCTTGCCGGATTTGGCTGAAATTGGGGGAACAAAATAAGCAATAATTAGAAACGATGAATAAAAAAATAAAATGAGAGCACACTTAATACATGTACATGTAGATAAAGAAGCAGAGCTACCGAAAAAAAATCCTTAATGAACAATGGATTATTTATCAACTGACACCACTATAAATTGAAATTAAATTTTTTTATTGGTAAGTACCAGTCCGTCTCAGAATCATGCAGTGGATGATTTATTGATGTCAGATATTTGAACCAAACTGACTGTTGATCTGTTGGATATAATGGAAAACAAAATAAATAAAACAAAAATCAAAATATTTTCACCATTACCATAGCAACGACCACTCCTTAGCAACTACCACTTTTGGGCCTAAAATCATAAAAAAATATCTCAATTTGAATGTAATGTGTTATATCTAACGGTTAAACTTTGTCAAGCTACATAATTATATTAATGAAATGTGTCTTGACTAAACAATTGTATTACAATAAAATACTAACCAATCTAATTGGCTTAAATATTGCAACCAAAATTCGTAATTTTGGACATTTTGAATAATGTTGAATTAGGCTATATTCAGACCCATTTTGCCGAGACTAGAAAGAAGATTTTATCCAAATACATGCATGGTTGTGAAACAGGATTTCTCCACTGAATCGTTTCAAATATCAAAAATATGTAACCTGTCTTTGTTTTTTGCTCATCTGGACCCGAAACAACCCCCATGAAGATTTTTTTCTTCTTAACGCTTTTTTTTCTCCAGACCATAACATTTTTGTCTTTGACCTAGACTTCTAATATTTGGTATTTATATTGACAGAATGACGAACAGAAAAGGCGATTCCAATATACCACCAAATATAAGATTTGCAAAAATGTTCACAAGTGAATTTTTACAAAGAAGCGGGCTTCAGAGTCATGGAAATTTATCATTATTTCTAATATATTAAGAGTTATCGATCTTGTCAGTCTCAGTTGAGGACTGCCAAGGATGGACTCTGTATGAGGAAATGAAACAATTTTGTTTGCACTGGATACAAGTTTGCAATTGATTATGTACATGTATGTACATAGGAAGTAAGACACCAAAACAGTTTTGATGTTAACTTACTTGATGAATTGATAAAAAAATGCACATGTATGCAGAAACAACGAACTACTTTCTTTTCTACCGTATCAATAAATGCACTTGCCTGGAGGTCCTGATACCAGGAGTGCTGGTAGGCGTCGTGGTTTTCTGTCAGCAACATTCCAGTCTGGTACAACATCATAAGATATTCCGCCTCTGGCTTCTGTTGTCTGTGTTGTGACAATCCAACAAGTTTTCAATTCTTTTATTATTTTATCTGACAATCGTCGATCTGGACATGTTATCGGAACATCGCAGTTAAGCTATGGTGATATTTTCCGAATATCCCTATGTAAGCATGCCGTGCAACACCTAGCTTTCATAAAAAGCGCGCCTACCTTCGAAGTAGTCTTGTCGAAAGTGGGCGCGTCAAGTACTATGATGCCGTATGTTACGTCGACATCGGTAACGCTCCGAAACATTGGATGATAGTTAAGGAAATAATTGATACGTCGAAGAGTTACGCTTAAATTCACTGGAATGAAGTTAATATACAAAATGTAACTACCGTCAGAAGCATTTAAATATAATTATGTGCAAAAATGCAGTTGAGCTACGTGTATGTAACTAATGTCACTACGCAATTGGTTACAAACGCGGAATGATGTTCAACTGTTCATATACACGTGATTTACGAAATTGCCTTTTCGTTCGTTACTCTGAAATTCATTTGTTGAAAAAAAAAAGAAGAAATTTCTCAACACTCGTGTACTATATATCAAGTCTTCAATAGGAACTCGAGCTTTCAGTAACTAAAGAATATTTCACCATAATGTAATTATCCCAAATTGCTATAAGCTTTAAGACTACGAAAAAAAAGAGAAGATTTTAACTGTGGGCAAAGGGACTTGCCCCCACTATCAAATATATGCATATTTGATATAGGGAGCAAGCCCCAGTGCTGTGGGGGAGAAATTTGGGTGAAATGTACATGTACATGTAGGAAAGTGTACATGTACATTCCCTTCAAGACATTCGTATGGAATTATAAGACTGGAGAAATGCTTACTCAGTTAACCATAGTGTATCTATCCTGTTCACAAACGCCACTGATATGACGTATTCGTCGACTTTTCCGTCACAGATGTTGTCTTTAGGCTTCACATCAGCAACAATCTGGTCTATTTCATCAGCTACACGTGGTAAAATGTTGAATGTTAGTTTCTTTTAAGTTTTTAAACATAGGATCAAAACATTACATGTTTTAAGTCAACATATGTTTTGATTAAGAGAGTCTATGGAATTCTGAGATTCTATTGTTTATGACATTCGTGATTGGTCAGAACGTACAAAATGTATTTCACGAGGACGCAGCGACGGCGCGAAGTTATTGACAATGACGAAAGTTGAATCTTTTCACGACTGATTTATCATGCTTTCATGATTTCTATAATTTAACTTTTGATACAACACTACTACAGTCAAAGAATTCAGATGTACATTTGTGTACATGTGTATAGCACAGTACAATGTACACACACAAAATAAAAGAAAGAAAAAATATCGCACGCGTTGGGGTACTAGAAATGCATGTACCCTCACTTATTCAGGAATTAGACATGGGACTGTAACTTTACTAAATTCAAATGCACGGTCAAAATAAAGCCACACATCAAATTTGAAATCAACACAAAATGAGCATGGACGAATGAATTGACGGGCGAAATGACGGACTTACGGACGGACATTATGATTCAAATATACAACCCACACTATGAATGGGGGTATTTACGCGTGTAAAAATCTTATATTATACCCCATTTACATACATACATTTTGTTCATGTACATGTTACCATTAAAGCATACTATCCAGTGAAGTTATAGATCGGTACACTTGTCTTTCTTTATACATGTTACAAATTCGAATTGAGGTTTTTCTCAAATCCGGTCTCAAATCAAAATATCAACCAATTTAGTGGGGCTAACTGGAAAGAATTGAGAACATAATTTCACTTTTTATGAGACTAGATATTGAAAATATTACGTTTTCTTACTTGAAACCTTGATAAAGTTCGTTCGAAGGACCTTTTTTCTATGGGAAAAAAAAAGATGCTGTAGGAATGGACCGAAAACTATATACTATGTTTATATAATTCAGTAAATGTGCAACAGACGTGTTCCGATTGGTTGAAGCGGAACAATATTACAGTTGATGTCGTATAGGCATTGCACATACCTGTATGTATAAACATGTATCAATGATTTACGTCTTAAAGACGGCGAGAGAAAGTTTTTATAATAGAACTCCCATTATGCATCACCTCAAAAGTATTAAGTTGCAGACTTTTCTAAAAATCAGACGGAGGGTGATTCATACATGTCAAAAAGCCACCGAATTCTGTTTTATTTCTTGTTCAGAAACAGTAAACTGATCACATAACCCAAGGATTTATACATGTTTATAGCCAGGATTGGAATCTCGCAAAATTTTACAGGCTACAATAATAAATATGTTACGTAGATTACCCATGATGCATTCCGTTGATGCTGAACGTGCTCTAGGCCTGTTAATGGCGGACGATTTAATTTCCATGGCTTCATCATTTCATCACGATAAATGTACATGTAGGTATTCTGACCCACATGGTTTGAAAATAAAATATCCTACATTAAGTTGCCTCCAAACGTTTTCCATGTTTTGTTTTGATCAATATCTCGATTCGAGACCGTAATCTTATCATTTTTTTCAACCTGGTTCCATCTTCAAAGGCGGCCTACATTCCTCATTTAAAATTCAAACTCCCATTTTAAAACCCGATTAAATGTCATAAAATTCGTTTCAAATTGATCAGAGAAGGTATGAAGGTGTATATAAGGAATTTTGTAGCTATAGCATTCCATGCAATTGTGATATCAACGTTTTTATATGCTTTGGTTTTGACTTCTGACTGCATAGCCCCGCCCTCCAAGACAGTTTCCATCCTCATTTAAAATTAAAACTCCTTCTTCAACCCGAACAATCGTCATAAAATTTGTTTTACATTGAATAAAAATAGTCTGATGGTGTATATAAGGAATTTTATTGCTGAAACCTCCCATTCTTTCGTGATGTCAACGTTTTTGTTTAACCAACTGTTGATATAAAAAAAATGGCGGCCCGAATCATGCCCTCGAGAAAAGGTATTCCCTTCTAAATTACTCCTTCAAAGCCCAGCCCGTGCAGGTCCGGGTGTCAAAAGAATAGGCCTGCAGCATCGATAGGCTTGTCGTAAAAGGCGACTAAATAGTGCTCAGAACCCTTGCTCGGGGCTAAGGCGCTCTGCCCACAGAGCAACTCTGTTGTGTGCCCCATATGGTGGAATGGGGTACCCCTTTTGTGTTGTATGTGGGGTTGTCAGGCTATAACACGGAAAACCTGACCGCAAAACCAGAGTGGTGCACTGTGTTGGAAAAGATGGCATGTTTCACGCACGTAAAAAAACCGCTGTGGAATTCGATAGGAGTAGGAACCTTTGCGCTCCGCCACAGGAGGCTAAATTGCCCGACCCTACCCACCTCTCCCTTTTTCTGGTGGCAATCAAAATTTGTCGACCTTTTTTATCCTTGTGTCCCATTGCATTTTCATTTCATCATCATCATATTTATCATCGGCATCATCTCATGTTCATCGCCTGAATATAGCTGAAATATTGCTGTTCGGGCGTTAAGCCCAAATAATCCATCAATCAACATTCAAAACTTGAACGATCATCATAAGATTTGTTTTAAACTGATAAAAAATGGTCTGAGAGAGTATAACAGGATGTTTGTAGCTTCCCCTGCTTTTGTGATATCAATGTTTTACATTACCTAATTTTAACTTCAATAGCAGTATTGTAAGTGGCTGTGGCGAGAATACTGAAATCTCGCCACGCAAGATATTGCGATAAACTACGAGATTGCAAATCCTTCTATATTCAACTCCTTGCATAACCAGTCTTAGTTTTTCATTTCGTAGTTGCGCTTTTGAGAAAAATAAATATTATATAGATTGTACATGAAATTTGCATTTTGCAAGAGTTATCGTTCTACGTTTGGCATCATTTGATTGATTTGAATGGGGGTGGGGGTGGGGGGAGATGAATGTATGATTTTTTTTTAAAAAGTGCAGATCTGAATGCAGAAAAGCTGATCACATGAGAGTATTGCATGTGTAGACTGAAAAAGCTTCGTTTGTAAGGTCTATTTTTCACCATGAATCATTTTACCATTGGCAGTGTCTAAAGTTCATGTGAACTTGTACTTAAACAATTTCATTGATTATCTTGAGATATGATGAATCACCCCAGTCTGTCTTTTTAGGCAGAACAATACTTAAGAGTCGATTAAATACGAGAAATAAATCCAGTGCGCCAGAAGATCGGAATAACACCGAATTCCTATTCCATTTATCATCACTCTATCCAACCTCCCCTATTACATACACCAATAGAAACAGACAGACATCAAGCGCGGGTCCAGAGGGGTGTAGAAGTTCGACCTAAAAAGTATTAAGTCGTACAACAAACGCATAGTAGATAATCGAAGAACGAGGAAAAAGAGGGGTCAAGGTACAAGTCATCATGCAAAAGCAATATATCAAATATTCAAGTGCAGTGTTTTTGCCAGGATTTCAAAAGCTTTAGTCACTGTTTGAGACTTTGTACAAAGACATACAAGTTTTGACTAAAATGAGTCAAAATGTAGCAAAAAGCTTTAGTCACTTGAGAAAATGATTAGTCAATGGTTAAAATGATTGAGCCTAGAAAAATCACTGAATATTTTACATGTATTAGATTCCCTCCAAGTCTAGAAATCTGTTACAGAAAAGTGTAACGGGAAAGACAAGGTGGTTGCCATACAGCATGTTGTATAATATCACACACTGCACAAAACTGTGATGTGAAGAGCAAGATAAAATGTGTCTCAACTGGTAAAAGACGGGTGCCTGATCATGATTTCCGTTAGGAGTATATATCTTACATATACAAATGTGTGTACCTTCGTGTTTCCCAATAATGGAGCAAGGATCGCATACAAAGGTTGAACTACAACCTCTTCCACAACGACCGCTTTGGCTCCTTGGATTCGGGTAATCGGCTGGCGTCCACATGACTTGACATTTTGCTTTAGGACACGCATGCGTAAAAACAAGGAGTACATTCAGAATGACTGTTAAAACTGATGATATGTACATTGTAGCACATACTTTGTTTAAAGAGTGGTAAAACCATAAGTCGGCTGTTCAGTCAGTACTCACACAGAAACACGTTGTTTGCTTCCTTTACTTCCGTGGATCGTCCCAATTTATATGTTTTGTTTATGCGACGTCACAGTATTTGAGTTTTTTTTGCGGCAGTTTGTATGACGTTAAATACAAGTCCAAAATCGGCGTTGCATTTGTACATGTAAACGTATTTATTTCTATCTTAAGATAGTTGTGCAAGCTAAGTACTCAAAAAAAAAGATTGTTAAACATTTTGTATGCAATAGCTATATATATAGCTTACTAGCCCATGGCAGATTTCACAAAAAAATACATGTAGTCGCAAGCCGTAGCACAAAATTTGAAAACCCTAAAACACCGCTGCTTTTTTTCAATGTGTTTTTATGCATGAATCACCTCTCATCTGATTTCTATACAGACTGCTACTTAAAAGTAGGGCTAGAAAAATAAACCTTTTTCATATTTCCGACTTTGACTTCATATTTCAAATTTCGAGCAAAGGGAAGACTTAGTAACCTTCCCGACAGACTTGTTTACAGTCCGATTGGAGCAATGGACAGCGGTAAACTTCAAATATATGACATTGTAGCTGCGGTAAAAACTTTTGAATGGTTAATTTCAAATCATTTGGCTACTTACCGAAGTGTAAATAGTTTAAGTTTCAAAGAAAAATGTTTACTGTTCTTTTTTCCCCAATCAGACCATCAACGCAAGGGTGCTAAGGTACTTAGAGGGATTTGTTTGGTAAAGGAAATAACTCTACATTGATTTTTGTGACGTCAGAATGGCGGGACCGTAAGGAGTGGCGTATTCGGAGAGAAATCGTACTAGTATCGTGTAAACGGTATGTGGTGGTTCATATGGTACATTTTAACTTCTTATTTGACAAACATTTTTTTTTAATTTTTCGGTTTAAAACTGATCGGAAAGTGTATTTTGAAGAAAACTGGAAGAATCTTGCCACGCCCTCCGATAACTTTCGACCAATCAACGGCTTTTGGTCAGGATCAATGTGATGCTTTTCTACAATGTCAGCTCAGCTGTCACCACCAGTTCAAGTAACTCGGCATGATTTCACCAAGAACTGAAGACAGAAGCGGGGGAATGGTAGGTATTTAATGTTGATTTATACGTCTGATCAATCGCAATCAAACTCAGGTTCGGGAAAAGCGTCCGCAACCACAGGTTTGCCACCAAAAATGAAATGAAAGTAAAGCCAGACTGACTTGCACTTCTTCTTTTCTTCTTGTCACACTTATGTACATATTATTTATAAAGTTTGTTATCGGATTGCTTGGTGTCACACAGTACACTCACTTGTTTCTGTCAACAGTAATGTGGAGGTTCAACCCCTCCCCCTTTTTTGAAGGAAATAAGTGCCTGTGCAGGATGCACTGTCAGTGTCAGATCTGGGCTACATATATATGTGTATAAAAAGTGTTCCTTGGAAATATATACCAGTTATCAACTCAATTATATACACATATTTACTTCAGTAGACAAAATAGTCCGAATTTCCTCTGACCCTGCAACCCTCCACTTTTTTATTTGGATATTGAAATGAAAAAGAGGAGGGTTGCGGGGTCAGAGGAAATTCGGACTATAGTCAGTATAGACAAAAAAAGGGACAAAATTGATTCTAAGCATATCATAGGCATGCATGTATAGACTTAAGGGTTAGGATGATGAAAGCTACTGTTGTTGCTGGTATATTCCTCCAGTGACAGTGGATCTCTCTACAAAGGTAGATATATATTAAATTTAATGTTGTTCAGACACTTTTTATGGGACAGGATAAATTTTACATTTCCCCAGGAAATTTCAATAGGTTTTCACACATGTAAGATACTGGTTGATATTTAAGCAGACCCAGATCTGGTTTTCTAGTGTGACTTGTTTTTTTCTTTATGAAATCTTCTATACACTAATCATCCCCTTAATTACCCTGACAGTAAATACACAAACTATATGTTTATAAATGACATGCAGTGATTATACTTTGTGTGCATTAACTATGATCACAAGAAGTTAAAAAACTATATATATATGTATAAAAATGTTAGCTACATGTATTAAAACCATGTACATACATGTACATGTATTAACACTAACAGTATGTACATAAACATGTGAATTATTAATACCTACACAAGTGTAGGCACTTTACTGTTCACCTCAGAACGTTGTGGACTATTTTACCAAAGCAACAAATGTACATGAATATTGTAAGATAATGATGATAAACACAAGCAGATACAGTACATGTACATGTAGCTTGACATTTTTGTTTGAACCCACATTACTGAATATGTGTATACATCCTGTGTTAAAAGAGCAAGAAGAATAAAATTTACAAGAAAGTATGAAAACCTATGTTATTGATAGTTTTGGGCTACTTATTGAGGGAATATATACTTATCAATTGCAAATTCTAGCAACTTATATAATTCTACATAATGAGTTGATATGCAGAATATAAATTTGTCCAGGTCCGTTTATATTATAAACTAGTCTTAAATGGAAGTGAGACACTGAATGTTTTGTTCAGGCTACAAAAAAAGTAATTTGGAACAAAAACAAAAGTATTTGTATATTCTGATAGCTTCTTGGGTCCATATATTTGTACATTGTAACAAAGGGTTTTTATAGGTAACAATGTCATTTTTTAAAAGGATAATTCATGTCTAAGCACACGTTTGTACTCGTGTCATTGTTTGTTTGAAGTAGGTTTGCATGCATAACTGTATGCATACGTCATTGTACATGTACTTTGACCATAACATTCATGTATTATATTTGATATTATCCTGATTATCAAACTATGTATATGTTTAAGCATCAAAGAATTGAAAATCTAAAAAGCATTGTGACATGGGGTCTCACTTGCTTTCCATAAACTTTTGTATTGAATCATGCCTAGCAAAAACAAGTGCCTGAACATGCCATGTATGTGCAAGTGCATTTACCTTTCATTTAGGTGCTTGGGAATTATATGTGCTGGCATATGTGGATTGGCATAATATAAATTTACCTTAGGAAAACAGGATTGACCCCCCCCCCCTTTTCAAAAAATGGTAAAATGTCCAACCCATCCTCTTTCAACTACAATAGGAAGTGGTTTAATATACAGAAAGGTTTAAATTTCATAGATAATATACTGGGAGGATTAGGTATGCAGACTAAAGTGTAAAAATCCATCTACATTGATCAGGGATCATTTTTATATTCAGACTTAGGCAAAAAATAGAATACAGAATAAACAGGAGGTAATTTTATAAGCAGAATGGAGTATAGAAGTGTGTTCTACAGAGAGTGATTTTATATGCAGACTGGAGTAAAAACTAATATATTACATACATTGGGTGTGATTATAGTACGGAGGTGCGTGAGATGGTGAGTAATTTCCTGTGCAGACTGGGTTATAAGAGAGTATTTAGCATCCAAGTATAGAAGTGTATGTTACATACTCAGGGAGCAATTCTAAATGTAGTTTCGGGTTTAAAATCTCATAGCATACACAGGACATTTTCTGGCATAAATTTTACTTGTACCATATAACCATAAATGATTCATATCAAAAGAAAATCATGACCCCACCCCATCCCCATTAAAAAAATCAGAAAATTTGTATTTTTTTCTTTGACACCCCCCCATTAACAGTAAAAGTTTGAAAATTGTCTTTCACTATCTTGATGAAAACAGCAGTGCATTTTACATTTAGTTTTCTTTTGCATATTTTGTATCATATGATTTTTGTAAGGACATGTATGGGTAAAATAACATATGTACATAACACATGCACAATATACATCAGTGTAGAAAATGTCTGTATAAACATTCCTGTAACAAATATGAAATGTGATAATTAAACCATTATTCTATACATAGATCTTGTGAACACTACCTCCAGTATTAATTGATCATGTGAGAGAAACAAAGTTTTCTATATGACAGATTGATAACATGTATGTAGTACACTTGTACCTGAACATACATTATGTTACCAGTATATTTCGAAGATAGTAGATTGAGATAATGGAGTTATCTTTTTTGTTAATAACAATCTTCAGAGCAAGTTCTTAGGTTCTAATCACTCTATCTTAATCAAATTTTAATCACCATATACATGTACATATGTGAACATGTAGATCATGAACATACTAAGCATGCGAAAGAAATACAGATTTGATGAGAAAACATAATCTTTTGAAAGTTTTGTTTATACAAATATGCATTGTCATAACTTTGTTCAATACCAAATAGGTTGAACTTAATTATTAGCTTACATGACCTGTATCAATTATCATTGTTTTGTACATGTTCATGTATTTCAGATGCTGTTTGCTCTTGAGATGAAATGGTGCTGTGTCTGTTACAGCACATTAATGAAAGCCTTGCAGGTACATATACATTTGTGACTTAGTGGATGTGAGTGCCCTCTAATAGTAACTTAGTCTATCTGTCTGTTTGTTCATTAAAAGTTTTTCAACGCCTGTCCTGGAGAGAGGTATTGTAGTTTACTTTGTGTGTACCTTTAGCTTTCATTCTTATCATAACTCAAACATTTTTTTTATTATCTGAATACCTTAACATTTTACTCAGTTTTAATACTGTGTTTGTTTTAAAAAAGGGAGGAATGTTATGTGCTTTAGTCCAGCTGTTCATTTTAGCTTCATTTAGCATGTTCACTATTGCCATCACTTGATGTCCGTCGTCGTCGTCGTTTACAATTTTTCAAAACTCTTAGGCTTTGGCTCATTTTGAAGCTTAAACATTATATTAATTTGCTGTATCTCATAAAAGATTGTTTAAACTACGGAATTTTGAAAAAAAAGACAATAACGGGTGATATAGAAGAAAATTCTGAAATTCTGAAATTCCCCATTTTTCCGATTTAATAGTAATTGTCAACCTAAAAGGAAAAACTAAGTGTCTGAATTGATCAGATATGTTTTTCACATCTTTATATTAATTATGAATGCTTAAAATGTGAGTTTTACACTCTCGGTATGGTGTGAATGTGAATTCTGTTTGATTCTCTGACCAGTTTTGTAGGGGTAGGGGTAATATTTTTAGCATTTTTGGAGAAGAAATTCTTGAAAATTAGTTTTTTGTGGTTTATTTATGTAGAAAATAAAATTATCTATCGAATGATACAAAATTTGGGACGTTTCAGTTGAGCAATAACTTAAAGAGTAGAAGTTATCTGACTTATACGGAAAATTCAAAAATCCCATTTTCTCTGACTACGAAAATCGGCAAAATTCATCAAAAGAACTCCAGAATTATACATTATGATAATACTAAACAGATAATACCGAATAAGCCATATTTTACTGAAGCATAACTACTCTGGGGGTTTTGACATTGAAAAATATACCCGTTTAATCGATTTTTCGGCGGGGTATATTATTTTCATTTTACCCCTAAACGCTAAGTTTTACCGCAACTGTATGGGTATCACTTGAAAGCCGAGACGTTTGGCTACATGCTAATACCTAAGTATGTTTAGTTTGTTCACACATGCTATCCAAGGAAGACTTAGACAGTCAAACCATTTAGTCACAAAAATCTTCGATTTTTCAACCAGTGGGGTACAAATATAGGCTGATACTGAAAAAGAATCCGAGAATATTCTTTGGCGACAAATTGATTCGGTAATGGGAAGTATAAATGTATTTAAAAATCACCATGAAATTGATGAGTTTGGGGGGGGTACACGGTGGACCCTCCCAGCCCATGGACTAAAAGTCTATACAAAATTTTATCACAAATGTTAAGTTTACAAGGGTTCGCAAACGTAGGACCAAAAATTTCGCAAATGTAATGCTTCCCAACCCACAACAGTTAAAACACAATTGACAATGAACATGTTCCCGAAAAAAGTTCGTCCTGTCAAGATTTTCAATTTAGCTCTAATTCAATTTCAAATATCTATACATCAAAATGTAGAATAAAGTATAAGCTTTAAGAATATGATGAATATTTTTGACAAACATTAAACAAATTTCAGATAGTTTATGTATTGTTACCGCACCCCCGTAAAAAACGACACAAATCACGTATAAGAATAAGTCCGTCCTGTCAAGGTTTTTTCACCCAACTGACTGAAAATGAAATAATTTTTATATCAAAATGTGTCTATTACTATAAGCTTTAAGAATAACTAAACATTATTTGACAGACGTAACACATTCGATCAATGATGAACTTTATTCATCGGCGTGTCCCCCTTTTTATCGCAAATTTCTTGTCAAAAAAAAATGTTCGTCCTGTCAAGATTTTCGCTTTATTGTTTTGATATTTTCAACAAAAAAAAAAACTTATAACCAATTTAAAGCACTTTTATTATTCTTTAGAAATCACATAAAATTTTAGAATTCCACTGAGTGAAACTAAAGTTACAGCCAAAAAAAGAATAAAAAAATATTCGTACTGTTTTGAGACTAACCGGTTCAATTTCCGTTCCGGAGAGCAGCGCCGCATTTTGTCTTCCAATCCCGAGCGCCATCTGTCGTTATAATGATCGTTAGCATAAAATGCAACTAAACTTAATTTGACATTTCACGAATCGACATGTTTCACGTCACAAAATTTCAGAGTACGAACTACCAATTGTCAATCTTACGTGGTTTATTACATTGTCAAATGAAGAATGACAAAGGACGATTTGTCCGCTATTTAAAAGAAAGTTTAAAATGATACCACTTAAAGGCCAACCAATCGTGTATAATATGTGAAGTTCTACAAGGAAGTGAAAAGATAACATTCCATACCATACCAACAGGGCGTTTTCCTTGCTGACGTTCATAGAAGTTAATTTCGTGCTAATTGGGAATACTGACCAGTAAAGAGTAAGATTTACTTTTCCATTCAGCTTTTACTTCAGTTCATTGTACCATCTTCCTATAGTATCCGTAATTTATTATTTCATAACTGTTGATAAATATGTCAAGGGTCAAACTTTAAGACAAAGACTAAGACTAGTTTTTTTGGAAATATCAAAACAAAATGAGGTCTGCCACATACTATGTACACACATTAAATCCATATATATAACAAGTATTACTACATGTATACTCAAGTACCAGTCCACTTAGAATTCAGACACTGCCAATGGTAGAGATGGTTCATTGTGTAGAATCAAAGTACTCGTGTACTGAATCAATTTTTATCTATCGTTTTTTACGCCCCAAATAATCGTCGTATTGCAAAAATGTGGAATAAAAGGAAAGTACCGGAATCGAATTCAAACGTAACTTTAGCTTATTGTTATAAATAATTAATATTAAACTCATCGTTTTATTTTTAAATTCACCATTCTGATTACGATGGACATTAAAAATCTCCGATATGGTACATAATTGAATTACAAACTACTAGTTGACCATTCCCAGTTTTTCAATTTTCAGGTCAAAATTCTGTTTATCGACGTGTTACACGTGTTACACTCAACTATCTACATTTCTCAGTTGATAATTAAGGTTCATACTCAAGTGCTACAAGTTATTTCATAGACACCTATATGTCATGTGAAAGCGCTCAGTTTCTGGGGATGTAGTCCAGAGACACGTACATTAACATAAACGATATAAAAGTATTATAATATTATCACAGGGACTTGCTCCCACTAACAAATATGCAGTCTGAAAGTATATAACAAGAAAAGGGGGATCCCAGATTTTGGGGTAACTCGCTTCAACACAATTATTACTTATTACTGCCCGGCAAACAACTTAATAAAAAAACACAATTATTACCACCAAATACGTCTTAAAATAAACAGTCGGGCTGTATATTTGATAGTTGGAGGAAGCCCCTGTGATATAATTCCACCAATTATGGCCGAAATAGCCAAATAGAATGATAAATATTGCAAAACACAATAACACAAAAAAATGACACAATGCCCAAGAAACGCATTATTAAAATTTCCATGCCGTCGTCTATGCAAAGTTTAATTTTTATTTGCCATCTCCGAGCTTCCGATGTCACGTGGCGGTAACGGTCATAAAAATACATGATACAGTAGATGATACGGCAGGATGGTTTTGGGGGTTATGCTACCCTTTTGTAACAAAATGGCTTATTTTGCTTATAAAAATAAATAGGTGACTTGAATATATTTGTATGCAGTTCCTTTTTTATTTTTTAAATATGGCTGTTGTTAACTTATTCATTATTCTTATGCACGTTTAAGTGAGCCACTTCACAACGTATATTATTTTCAAATAGTTTTTCCTTCCTACCCAATACACATGTAATTATTTACGGAACGTCAGCGACCTATATATGTAAAATGTATAAGACCAGAACTATGAATGGAAGAAAAACGGAAGTAGACGATTGCGCGAGTGCTCCGTCCATCATTGGCATAGCCTAAAATCATGTTGACTTTAATGGTTATTGGGACATGTTTCAATTTCTATATTAAAATAATGGATCCGGCTTGATAGGTTCTATTATATTTTATTTCTTTTGATTTCGTTTTTCGTTTCGTTTGATGTAATATTGAGTTCGTTTCGGACTTTACAGGTACTTCTGACACACTGTATTATAATTGAACCAGGATGCATTAACACAAAATGCAACAAGTACCTATATTATCGATCGTGACTCAATATCACATTGTTTGGCAAACTATAACAAAATGTTTCATACAGAAATTTATAGTTTAAGTTTTCTAGAACTGAAAATTTGAAGCTGATGTTCGGCCTCATTAATCAGTGACAACAGGTGCCAAGTAGGGACGTGAGGTCAAGAAGTCCAGAAAAGCGACAAGATTTATTTCAATTAAAGGCAAAATAAAGTGACGTAGGAAAAATCAAATAATTGTTGAAAAAAAGTAGTTAATTATTTTTAGAAAAAATTAGAAAACAAAATGGAAGTCAACTGATACACATTTAAGATTTAAAAAAAAACCATCTTTTTTCAATTTGACTGCTCCCAGTTTTCAGTGGAGTCCGAGTGGCTCATTTGCTTTTGTTACTTTGTATGTATGATTTTAGTTATTTTATGTTCTTTGTTGTGTATGTCTGTTTTCCATGTCTGGTCTTTGTTCCTGGATTACCGCTATAACCTTGGTTCCCTTGATTACTCTTTTAAATTGATAAAAATATGGGAACATGTTTATGTGATATTACAATGGAAAAAGTGACAAAAGGAAATTGTTCCGATTCAACATTCAGTGGTATGATTCAAAGAAAAGGTGATTTATATACGCCCATCAAGGGCGGGACGTATTATGGTATACCGTTGTTCGTACGTCCGTCGTCCACACTTCGGACAACAACTCAATCAAAGCACCGAAGGTGCTGAAACTCGGAAGTCGCTAGGCGTGCAACCTGCGAGATAGGTTCCCGATGATAATTTTTTAAGCAATGTGCTAGAGTGTCGGTCATGACATGGACTCAGGTTTGAGAATGTTTTGGTGTTGAACCCATATTTCCCTTGCAACCTGCAGCAAAACAAAACAAAGATGTACACTAATATCGTAAAAATAAGATTATTGCATTTGTTTCCGTTCTTGAGACCTTAACTTGAAAAAAGGCGGCTGATGATGTTGATTGTGACTCTTCTTGATAAAATGATTTATGATTTATGATTTTAATGATTATAATACCATTCACTGAGCATAGTTAAAAACCAACACCACTCAAAGAGAGATAACTCCAATTAAATTGGATTGGCTTAACTATATTCTTTGAAATTACTACGCAGCCAAGCGCAAAAAAAGTTTTGCGTCTCGATTTACCAGTTCGACAATATTTAGCTTAACTAGCTTAAAATTAACACTTAAAATGTTTAAAATATCATTCATTAGTGATATCGGTGAAATATTTTAAGTTTTAAAGAGAATCGGGCATTAATTAAGAAAGCATTTCCGTCCTTGAAATTATCTGCCGGAAGCCCTTTTGTCATTCTTATACTTACACTGATCATTAAAAATGCTTAATTTCCTCACGTTTTACCGAATTTAAAAGAAAAATGCCTAATTTTTCGGATTTACATATTAAATTTGATGTTCCGAGTTAAATTCGGACTTGTGCCGTTAAAATTAGTATAAAATAATTAAATTAGGCTATCAATTTAAAATTCGGATACTCCCGATAAAATTCGGTGTGTACGATAAAATAAGGATACACAGCGTATTTAAATTCGAGGTTGTTCCCATTTAAATTCGAACTTGTTCCTAATTAAATTCGACGTTGCTCTCATTAAATTGGGTGATGTTCCAGTTAAATTTTCACTAATTTTGTTTAAAATGTGTCATTAATTTCTTTTGAAACCTAATTTTTTCAGGAGTGTAGGTGGCGCCCTCCGTAAAGAGAAAATGCTAGTGCCCGGAGTAAATGCTTTAAAGACGCGGTAATTTGTAAAATTAAAACGTGAACAGGCTAACGAGAGCAATAAATTGGCGTACAATAAAAAAAGGATTTTTATATGATAACATTAATTGATTATTGAAAATAAATAAAAAGTAATATGTAAAAAATACATTATAACGAATATTTGTTAATAAAAAATTGTATTTCAGCTCCTCATTTTTAAACATACGATTGGAAAAAAAATCCATCTTTACGAAAATGCTTAAAAAAACCATAACAGTCTGGTTATAAGGAATAATGTATTAATTCAGGATTTCAGTCGCAATAATAAAAAAAAAAACGAAAAAACGCTCTATCTAAAGTCAGTGGTCGCAACAAAATGTGAAGTGTTTCCATGTGGACGAAACAATAAATATTAATAAGTAAATATATCATTTGATGGTCGGATCTAAATTACATTTTGAACATGAAGATTACTTGCGTTGTCGCGCTAGGTATATCGCCACTTATACAGGAAGTTAATATCATACATCACCCCAAATGTCGTATGTATGTGCAGTCTATATAAAGACACCCACCAAATTTAAAACCAATCCATCAATTGTGAGCCCTTGAAGTGAAAATTTAAAAAAGTGAAAAGTGTGAAAGGCTCACAGAATAGGATATCGGAGAGAATCCAAAATCACTTACAACGTATGTCCTTTGTAGGTAAAGCCTAACACCAAATTGAAAAGCCCTGTGCAGGTCCGGGTGTCAAAAGAATAGGCATACAGCAGAGCTAAGCTTGTCGTAAAAGGCGACTAAATAGTGCTCAGAAACTTAGATGGGGGCTAGGCACTCTGCCTACAGAGCAACTGGGATATGTGCCACAGGAGGTGGAATGGGGTAACCCTGGCGTGTTACATGCTGGGGTTGTCAGGCTATAATACGGAAAACCTGACCGCAAACCAAAGTGGTGCACCGTGTTGACAAAGATGCCACGTTCATTGGACGTTAAAGAACCCTGCTGTGGTATTCGATAGGAGTAGGAACATTTGCGCTCCGCCACAGGAGGATAAATTGCCCGACCCTACCCATCCCTCCCTTTTTCTAGTGGCAATCTAAATTTGTCGACCCTGCTGCTCTTGTGTCGCATCCATTTTCTATTTCATCATCATTTCGTGTTCATTTTATCATTCATTTCATGTTCATCGTCTGAATATAGCTGAAATATTGCTGCTCGGACATTAAACCCCAACAATCAATCAATCAATCCAAATTCAAAATCATCCAAGCCATATTGGGAGCCGACGATATTCGGGCTGCCGAAATGAGAGACGGACGGACGAGGTGTCCACTTGTTAAATGGGGATATAAGTTGCACAAACGGTCGTTTACAATTGAATTGATTGCTATCGATGCAAGCAGATGTGACAACAGATAATGTTAGTGTGTATTTTAAAAATATATATATCAAAAATATTTTTTTCATTTTGATTCTTAAAATTATTTGCATTTATTTAAAAATATATATATTAAAGTAAACATTTTGTTGTTATACTGTTTGACTGAAATACATGCACATTGTATATATCCATAAAAGTTATATTTTACCTAATTCCAAAAGAAATGTTCCGTAGAATTAAAAGCTCCAGTAAACACCCATTAACCATGCCCGTATTCTGTAATGTAGTATACTTGTTTTTGATACAGTTTGTTTATAAAGTCGTCAAATAAAAGATGGCAAACTGCGAAATGCGTTTGCAGATAATGGAAGTTGTTAGCTGACATTGTGCAAAGATAAAAGAAGTCGCACGTGCTACCACATCAATCGAGTCACTTTCGCGATAAATGCAAGATGTTTATTAAACTCTCAATTTCCAAATTAATTCTGTTAGTCGCGTTTTTAATTGCGTTTAATTACATCGGCTTTGTTTATTCTAAACACGAAGAGCGTTCCCTTAGCGAGCATGCAGAACAGAAAACCATGGTACATGGAAACCACTAAAAGAATAAAAGTATCACACACTTATTAGTAAGAATGTCTTGTG
Organism: Perna viridis; assembly: GCA_037379345.1. Classification (NCBI taxonomy): domain Eukaryota; kingdom Metazoa; phylum Mollusca; class Bivalvia; order Mytilida; family Mytilidae; genus Perna; species Perna viridis. The sequence goes on from CM074523.1 coordinate 17,556,408, forward strand.
TCAAATATTGATCTACTTTTCTCTAAGAATTGTTTTAATATACTGTATACCGAATAAACCCGTCCTATGTGAAAGACCTCATTTATTTAAAGCATTGCAAAATCAGGGGGAGGGTCATTTTACATTACAAGGGGGGTGTCCGATCCAGGTTTGTTTCACTCTTCGGTTCGTTGACTTACCTAAGCGTGTTTAATACTCTCAGACCCATATAGGGTACATTTGTATGAATGTGATCCAGGAAATCAACACAGCCGCTTGGATTTTACATGTAGTAGAACATATTTGCCGGAGTTCTTCGGTAAGGTTTCATGGAAGCTGGCTCTGCCAATATCTACTAATCACGATCTCCGTACGGGGCGCTCATTACAGACCAAAAAATGTATACTTGTCAAGTCTATAAAACATGGTATTAACAGCTTGTTTTATTTCATACCATTAAATTATCAATTATAAAGGGGATAAACACACTTAAATAAACATTAACAGTACCTACATGTGTATACATGTGGTATCAAAATTATGTGACATGGACTTAATAATCTTAGTTTGAAGATTTATTTAAATGAGGAAAACATAAATGAATCCCCCACATCATTATTAACCTAGACCTCGCTTATTGGGTATTACATTTTGAAACCTATATAATATTTCAAATTTATATATACTCCGTGAAAACTGAACGAATTTGTCTGTAAACATGTAATGTATTTACAGATATGTAGATGTAATCGGATTGTGCGCTGTTTATATCATCCATAAAATCATAACAAGGGCCATTCTGGATTATTTTTTGTGTTCATATATTAAGTGTTTTATAAATATTTTTTAAAATATAGTTTTTTTATCTTGGGTTTGTATACCTCGCCAGGCGAAGTAGCGAGGTATTATGCGAATCAGATAACTGCTTTGAAAGTATGCATAGTATTTTAAGTGCCATGCAATAAAGGGTAAGTTCAATATGCAATCAATTCAGTTCCATTTTTGTGTTGGTGCATATTCCCGAAGACACCGATAAATCTTAATGCAATTGAGATATAGGTACATGTAGGTATGCAAATGATTAGCGGTTGAAGTAGCATCAAGTATTTGTAGTGGAATAAGCAGGAACGCAGCAGCAGGAACGGTTGGTATCCGGCCAATATTTTTTGTTTGAACCGCACGCCGTGTGCATGCTCTTTTCGATGTACAATCGAGGTTTGAGTGCTAAGCCACACCTCTATGTATATTGGTATACAATGCATTATCATTCAAACGTGTGCACGCAAATAATATTAATATTTACAAGTCGGGGAAAAAAACAATAACCCTTAAATGTCACACTGACAAGATTGTAACATGTTTAGCTATACAACTCCAAATTTGCATTTTGAAAAGACTGATTACATTGTACATCGATTTTTGAGACTCGCAATCTTACAAAATATTGGTGACTCTGAAATGCTATAATAGTATCTAAAATGTTTCCCCAGGTAACAATATATATGACCACCAAAGACTGCTTTTTTACTCCTTTATATATAATTATTTTAGTTTCGGCAAGGATTTAAATTTAACTCCTTGGTTTCGGAATAATCTATTCTACGCTACATTTTAAAAAAAAATTTGATTCACTTCCAATAGAACGGTCGGTTTCAATCAGCAAGCACGAATCCAAGGACGAGTGTACCGGGTGTACGCCCCTCCACCTAAAATGAAATGTTTTTTGTTTGTTTGTATATCATATCTTTATTTTTCATAAATATTACCTCCAGATATTGGGTTTATACAAACTAGAAGTACCAAAATAATATAATTTGAAAAACGTTAACGAGAAATGAAAATATGATCAACTAAGGCCTTAATGACCTTTGTCCCCCATTTTTTAATCTCATGTATATATTATCAGAAGTATGAATAATAGTATGAAGTACCAAAAAATGAAATAAAAATAGCATACATGTACAACAAACAAAAAGGCTTGGATAGATTTTATCGGCAATTGGGGAAGGGGTGCACAAGCTTTTTTCCTGCAATCCAGACAGTTAATGTCATAATATTTAAGTCGATAGAACTCTTCTAATAATATGTTCCACAGTATTAAACTCATCAAAAAGCAATTAAGGGATTGGCTTTTAATTGTTATTGCAACTATTCAGGAATTGGTAAAAAATAAATTGATAGTGTAATTTTGATATTATATTATTCTGTTTCAAATATTAATCACAATCCAAGTTAAGATACGTGTACAGCTAGATTAGTTATTAATTTATTTAAAGTTGAGATATAAACGATAAGTGTCGATTTCAGTCTTGCCATGGACAAACATAATTTGAATTGCCTTTTAATATTTTTGTTCCAAAATCGTTGACAGTTGGGTAGAACAGCACAGCGGCTCATCCCTATCACATCGGAAGTTACTCCCCAAAGAAAACCTCCAGGTTGAGGACTCCGATTTTTCAACAAGCCATACGTGATTAAGAACAGGATGTTCATTTCATTTATGTAATTAACATGTAGTGTCCTGGAGCGTCAATCAATCGGCACGTAGTGTGTGCTCGCGGTGTGTATGTATTTGAACGTTTACTCAGCTCACTCCAAGGTCTGTCAATAAACATAATATATAGGTATACATATTGAGAATGCTGTTTGAGTCGTGCGTAACAATGCTTTTCCTCCACAGCTTGGCTTGCCGAAGAAGTTTGCTGAGACACTAACATAGCTGTACACAGCACATGTGGTTGCACTGCAGGGTAAGAAACTGATGGACGCTGTAAACTGCTACCACAGTGGAGACGATTATGGGCTTCTGTAAAAATCGAATTAACTGTTGTTTTTTTGTTATTTTTTGTTGTTGTTTTTTTCTTCTTTTTTTATTTTATATTCATAAAACTTGAAATAACTTGTAATTGATTAATAACTCCTATAATGTTTGCTCCTGAGCTAGTGAGTTTTTGTGGAAAGCAATGGATACTAACAAAACAATTTAGAAATTAATAGTTACCGGCAATATATTTCCGTAAACACGACAATTTTGATGTATACCATCATACATGGATGTTATGTCACTCATCTAATTTCTCCTTTTATTCTTAAAATGAAATTTGTCGTAGTGAAAAGCTGGGATTTAAAAGTTATTACATAGTATTCGCTTGAGAATATATGCATGTACAATGTACGTATTAACCATAGAGTAGTGACTTCAAGTAGTAAGGCTATACAATGTATTATATACAGTCCTTGATACAGTCCTATAAGAGGAAAAGATATTGCGGTTACTGAAGTACGTGTTAACAAAATTATTTTTTAAGTAAAACTGAAATATTTTTTTGAGAATATACTTTGTAAAGTTAATTTCAGATGTTAAATTGTAATTTTAAGGTCATCCAGCTTTCTTTTTTACAGTTTGGTTGAATATTATAATTTTCTTTAGTACCGCACAATCATAGACCTGTAACTATAGGTCTATGGAACTACCCGTGGAGACATGTAATGCTGTAGGTAGCTGTCGAATACTAGTAAATAAAATCATTACAAACAACGTGTGCATGCAAAAATCTATAGAACGTATAAGAGTCAAACAATTTTTCCAGTCTTGTATATGATCGATTTTTTTTCTTCGAAAGATCACCCATCAGTTAGGAATCTATGGACCCGACTGCCGTTTGACTCACTTTTAATGTGCACAATGTATTCGGAATAGATAAATAAGTTAAAAATCTCACGTACAGTACTAGTGTACAGCCGAATCTGTTCAAAACTGCTTAAAAATATGACATACAGGAAATCGGAATTTCATATGGTTGTCTTACTGTAACAAAAAAAAAACAAAACAAACAAAAACAAACAAAAAAACAATACACATCCATAACTACAGCATCAACCTTTCTATGTATTGGCCCGAGACAATTAAGCAATGACACCAGTATTTTAAAATATATCCGAATTTTAAATTGATAGACTAATTTAATTATTTTATATTATTTTTAACGGCACAAGTCCGAATTTAACTCGAAACATCGAATTTAATGTGTAAATCCGAAAAATTAGGCATTTCTCTTTTAAATTCGGTAAAACCTGAGGAAATTAGGCATTTTTAATGATCAGTGTTACAATACTCGAAGCCACTGACGTGACTTCCGAGTAAAAACGCTTTCGCAAACTTTAATAAAACGTTGGTGAATTGTTTATATTTATTGACGTAAGCTCCTTTTCGATTTTTATAAATTTCAGATTTTTCGTTTCCTTGTAATGATTTTTTTTTCCTTAAAAAAGGGGGGATTTTCAAGTTTTCAGACAATAACTCAAAAGCACTTTCACCGACTTTTATGAAACTTTCGTGAATCGTTTATATCTATTGACATAAGTTTCCTTTCGAATTTTATTAATTTCAGATTTTTCGTTTCCGTGTTATGATTTTTTTCCTTAAAAAGGGAGTTTTTCAAGTTTTCGGACAATAACTCGAAAACGCTTTCGCCAACTTAATTGAAACTTTGGTGAATTGTGCATATCTATTGACGTAAGCTCCCTTTTGATTTGTATAAATGTCAAATTTTACGTTTCCGTGTTATGAAAACGGCCAAGGAAATATTATTCGTTGAAAAAATTGTTTAATACAGACCATTTGTTGATGATCGACTAATAAATATAAAAGGTACTTGGTAACCTTGTCAGAAAAGTGTGTTTTAAACAAGATAGAAATGTATGGGTGAAAAATCAAGACAACAAACTTAGTTAATATTGAGGTAGCCTTTATAGTGCCAAATTTTTTGAGCATTTTTATTTATTTTCTGGGGGGGGGAGTATTCACAGTTCGAGTTGATCAAATAAATTCACTAAAAACATAAGGACAAGTTAAAAGGGCAACGGGTGTATCTTGCGTTTTAAAGCGCAGCTGTTTATATATTTTCTTTAATGAAAGAAAAAAAATGTAGCAACATGCATTGTTATAGAAGAAATTAGTTCAAAATATATGATAAAATGGGTTATTATCTAGAGAGATATGCAAAAAATAATACCAAGTTGAGCATTAAGCCTTATTTTTAAAAAATGGGAGAATTGAGTCTTCTTAACATATTTTGAACTCGTCAGTTTTCCTGTAACTTTATTGATTTATCTCTATTGTTTATTAATTTTCTTTAATGAAAAAAAATCTTCCGGATGCTACTATCATTTTGGAAATATTTCAAACAACCTTTTGTCTTCACATTTTTATCTGAAAACATTCTTTTAAAAACAATATTTCCCTATTCTTCTTCCTTTTTTTTGCTAAAAATCAAACATATAAATAAACAATTGTATGACTCTGTTTAAATGAAAACAAAAATTTCTTTGCGCTATTCTACTTGTTGTTTCTTGTCGCTTTTTGTCACTTCTTGTCGCCAATTAGTGAGACCCGCAGACTGACGTCATCAGTGAAACAGAAACTCCGCGTCTGTCTGAAAGGTACAGGACCACCGCTAATTTAAATCCCTGACTCTTCTGCATGTGTGTAAGTCATACAAACATTTGTCCCCCAATAACTGTGTTGATTTTCAAACTTGATATGTACGGTTGTACCAAATTAAGACATGACAGTAACATTTTGGGATTCGGTGCAGGAGGTATATTTCTGTTTTGACCACCACCGACCCCGAAAGGGATTAGATATGCCAGTACTTAAATTTGAGATTTCTGAGAGGTTTAAACTTACTCCTACAACGTAAGAAGTTTGAATTCCGTTCCCCCATACCCCAACTCTTAGGATGGCACCAAGTCAGAAAATAGCTTGCCAGATCGCCTCTGGCATTGCTGGAGTAGGTTTAACCTGTGTAATCACATCTTTGGATTTTTTAACGAAAAACGGGCTTAATATACATGTACGCACACTTATTTGAATTTCAGTGATAAATAGCAAGAAAAGAGTCGAATATTGCTATTTGTCACTAAAATTCAAACGACTGTGATGTATATAACTGCAAAGTCGGGTGAAGAGGCTTAGTATTTTGACCACTCGGCTCCATGAGGGTTAACCCACTGTATGAATAGTAATCAAGGGAACCAAGGTTCTAACAGTAATCAAAAGAAAGTAATACGGGGACAAAGATAATACATGGTCATGGAAAACAGACATATACAAAAAAAAAGAACATGAAGTACATGTAACTAAAATAATACAAAGTAGGTTAAGCATCCTCTGCTCATCTAGAAACACCCGCCTAGTTGCTCATAAAAAGTTCACGGTATTTGAAAGATGAAAGGTTTATACAAACTCATTCTAAAGTCCATAAAAAAAAATGGTAATAAGCTTAATCCACCACCGTCAAAACAAAAAAATACATGTATCCCCAGTGCCAAATCACAAAATAATAGATCAAGCTACGTTTTGCAGCTCAGCTCTATGTAACTGATTTTAACCTGAGTCCCGTGTAATCACACCTTTGGAGCTCTGGATTAGTTTCTATAACGAAGAACAGGGGTTTGATATACATGTACTTAACCAAGATCAAGTCTAGAGACTTCGTATTTTGATCACCAGTATGGGGGTAAACTAGATATGATAATGTAACACCCCCACACTACACTCCGTGAGGGTTAACACACTGTATGAAAGGTCTAAACTCATTCAAAAGTCGATGAAAAATACATTTGGTAAAAGTTTTATCCGTTTTTGGATTCGGCGCTGGAGATATTTATTTTGGCTTTGACCACCACCGTCAAAACAAAATAATATAATCAATGCCAAATCCAAAAAGGGCTTATACTAAGCTATATGTTACTGATTTTAAGAAGTAATAATTTAAATCCTATAGTTCTCTATTTATATTACAGAAAAATGGCATCTGAAAGCTGCAGCATCTGTCTGTTACTAGAAAGGACCAGCACTCCTGAAGTATGGTGTCCACAATGTGAGGAATCCCTCTGTTCAACATGTAGTGTGCAACACAGAGTACAAAGAAAAACAAGGGACCACAGCACCATACCTTATGAAGATTACCTAAAACTACCGTCTTTTATCCATAAAATTCAACTCGACTGTGAAGAACACAAGCACAAATATCAATTTTACTGTAAGTCTCACGATTGCCCTATTTGCAAAAAGTGTTTGCTGAAGTCACATAAAAAATGTGATGATACCCTAGATATAGACGATGTCATCCATAAAGTAAAATCTTCAGCAGTTTTTGAAGATATTTGGAGAGATATAAAATCGACTCAAGAAATCTTTGTGAATGCGATCCGTCATAGGGAAGAAAATATGAAAAACCTACAGGAAAAAAAGGAAAAACTATCAACAGAGGTGAAAAAAAGAACCCAAAATCTTATTGATCAAATTAAGAAACTAGAAAACAAAACATTATCAGAGTTAGAATCAGTTGTCAATGAAAATGTAAATGAAATCAAAGCCACCACAAAAATCCTGGAATCAAATAAAAGAAAACTTTGTGAGTTATTGGGACAGGAGGAACTCATTAAGAACCATGCATCAAATTTCCAAACATTCATAGCAACAAAACAAATGGAGAAAGAAGTTCAAGAATCAGGAGAAATCTTACACAAATTATCTGAAAAAGGAGCCATGGATAATACAGACATAGAAATGAATGAAAACATCACAGCAGACGACACAATTTTTGGAATAAAAACTCTGTGTGACATTAAAGTATCAAGAGAAAAAAAAACAACATCCATAGACATAAACAAACCAAACATAGGTCAGGCAGAGGTGAAGACAAGATTCCCCAGACAACTGACACTTAAACAACAGTTTACAGCACGTCAAGGTGGGTGTCGTGGTTGTTGTACGCTGCCTAATGGACTCCTGGTGTTGACTGATTATAACAATGGTGTAGTAAACATACTACACAGTAATGGTCAACACAAATCATCAGTCAGATTTAATAGAGGAGCATGTGATGTAACAGTCATCAATGAGAACCATGTTGCTGTTTCTAATCCTCTCCATGAAACAATCTCCATCATAGATGTAGACAGGAGTAAAATCATTAAAACACTTCAGATAAAGAGTTTAGTCACTGGAATTACACATAGTGATGGACATTTATACTTCTGTGTACCTCAGGTAGGAATCCGAAAAATTAATATAGATACAGAAAAAATAGACAAACTCCATGATGACCAGACTGTTGATTATCATTCATATATAGACACAGATGGCAACAGAATATGTTATACCTGTCCTCACAACGACACAGTTACTGTCTTAGATTCTGACCTCAGAGTTATCTTCACATTCAAGGATCACAATACAATGTCACGGCCTTATGGAATATCAATGGATGAACAGCAGAATATTTTTGTGTGTGATTATAACAAACATAATTTATTACTAATTTCAAGGGATGGAGATAAACATGAAGATGTAGCCGGTGGAGATGATGGGTTGTGTCGCCCTGAGTGTGTACATTATGATAAAGTGAACCATCATCTCACTGTTGTTGATTGGAATAATGTGGTCAGGATATTTACTGTATATTGACTTTTGATGGAGAACCAACACTGAGATAAATAAATTATTGAGATTAATTCGATTTCAAGGTAAGAAAATATGTTTTATTTTTTACATGTAGGGTTTGTTTTCTTAAAGAAATTTTAATAATATTATACATTTCTACATTTTTCTTAATTGTCAGACATAAATAAACATACATTTGTTCATGTGACAATTAACTTGATTAAAAGAAAAGAATCATGTTTTAATTATGGACTTCATTTTCAGAAATCTTAACAATATCTGACAAAATTTTCTACTTTTATCCTGAAATAAGATTACAAAAATATGATCATTATCAATTTATGAACAAATCTTTGAAATAGTACAGGAATTTCATATTGAGTACAGTGTGAAATAAATGATTTTTTAAAAATTATTTTATATTTTTTGATCAATCAGTGTTAGTCTTCATCAAGATTGTCAAATACATGTACATGTATCTAGTAGATGTGTCATCATTGAATTTTGAAAATAATTTTAGCTTTTTGTTGTATATACTTGCATTTTCATGTTTCTAAATAAATGGATTTTTCTTGTTTACAAACTGAAATCGCTTTTCGCCGGGCTATTGAAATATGTACATTTCTTGTTTCGGGCTAGTTGAATTTTATACAGTCCTCTATTGCTCGGGCTAGTTGTTGAGAAATTTGAAGCAAAGGACTGTGAAAAATTAGCACATTAAAATATTTTTTATAGAATCAAAAATTCTAATACTAGTATTACTTTGTGTAAATGTCTAACACCATACATGTACAACATCAAAATATGAATGTGGTCTAAATTAAGTACATGTATTAGTGATTTATTCATACCCAGTATTTACATGCAGGTCTTTAAAAATAACTTTCTTTAAAACAATAATAAAAAGAAGTACAGTCATCTGATGTACATGTAGCATTTTTTAGTCATGATTTGAATTCAATAGAATTTTTTGGGCAACATGTGATCTCCTTATACATGTAAGTCTTCATTGCTTCGACTAAAATGGATTTTTTTTATAAGATTGATTTATTTCTGTTTTTTTTTCTTGAAATATGAATTACATGTAGTGTATATTATTGAAAGATACTACTAAGGACATTAAATTACCCTCAACAGTCATTACATGTACTTGCAACTTCAATTATATATAGAATTATCTCAAATTCATTGATTTACATATAAAATGTTGATTATTTTTGTCAGTTGTTGTCAATATATACAATGTACATGTATGTATGTGTATTCGTTTTTATATATCTAGCACTAACAGGGGCAGATGGAGAAATTTTGAAAAAGGGAGGAGTGCCAGGTTATTATTTGCTCATTAAGGTCCGTAGATTGCAAGAATTTAAAAAAAAGAATTCGGGGGGGGGGGGGGTGTACACCCTGAAACCCTGGATCTGCCACTGTAATTATGTTAACACTAATACCTGTTTTTTATGATTAGTTCAAATTCAATGAAATCTGACAATTTAATAGGAAAATCTTATGTTGCATGATGCGTGTGATGAACAATGCAAATTAGTATTTTTATGACTAACAAGACTATAACATGTACATGTAGTTTGAATGGTGCATGGAGAATGATTTGGAATTTTTTTTCTCTTGATGGACTAGGACAATATTAATTTATCTTGATGGACAAGGCCCGGTAGATGGTGGATTTTACACAATTGGTGAATTGAGATTTTCCCATTGGGGACAAGGCCAACACATTTCATTATGATGGATATGAATATTCATAATGCTAATGACAAACCTAATATTTCATTTTCATCATCATCAAAGATGTGACATGATATTCATGATGCACAAGTCTGATATGAATTAATCTATATGGATGGACTTAATATGAATTTTGTTATTAACCACTGGATATACTTTGATAGACTTTGCCAATTCATGGAAATCATCTGTTGTGGCTTTTTGAGTTTTTAGATGAAAGGCTGGACTATGATGTTTATTGATTTTTTGTGTAGATGGACTTTGTATAGCAAGAACTTTTTTTATACTGAGCTTGGCAAAAAATGGGTTTTTCAAATATGTACATACATGTTTACATGTACATGTATTATAAACTGTGTCTTTATTATTTATTGTTATTTGTTTGAACTTACATGATATTTTTAAAGGGTGAAATAACTATTACACTTATTAAATAGAGGTCATTAATATGTATAAAAAAGTTTTGTTTGTGATTGTAATGGAAAACAAGTTTAGGGGACGACCATTTGATTCTGAAAAGGGGTTGGGGTGCACATTTTGAGTAGTCAGAATATTTATTTGCAAAAGGTTGCAGGGCAACTTATTTATTTCATGAGCTCGAAGGACAGATTATTTAATACATGTACCTATCAATTAGGCAAAAATATATTGTGACCTGGTTTTTAACGTACTTTTGGTTTTACCGGAAATTGGCGGAAATTACCGTTTTTGTCAATTTTGGAGAAAAAATGTATTAGGGTCAGTCGGAAAACCCGAAACAGATATATTTTTTTTTGTCCTTACAATTAACCAGATTGATTGAGTCAGAATATTTATTTACATTATCAATTAAGCTGGGTAACTTATTTTCAGCTTAGTACATTTTGGAGAAGCGGTCATGTTTATTATCAAAAACTGACATCTCAACCCCCTTCCTTCGGAATCAAATGTCGTCCCCTTAAGTTATAAAAGGCTGAGTATGTAAAACCCAGGCAGATCTTATGTCATATGATATTGGTGGCACAATGTTTGTATCCTATGAATGTTCATGAGATTTTTTGAAATCTACAGTGAATTGCTTAGGAAATGACTTTAAATTTCCTAACGAAGGAACCAATTTTTGCATGAAATAAAGATTTGTCTACTTTTTTAACACATTTCAATGTTTCTATGCACATGTAATTTGTTTCTCTTCAGCCATTGCAGTTTATCTAACTAACTGGTTTATTTTGAGGAAGGATACATTTGTGACATGTAATGGAAGAAAATTTATTGAAAACAAAATTTGTCATGTGCCATCAACTGCCTGGTTTTTTGCATGGACTCCTATTTAAAGTCACTGTGACAATAACTTACAAATGACCATATGACAGTTTTGATAATGTATGAAGTACATGTAAAGTTTCCATTCAAAATTATTAATTCAAAACCTTTATGAAGACATTTCACTCTTTAATCATTGGTCTAATTGTTGTTTTCTTTAAATTTTAAGAGAAGAGTTATTGCTCTTGAATTTTTCAAATATTCTGAATTTTACTTCTAGTTCAAATTAATTTTATATAAATTAATTTGAGATAAATACTGTAATCTGATTGATTAAAATAATTTTGTTATATCTCAATGGATAAAAAAAATATTGGGACATCCCTATTGAGTAAATTCAGAGCTATTTTTCTCATGTTTAAAGATAAAAATATGCTTTAAAATTAATTTATAAGAATTGGCTATGATAAAAATTTTGTCTTTTGAAAAATAAAATAACATAAATTTTCCATGTGCATATTGTTTATTCAACAAAGTGCAATAAACAAAATATGCACATGGAAAATTAGTTATTTTTCAATAAATAAAATTTTCATTATTGCCAATTCTGAAATGACTTTTGTAATTGGCTTTAAATACTGCTGTTGTATAAAAAATAAAATATTTTATGAAACTCTATATTTGTATACCTTCAGGGGCAAATTCAATATCCTTGCCTTGAGTAAGAGTGATTATGGGATCAATGTTTTCTGATTGGCAGTTTTGCATGTACTATGTATCCATTGGCACCATGAAAACTGATTTGTTCAATGTGTCCTAGTTTTCCTTTCCTCTTTCGTCTACCCTGGACTTGACTTTTTATGAGCAATTCAGCGGGTGTTTCTAGAAAAGCAGAAGATTGCTACCCTATTGGTGCACCTAGTCCATGCTCCAAGTTTTTAGTAGCGTCTGAGTTGCTCATTTACTTTTGTTACTTTGTGTGTATAATTTTAGTTACTTTATTTTATTTGTTGTGATTGTCTATTTTCCATGTCTGGTCTTTGTCCCTTGATTACATTTATATCAGTCCGACAATAATAACATTTAATATGACACACACATAGATAGTCCAGTCTCATATCAGTCAGACTGTAACAATTAGTAGGTAACACACACAGAAAGTCATGACTTATAACAGTGACGGTAACCGGCTTATATCAGTCAGACTGTAACAATTAATGGTAACACATAGAAAGTCCAGGTCAGACACTAATTGTTGATATGCAACACACATAGAAATTCTGGTGTATATCAGTCGGACTAACTATTAGTATGTAACACACAGAAAATCCAGGCTCATATCAGTCAGACTGTAGCAATTAAAAGGTAACACACATAGAAAGACCTGGAGGTTTATATCATTCATACTGTAACAGTCACACACAAAGAAAACCCGGACTAATATCCGACTGAAAATTAGTTGGTACATTTAACACACATTAAAAGTCCTGGCATATAACAGTCAGACTGTAACTATTAGTACGCAATACATAGAAAGTCCTGGCTTATATCAGCCAGACTGTAACAGTTAGTACAACTTTTAATGTATACACATAGAAAGTCCAGGGTTATATAAGTCAGACTGTAACAATTAGTAGGTAACACACATAGAAAGTCCAGGCTTATATCAGTCAGACTGTTAAAACAGAAGGTAACGCACATACAAAGTTTGGGTTCATATCAGCAAGACTGTAATAATTAGAGGGTAACACAAATGGAAGTCCTGGCTTATTTCAGTCAGGCTGTGACTCTTAGTATGTAACACAAATGGAAAGTCCGGGCTTATATCAGTCAGATTGTAACAATTAGTAGGTAACAAACATAGAAAGTTCAGTCTTATATCAGTCAGACTTTAACAATTCGTATGTTGCACACATAGAAAATCCAGTCTTATATCAGTCAGACATTTATAACAGATGGTAACACACAAAGAAAGTCCGGGTTCATATCAGCCAGACTATAATAATGAATAGGTAACATACATGGAAAGTCCTGGTTTTTATCAGTCAGGCTGTGAAACGTAGTATGTAACACACATAGAAAGTCCGGGCTTATATCAGTCAGACTGTAACAATTAGTATTTAACACACATAGAAAGTGCGGGCATATATCAAAACAGGAAATGAAGAGACAAATTCTTATAAATACAAATGGATAAAAAACAGAACACCATACAATTACATGAAAACATGAAGAAATACAGTACACAAAACCTGAATCTCTTGAAATATAAACTCCCGCTAAAAATGAATGTGACATAAGGTGTTTCAAGGGGTAAAATCTAACTGAAAATATCTTGTCAATAGGGTATGTAAGTCTCGTCACGTGATTACGTGATTTCATGAGAATGGGTCTTCATCTCCCATTCAAATGCATAGAAATTCGTCATTAACATAGCATTGAGTTCAATGTTAAAGCAAAATATATTTTTGTGAAAAAATACTGATAAAAATGACAAATATCTAGTTCTACTGAATAAAAATGTCAAGAAAAGCTTAGAAATACAAGATTTTGCATAGTGATACAGCGTTTTCATTTCCCGGAAGTGAACAATAAAATGCAGATCGGCCTTCATATTTCTGCATCTAAAATTCCGGAAGGAAAACTGTAACTCGAACGAGACTTGCAAACCCTATGCTTACTGTGAGTTAGAGACTTCATGCATTGTACTTGTCACACAAATTGTGTTGAGGGCCGTAAAACGTCTGTAGTTTTTTTTTATAGCCGAACTTAACACGGTCTTAGAAGTTTATTTGATGCTACAAGCTGAACGGTTTCCTCCAGTTACCTAATAAATACCAGCTGCACGATATCCTCCAGTTACAAGCTGGACGATGTCCTCCGGTTACCTAACAGTTACCAGCTGGACGATGTCCTCCACTTACCTAATAGTTATAACCTGGACGATGTCCTCCACTTACCTAACAGTTACCAGATGGACGATGGTCTCCAGTTACTTAACAGTTACAAGCTGGGCGATGGTCTCCAGATACCTAACAGTTATCAGCTGGACGACATCCTTCAGTTAACTAATAGTTGTATATGACTACTTGGATGATTATTACATTGCTACCAACATTTATAATTCACTATTTTAATGTAAAGAACAAAAAACAAGGATGTTTACAGCTTTAATTCTATCATTTGACAATCTGCCAGGTTACAGTGAATTTTTTTATTACAGTGCCAATATTTCCAAAGTTTTATCTGCATAACACCCTAAAACAGTTCCTTATTGGATATATATTTAGCACCAACGTCTACATAAATGCCAGTGGCATGTGGCAACCTCCAAAAAAAATAATCATGCATTATTAACAGTACTTACATGATGTAACTTTAATTAGATGATTATACATGTAAAGGGAGTGAAGGAAAAGATAATATTACATTTTGTATTCCATGCATTATGTTCAGCAAATAAATTCCAAGTTCAAACCCGGTCATCCAAAGTAGCAAAAATCGAGATAACAATTAAGTAATAAGGGACATGTATAAAAAATATTATCTCGCCACGGCAAGTTATTATCTCCCCATGGCGAGCTTGAGGTATGTTTTTTTCAGAACGGCGAGTTACCTATCTTGCCACGGCAAGTTACTTCACAAGGAGAAGTCATCAACTGTTATATAAGTTCTCAAAACAACCCTTTAAAAAAGTTAGTTACTGGTTTCTATAGCTTCCGCAATTCAAAGATCGTGCCACATAAAATAATTTTAAATGATCTCCCAACTTGTAAATTATATGATGCGCGTGAAGAGGACTTGTTCCACTATCAAAACAAACAGAATGTGTGTCTTATAATATGGCAAAAGAAAGATTTACTAGAGGTCAAACAAGGACAGGAAAGATTTTCAGAAGTTATATCTTTATTGCATAGTCATTTATCATAAACATACTCATACATTTTAGTGCTAGCTTTGAAAATTAATTAAGTAATTAACTTTGTACTTGTGCAAAAAAAAGAAGTTCTTTATTATAGTATTTTGTACTTCTTGAATAAGTTCAGATGTATATGTATGATTCCTTTATATACATGTATAACTAAGTTATAATGATGAACTAATTTATTTTGATTTTCTATGTATGGCCTATTTTATTTGTAGACTTGTTCAATCACTATTACCAGTACAAATTAATAAATATGTTTTCTTCAAAAGTTACATAGTTTTCTCTCCATATAATTGTCAAATGCTAAAGGAAGGTATGTAATGGTAACTGGTTGGTTTAATAGTTACATACATGTATCTAAATGTAATAGGGAACAGTAGTTACAATAACTGTACAAACTATACATGTTACTAGTTAAGCATGCTATCAGTGCCCTGCAAAATGGAATATACAAGTCCATAATACTACATGAATGTTTCTAATTAACTAAAGATATGGTTCATACAGATTCTGAAGAAATCAAACTTAGTCTTGTTCTTCTTTGTAATTTCATGTTCCCGTGTTTTCTGTTGACTTTTTCGCCCAGAATTTAAAACCCTTTTTATTGCGACTTCAGTGTGAGTCATTTTCTTTTTTGATGACTATATGATGTTCCATAGAAACTCTCTGTTTTGTTGTTTCAATGAAATTTCATATACAGATTAAATAAAAGGTTTGTTCTACATGTATGTGTTGCATGTGCATGTACTAGCAAACTAGTTTGCTGTTTGCAGTATATGATCATGTACAATATACATGTAACCCTTAATAGAAATATTTTAACAAATATGTACATATGAATGTGAATATATTAGTAATTTTCGTAGATTAAAATTCAACTATTTAGAAAAACATCCAATCCACGAAACATATCTCTTGGAGTTTTTTTTTAATGAAATCATGTAGTGGTGAGTAGCTGTCAGATCTAGTACCCAACCCTTATCATAATGTTGGATTATAAACAAAATATGTCGTTTTACGACAAAGCTCATCTATAATTAGATTTTAGAGAGAAAAAAATTCATCAATACCCCAGCTTAATGATTATCATCTATTCACAGTTAGATTTTCCTACATGTGTCATATAATTCGAGGCATGTTTAAATGACACAACCCTATCATTTTATCAATTTAGATTGAAAATCAGAACTGATATAGCAGTCGCCAGAACTACATACATATTGAAGATATGTAAAGCATTTTAATTAGCACATGAAATTATCTTTTACACCGCTGCAAGAAAATAGATCCATATATTTAAAAAAAAATATACGAAATTAAATTCCGCATTTTTTACCCAGATAAACAAACAAAACCCCAAAAAACCTGTTAATCTGAACAGCACATGGGCGGATTCAGGCGGGGCGTGGCGGGCGTGCCCCCCTAAAATTTGCAAAGCATGGATTGTCAAGGGTAGGTTTAGGCGGTTTTAGATTTAATTTCTCGCTAATTTTACCACAATAAAAGGAGTGACTTGGTTATTCTAAAAATGCATTTTTCCCACGAATTGTGTACGTCTGCGGTATTGTATTATTTTAATTTGTAACTATTATTCTATTTCGTTATTTGGCCACATTTTAAGAAACATTATGTTATTTCAAAACTAGATGTAACTTGTATTATATGTGATAATATAGCTGTACACGAGTGTAAAAGGACTTGAAATGTGTACCATGTAAACACTCTCGACTTTGAACAAAACACAAACTTGTGCACTGTTTCGATGCCACGTGAATTTTTGCGTACTATTTTAAAGACTAAATTAGTGTCATTTATGCTGAGTATCATGGTGAAATTTAATTAGTGGGTTTAATGTTAATATGCTCCCGAAGGGGGCGTTTATGGTTGTATTATCAACTTGTTTCTGTATACAAGAAATAACATCAATATCCAGTTTGTACCTTCATTTTCAGGAGCTGAAAAACAGCATAATGGCAGCTTCATTTGCGTATACTTGTATATATGTGATTGGGAGCGAAACCAGTCTCAGAAAATAATCGCTAGTTTCGATAATTAAATACAAATCAAATCATAGCTTTTCCAAGATAGGGTTGGTCATAAAAACCTGCAGTATGGCGATAGATGTTTACGAAAATTACGTAATCAATATTACCCATAATTCTCTGTCATAAAAAAATTGCGAAACGAAAACGAAAAAAAATGAAACGAAAATAATCGAAAAAAAAAAGAATCGAAACGAAACAATGCGATAAAATGAAGAAACTCGTAACAAAAACGTAATTAAACGATACAAAATGAAACAGAATGAAGCGAAACTAAATTGAGTAAAAGAAATCTTTTAACACGTTTCGCAAATTATAAGAACCATAATGCAAACCCGTGCCGGACAATTAGACCCAAAGCCATTTCCGACCATTCCAACAAATAATTCCTTATGAATGCCTGACTTTTCGGCCAATAGACACATCATACCATAGTTTAAACATATTTATTCAGCAAAAAAAAAACTCGTTATTTAATACCAAACAATTTTATATGTGACAGAATCGGGAACAAGCTTCAAGGCTTTTACAAGCCCATCACCTGCGATATTGACAGAAATATAATACAAGGATTGCATGCTCTTAATAACATAATCTAATCTGTTAACAAATTGTGTAAAAGGAAATGGTGAAGAGTTCAATTCGGAAGAAAATGAAATTAATCAAGTTGCAATTCAGCTAATAAATCTCTTACTCTTTAGAAGAAATTTCTGCACCTTGATAAAAACTGGCTTATTTTGATCATCGGGCAACTGATCAGAACCAAATAGTAAAATATCGGTATTTAACATAACTGGTAACTTTATGGAAAATAGAGTCTCATTGCAAAGTTCTCGATATCTATCACAATGTAATAAATGAGATATTGATTCACTTCTTCCGCAAACGCAATTCGGTGAATTCACAAGGTTGCGGGAAAAAAGATGTTCATTTAAAGAACTACAATTCATTCGCAGTATACTATATAAAATCTGTCCAATTCTTGATCCGGTATGATAATAGGCAGGACATTTTTTTAAAGCTTCGTAGGTGATCTTTAAACATGTTTAAAGATCTGGAATCACGTATACAATGAGGCAATTTATTCCATAATTTAATGGCGGACGGTACGAAATATTCTAAATACAAATTTGTGCGAGTACGAATCTCAGTTATATTCCGAGATTGACGCGTGTTTTGGGTATGCCAATCTGTGATTTATAAGTTTGGTATAATATTACGTAGATAAGCCGGTGTATCATTTGTCAAAATCTTTTGAAGTAATAGTAATCTATGCCGTTCTCGTCTTACGGAAAGTTTTTCCCAACCATCTTCTTATACATGTATATTCTATCGATT
This sequence comes from Perna viridis, assembly GCA_037379345.1. Classification (NCBI taxonomy): domain Eukaryota; kingdom Metazoa; phylum Mollusca; class Bivalvia; order Mytilida; family Mytilidae; genus Perna; species Perna viridis. The sequence goes on from CM074523.1 coordinate 17,575,135, forward strand.
GAGGTAAGTTTTGTAGCCCCAGTTACAATTCTTGCGGCGTCCAGTTGAAAGTTTTCAACTTTATCGATGAGGGACTGGTTGTTACAATCCCAGATTACATCTCCATATTCCAAAATAGGTGGAATAAAACTCATATATATTCTCTACAAATTATATCTATCGACTGAGAATTTGAGTTTTCTAATTATGTTTAGTCGCTTAAATGCTTCTTTAACGATATATTCAATATGATCGTGCCATAATCCAATGTCCGATTAGTATAATGCTTTAGGATATATATCATTACAATATTGACCATATTTGAAAGTTATAAGTATAATATATCAAATCAGAGCTGACAAAAATTATCAAAGTTGTTTCTAATTAATATTTTTCGGGGGCGTTAAAAGGTTTCGCCTTTATCATATTATTAATATATTAATACAACAAATTTGTGTTTTGATGCGTTGATCCCGGTTTCTTATGTATATCTTATCCCCTTTTTATTCTAAAGTAAATTTTCAAACAAGCGACATAATTTGATTCAGTACATGAGTACTTTGATTTCAGTGAGAACTTAATTATTACCCATTTTTGCCTTCGTGTTTTAATGAGTTTGTATTAAAAATTAGGTATTTAAAAAAGTGAACATTTATTACAACATATTGAAGAAATACGCCGGATATACTAACATGTCATACAACGTATTTATTCCATAACGAGATCCGATATTAGAAACTGACCACATGTGCGCTTGGCAAAATATGGAAGGACGAATTTTAGCCACCTTGATGCATAAAAGTAAAAAGTCCTTGGGATTATCTCTTTCCTCATGTTTCAATAATCCTCGATAATATGGCAATTAAAAAAACTGCTATGCCTACGTATTTTATCCAAGTATAAAGTTTGCTGATCGAATTGAACAGCGGGAAAGTCATATTTTTTAAATTTTTTTTCGATGAATTTTATCAAAAATGAAATATCAAAGCTTGTTAATAATCCTGGGCATAGCACTTTTCTAAAAGTACTTTTAACGCCAAATATTTTTTAAGGTATTGGTTATATGGATCTGTTGGGATTATCACGCAGGACGTTTCGGTTTGTGAAGTTCGTCCATATGTCTTTAAGGTACCAGTATCGTATTGCATATCCCTGAGCGTGTGTACGTCAAAACATGGATGCTATTAAAGTATAGTGCATTTTCTTTTTGCCTCTTTACATACCAATGTTTTGTCAAAAGATATAAACAATGACTTATAAAATAGAGCAAACACATTGTAAGATGAAGAACTTTTTTAAAAGAAAATCTAACATAATATCATAAAAATGTTCCACTGAAAAAGTTGGTTTGGTGAGTGCAAAACGAAAGTGAAAGTAGGGAAAATGGCTATTTATAGTTCAAGACTACTTTTCTGTCCGATCTTCGTGGACACACCCTATTTTCTTTGCGGGAAATTATTTTTTTCACATGTCCTTAGAAATGCTACATAAGTGAAAGTTTTATTGAATCAATTTACATATTTTTTTAAAAAATCCTAAAAATATGCACTTCACTATAGAAGTCTATTGGAAAATTAATACGATACTGAGACCACCTTAACCACCCTGCGCAAGTTGTCGGTGGGTTACGTCCCTTTGAAAAACTTGCTAAAATGGCTTACATTCCGTAAATATGATCATGAAAACAACCATTACATGTAGCTCCTTTGACATACTCTGATAGAACTGTATCGGTACGTGATTTGGCTTCCTATGTCGATATTGTTTTAGTTTTTGGTACCAAAACTTCTTGTTAACAATTTACTTTTGAATATTGTACTTCCTAAGCATTTGGTACTTGATGCTGCGGATTAGAGATTACTCCATGAAACACGTTTACGACTTACCGAAATTTGCAAATATTGATATTTATACGATTAGTATTTTTGAATTATGTCCTAGAGTCCGATCCAGACATTAAAAAAAGGATTTTAGGCTATAATTTTGCCCGAATTTGGTCCAAAATGAAGAAAATCTTCGAACAAAAAAGGGTGAATATGTATGAATTCTATCATAGCATAGGTGAGCAAGATAAGTTTTCAAAATAAATATTTTCAACAATTTGTGTTATCGGTGCCGAGTTTGTCTTCCTTTTTCGAGATTTTTTTGGTTCAAAGGATTTACTTTTTAGTAGCACTCCAGATTCGAATCATGCAAAATATGATTTATGGTTGGAAAAGCATACATATTTTGATTTTTGATATTTTGTTCAAAATGTTATTATAGTAATAAACAGAAATTAACATGTGGATTTTCATAGAACCCTTGTTCTTAGGGGATAAAAGTTATGTAGAATGCACTGTAAAATTAAAAACTAAAGGAGATACCCCTGTAAATGACACTAGAAACTGTTGGATTTTCAATTTGGATTATTTCCTAAGAGCAAACAGATAGGAATGAATAATTGTACATTTCATCTTATAGACCTATAAAGCAACATAATAACTGGTAGCATTTTTGCATGCGTATTACATATTACAGAACTTGCATGATTCTTACAAAAACTACTAATTAAATCTTGAACTTTCTTCGTATTTGGTAGATAAAAGGCTGTTGATTTTAGGATTTATATTCTTGAATTTTTGAATTGATGACGTTGGGACCGATCGGAAATTTTGAAAAAGGGGACCAGGCTATAATTTTGCGTATTTTGCCCAAATTTAGTCCAATATAAACATTTCCATCTCTCAGGAAACGCCACAGATTTGATGACAGTTTTTGATTAAAAAATACTGTAATGTTAATATGTTAATGTCGTGAACCAAAAGTTTCCACAAAGACAAATGTAATGCAAATATTCATTAAAACCTAAAAGAAAATGAAGAGCTACAAAAAGTAAACTACCAAACAAAAAAATTAAGACGATTTAACTTAAATATTTTCAGCACATGATGGCGGATACGGAAAGGCGTTTCTAGAGTTAAAATCCCTCTGCACCTTTGTTTGGAAATGATGTGTACGTGGGATCGAACAATGAGTCAATTTATGATAGGCTATAAGCGTTAAAATATCTCATTAATGAATTCAAAATGCTTTTTTTAATTCCCCCCCCCCCAAAAAAAAAATGCTTTTTTTTAATTCCCCCAAATGAAATTCTGGATCCGCCTTTTTTATAAGTTTGAGTTCAACTGATATTTTGTTAACAAAATGTACAAAGTTTAACATAATAAAACATTTATTAGACTAAGTACACGTGTATTAATGTCGTGCAAGTATGAAATTTATATGTTAATTTACAAACTAAAATTGCAATATTATCAGTCATATACATATATTTATATAAAGAAAATGCATTACACATCCAGAACAATATCTAATCTCGACGTGTCATTTTCACTGAAACATTTTTCAATTTTTGAAGTACATGTAGCATGGAAAATCGCGTTGATTCAACACCCATTGATACTTTGTATGGTCAATGTACAAGAGAGAACTTGGCAACGGAAGCCGGTTAGGACCACTTGAAAAAGGTTACGTCGTAATAGCGAAAAAGTTATGCCGTAATTACGACATAGTAAGTTGTAATTTCTACATATGATATCGTGATTTCGACATCATACATTTTTTCAAGTGGCCCTCACTGGCCTTTTTTGCAATATTCATAAACATTGCAATGATTTACAGTGTAAGACTATTTCAAAAAAATATTGAAGACTAATTATAACAAAATGTATTCTGATTAGTTTTAGTTTTTAATGTGTAAATAGAATGTAATTACATGCTAATGAACAGACAATTACTAAGCTTACTAGGTATAATTATATATAAACAAGAATCAATTCACAGATAGATGTACAATGAAGTGTCATGTACAATGCAACCATGTACATGTATTTTAGAACCCTCCTCGCCACTTTACATGTATATAAATCTATTAACTTATCTATACGACTTCTACGTATATATATATTTTTTTTGTAAAATCATATTACTAAGATAAGAATCAAGCACATTTTTGGAGATCTATTTTACACATGTGCTACTCCTTTAAAATGTATATCCCCAAATCGCCGTTTCGTTCACTGTCATGCCCTCGCCGACCAGCATGGTAATGGACGATTTAACAGCTACATTTGTACCTCCCGATCAAACCCTCCCGCACTAAACCTTCCAGTCTGACCTGATTAATGGGTGTCTTTTATTTAATTTTCCTTTCATCCCTCATTACGATATAGCGGTCACCACCATCATAGCCTGTAAATTGTGTGAAGCCTTGATCCTACGCTATACATTAGCATTTTTAGTTTTTAATCCCAAATCAAAATCCGCCGCCGCCACCACCTCCGCCACCATCCCCACCGCCGCCGCCACCTCCATCGCCGCCACCACCTCCGCCTTCACCTCCTCCCCAACCAGTATGATGATGCCCGAATTGTCCGCCGCCGCTAACTCCCTTGATAAATTTACAGAACAGGATAAAACCGGTGAAGAATAAGACACCAAATGCTACAAAAGCTCCAACTACTACCCATTTGGTAGTGTCGTCGTCGTCCGAACCAATATCACATGATCCTGAGGTCAAAGCAAGCCTGTTTCGAAATTTTAAAAGAAGACAACATTTATTTTACAAGTACAACTTTTAAAATTTCAAGCATCTTTATTTCAGAAATTTGAGTTTTAAATTAATGTATGATAAATTAGAACACCAAGACCAACACGAGGTACATGTAGTATGTAATTTACGCTAGACTCGCTGGTCCCAATTTTAATTTGACAAATGAATCTGCAGAGAAATTTTCTCTGGAACTTATAGTTACATCCCTTTTACCGTTAACAATAAAATGTAATGTTTTTTTTTCACTATATTAAAATTCTATATTTAAACATTTTTGTATACAGTATTAAATAGACATTCTTTAACTAAACATTTGTTTACTAATTCCGCGTAATTAGGGAGCACTACAGCTAAGAAATTTGCGAAATATTGATACATGCTTTGAAAGCCTACATTTTTTTAAAATTTTTGATATCTTGTTGAAAATGTTCTGTTAAACAGAAATTAACACGTGGCTTTTCATGTAACCCTTTTAATATAAGAAAATATAAATTACATGTATACAAAAATGTACTGTAGAATTCAAAATTAAGGGAGATAACTCAGATAATAACATTGAAATACTGTAAGAACTATTGGATTTTCGATGTGAATTATCACTTAAGACCAGACAAATTGGAATGAATAATAAATACATTTCATCATAAAGACCCATAGAGCAACTGTACATGACTGTATGAAATAAAAGTGTGTAGCCTTTTTCAGTTGTATCACGTATTACAGAACTTTCATGGTTCTTACGAAGACTTGAAATTTGAGAAAATGACTCATATCTTAGCACTTTTCATGCATTTACCCGTCAATAAGTCATTATCACAAAGACAGTTCACATCTACATGTACATGTACTTGAAGGGTACCATATAAAGTAAAAGAAATGTGGACTACATGTCGGAAAACACATCCCACCTTCCGCATTGGCATTGCTGTGGTAAAAAGACCACAATTAATCCACATCTTGATACATAAATTAACGAACGTAGAATAGGCCACAATCAACTCGAAAGTTGCCACGGTGAAAAAGGCCGCACCTCACAGCTTGACCATGTTGACAGTTACCGTGGTCAAAATGGCGGCAACCCAAATTCATATCCAAATCGATATCTCAACAGTTGGCACGGTCAAAAAGACCAAAACGCACATCTTGACATTTTACATTGACAAAAATAAACGCACACTTTTACACTAGCCATGGTAATAAACACTGCAACTGAAGTATAGACAGTTGCCATTGTACAATGTAAATTTTTTTTTTCTCCCAGTCCAAGCCGGTGATAGAACCAGCGGTTGGTGATAAAATTTCTGCGATAGTTTACTCGCCATTCCACATCTGAGTTTTCAGCAGATTTCATGGGAGAAAGTTATCTTCTTCAGCCTATCTTTGATTTAAATTATTCTTCCAGTCTCTACGGTAAAATCAAGATTTGATCATGCTGGCTATAAAGCTCGCATGTTGAAACTTAATTTTACCATCTCGAGAGGAGGATTAATTCAAACGGAGAATCTTTATATTTTCCTCTACTTTACAGCACAAGAAGCGCTTTTCTATATATCGTAGTTTAACGTTTATCATATGATGCGGCACGAGAAATGCGCAAATACATTACGTACTTACTTGTATTTATTAACCATAAACTTAACGCCTTCCCCGAACTGGTCACTGGAGAGGTAAAAATCTCTAGTCATTTCGTATATTAAATGAATACAGTCGGACGATAAAATGACATGTGCCGCTTTTCCAACAGAAGTATAAATCTGTAATTAAAACAAAATTGTGTTACTGTAATAATTGACAAGTGAAGTTTCATACTTGTCATTAAAAATACTTCATATACTTGTACATGTACATTTGTATCGCATGATACTGTACATGCATTAAAGTTATATGCACATTATATACACATTATTTGTATTACTATGCGTATTTTTGTCTATTCTTATATACTGTTTCTGTAATTAAAACAAAATTGTGTTACTGTAATAATTGAAAAGTGAAGTTTCATACTTGTCATTAAAAATACTTCATATACTTGTACATGTACATTTGTATCGCATGATACTGTACATGCATTAAAGTTATATGCACATTATATACACATTATTTGTATTACTATGCGTATTTTTGTCTATTCTTATATACATATATTATAGTATTATTGCGTAAGGTTTTCCATATTGGTTGAGTTATTTTTCCGAGGCTAGCCATATTGGACTGAGGCCACGCCTCAGTCCAATATTTCTAGCCGAGGACCAATAACTAAGACAATATGGAAAACTTTTCGCAATAATACTATAATATATGTACTATATTATATTATACCTTTATTGCCTCACTAGTCCAATACGCTAGGCCAATATTGATTTTAACCAGTCCAATATGACGTATTGGACGGCTATATCCCGTATTGGCGCACTTTGTATTTTGTATCGTATTGGCAGTTTTGATCATGTTTATGCCAATATTCGAACGTTAGTTAATAATATATGTTAATAAATATGTAATTTTATATTGGGTCTGTGATAGGTTTGAGGTATGTCATATTGGTCGAGGCGGTCGTATTGGTCCCGAGACATCGCCGAGGGCCAATACGGCTGTCAAGGCAAATATAATTGACCGAAACCTATAACAGGGCCAATATGAAATTAACATATTTATTGACAATTGTATTAACCAACTCAACCAGATGATTTATAGAACTGTTGTTTTCGTGTTTTACCAAGAACATGTACGTTTATTTGCATTAATCAGTCTTAAATATCCTTTTTGTATAAAACGGAAGATTTTTTTTGTGTTTCTGCAGCTTTTAGTCCTGGTGATCAAAGTTCATGAAATCCAATTCTAAAAAAAATGGCGGTGTCAAACGTCCGGAAGTTATAATGCCATATTGGGCCTGGTTTGGTCCACATTGGCCCTCTTTTTTTTTCATATTGGCCCCTTATAAATGCCTGGTTTGAATTCATATCAACTGGTCAGTTTTTGACATAATTTAACGTATTTTGGGTAATTGGTTAAAAACCTTCCGTATAATTTATATACATTACGGTTTTTACATATTGGAATGATTATACACACCTCTCTATCGTATACAGACAGGAAGACAATTACATCGTTCCCACAATTCCCCGTTCCGTATTTCCATTCATTTCTTCGTAAGGTAGTGGCAAAATATTGGGCATACCACTCTGCAGTCCTGTAAAACATACAGGCATGATATAGAAACGGGAACAACACAAATTTAGCAGTTACCACAAACATGACGAAGTATTTTAATGAATGTCGCCATATTATACATGTATCCGATATTGACCCATGTACTCAGGTTCCACTAGTACTATTACAGATAGGTCACTGCAGATAACTTCATGACAACTTGCGGAAATATCCAACATTTATGTTCCTGTAAAAAGTAGATGTTTCATAAAACCTTACACTATGGAGATCCATGAATAAAGATACTCTAGATATTCCTGTCTATTTCCTCATGAAAATCTGTAGCCGTGTAAACATAACAAAAAATGTATCAGTTTTCATAACGAATTTTGGGGTGTCTCCCCAAAATTAATTGTCTTTAAAACTGCCAGAAAAGTAAGCGGGCATGGTCTTATTTAAAAAAAAATAAAACAAGTAAAAAGTGTACCCTTTTCTCAATCTGCTCATTTATTCATAATTTTAATTCTTAATATTTGTGCTAAATTTTGCATTCTTGAAAAAAAAAAAACAAACAGCCAGTTGGTGCAGGGGGGTTAACCCAATTCGGCGTGGCCCTGAATCTTTCCAGGTAGTTAAAAGCATGCATTTTACACTCTATACCTTCACAAATATTGCGTCTAATTATGTACGAACGCATTTCTTCTACCCAGAATCAATATTTCCATCAAGTTTCATAATTCATTTTCAAGTTTTACAAAAGTCTGTGTATGATACAGTACACCTCAATCTCATCTGTATAGAGCAACCTTAATTATGATTTGTTGTGGAAATATATAACGCACATTTATTTCTGCAGGAACTGATCCAGACAGTTTTAAAGGGGTGGTTAAGGCCATCATTTGATTACATGTATTTCTCTCAAGTGTTACACAAAATAAACAAACTTTTCCAGCAGAAGGGGTCCCTGGATCCGGCCAGTGAGATACAAAGTGTAGATACAGCTCCTCTGTGGGGTAGTCTTTCCACAGCCATCACTCATTACCCCTTTCCCATTCTCCATTTACATTGGCCCCTACGTTTTTGCATAATGAACACGGATTATGCATATTACAAAATTAATTTTTATCATTATTATTTTATTGCTCACAATATTACATCAATAATTAAGGTAACGTTTTGTTTATCATCAACGTGTGTCTAACTAATACCGATTCACCCTTACCCCATCCAGGTTCTATACGAAAATAATTCGTATTTCATTATTCCATTCATTCCGTCGAGTGTCAGTGTTTGGAAGAATCAGGCAACATGGGAAAAATCAGAAACATGCATGTTAAAACCCCACTGATCTGACAATAAAATATCACTCAAGGATGCTTTCTCTATATGAAACAATGGTTGATATCTGCATCACTGGATTTGTTCAGACATTTTTTTCAATAAAATCTTGGGAAATTGAGATTTTTGAGAGAGTTATCTGCCCTTAAAATGTCCATTGTCAATGCATTTCAATGCAATTGAAACTCAATGGTCCAGCATGATATGGAAAATTGTGTTTGTTTTCCTTACAGGGACTGACACTTGATTACTACAAATGTACATATAAATGATCTACCGCGTGGAATCTTGTAGCCCTCCCCCTTTAAAAAAAATCAGATATTGCCACGCCTTTGGTCAAATTTTTTTTTATTAAAAAACGAAAAGAAAGAAAAGTCCATCGACTACTTTTAGGCAATGTTATTATAAATATTAACACCTTCAACCGATGAAGTTTTGTATATTAGAAAAATCTAAGGCGACACAAGTGAAATTTGACTTACTCAGTCGATAAATCCATCCGGTTAACAACAGCCACTGCAATCACATACGAGTTGTCAGCTCCACCACAGATGCTGGTATCGGTTTGTATACTTGTTATGATCTGATCTATGGCATCGGCTGTACAATTATATAACGTTCAACGACACTGAGATATACATATTTAAGATATATTCATTTATGGATATCAGAGGCAGATCCAGAGATTTTAAAAAGTAGGTGGGTCCTTGGGAGGAGAGTTCCTAATTTCGGGGATCTGATACATCGCATCTACCCCAAAGAACTTGAGATAAAGGATACTACAGACATTGTGAAGTCAGCCTCATATCTTGACCTACCCTAAGAAATCGATGGTAAAGGAAAACTATTGACCAAACTACGACAAACGTGATGATTTTTCATTCAGAATTGTCAACTTTCCTTTCATATGTGGCAACATCTCTTCAGCACCTGCGTATGGAGTGTTCATATCACAACTCATATGTTATGCCAGAGCTTGCCGAAACTACGCAGGCTTTTTGTATCGCGCTAGAACTCTAACAAATAAGCTTCTGGAACAGGGTTATGTTGCTACAAGATTGAAGTCATCACTACAGAAGTTTTATGGTCGTCATCATGAACTCGTGGATCGTTATGGTGTATCCATCTGTACCATGAAAACTGATTTATTCAACGGGTCATAGTTTTCCTTTCCTCGTTTGTCTACCCCGGACTTGACTTTTTATGAGCAACTCGGCGGTTGTTTCTAGAAAGCAGAGAACGCTTACCTTACGGTGCACCTGGTCCATGCTCCCAGTTTGTAGTGGAGTCCTAGTTTCTCATTTGCTTTTGTTACTTTGTATGTATGATTTTAATTACTTTATGTTCTATATTGTGTATGCCTGCTTTCCAAGTCTGATCTTTGTTCCTGGATTACATTCTTTTGATTACCACTATTACCTTTGTTCCCTTGAGTACACTTGCAATTAATATTTGCTCTTGTCCTAATTTTGCACGAAAATTAATTAAAATCTTGAGATAAACGGAAAGGGGAGGGTTCTGATCCCCAGACCCCCACGGTAACCCGCCATGTACGTATGTAAAGAGATGATATACATCATCGATAGTATCTTTACAAATGGGTTCATTTGTACATGTATGAGTCGCTCTTTCTTTCGTTAACGTAATAATTGATAGAGGTTATAACAACTAACTACGAGCATTCTTGTAATCATTTAGACAAAAGTGTATTGGTAATATACCCTCGAATATCTACAATTGATGCCAGAGAAACCATATAAAAATATTTGTTTGAAAATTATTCTGGGGACCATGCATGCACGTTAACTGAATACCGGGTAGTTGCATGTACTGCATTTCTTATGGCAAGACTAAGATACATGCACACACTGCATACATGTACAATGTACATGTATGCAGTATATAAACTACAAGAACATGAAAAGAAATCGATTATGGCATACGATGTAGATGTACAGTTCCATCGATACATGTATCCTTTAATATACTTTAACAGACCTGGTATTGCTTTCACCAACTCCAGGGGCAGAGACAGAAACTTGAAAGGGGGTTTCAATATGGGCTGCAGGAAAAAGAAATTCTACAGTATTTTTGCCCATTTTTGCCAGATATAGTTGGCTTCTAAAAATATAAACCCCGGCACCCCTTGGAGCCGCCGCTGAACTCACATTCTCACCTGATTCGTTGCCGAGAATTCGACAAGGATCACAAACCATCGATGGGTTGCAATATCGTCCACAGAGGCCGCTCTCGATCTTCGGACTCGGATAGTTCTGTGGCGTCCATTTTGGTTGACATACTGCATCAGGACACGCATGCGTGCGTACATAAAAAAGATGCACTAAGACTGCCATAACAAAAGTCATTTTCATTTCAATGGAGCACACCATGCTGCTTTAAAGTCCAACATTGAACCGCGCTGTTTAGACTACATTAGAAAATTCTTCAATGAACGTTATTCAAGATCATGACGTCAAATCATTTGTGAGTATTATTCCCGCCTTAATTACTCAAAGTAAAATAGTTATCAAGTATTAACTTATTATAACTCAATCTAACATTACGCACATAAATAAATAATCAGTGAGTGATAGCAGATAGCCCAGACAGCTAGAGGGACAATAAAACTGAAATCATGTACAATGTATGTTAATGCAATGAGAAAAAACTCGAATAATTATATCTAAGACTTTCAATTGAGAAAAAAACTCTGTCGTCAGAAATGTAGTAGGAATAAAAATGTGGAAACATGCGTTCTTAGATCATCTCCAGAGAAATAATTAATATTTGATAATTTTGGTTTTAGTTTTTTTTTAATGTATGTGGTATATGTAGACGCCAAACAGGAAAAAATGAATAAAAATCTTATAATAAATAGCAAAACTTAACAATCGAAAATTTGAATCAACGACAGCTTGGTAAATGAAAATAAAATTCCGCACTTACATTGTATACATGTAGCGGGGTTTAGTTACACAATGAAACGCACCTTTATTACAAATGCTTTCTGCAATACTTCGAAGCGGGCAAAAATTAAAATGTCAACAGTTTCTCGAATTATTTTGAGAACTAAATATCCTTGCATTAATCAAACGTGTTTTATATTCAGAAAGTGCAATGTCACGTGAACCACGATTTTTTTTCACAAGGCACATTTACAATGCTGGGGCGGATCCAGAAATTTATAAAAGTGTTAGGGAGTACCAATCCAAAATTAAATAAAAAGGAGGGAGTTCAGCCTATCATTTGATAATTTTTACCGGTTAAGCACGCATCAAATAAAACCTTCCAATAAAACAACTCCAACCCACGGAACCCCATTGGTCCGCCACTACGATATTTATCTCTTTTTTCAATTGTAACACACTGTCAAACGAGATAAATGATCGTGAAGAGATCTATATCTTTTTACAGCTTGAAGGTTAAAGAGAATGTTATTGATCGTGAACATCAATTTTGTAATGGAAGTAGCAGTAGAAGAGAATAACTGGGGAAATATAAGGATAAGGAGGAAAAGAGGGGGGGGGGCATAGAGAAGAAGGAAAAAGAATATCAAATACAGACAAAGAAAATATAGCCACACATATCATTGAAAAAAAAGCACCAGTAAGAAGATTTTAAACCGGAATGCAAACACGAGATGTTGATTACAAAAAGAGTACTCGTTAAGACCCGATTCGATATAGAAAGGCGTTTTGTACTTGCTACTGACCATCTGACGACCTAAAAATAATTGTTAATTGTGAAGTAGGATGGTGATAATGATCTAAAATTTTCATGCACCCACATAGGCTGATGTGTTGTAACTACGTGTAAATGAGAATGATCTTGGCACAATTTTGAAAATGAGTATGATATTTTTATACTAAATATTTAGAAATGGAAATTCATGTTCTGGTGGTCATACATGGTATGACAATAAATGGTCGCCTAAAAATTATCTTGACCGTAGCGTGACTGGGGTCTATTTATTTTGTACATGTATAAGTAATTTTTTGTATGGGGGGATGAGGGCGGGGCAACCGGTCTGTTATACTTTTAAAGAAAGCACAGCTCAAATGCGGATATTCTGAAGCTGAAACGATAGCTAATGTGCACGTGCAAGTTAGCGGCCTACAGAGTGAAGAGAACCAGTTTTATCTTTCGGAAGTGATATAATAGTGATAGAATGCAAAATAACAAAAGAGTCTCCGAAATGAATTTTAACACTAAAAGGAAATCATGAACGTTTAAAATCTATGTTTAAAATCAAAAAGTACCTACACAAGTTTATAGGCACGACACATTACAGTTAATTTCGTCGTTTTTAGTATTGTCCCAAAATGACCAAATAAACAAAGTAATGCATTGCGGCCCATTAAATAACGAATATTATAATATATTTTAATAATTATCTTTTAATTATTTCATATTTGAATATTTTCTGTCGCTTACGGCTCGTGTGTCTGCAACTAGTAGTCTGGCCATTTACAGTGAAACCAAGTAGAGGCAAAAAAAAATGCTGTTCCCGCTTACTTTAAAATATAGTAATATAAGTAATAGAGAAGAAACAATACATCACTTTTTAATAAAACAAAAATCATGACATCACGTTTTTAAGGAAGATCGTACATGTAGTAGACATATTTCCCTAATTTTTTCTAAAAGATGACCTCGAACGGACATAAAAAAAAACGTCACTGAAATTAATTTTGGGGTAATTGAGCCTTAATTATATGCAATTTAAAAAGAGAAAAAAAAATCTAAAGGGAATTTTCACAGTTTAAAAAAATAAAAACTGTTACATATGTAGAACAAATCATGAAAATTTTATGATAAACACTTAATTGCCTTACATCATTAAATATATCAAAAAGGGAACTTTGGGGGTCACTGAACTTATTTCTTTTTTTTGTAATATTATAAAAAAGACTAAAAATCTCATTTATTTGGTTTATGCCAAATAAAAAAAAAAGAAAAAAAAACCTTTTTGATTAATTTAAAGACACTGTATTGCAGCGTTTTAAACACTTTTTGGTCATTGAAAAACATACATCAGTATGATTTTGCAAAATGACAGAAAAAACTGATTCGTGTAGTTGATTTGCTCTGCTTTAATTTTGAAGCGAGGCGGACCATCTTCTATACGAGCATTCTATATAACTGATCAGAACTACTGGGCCATTTCCGCTTCTATACTAGAAAATGATTTTCATTGCAGGAATGAGAAGAATCTTAATTAATCATTTACCTGAATTGTAGTGATACTCGTATCAAAGTAGTTCCAATTACATGTATAGCAGCCGACGCCTCAAATTACACGAAATAAAGACACGTACTGTAACTTTCTAAGGAGCTAAACTGTAACCAAGGGAACTAAGGTTCTGGCGGAAAACTAAAGAAAGTTATCTAGGGACATTGACCAAGATGGAAAACAGACAAACCCAACAAAGAACATTTATTAACTAAAATAAGACATACAAAGCAACAAAAGAAAATGAGCAACTCTGACCCCACTAAAAACTGGTGCATGGACCAGGTGCATCGGTAGGGAAAGCGTCATCTGCTTTTCTAGAAACACCCACCGAGTTGCTCATAAAAAGTCAAGTCCGGGGTAGACGAAAGAGGAAAGGAAAACTATGACATGATGAACAAATCAGTTTTCATAATGCAGATGGATACACCATAACGATCCATGGGTTCATAATAACGATCATACATAAAAAACTTCTGTAGTGATGACTTAAATCCTGTAGCAATATAACTAAGAAAATAAAAGTAGTTTTGAAAGAAAGTACATTTTTTAGAATCAAAACAGGTTCTTCCACTAGTGCAGAACAACTACAATTTTTAGAACAGATTATAGTGAACAGAACTAGTGCATATAAATTCCGGTTGTCCATATACATGTATATTGTAATTTTATGAACCGGAATATGGATCTAAGAAAGTAAACAAAGGAAAATCTGTAAAAATAAATTAATGAATACAATTGTCAGGTATATTTGTGAAATACCCATACCTAATAGAAAAGTGTTAAAAATTGTAAGTTCAATCTCCGGTCAAAGCCAATATGATTTTGTAGAAGTAGAAATAACCATGAACAACGTGCATCAATGCGTCTTCACCGACAGAGTTACAATACGTACATGAACCAATACAGCATTTGTTATCATATGTTTTAGAACAAAACATGCGGAAACTAGTTTAGCGCCGGTACGGGAATATGATTTTGTGCATATTACATGCAGTAATCACATGTAATAATAAGTACTATTTTTATCTTAAAATATTATGAAACTACAAGTAAAACGCATAATAACATTTTTACACTGATTATGCAGTCAAAACATGGTTTTCATTTGTCTTAACAAGAGAAAAACATATGAACAAATCTGTGTGGCACAATATATAATTTTGGTTGCCATGTGGACAGATTATACGATTTTGGTTGCCATGTGGACAGATTATATGATTTTGGTTGCCATGTGGACAGATTATACGATTTTGGTTGCCATGTGGACAGATTATATGATTTTGGTTGCCATGTGGACAGATTATATGATTTTGGTTGCCATGTGGACAGATTATATGATTTTGGTTGTCATGTGGACAGATTATTTGATTTTGGTTGCCATGTGGACAGATTATATGATTTTGGTTGTCATGTGGACAGATTATATGATTTTGGTTGCCATGTGGACAGATTATATGATTTTGGTTGCCATGTGGACAGATTATATGATTTTGGTTGCCATGTGGACAGATTATATGATTATTTTCCTATATTGTTAAGTTGTAATCCAAGAAATTTCAAGCATATAGGTTTTTTGTTCTATTTGGCATAATATATCATATTTTCCTTCCATATGCTGGCCACGTTTTTATTTTATTTCTTTTTTTGGGAAGGGGGGTCGGGATCGGGGTGATGCCTAACCAGTAGTTATTTTTTTAAATATGTACATATACCCCTTTCCCAAGCGCAGAAAATCGCGTTGGTTGCGTCTTTGAATTGTGATTTATTTCACAAACTCTTCAGTTTTACAAATGTACATGTATATATTATTAGAACATGCACACGTACAGAACATGTCATGTTTTGTTTTAAAGGTGTTAACTTTATGTTTACACGTAAAGTCATCGTGTTATGGATTTTTTGCACATGAAATACGATCTACTCGGACATTTTGTATTACAGTATCATGGGAATCATGGGATTCAATTTTAAAATTTGAATCAAATTTTAATACAATCTTTTATCTTCTCCGAATACCCAAAATTTCGTAGCTAAAAAGTATAGTAGCATGCCAAAAGTGAGTCCCATTGATAAACAAAAACAAAACAAAAACAAAAACAAAAACAAAACAAAACAAAAAACAAAAACAAAAACAAAACCTAAAAAAACAAAAACAAAAACAAAACAAAAAAAAACAAAAAAACTTATTTGTCTATTTGGGTTAAAGATGGAATACGGTTTCTTAGAAAAAATGATAAATTGTACTCGATAGAAAGATATGACATCGGAAATGTACTTGCTTTTATAGGTATATCGTGATTCCATAATCTTTTTTTTATCTAAACACTGGGATCTAGGCAATAAAAACTTAAAAACCTCAATATTGGTTTATACATGTACTATTTCTCTTTCATAAGTTATTCAAAGTTGTTTCGCTACCGTTTTTTGAAAAAAGGCATATTGATTTAATATTCAGTTATTTATTTAAATGTATTTTCAAAATGACCATAAAATATCAGATATGGTTCAATTTGGCCAGATTCTGATTTCTAAAAAAAGCAATATTTTAGTATTCATTGTTCATAATCTGCATGGTGAATTTTCTTTAAAAAGAATGACAAATTATGCGACACAGAATGTGTAATTTTATGTACAAATTTAAAGAAAATTGAATTATGGGAAAATATTTGGGGTAGCCAAGGTCAACTACCTTAAACACACGATACATGTAGAAGCGATCGTTAATCATGCGTTTGGTGAGCATTTAGCGTGCGTTTAGGTATCGTGCGTGCGGGAAACCTAAACCTTTCAAGGAATGTATTTATGGAGCAAACTTTCAAACACCTACCTTAAGTCAACCACTACGCAATGGAATCAAAACATAGTATGTAAATCTCACATTTTATTAGTTCCATTCTCTTTAGTGTACTTTTATTTTTATCTTTTTTTTTATGTAATTCATATAAATTTCCTAGTTTCTTTACTTTCACGTTGAATAAATACCATTCGTCGACTTGACACCCGCAGCTACAATATGTATGAAAAGAGACAATTAACGATCACAGAAAACAGAACAAAAATTTAGGTTAAATACATTTACTATTTATATAAATTTACAGTTTGTGTGGCAAATGCTAAGGGTAAAAAACAGGGAAACAAATGATTGCTTATTTGAGTTCCAAGTTTCCACATTTTCTACTTTATTTTATCATATTAATAACCTCTTAATGTCTTTTATGTTATCGTATTACGGGCAAATGTATTTCTTTCAGATTATGTTGCCGGCTGTACAGCAGCTCCGGATCTTGTTTGAAATTTAGGTTACAGACCACCAATTCAACCAATGAGCATTTGGAACGTACGCAAAAATAGTCCTACGCAGAAATTACCCCTGTTCCTCATAGTGCTGTGAAAAAAGTTCTCATCTTATTTAAAAAATTTAAACAGTTTCTGAAAGGAAAAACATTTCTGTACATTTTATAGGTGCATTTTGCTTCTTGTGATGTGAAGCCTAATCTCCATAATGATTTTTAAATATACCCCTATCTTCTGAAAACACTGGGATTTCCCATGCTATTTATAGACCCTTCACTTCCGGTGACCAGTACTGCACTGCAAGTCTGCTAACCCCACATGCCATTCTGAGGATTGTGAGCTGACATATGTAGAATCATGCTGATATATAGTCATCTGCAGGTTAAAGTTAAGGTAAAGTCCAGAGAAGCCATTGAATATTGTGAAATTAGCATAGAAGCCTATGGGAAGTGGAATTAGTGGTTTTTAGCCTTAAGCTGAAGCCATGGCAAAATGAAAAGTTTCTTGAAATAGCTTTAAACTACTTGAAGATCTTGTTAACTTTGCCATGAGAGGAATACACTACAAAAATCCTTCAAAATATGCATTTTTTTAAGTTATAGGTCCAAATTATGGAAAATTGGTCTTTTTGGCTGATTTTTATGTCCTATCTTGTAAAAAGTGTAGAAAATTTAGTAAAAATATCAAATATTAAACTTTGAGGGCTATATTTACCTAAATATGGTAGTAATAAGCACTTGAAATCAAGTTTTGTGTAGATTTGAGCAAACATTAGGTTAGAAATGAGGAAAAACTCACTTTCATTACTGCGGTTAAGGCCATATAAGCATTCCCCTATGGCAACATGGAAAATCCATTATTGAGCACTTTTTTTGCTTTAGGTGCCCTTTACTGGTCATGTTTTAATGTGAAAACACTGTATTTACAAATTTAAAGCCAAATATTTCACCTTTTGTGAAAATTTAAAGATTTAGGATTTTTGACATGTGATCAAGAAAAAGGGGGAGGCATGTCAGAAATAAATTTTTAAAAATAGACCAATTTCTCAGAAAATGATTACTTTTAAAACTATTTCTTCATTAATATTGTTAAAAAACAAGTTGTGATTGATATTTTTTATTTGAAAAGTCAGAAAAAGTTCTTTGCAAATATTTAATGCATTTCAGTATGGTAGAATATTTTCACTTTTTTGCTCGCACAACTTGGTTACCCTATATTTAAAAATCAAATATTTAAAAAAGTACTTGTCACATTTCACTGAAACTTTGCAAATGCATTCAGTATGTGTGTAGGAAGATACCTGTATAGTTATTTATTTTTTCTAAGACAAAAAGTGACTCTTTAGGTTACAGACCACCAATTCAACCAATGAGCATTTGGAACGTACGCAAAAATAGTCCTACGCAGAAATTACCCCTGTTCCTCATAGTGCTGTGAAAAAAGTTCTCATCTTATTTAAAAAATTTAAACAGTTTCTGAAAGGAAAAACATTTCTGTACATTTTATAGGTGCATTTTGCTTCTTGTGATGTGAAGCCTAATCTCCATAATGATTTTTAAATATACCCCTATCTTGTGAAAACACTGGGATTTCCCATGCTATTTATAGACCCTTCACTTCCGGTGACCAGTACTGCACTGCAAGTCTGCTAACCCCACATGCCATTCTGAGGATTGTGAGCTGACATATGTAGAATCATGCTGATATATAGTCATCTGCAGGTTAAAGTTAAGGTAAAGTCCAGAGAAGCCATTGAATATTGTGAAATTAGCATAGAAGCCTATGGGAAGTGGAATTAGTGGTTTTTAGCCTGAAAGATAGATTGATCATCAGTAGTTGCAACGTTTTACAACGATTGATCGATCTGTATTTTAGGTTACTTCCGGTTCTAAATCTGTATTTTAGGTTACTTCCGGTTCCAAAGAATAGTACTAATAGCAACTGTTGACTGAAACACAGCAGTTGAAAATAGCCCTTTCCTTTAAGAATGCCTTTTAAACCTTGATAATTTTGTTTTGGTTTTTACTTGTTTTTTTTTATGTCATTCTCTTTAAAAATTTCTATCGTGAAGAGTGAAAGAGTACACGCATATCAGTCATCAAATGAAATAAATAAATGATGTTTCTCAGGAAGAAACTTTTACTTAGGAGGGGACTGTTTTTTTTTCTAAGAACAAAATCAACGCCAGGTTCATGTCTGAATCACATCTTATTTACATTTTCTTTCAAGCTTTTATTTAATTATTATCCAAAAAAAGAAAAGATAGAAAAAAAGTAAAAAAAATCAAGAAAAATAAAATTATGCTTTAAAAACTGGATGTAGCTATGACTTTTGCAAAGACGTAGCACACAAACCTCGACTTTTAAAACGGAAAGGACGCCTTGCCATTTTGAGCTACCTAGTAAAATATCCTGTTTTAAAAGAAATTGGCAAGAAATTTAGGTACGGTATAGCGTGCCGACGAAAATTATTGGTGCGGCCGTAGTCGTACCTGCCGTTACAGGCGTTACTCGCTGCTTTGTTTATATTTTCACTCTATACTGTTTAACCAGGGACGAAGTTGTAGTACAAGGACTAAATTTATTGTCATTGTACAGTAATTTAGTTACTATTACCTCTTTGTCCTACATGACCTTAAAATCGTGTCGAAACATCTCCCAGTACCATGGATACATGTACGTAATGACCAGACCAGGTTTTTGCCCTGCCAAGAATAATGTTGACATCATACTTACTACAGTGCGCGTGAGATAAAATATCCGGAGTCTGGGCAACCTCAGTCAGAATCCAGAAGTTTTAATAGATATTTATAAGGTTTCTTTTGATGCAATTTGATTAAAACCAGCTGTAGTGTATCATAATAACTGATTTTAATCAGATTGGTCTTCATGTGGGCTTTGATGTATTTTTTTAAAGTATACATATACTAGATCGAATTCTTGAAGCTGATTTCTATTAATTCAATGTGGAGTTTGATCCAATATTCGATAAAAGAAACGAAGAACTAGACCACCCTTCCACAAAGAACTCTTACTTTTTCATAATTGTACGTGCAATTTAGTGAAAAAAGTGTATAAAGTCTGAATTTATCCTCGAGTATTGTAGGGTTATTGTAATGCTTACTGGGAATGTTTTCCCCGCGTAGAATTGTACATTGCACGATTTACCAGTATACATACTACGAGATATAATATTCCTCAATTTTCATGCAATAACACTTTTATTGTATATCAGTATAATTGAGTCTAGTTTAAAATGAATTTTTGTCTCTGGATAACGTCACATTTTTAAACTATATTTGCACTATTGCAATATGAAAAATTATTGCACGCTGACGTTGCAGGATTGCTTTATATGGGGAAATGATATTGCTATACAATAAAAAGAAATATTGCATGGATATGTGCAATTGTTGTTAAGTAGCTGTCCACCTAAGAATCATGCAATTTTCACTGAAAGTGATTTATTGATGTCAGATATATTATCCAAATTGACTTTAAATCAGTTGGATATATAAGAAAAACAATGAATAAAATGAAAAATTGAAAAAATGTTTTCACCGTTACCATAGCAACAACCACTCCTTAGCAAGCACTTATTTAGGGCCTAATAATCACAAAACATCACAATTTGAATGTATTTTTTTTATATCTAATGGTGGAAATTTACCAAACTAAATAATTATATTAATGAAGTGTGTCTTATGGAAAACAATTTACAATAAAGTACAAAGCAATCTGATTGGTTAAGATCTGGTTACCATAGCAACCACAATTCTGAATTTTTGACAATTTGAAATATACGAAAATTCTTCAAGAGCAAGAAGAAATTAATTAAATGTATGCATGGATGTGTAGTAGATGCTCTCCACTGAAACATATCAAAATAAAAATATGTAGCATATCTTTGTTTTCTGCTCATTTGGACCTTAAATTACCCCTATAAAGACTTTTCTTCCTCGTAACGCTTTTCATACAAACTTTTGTCTTTTGACCTAGACTTCTAATGTTTGGTATGCTGGTATATCCTTTCGGGGCGGAGTGTCGCGTACCAGAGTTAATGACCTTTGACCTTGACCTTTGACTCCAAGGTCAAATGACATACAAATTTTGGCTAAATATCATACAAAATTTTGGTGGGGCCAAAATTTCCTTTTTCTTTTTACTTAGACATCTGATATTTGGTATGGGGTTATGTTTTCTCAAGGCGAGGCGCCTCGTACTAGATTGGTTGACATTTGAACTTGAGCTTTGACCTCATGGTCAAATAACATAGCAACTTTTGACTTGATGAGTGTTAATGAGGACAGATGTCATATGACTGATACTAAATTGTGTTTATTAATTTCTGTATTTTGAGAGAATTCCATCAGACCCAAGAATAATATTTTTTGTCTTTGTTGATCAAATCTTGACAATGTATCCCTTTTCCATTTTTTAACAACTGTTTTACTGAAGTGTACATCTTCTTATCAAAATGTCCCAGGATTACATTCTTTTGATTTACGCTTGAATCTTGGTTTCTATGATTACTCTTATAAACATGAACATGTAGGTTCTTGTTTACAGAATATTTCAAAATGTTTAATCTTGTTAAAACATAATGTCACAATGCTGCGACTTACTCAACATGGAATTTTGTGCCAGAAATTTAGATAAGAACAATTGGAAAATCAACATTTATCATATATTATACAAACATTATAAATGAATAACTAGAGGCTTAAAAGAGCCTGAATCGTTCACCTGGTTTACCATTTGCTTATCAGAAAAAAAATGGCAATGAGACAGGCTAAGTTAAAATTAACTGAATAGTCAAATGCAAGAAATGCTTTTAATATCATTTTATGACCTGAATAAGAATTTGCTGAAGGCAACAGCTTTTGAATTATTTTTAAAAAACTCTTCTGACCCCTATGTTCCATTTTTAGTACAGGCAGTCATATACATTTTAATGGATTAAAAACACAAGTCATTTCGAGCACAATACACTAAAGAATTAATATGCTTTATTTCCATTAACTGATCTTAAATGGTTTTAGAGAAGAAGATTTTAAAAATTGCACATGTACATGTGGAAAAATTAAGAATTGTTTCAAGAGCCATAACTCCTACATTAGTAAACGAATCGTTTCGAAAATGTCGGTATTGGGGGCTTTTACGGTCTTGACTATCCTTACGGATCTCGCACGACCTCCCCTTACGGGGATTCTCTGTTAGTAAATGTCTGTTAGTAGTTGGAGGTAGCGGAGCCCAGCCTTCGGGATACCCGACCGACGAACTCAGTCAGAGTATGTCCTACTAGCGGCTGGGCTGCTCTGTTGACGCTCTGGCCTACTCCCAGACCTAACTTGGGTCCGAGAGTGTTTCCCCTATCTATTTGTTTGGGAGTACGTCAACGTGAAGAGTGAAATATTGGTCAATCTTAAAAAAGGCAACAACCTTTGAGTTGTTTGCAAAAAATTGCCTTCTGACCCCTATGTTCTATTTTTAGTAACAGGGCTTATGTTTTTGTCATGGATCAAGAATCCCAACATTTATTTTGTGTGGAATACCATACAGAACAATTGCTTTTTAGGAGAATATTTTCAAAGTTGTACATACGAGGAATGCCAAAAAAACTTTTATAGGGGTAATATCGTTTGCAGAATTTCGGCCTAGGTTTTCTCTTAATCCTGGACAACATTATCGCCTGCCAGAATGTCGCTAAAGGCAACGTTTTTTTTTAGTTATTTTAAAAAAAATGCCTTTAGACACTTATGTTCTATTTCTAGTAACAGCGGCTATGTTTTTTTCACGGATAATAAATCCCAACGGACATTTTGTGCACAATTATCTAGAGGAGGAGAATTTCGAAAATTTGTCGATAACGAGGGACGCTAAGTAATGGCAAAAGCTTACTTGGCCTTCAGCAAGGAAAGCAAAAAATAACAAATGTTTGTTTACTGGCCTGTTACCCTACGTCTATTACATGTAGCTGTCTAGAAACTATGTGAGAACCAAACATGGGTAACCTAAAATTATACATTTCATTTTGTCGTGGCATTTAACAATAAATTACATAATTGTAAAATGTGAACTACCTTAATTTAAAGTCAACAACTTTACATGATCTTCCTACTTATTATTGCCCATACATGAGATCAGAAGTAAATTTTAATACAGTCTATGAAATGTGAAATATAGGTTGCAGACTTCGTTTGGATGCTGATTCAATATCCTTGATGCATCCGTATATGACTTCAGTTATATAATCCTGCCTTTTATATTTAATGAGGTATGATACCAAAAGGACTCAATCGTGATGTTTTTACAAAAAATTAAGTTTTTGTTTGTCTTCTTTGGCAAATTCATTTATATATTTTTCCATATATTCAACTATGTTGGAACACAGACATACACATCTAGGTAGATTTATAAGAGAAATATATTTAGAAGGACATAGGAATTAGAGTGTTAAATCAGGTATAGAAAAGATTGCAACAAAAATGAAATTTAAAAAAGATTTTTGAAAAAGTCAACGACAACAGACAACTACAATGAACAGAAAGTGATGGCAATAGCTCACACTGACCTTCGTACCAGATGAGCTTAAATATACGATGAGAAAACCAACCTCTTCTAACTAAATTCTGTTACTCAGAATGTTATTTGAAAACGCCAGACTTTGATTAATTTACGTTTTAATTAACCTAAATTAAACATCATCGTATTGGAACAAAATAAAACTTGATCTGTAACTCATCATTGGGAACTGAACTTATCATGTCATTATCTGCAAGCGTTTAGGAAAAAAGTCCTTAAAACGATTATTTCTGTACATTTTGCTAAGTTCAAGGCCCGTAATTTCGGTAAAATCACCGAAGCAAAACCATATAAACTTATATTGTAACTTACCACGGTTAATTTATAATAAGAATCATGTCAATATGTGAAAATGGTCCGAAAAAAAAATGTCAGAAAAACGGTTATTTCTGTGAATTTTGAAGTACAAAGCCCGTAATTTCGGTAAAAATTATTGAAAAGTAACTTGACTTTTAACTTATTATGGTGAACTTATTAATCAAAAAAATATTTCAATATCTGCAAGTGTTTGGACAACTTTAGACGGACTGATGGACTGACGGTCAGACGGACGGGTCAAACACATTATATCCTGCACAACTGCATTCCGTGGGGTATAATTATTGAAGCTCAGAGTTCTTCTCCTTTGAAATTAAAAGAACACATATTCAATAACAGATGTAAAAGATAAGTACTGCTACTTGAGTTAAGCACAATCTGGTGATAAAGGGCAAGTGATTCTTTACATTTATGACACACTGTGAGGTGAAATATTGCATGAAATCAGTCATTAACTTAAGCCAAAATTGTGTATGTCATTTGACCATAAGTTCAAAGGTCATGTTCAAAAGTTACACACCTTGGTACATGACACTCTACCTTAACGTGAAATACCCATATACCAAATGTCAGATATCTTAGTAAAAAGGCAAAATAGTTATGGTACAGGAAAAAACTTTGGGTGGTATTTTGCCAAAATGTGTATCTTATTTGACCATGAGGTTGACAGGTTAAGGTTTGTTGGGGTTTAATGGCCGTGTAGCAATATTTAAGCTATATTCAGACGATAAACATGAAATTGATGATAAAATGAACATGAAATGATGATGAAATGAAAAAAGGATGGGACAAAAGGATAATAGGGTCGACAAATTTTGATTGCCACTAGAAAAATGGGGGATGGGTAAGGTCGGACAATTTAGCCTCCTGTGGCGGAGCCCTATGGTTCCTACTCCGGGAGAATACCATAGTAGGGTTTTTTAACGTGCGAGGAACGTGGCATATTTCCCAACACGGTGCACCACTATGGTTTGCTGTCAACTTTTTTCCGTATTATAGCCCGACAACCTAAGCATGTAACATGCCAGGGGTACCCCATTCCACCACCTGGGGCACACATCCCAGTTGCTCTGTGGGCAGAGCGCCTAGCCCCCGGCTAGATTTCTGAGCACTATTTAGTCGTCTTTTACGACAAGCTTAGCGCTGCTGCAGGCCTATTCTTTAACACCCGGACCTGCAATGGGCGACAGGTTAAGGTAAAATTTCATCTTTTCTGGTACGCAACACTCCACCTTGAGAGTATATACCAACATACTAAATATTAGAAGTCTACATCAAACGACAAAAAGCGTTATTGTATGGACAAATTTTGTATGAATGGCGTCAAACTTTGGTATGTTATTTGAGTATGAGGTCAAAAGTCAAGTTCAAATTTCAACCATCCTATTATGTGATGCCTGGCCTTCAGGTTTTATAATCAAATACCTAATGTCAGATGTCTAAGTGAAAAGACATTTTAGCCCAGACAAAAGTTTGTATGGTATTTGGCCAAAATTTTGTATGTCATTTGACCTTGGAGTCAAAGGTCAAGGTCAAAAGTTATTCTATCTGGAACATTACATTATACCTTAATGTGATTTACTTACATACCAAAAATCAGATATCTTGGTAAAAAGACAAAGAAACAATATGTCCAAGACAAAGTTTTTTATGGTATTTTGCCAAAACTTTTATATTATTTGTCCTTGGGGCCAAAGGTCAAGGTCAAATGTCACCTACCTAAACATTATTCCTTGCCTTGTTGTGATATACTTAAATGCCAAAGATATCTGAGTAAAAAGACCAAAAATAATAGTACAGACAAAATTATGTATCGTATTTTGCCAAAATTTGTATGTTATTTGACCTTGAGGTTAAAGGTCAAGGTCAAAAGTCTCCCACTCTGATACGCGACAATCTATCCTGAGAGGATATACCAAAATACCAAATATTAGAAGTCTAGGCCAAAAGCAAAAAAGTTATGGTCTGGACAAAGTTTGTATGAAAAACAGTAAGAAGATGAAAAGTCCTTACAGGGGGTGATTTTGGGTCCAGATGAGCAAAAAACAAAGATATGCTACATATTTTTATTTTTGATATGTTTCAGTTGGGAGCCCCTACTACACAACCATGCATTCATTTAATTAATATCTTCTTGCTCTTATTAGTAAAACGGGTCTGAACATAGCCTATTTTCGTACATATCAAATTGTCCAAAATTAAGAAGTTTGGTTGCTATGGTAACCAGATCTAAACAAATCAGATTGCTTTGTACTTTATTGTAAGTTGTTTCTTCTAATACATACTTCATTAATATAATTATGTAGTTTGACAAATTTCCACCATTAAATATAAAGAAATATATTCAAATTGTGATGTTTTTTTTGTGTTTTTTTAGGCCCAAAATTTGGGGTTGCTTAGGAATTGTCGTTGCTATGGTTACGGTGAAATCATTTGTCATTTTTTTTATATTATTTGTTGTTTTTCCATTAAATCCTACATTTTGCAAGTCAATTTGGTTCAAATGTCTGACATCGATATATCACCCACTGCATGATTCTTAGGTGACTGCTACTTAACTATTGTATTTTGCATTTTATTACGATTTCTTGATGCACATATATGTAGAGAACAAGAACAACACAACAACAACAGAGTAATTGAACAACTTTCACTCAACCGAAACTCCATTTGCGAATCCAATGGAGGGTGGTTTTCCGGTCGTTATTTACTCCATTTCTGTTTTAAAAGTTTTAATCTTGCATTTATTCGTTTAAAATTTAATAATGTTAGCTTGGAGTCCCTTTCCTTTTATTCTCGAAATCCCTTTACATAGTGTTTTTTTTTCGGCCCATGAAGTCTGTGCAGGGGCTTGTATGGTACACCGGTTAGGTAAACATGGTATGCATTCTTGGAAAAATGAACTCATCAAATTCTTCATTTCATATCTTATTATTTTGGAAGAAAAAAGTGCGTCAAATGTCGTCTTCCTTGGTGTAAAGCACACATGTCCAGTGGTTATACTTATTTTATATATTTAAAGCTATTAAAATTAAGACGCAATGTACAGTACTTTCTAGTTTTTGACGTCTTTTTACCTTCCTTATCTCTTTTTCATTTTTCTTATGAACGAATGAAACATAAAACATTGTTTGAGCTGACATTTTGGTCGTTGTCTCTTTGATATATTTACCATAGCAATTCTTGTTTCATTTCAGAGGGCACTCGGCGATCTTGGCATTTGCAGGTACATCCAAAACTTTTTATCGAAATTAAATCACACGCAGATGTTTAAAATTATCGCTGTTATGTAATTTACTGAAATTATATAGCTAAGAATAAATAAATAACATACTAAATACTGGAAACTTAAAAAAGGAAGAGAAATAACTTTGATTTGTCTATAATTAATTTTATCAATTAATGATTAATCAAGGGAACCAAGGTTAAAGTAGTAAACAAAAGAATATAATACAGGGACAAAGACCAGACACAGAAGACTGACATACACAACAAAGAACATAAAGTAACTAAAATCATACATAAAAAGTAACATAAGCAAATGCGCAACTCGGACTGTGTTAGTATGATGATTTGTTTTCATTTCAAAATAAATGTCACTCTCTGTGTCTATACCGACATAGCAATCAAAAGTAATATACAATAACAATTTTATTTACCGATATGATTTTCTGTCTTACAGATGAATAACGATATATTCGGGAAGCCAGATTGATTTCACATCTAACTTGCCGTATTGACAACACATCAAACTTGATGCTTAAGCAAATTTCACTCACTTGCAATAACCCGGATGTTACTGGATCAACTATAACAGGTCATGCTTACCCTTCCTAAGTCCATAAAGTCACTCGTATTTCATATTGCAAATGCTTTAGTTTTCATGCTTATTTTAAGTAACACTAGATTATACAAATGCAAAATGTAATTCCTGTTATAGTGAAATGAAATTAACACGTGGCTATTCATACATTGTATGGCCCTTGTTCTTAGGAGATATAATTCAAAATTAAGGGAAATAACTCTGTAAATGCCACTAAAATTTAATAAAAACTGTTGGTTTTTCAATTTGGATTAGCTACTACATTTTAAGAGCAGAAAGATTGAAATAAATTATTATATATTTTAATCAAAAAGACCTATAACACAACTTAATTATAAAATGAAAATGTGTAGCTTTTTTGGAGTGTATCACAAATTACTGAATTTGCATGATTCTTACGAAGACTACTACTTAATATGTAAATGTATTATATTCTGATGCCTTCATTAAGTATGTAAATCGTTCCTGTTTCCTGTCTTAACATTTAGACTATGCACTTGTATTTTAATGATGTGTCCTATTACTTCACTTTGGTTTGTTCACTGATAATTTATACAATAGAATCGAAGAGACAATACATTGTCTTCCGTAGGTTTACATGTACCATGCGTATATGCATGATAATTTATTTGTAGAATAGAAAGCAAATTGACCAAACATGTCTCAAGATAAAAAATGTGACTTGATTTTAATAGTTTAGTGGCGACTGTTATATAGTGAAACTATTTGGAGCTCATACGTCCATCTTTTAGAAATAGGGTTTGGAAAAAAGGTTTGGTTTATTTCATATTTGTTTACAATTTTCATTTATCTACATGCTCAGTATCATCATTTCATTCAAAGCAAGTTAATTGTCCTGTTGTTATTTTCAAAATTATTTCGCGGGTTCTTTGAAGAGCAACACCGACTATTTCTCCTTGAGAGCCTCAGTTACTGGGTAGCACGTACATATGCAAAATTTTTTTTTTAAATATTCTTTTGAACGAGATAACATGTACATGTTTCCTAAAAATGAATGCTGGTTTGTTATTTCCTGAAATTGCAGAAATGAAATAAATTACATATAAAGCACTATAATTTGTAAAATAAAGGGAAATAACTTTTTGACATTTTCATTACTTATTTGATTTGTAAGGAGTCTTTGAACATACATTGTACATTCTGAGTCAACCACTTCTGATGCTGCAAAATACTTCGTAGTCCTCTCTGTCATAAACATGCGTTTTTCATTTTAGTGAGACAAATACATTGACGGTCTATAATTGGCTCTATGCCTACCATATCCTGGCTTTTGCACTGTTATTCTCTTAAAGTTTTTAGTTGGGCTCGATCTTTGTTTAGTCAAAGACTGGAGCCGATCACACTAATCTGTATGTTTTAATTCGATCTGGGTTCAACCTACCATCTTCCAACCTCTAGCCGATCACCCTGGTGACAAACGGGGTGTAGTAATGACAATTATCATCTTCCCAACATGGAGGAGGTAAATCCCAGTAAGATCATAACCTATCGAATTTTCTGTTGATACATAAATGTGACTGAAATTACTCAGCCGTCCTTCGGTCCTTTTTTCATTTTTGCATTGAGGCCACATCATTTTTAAAAGATTTTTATGTGTTTTAGGTTTATTTAGGGCTAGCCATGTGACTTTGGTTTTGTTTGACTTGGTATTGTATTTTCTGAAGATTTCTCTGAAACCCAAATTAGTTTAAGAATAAAATGTGTCATTTTTTATGTTTCATAGACGTGTAATAACGTTAACACATATTCAATGAAGCACGCTAGCGTTTTCATGTTCAAAATGTGCGAGAAGTCAAAAAAAGACACAAAAAAACCCCAAAAACAAAACAAACAAAAAAAACCTCATAAACATATAAACAAAAGAAAACATTACAAAACAAAAGAAAAAAAAAGCAAAACAAAACAAAACAAAAAAAATATGCTGAAAAATCAAATGTTCGTGGACAATTGTAATATATGCATTATTTGCAATTGTACATTCATTCGTTCATATACAAGTAATCATTGCTCTCTTTAACAAAAGGTGGATAATTTATCATACTTAATGTCATCATTATTATCAAAATAACCAAATTCCTTCGCTTGCTTAAGCATTTATACAAAACTTTTCATTGTATTTACCACTTCAGATGAAAGCTTGAAGGTGAATAAGTACTGTTTTTCTGTAATTTCAGCTATTGTCTTAAAACCATGAGAGTATGGAATCATCATTTTATGAATCGATACTGCATTGCATGGTTACAGACAATACTCATTCAGAACTAAACTTTGAAATCATCTTTGAACTGTAAACGATCGTAGAGGATTCGAGATCTACGAGTTAATTAAGGCCGCGACATACATACCTCATTTCATTACTGTCTTCATATGTAAATCATATCAGTAGCTACATATGCATGTAGTCTGTGAGGGTTTGTCAGGAGCTAAACAATGAAATGTGAATGAAAGTCTAGACTGAAGTTTTTAGGATGTGCATGATTCTCATGCATGCTTTTTTCCGACATTCGTATTTTGTTTTAAATGAAATCCACACGCAAGATGAAAATGGACATTGAAAACTTAATAAGCATGTATCGCTTGCATGCAATAGTTATCTCACAAATGAGAAATTGCTGATAATGTCAAATATACACTATTGCGTTCGGAATATGATATGAGGAGCATCGGTAAAATATTTCGTTAGTTTTGAGATTTGAGACTCTAGTGACATTACTGATTACCAGTGTAAATTGACTTTTTGTGAAACCCATCAATTTTAAAAAAAATGTTAAACGTACTTGTCAAAACACAGAGTTAGAATAGTATCCTTACCAATTATATGTACATGTATAACTGCCAATTTGATCTTTACAACTTAACATAGTTGTTATATTATTTATTTATTTCGTTAATGCTGAAACCCATTCTATTTCACAGTGTTAGCTTTCCCTGTTTTTTCCAATACATATTGCATTTCATTTAAATATTAATTTGTGAACTCAGTTGCAGTTTTTTGAAATATTTCAAATGATACAAATTGTATTGGAAAGCTAAATGTCTATGATTGGACGCGGTCTGGATTAAACCCAAGACCTTCCAGCCTTTAGCCGATCACGCCTTACGAAACTGGTAGATGGACAGGAAACTAATTGCTTTGCTGTTGTCATTAGACACGATTTACACATTTAACTATTGTAGGAAGTGATAAATGTTAATACACGTAATTGCTTACCGATGCCAATAAGTTTAAGAAAGTCCATGTACATAGCATAAAGTGATTATCAACATTAAATTTGACACTGTAGCACACAATTTTACCAAAATATATGAATATGGCATTTTAGACCATAATGTATTACAAACAATTTAATTTGACATTTAGCCTACAAGTTCAGGGGCGGATCCACTATTTCCCCTCAAATAGGAAGATCAATGGAGTTAAAAGCTAAATGAGGCGAAGCAAGAACATTTTGGATGATAGAATTTGTGAATAATCATAGGGAAAAGGAGGGGCTGAACTTTTTCATAAAACCCTTGACCAATATAAGGGATAATCGATGATGTAATGAAATGACTAAATTGATACTTAGATTGAGATATACATGAATTTATATAAACATTCTGCGAGCAATTTTGATTTGTATTATTTGAGGTAAACTTATACAAGTATTTTCCTCGAGAAAATAACTATCAATAACAAAATAGTTTGTAAGCTCAGCAAACTGTTTATATTTGTGCAGTTGATTTTTATTTTAGCCATCTCCTTGAACTTTAACTTTATTTGAAAATTTGTATAAGAAATCAGAAATGAGAATGTTTCGATTCTAATTTAAGGGGAACTATGTGCTCTTGTTTATTACAATTAGTTATAAAATTAGGCAAAATGCAAAAAATAAATCTGAACCATGTATGTACAAAAAACCTCATCTATCTGACAGTATTACGTCTCTCTACTTAAAACGACAACTGTTTGATCTATGCATTAATTTGTATGCTTGGAAATTGTCCTTTTGAAAGTAAGAAAATTAAGATTTTTTACAGATTTATCTGTAACTGAAATGTTCATTTTATAGGACATTTCAATGGAATTGTAACCCAATTTACCGAAATAAATTGGCATTTAATGATCCTGATTGATACAAGTGCATCAATAATCAAATAACATTGTCTTATAACCGTTTGTATTCTCTGACACATTTTCTTAAGTGACGTTGATTTTCACTGTTAAGTTCATCATTTTAGATCTGTGCAATGCAGTCGTAGTTTTTAAGATATCAGCTAAAATCTGCAATTTAAGTCATTCTTTTTTTTCTTTTAAAGAGTAGTTCGTTCTCCTGATCTACGGTGTAATTTTTGAATAGCTGTTACCAAAATTTGAAAGAAATAAGCCATATTTATGTACAAATTGGCAAATAAACAACTGTTTTTTTTTATAATAGCCATCTATAGCTGCTATGTTAAACCTCATGTGGCAAAATCATCCAACCCTTTTAAAATACATACTGGACTCTTTTGAGCAAATTGGAAATAATACCCTGAGCAGCTTAGAGACATTGACAAATGACGACATTAGACGGACACAAAATGATGATAAAAGTTGAAATGGAGCTTCAGTCTAGTTGAGCTGAAAAACAACTTCGCGAATTGCCGTATCCGTTTGCACACGTCAATATTTAAATGAAATATAATATGCAATGGAAAAATCAGGGACAGCTAACACTGTCTACATTGGCTTGGTTTCAGCATACAAAAACTAAAAATATTACAGTTATATTAATGCTTAACATTTTCAAAATTGGTGCATTTCACAAAATGTTAATTGACACTGATAGTCAATAATGCCACTAGAGTAGGATAATACATTATAAAAACTAACGGTAAACTTTACAGTGGTTTCTCGTTTGTGACATGATGCAATATATGCAATGTACATTTAGCCCATTTTCGTTTTGAGCTTGGATTTCGTTTATATATGTAAAAAAAAATATATGAATGTAAAAATAAAAGCATTGACATTTCTTTGGAAAGTAACACCCTAAATAATGAATTATATGAGGATGGTGTAACCTTAAACGCCCCTGATGGAAAATACAAATTCTAAAACCTAAGCCCTTTCATAATGTTTGTCAGCCCTGTTATATTTAAATTCCAAAATGTTAAAATGTGTCACAATAGATGGTTTTTACTGTCCTTGTACATTCTATTACAGTCTGAAATATGTGTGGGTCAAAATGTCCTGCTTTAGTAAGGAACTGTGGGTTGTCATGGTACAAAATGTAATTTGGTCGAATTGTTCAGTATTGATAAGCTGATTACACCATTTTCGCAAACATTCATGTGCCTTGTTTCGACCGTCCCCATGTCGGAAAAAAACTAAGAATCGGTTTATATTCAATCAAAAAACTAGCTTATGTTTCATAGAGTGGTGAGGTCATCAGTTGCAATTTCCAATTACACGACAATGAAGCTGCAATGATGCTATTTTTAAGCTTCCGATTTTACATGTAATTTGGAAGTTGATAATTATGTGGCCATAAGTACACCTATTTTTTTTGATAATACAACTATTATCGTTCCCATCGCGAGCATTATAAGAATATAACAACTTAAGTCTAGACTTTCTTTAACATTTACATATTTTAGTTCTGTCAATATCCCCAACAGAATACATGAGCATGAAGCCATTGGTACGCTGTACCAGTAAGGACATTATTTAAATGACCGTAATGAAATGAGGTCTGTTTGTCGCAACCTAAATTAACTCGTAGATCACGAATCGCCTACGATAGACAAATACAAAACAATTACATGGAATAAGAGCAATTACAGTTCAAGGATGATTTCCACGATGAGTATTGCCTTGAGTCCGTGCAGTGCAGTATCATTGATTGATAATTTCATACTATTGTAGTCTTGAAAACATAAGTTAAAAATACAGAGAAAAGCAATGTCAATTTTCGTTTTGAAAGTGTAACTTTGATTTGTAGTCGTAAATACAGTGGATAATATTTCGTAGAAATATTTTAACAAGAGACGGATGTTGGTTATTGATGACACAGTTATGGGATATAAACAAAGTAGGGATGATTTAATGTGTTTATATTACTCTGGTATTTTTGCGTGCGCAATTTTGGTGTACAAGGTCGACGTAAAAAGTTTTAAATAATTAACAAAAAAAAAAAAAAACCCCCCCCCCCCCCAAAAAAAAAAAAAAAAAAAACCAAATAAATAAAAAATAAAATAAAAATAAATAAATGAAATAAAAAAGTTTATATAAAAAAAAAATAAAGTGACTATATAAATAAAAAATAGTCTGTCAGAAGAGTAACATTTCTGAAGGTCTTTTGTTCTTTGGAACTTGATTTATACTAGTTGTATCAGAGTAATCGAGGGAACAAAGACTCGATTGGAAGTTAAAATAATATATACCAAGGATAAAGGACAGGGGGTAAAGACAACAAAGAACAGAAAAAAAATAAAAGAACGCATACAAAGAAACATTAGTGCATTTCACTGAAAACTTGGGACATGAACCGGGTGCACCAGTTGGGCATTTAAGCGTGATCTTCGAAACTCCCGTGTTCACACTTTATCTGCTGTAAGTAAATTAGTAAACATGTTTCGTAATTACCTTTTATCATATTAGCATTGACATATAATTTTCATCCATTTATTAGAGTGGAATCAACCTATTCTTTTACACTGCTAACAATATGCAGTTGAAAATCGTTACATTGAAAACAAGATAATGACGTCATGATAAAAAAATAGCATTTTGTTGTTATTAGTTATGATAAAGATACACATTTTTTTTAAATATAGCACAGATTTTATGAATAAATAATTGTAAATATGCAAATATTTTATTGATTACAATTATCCTCTGCATAAGCCCCATACGAATAGATTATTTTTCAGCAAATTGCATTTTTGCAGACAAGTTTTTTTGTATTTTTTGATTGGGTATATCAAATAAAGGCACACACAAACATGTTCTAAAATCAATCCAAAAGGAACAACTAAACAAGGTTGGAAAAGTAAAAAAAAAAACTCATTAGGTTTCAATTAGAACCCATTGTATCGATAATATGAACAGTAGTGTTGCGGAAAACCCTGATCCAATTACTTCTGAGAAAAGTCGTGCTACAAGACTCAGTAATATGCCAAGGTTGATAATATGTCAACACTAAAAAAAACCAGAAAATTGGAGAGAAAAGGTATAAATAAGTTAATCAATCTTATATGCCGTTTCCTCTTCTTACATTTTGAAGAGAAGATCAAAATACAATATGGGGGCCAGCACCAGTACAATGTCTGTACTACATTTCACATGAAGCTGTTGTTATAATTAATGAACGGTATAATTGGATTTTCGTAGTAACAAGACAATGTTTGTAATTAAAATCTTCTTATAACCGGAAATACTTTTAACATATAAAACAACGAATTAAAAACGTGGATGTAAATGAACATATACTCAATCAGTGATTTTTGTAATTTTTTTTTAATGGAAGTCATTGTTTACTCGTACATCTTTACATATTTTTTTTTGCGCAATTCCTAAAAAATAATCTACCCACCTTTGAATAAAATGTATTACTAACGTAAAATTGTTTCAATAAATACATGCAACTAACACTCTACATGAGAAAAAGATAATGTAAAAACACAAACTATGGTTGGTTTGCCTAAAAATAATTACACCGTTATTTTGGACATTCAAAATGTGATATAACAAGTTCGCAATAAAGAGAAAACTTCAGAAAATACAACAGCAAATCAAACAAACATAAAAACACATGGCTAACCCTATGCCTTAAACAAAAACTGCAGGCACTATTTGTGCAGTTAGAATTCGAAATTATATTCATTATATAACGAGAATGGATATGAAGAATATGTCAAACAGATGACCCCACCTGGATGAAAAGTTATAGGTCAAGGCCATCTGCAAAGATTGCAATAACGTTTGACGAAATTATCATTGTTTTCATAAAATGATAATAATGATAAAAAAATACAATAAACAGAAAAAAGAAAAGGAAAGAAAACAAAACAAACACCAAAAACAACAAATAAAGCAAGACAAAATAAAAGTGTACTTTATTATGGTCCCGGGTTTAGTGGAGTCAAAGTTGCTTATTTACTTCTTTACTTTATACGTATTATTTTGTTTTTTTTTATGTATTATGTTGCGTATGTCTATTTCACCTTTCTGGTCTTAACTTTGTGCCTGGATTACATATTTTTTTATTTCCATTAGAATCTTGGTTTATTTGTTTCTTCCTTACTTGCACGTTCACATTGTCCTATTCGCAAATCTCATGGGCAATTAACAAATGAAAGGGGATTTTTCTAAAACTATAGAAATAAATTGTATTATCATCATATTCACGTTTTCCCCTCGTCTTTGTATACTGATCATAACTTGATTCTTACCAGGTATTGCTATTGAAGAGGACGCTTACCCTACCGGTGCACCTGGTCCACATTCCCTTTTTTATTGGATTCCGAGTTGCTTATTCACTTTTGTTACTTTGTATGTTTTATTTTAATTATTTTATGTCCTTTTGTTCTATGTCTGGTCTTTGTCCCTTAATTACATTCGTTTGATTTCCGTTAGAATCTTGGCTCCCTTGAATACTCATTTAAATTAAAATTTTAAATTATAAAAAAAAAACTTCTACGAAACATTAGATTGGTAACCTGTAAACTTCTTCACGTCAAAACCTCTATTCTTCTATTTTGAAAGGCTATTTGGTTCACATTTTGCGTATAAAGCAGTCATTTCATTTTGCATTCCGTATTATCCGTTCATTTAGTCTTCTACTCCAACAAGCTCAGAAACAACATCTGACGTTCGAAAATCTCTTTAAACACTGCTGCCAGCCCTATTAAAAATGCAAGAATCTTGCAATGTCGGGAAAAAGTGAATGATTTACCGCGACGTTATCCCATTGTTAAAGGACGTTTAATTTGAATAATGTCCGAGAATTTCGAAAGGCCTGCCTGCACTGGTAAAAAATAGAGGTAATGAACGTCCGCTGCTACGTGGAGCTTGTTACTTCATAATTCGGAGATTGATTCCGATTTATATCGATGAGGTATATGATTTACATTATAACCGATGAGATAGTTTACCAAATAGAATGACTTTCCGAATTTTACAAGACATAATTATCAAAGGTTTTTATACTACACGTAGGCAATTTGTTTAATATAGACAAAAATAGATTGTAACTCTTTGAATAGTAATTATATACAGGTAAGAAACTGACATTTGCAATTAGGAAGCAATATATTGATCCGGTATGATTTGGTTTAATACAATATCTAACGTTTTAAAAAAAATGAATGTGAAGGTAGTTTATTTTACTAAAACATTGACGATAGAAAATCACTCTAGACGGCGAAGATAATTTTCTTAGAAAGTGCAAGAATCTAACATTCTTTGAAAAAGTTAATGTTTCCGAGCCTAAAATGTCATCTGTTCTGAATACTGTCCGAGACTGTCTCTCTGTGCAGCAGTAAGTAAAAAAAGAGAGCAAATACATGACCCAGGACAAAGCTTGATATTTTGTTTTGTGTAAAGATATTAAACATTCGAAAAAATGAACGAACTAAAGTGAAACCTACGCTAACATTATTCCTTATGTGGAATAAACCTCATTAATTCAATTAAAAAATATAAGAAAGAACGATGATGAATCGCAATTAATAAATAGTACACAATATCGTACATTCCTAACTGCAAATCTGTCCAAAACAATGCAGATACTTTCGAATGGTTTTGCTGTATGAGGTTTTATCATAATTGTTCTCTTAACCATGAATTATATATGATGACATGAATGATTTTCTAATACATGAAATTCATCACACCAAGCGGGCTTAAAGAAAAATCGTTTTCAAATGCTGTGGTTTTTTATCAGATTTTCCGTGATACATCGAATAAAACTACATGAACAATAATGAAATCACATATTTTTTAAGTATCCGCTGCTTCTGTTTAAACGACATTACGTCAAATTCAAGGGCACGTAAGATTATGAAACAAATACTACGTTAAGTTTGTATTGTCATATTGTGCATTATAAGCCCTTGTTTATATATCAATTCTCTAGGCTACATAGGAATGTGATAACAAAAAATAAAACAATAAAATTTAAAAAAAATAATAAATAATAAAAAAAAAAAAAAACACAAAAAAAACAAATAAAGAATAACTTGAACTAATTAGAAAAAAACAAAAACAAAAAACAAAACAAAAAAACAAAAACAAAAACACAAAAAAAACACCAAAAAACAATAAAAATAAACAAAAACAAAAAACAAAAAACAAAACAAAACAAAACCAAAAACCAAAAAACCAAAAACAAAACAAGAAAAAAAATCAAAAAACAAAACAAAACAAAAATAATTTATATCAATATGCAAAATTGGTACTCTGTACACGAGTTTCAAGAGTAACCTCTCATCAACGGTATTTGAACAAAATACATTAATTGATCTAAATAACCAAAACTATCAAGATTCAATCGACTAATCAAAACCTTGGTATGCCCTTCATTTAATGATATTATTTTGAGCTGAATTCTGTGAAGTACCTTTAATCGTATATAGTACTAATTTTCGTGGTTTGACAAAATTTTGCAGTTTGTGAAGTTTCGAAAAACAAAGAAAATACCTATCACATGTTCATGGATCATGTAAGATGAATAGGTATATATGTACAAACGTTTTATATGATTTGATGTAATGATCAAACGAACATGGGACCGCCATTACTACTATATCGTCTTTGTGAAAAGTCACGTGATTTGGAGGTTGGTCTGATGACGGTCAAGGTCCAAAATTACAGTAACTGACAATTAACAATTCAACTTTCACCATCTGATATGTCAAACACGCGGTTATAGATCTGTAGAAAAGTTTCGTGTTCGTCTCCATAAAAATTTACTCATAGACTTTTTTCTATTATGGCATACTTAAGATAATAATAAATATCTTAACCTTCAGTTGTTGTTGCATCCATGTCTTCCTTGGCCATGATTCCTGCCGCTTTCAACCCAAAACTTATAGCTTTGGCTATTTGATCGAGCATCAAACCCTTCAGTGGCGAAATAACTATGCATATTTTTGTTGTTGAACGTTGAAGGTCATTAAAAAACAAAGGCAGCAAAATAAAAGCAAATGCTTTTACCAAACCCTGTTGGAAAAATTCCAACACAGCTTTCTCCATTAAGGACTTTTGAAATTACATTAGCTTGTTCTTCTTTCAGTTCTACATTAAAATCATTTTTAAATTATCACTGTACCAAGTTTTGACCCTTTTGGAATCCATATCCATAATAGACACAATGTCATGACAATAAAGAGGGAGGTGAATTACATGCAAGATGAAATGTTTTTTTATGAATGAAACTACACCTTATTTTCATCAAATTGATGAAATATGGCCGTATATAATTATATTTTTATTGTAAATACGAGAAAAAGTCCGCAAAAAACAACGATTACAATGAAAAACCGGCGGCATCTTAGTTGTAAACAATAACACGTGTTTTGTCGGAATGCGGTCTATTTTTATTTGTCACAGGACCGAAAAACGGGATCTCGCTTAAACCAATATGGCGGCGATAAGAAGGCGGCCCCTACGTATTATCGCTTATTTTGAGCTACAATAAGAAAGATATGAATATTCATATATGCTTATTAAGGTAATGTGGTTGAAAAATGTTTAACAAAACAAAACAACTATGTGTTGACAGCCTGCGAAGCACATAGCCACGATACAAAGGGGAAATAGGTGCGATAGATCAAGGTCTACGTAATCGCAAATTTTTAAAGAGTAAAATTCGTAGCTCAAGATCGCAAAATAAAAAAAAACACAAAAGATCAAGAGCTACGATTTCGCAGCTAGACAAGTGTACTCGTAATTTGAAGATAATTCAATATGCTGGTATATGATGGTAGAAATGTGGTAAAAATGGATAGTAAATCACTGCAATCGATATATGAAATAAACTATGAGTGAAAGTATTTCTGCTTTATTAACATTAACCATTTAACATCTTGGTCACAACAGGGCAAAAGCTCAGGCGTGTCCATGACTTGTTAAAAAAAACTGTGTATACATGTAAGGTATTTTCAAACAAAGTCTAAAAAAGACACATATTATTGGTCTACGAATAATTGTACACTATTTAATAATAATTTCAAGTGCTTACAACACAATCACAACA
The DNA here is from genome assembly GCA_037379345.1 of Perna viridis. Classification (NCBI taxonomy): domain Eukaryota; kingdom Metazoa; phylum Mollusca; class Bivalvia; order Mytilida; family Mytilidae; genus Perna; species Perna viridis. The sequence continues at coordinate 17,615,696 of CM074523.1, forward strand.
ACCGTACAAATTTGCTAAATGTAATGTAGCGCCCTTCCATAGTAATCGTAAATATTGATAAAGTTTTAATCACATTTCGTGCAATAATTGCCGTATAATAAAAAAAAACTTCCCTCGGGAAAAGTATTGATCATTAAAATTCAACAGTACTTCAATTATGACAAAAGCAAATACGAATCTACGAACCTACTCTATGTATTTTATCAAGTTTTCTGCGTTGCTTTACGATGATTATATTCAACATTTATAATTCATTTTGAAATACTGGTAATCAGCGTTTTAATTAAAAAAATATACGAACTCACGCCTGGGGCATAAGCTGCCGATACTAATAGCCGAGGTGTACATGTAAAGATCTATATTGTCAATATATAATCTATATTGTCCAATGACACTTTTGGCTGTATATATATTGTACCGCGCTCCCCATTGAACATTTATTATCTACAAGTTTAGAGTTGATGTTTTACATGAAACAAAATTAGTCTTTTTCGTTAAAGTCTTTTAACTGGTTATAAGACACACCCGAACACATCAAATACGCTTATATCATTTATCAATATCAGCTTCCGGTCCAGTAGGTAATACAGCAAAATAACGTACTAATTGGTTAAATTTAAAAAAAGTTAATTGCCGATATCTCTGTTATAAGACTAGCTTCACGAATACATCTTTTCACATTCAATTTTTAGTTTGATTGGAACATTTTAAGCTTACTTCGTAAACAATCGAGAAGTTCCCATTTTACTGCAGACCACGAAAACAGACTAAACACCAACATTTACACTTACAACTAACAAATTACGCAAAAAAAACCCCCCAAAAGAATGAATGAAAAATACAGTCATCTATACATTGGAGTATGGACTATAGAATGTTTCAATGGATTACATATCATTGTTATAGATTCAACAGATTTTGTCACGCGAAAGTGTCAATAATATTCTAATGTTCAAACCTGATATATCACTGAACACATTTCGCATTTGAAGCAAGCCATATAATAGTAGCTGACAGTGAAAGAAAGTTTTTGACAAATATAACAATCAAGCGTGATATAGCCAGAAACAAATTACCAGTTGATTTTGTACAGTGATATGCACTTACTTCAACAGTTATGAAAAATTGAGTCTTGCATGCTTAAGTCTATATCGTCAAAATGAATACATGAAAGCAGTTGTTTCTTCATTTAGTCATATTTCCCCATAATTGTTATTTATAAAACAGTGTCTAGAGAATAATTCTTATCGTAATAAAAAAAATATAACAGCATTTGTAACGCTCTATTCCAGACATTTCTCTTCATTTACATGCATTATATTAGACGTTTTTACCTTAATGACTTTAAAAGTAATCGTAATGATTAAACAATAGTCTAAGATAGGCAACAAAGGCAGATGTAATGCCTTTGGGTGTAGAAGGATACTAAACTAGAATGAATTGTATTTTTCACTACAGAAGTTTCATGGTCGCCATCATGAACTGGTGGCTCGTGACGTTGTATCCATATTTACCATGAAAATTGATTTGTTAAACGTGTCATAGTTTTCTTTTTCTCATTCGTTTACCCTTGGCTTGACTTTTTATGAGCAACTCGGCAGGTGTTTCTAGAAAAGCAGAGGACCCTTACCCTACTGAAGCACCTATTCCATGCTACCAAGTTTTAGTGGAGTCCGATTTGCTCATTGCTTTCGAACTTTGTATGTATGATTTTAGTTACTTTATGTTCTTTGTCGTGTATGTCTGTTTTCCACGTCTGGTATTTGTAGAAAAGCAGAGGTACTTTACCCTACTGAAACACCTGTTCTATGCTCCCAGTTTTTATTGGAGTCCAAGTTGCTTATTTACTTTTGTTGCTTTATGTGGTCATTGTTTGGTTGTTTTTATGTTCTTTGTTGTGTTTGTTTTCCATGCTTGGTCTTTGATTACATTCTTTCGATTTCCGCTCAATTTTAGTTCCCTTGATTACTCTTGCATGTGGTAATAAACAACTAAACAAATGCAAGAACATAACTTTGACAAGGTCAACACATATATTTTCAACCAGAACAGAAATCAATGTTGTCGAAAATTAAGAGTAAGTTTTTGCAAGAATCAATCAGGAAAAATGAGGAAAATCAGAAACATACATGCCAAAAATCCAAATATATGACAATATAATTTCACCCAAGAAAGCTTTCTCTCATCATTTCTAGATTCTTGGTTTCCTTAATTGCTCCTTAAAAATACCATTTTTTTCCATCTCTTTAACACTGGATTTGCTTAGATATTTTTTCATATAATAGAAAAATGAGGTTTTTGACAGAGTTATCAGCCTTTAAAATGTTTATTTTCAGTGCATTTCAATTAAATTATAAATCAGTTTACCCAAATTATAAGTACAATCTTTTTTTCTTTATTCTGATGGTACCAATAGCCAAATAAAACTTTTATAATGGTGTATTTTTACAGAGGCTTACATTTTTACAGGCTTTTTCTTACATTTACTAAGTTGTCTTGACGATATAATACTTAAATACACACATATAATAGCACTTGAAGGTTCTCAATTACAAATGGTATTGCTCACTCTAACATTTAATACAGTCTATATATTTCAAACATATTACAATAGATTTATTTACTGTCTTTAAAGGATTTGTCAAGAAGGATACAATGTCAAATCATTATCTACTACTATCTTCAAACTACTTAATTTCGAATTATTGTTTTTGTAATCAGGAAATTAGTACAGTACAGCGGAATCGGCTTCTCGAATATATATCGAGAATTGCTCAAACCTTAGGATTTTTTTCATGTACTATAAGGCAGAACCTATAAGCTCTTTGGGTGTTCATAGTAAGATAGGAAGAGGTTATTGGTCTATAGAAGAAATTGTTTATAGATGTTGGTAAACAGTAAGGTCTCTGTCTTCAAATGAAATATCAGACAAGTGTAATTTAAAAACTTTCAAGAAAAGAACTAATTATACATGTATCTAGGCAATGGCAAAAAAGACTAATCTAAATGAAACATCAGTAGAACAAATGGCAATATCAGGGTAAAAATCAAAAAGTTGGAAACCACCACAATGGTCCTTACTTGGTGCAAGCATTTTAGAAATGAAAGGCGTGTTAAAGTAGGATTTGTAGCACTTAATCTTACGTTTCATTATTTTGGAATGTAATAATAAACAGCCACCAAACGCTTTGTGTTTTGTGTTGCAAACGGCAAAGTCAAATACAAAATGTACCCCTGAAACGAAAATCAACAACAGTATAACATTGTTCTGCTCATGAAACAAACGTACAAAATCGTACATTAAAACAAAATAATTGCAACGCTAAGATCGAAGGGAGGACTAACAGTAACGATAGGCCGGTCAACTGACAGTTATAAACATTGAAGAAAATTCGGTCAGAGGTTTAAACAGCAATACAGACGGAACGATAGGACGATCAAGTGACAGTTATCAACACTGAAGAAACCTCCAGTCAGAGGTTTACATATTTATACAGCAGGAACGATAGGACGATCAAGTGACAGTTATAAACATTGAATAAACATCCAGTCAGAGGTTTAAATAGTAATACAAACGGAAGAGTAGGCGGGTCAAGTGACAGTTATAATCAATAAAGAAACATTCGGTCAGAGGCTTAAGTAGTAATAGAGCAGGAATGATAGGACGGTCAAGAGACAGTTATCAAAACTAAAGAAACATTCGCTCAGAGGTTTAAATAGTAATACAAACGGAACGATAGGCGTTCAAGTGACAGTTATAAACATTGAAATAATATTCCGTCAGAGGTTTAAATACTAATACAAAGTGTACGATAGGCGTTCAAGTGACAGTTTTAAACATTGAAATAATATTCCGTCAGAGGTTATATACTAATACAAACGGAACGATAGGCCAGTCAAGTGGCAGTTTTAAACACTGCAGAAACATTCGGTTAGAGGTTTAAATTTTAATGCAAACAGAACAATAGACCGGTCAAGTGACATTTATAAACACTGACGAAACATTCGGTCAGGGTTTAAATAGTAATACTGCAGGAACGATAGACTGGTCAAGTGACAGTTATAAACGTTGAAGAAACATGCGATCAGAGGTTAAAATAGTAATACAGCAGGAACGATAGGCCGATCAAGGGACAGTTATAAACATTGAAGAAACATTTGGTCAGAGATTAAAATAGTAATACAGCAGCAACGTATTTCAAGTTCTTCTATTCGTTAAACAGTATTATGTCACTTCGCTTAGGTATAACAGCACATTGTAATCCGTAGTCTATTATAGGATTTCAGGCGCTACAATGAGTCAGAATGCATTTTGTGTCAATAAGATTCATTACTCGTCAACTTTTACAGCTATTCAGAACGATTTATTTCTGTTACGGCACCAAAGTGGTTTACTTAAAGGACTGATAGTTAATTTCTTATTCGGAATTTCGTATTTGATTTTTGTTTCATATTGTTTTATTCGTTCAGGCACTTTATTCTTAAATGAGTACAGTTTCGTAATATCAGTTATTACATACCGGTAATATGAATCTCAATATTTATATTCTATTGACGAAAAGTGTACAAATTACATGTCACATGTATTGCATCTGTACGAATCGTTCAATTATGTAATAAGCAGGACTCGTTATGGTTACTTTAGGTATAAGCAATATGGAACATTGATTTAAATAAAGAATTGTTCACCTCACCGTATTTTAAGAATAATCCTAGGAATCCATAGTATATTAGATAATGTGGACAATTAATACATAGCAAAATTGTCGTCCACCAGCGCGTTAAATATATTTCAATATTTTTAATAGAATAAAAAATTCAGCAATCTTATATTATGCGTCGTTTAGATCGGATATAGTTTCATTTACGACTATATCTCATAGATGTTATATTATTCGCCAACAGCAGTCGAACTTCATGTAAAAAAAAATAATAAAAATCTTTTCCTTTTCTTATCATTTCAAAACAACCACTTTTGTTTTTGTGATTTTATTAGTTTGAAATCCTTGCTGTATTTCCGTTTTCTTGTTTGTTATACAATACATCTTGTTTTGTAAAAATATTGCTTTCGTGTGTTGCATCAGTCACAGTGTAGGCAGCCATTATTCTATATGCTTATCTTTAAAGTATGAATGTCATAAGTCAGGACTGGTTTTAGTTAACTTAAACTATGATCCTGCATAGTATGCTACTCCGATTCATAGTTTCCGTGAACTGTAAAGTTGGCATATTAGTATCGGTAAATATTTCCTTAAAGAATATTACTCCATTATTTTTACATAACATAATATGATTCGTATCATTTTCATTTTTTTTATTTGAGTATAGAGTCATCGATATGTATTTGTATCTATTTCTGTCTTAACTCCTTGATTTTTTTCTATTGTTGTTCGCTTAATGTAAGGATCTGTAAGGATCATGTAAAATGGGAGGAATCAGAAACATGCACGGCAAAAACACCGATCTGATAATATAATTTCACTCAAGGAAAAAAATTCAATACAATGAAGAAAGAGGATGTTTTTGACAGAGTTAACTGCGCTTTTTAGAGTAATCAAGGGAACTAAGGTTATAACGGTAATCAAAAGAATGTAATCCAGGGACAAAGAACAAACATGGAAAACAGGTATACACAACAAAGAACATAAAGTAACTGAAATCATACATACAAAGTAACAAAAATAAATGAGCAACACGGACTCCACTAAAAACTGGGAGCATGGACCAGGTGCACCGGTAGGGTAAGCGTCCTCTGCTTTTCTAGAAACAGCCGCCGAGTTGATCATAAAAAGTCAAGTCTGGGGTAGACAAACGAGGAAAGGAAAACTAAGACCCGTTGAATAAAACAGTTTTCATGGTGCTGATGGATACACCATAACCATCCACGAGTTCATGATGACCATAAAACTTCTGTAGTGATGACTTCAAGCTTGTAGCAACATAACCCTGTTCCAGAAGCCTATTTGGTGGAGTAATAGTGCGGTACAAAAAGTCTGCGTAGTTTCGGCAAGCTCTGGCATAACGTGTGAGTTGGTGGTATAAACACCCCGTACGCAGGAGCCGAAGGGATGTTGCCACAGATGAAAGGAAAGTTGACAATTGTGAATGAAAAGTCATCACGTTTGTCGTAAAGTTTGGTCAATAGTTTTCCTTTACCATCGATATCTAGGTGTAGGTCAAGATAAGAGGCTGACTTTACAGTGTCTGTAGTATCCTTTATCTTAAGTTCTTTTGGGTAGATGCGATGTCTCAAATCCCCAAAATTAGGATTGTTTAAAGATAATACGTCATCTATATAGCGGAAACTGAGATTGAAAGTTCTAGCCAAACGATATTCTTTTTTTCCTGATCAGATCAGCTATAAAGTCAGCCTCATAAGAGTGAAGGAATAGGTCAGCAAGTAAAGGAGCACAATTCGTTCCCATTGGAATGCCGACCGTTTGTTGAAAAACTCATCTACCACATTGGACAAATATGTTGTCGATTAAAAAAGAATGTAATCCAGGGACAAAGACCAGACATGGAAAACAGACATACACAACAAAGAACATAAAGTAACTAAAATCATACATACAAAGTAACAAAAGCAAATTAGCAACTCGGACTCCACTAAAACTGGGAGCATGGACCATGTGCACCGGTAGTATTCATTTACAGTGCATTGCATGAAAGTATATTTCAATGCACCAGAGAATCTTGTATTTTCTTTGATCGTCAAATTACACTATCAAAATGATGTTTTTATACCATGTTTCCCCCACTGCTTGAGTCTAACAAAGACTGACACTTAAATCCCCCTATCTTTACTCAAACCAAATATGATACTTAAATTGGCCTTTTTAAATGTATTGTGCGCATATTAAAGTAGTTAAAATAGTTAAAGAATTAATATTTCGTGATACGTTCAACTTGCTGTTAAGGAAAAAAAATCTGTTTTGGTATTCAAATCTGTTATAAAATATTCAAACATGTACAGTGAAACCAGGCACACCCGCTAATAATTTGGTTTTATTTGAGAATCACGTACAGTACAAGTTTCGCTGTGAAATTAAGTCCAGATCTTTTTCGAGCGAATACTTTTTGGTTGGTTTCGAAATTGGTGTATTGATTCATTGTATAAAACCCCTAAATCAATACTACACAGAAGATTCGAAGTTTAAGATATTGTCTAAAAATGTGTTCAATTAAGTCCAAACTATCTGAATGATATATTTTGGAGGTAGACCTAGGGTAAGGGACGTAATTCTTGAAATCAGTGATATGTTTGTATCATATTCAATTTCACTAAATCTGATCAAGTTTTCATTTCAAACATAATGAAATAAATTAAGTTATTTTGATGTTTACATGAGATTGATGTAAAATACTGAATACAAACGTTCCAATGATTTGTAAGAATTGTGTCACTTACCCTATGTCTACCTCCTTAAGGAAAATTTTCTAATCCAATGTAGATAGGATACAATTGTTTCAATTGTATGCTTCATTCAAAATTAATACAATCTATTCTTCATGTTGTTTTTAATTTAACATAATTGAGCTTAATGAGAAATCGGTTCACTTACCATAAGGTAAAACAACAACTTATGATGAACAATAAACCAGTTTAGCTAGCTAATGGTTCGCTAGTGATTTAGAACCTGCAATTTCTGATTTGTACAGCGTATTTTGCGATTCATTTTGAAGATTTACAATTTTACACACTTCAAAGAGAAGTCTACCGTAGCAACATTCTACATTTGAATGGACGGTAACATTTGATATGCAATCTAATACAGTAGAAGCCTCAGTAATCTTAAGTAACATACACGATCTCAAGCAATTATTTTCAATTGTTACAATACTATGAAAACTGCTTTAGTCAACAGGTCATAGTTTTCCTTTCCTCGTTTGTCTAACCGGAATTGACTTTTTATGAGCAACTCGGCGGGTGTTTCTAGAAAAGCAGAGGACGCTTACCCTACCGGTGCACCTGGTCCATGCTCCCAGTTTTTAGTGGAGTCCGAGTTGCTCATTTACTTTTGTTAATTTGTATGTATGATTTTAGTTATGTATGTTCTTTGTTGTGTATGTCTGTTTTCATTGTCTGTTCTTTGTCCCTGGATTACATTCTTTTGATTATCGCTATAACCTTAATTCCCTTGATTACTCTTAAGCAGTTAATGTTAAAAACATTAACTGAAAAATATGAAAAAAATATGCAGGTAAAAATATCGATCGACCATCATGATGGTCTAATTCGATATACTGTGAAAGAACTTTGATATGTGGGTACAGGTTTTCGTGGATTAGGGGAGAAACACAAGTTCGTGGATTCTTGAATTCGTGGTTTTGAGGTTTTCAGTATCAAAATCAATGGAAATCCCTTTTTGGGAACCAAATTTCGTGTTTGGCCTACCCGCGAAAACCACCAAAAATGATACCCCACGAATTATTGTCTTTCATAATAAAAGTAATAGAATTGGTAGAAGGATACAAGCTGGTAACCAGCAGGAAAGTATGTATAGAGTGCATGTATGTTAGTGGGTACACTAAATAAAAATTAAAATTACAGCTTTTTAGTTTCGTTTTCTAAGAAATATATAACTTCACTAAAAGCACTCTTATTGTATAAACCCCTCAATCATAGAGGCATGTCTTGTATTGCACATGGTAGAACTTCTTGTGCTTTTTCCGTTTCCCTTTCATATATGTTTACTCTATATGTTCCTATTAAGTGTTAAAGCTGCTGATGAGAGGTAACCATTAAAGCATATACAACATAACAAAATATGTAATATTCGTATTTCATTTTCTCATTACAGTACATTGTATTGTATTTCCATACTAATATGATTTATAATTCCTCTATAATGTAACAAATTTCACAGCATCAAATTCAAAATTGTACAAACAAGTTGTTTTCTAAAACTAAACATAGTTTTTTCAATAACATACATGAGTAAATATTTCTTATTTTAACAATATATAGCTTCATTATCTAGAAGGTGAACATGTATTCACTGCCGTTTTAAACATTTTTTTTCAATTCAGATAGTATATGAAAATTCTCAGTTGCTTTGATATTGAAACAAGGGCCGATGGATAACTCAGTTTATTTGATTGGATAGTTAAGTAAATCATAAAGTAAAACCTGTTTTAACCGGTTTCTCTTTGGACTAAAGTATTTGTTAGAATCAGGCAGAGTTTCTTTTAACAAGATTCTAAACCTTGTGCAACTGACATAAATGGGCTTCGTAAGAAGTTTCGGTTAACAGGATTCAAAACCCAGTGAAACTGACATAAATTGGCTTCGTAAAAAGTCTAATTTGCGAAAGTTTCTGTGTTGTTTAAGGTGCAGCTTTGACAGGTTTCCATCTACAAAAATTATTCATTATATAACTTTATGCCACTTCGTTTGAATTTATCAGCAAAGTTATATAAACACATTACAATTATAAGTTTAAGGGCTCTGCAACGAATTTGAATTCAATTTGTGTCAATAAGATGCATTACTCGTTCACTTTTATAGCAAAACAGAACGATTTATTTCTGTTACGGCACCAGAGTACATGATTTTTTTTATTTAAGATATTTTATTCAACATTTCTTATTGGGTAAGTTATGTTGTTATTGTCTTTCGTTCAAATACTTTGTCACAGATAGAAAACAATTATTTAATCCCCATCCTTACATAGCAAAACACCTTACATGATTATTTTATTGACCAAAAACAAGTTATTTTAAGCTGAATACTTGTCACATGTATTGCATACGTCTGAACCGATCGATATCGTAATAAGCAGGACTTCTAACTTAAAGAGTAATGATTCGAGCGGAAATTAAAAGAATAAATTCACGGATAAGGACAAGATAGGGAAAGCCGACCCACACAACAAAGAACTTAAACTTACCAAAATAACGCACACAAGGAAATAAAAATAACAGAGCAATCAGGACTTCATAAAAAAATCGTTGCATTGACCAGGTGCATCGGTTGAATAAATTGTATCTGTTTTTCTAGAAACACCGAACGAGTTGATCTAAGAATTCACGTTCGGAGAAACGAAAGGGAAAAACAATAATGACAATGAACAACTCGGTTCTCATGGTGCAAATGGATACACCATAAAAATTCTTGAAGGATTACCATAGAACTTTTATAATTATGTAGCCTTTTCCAAAAATCTGATTGTAAGAAGTCTGGTACGGTTCAAATGGTTCGCGTAGTTTCGTCAAACTCTGGCATGTCGTATGAGTTGTGATATTGAAACTCCATACGAAGATTGATTGATTGATTGTTGTGGTTTAACGCCCGAGCAGCAACATTTCAGCTATATATAGGCGATGAACATGAAATGGATGATACAATTAACATGAAACGATGATGATGACGATGTTGATGAAACGAAAAATGGGATGGGACACAAGGATAATAGGGTCGACAAAGTTTGATTGCCACTAGAAATAGGGAGGGATGGGCAGGGTCGGCAATTTAGCCTCCTGTGGCGAAGCGCAAAGGTTCCTACTCCTATCGAATACCACAGCAGAGTTCTTTAACGTTCGAAGAATGTGGCATCTTTCCCAACACGTTGCACCACTATGGTTAACGGTCAGGTTTTCCGTATTATATCCAGACAACCCCAGCATGCAACACGCCAGGGGTACCCCATTCCACCACATGGGGCACACAACCAAGTTGCTCTATGGGCAGAGCGCCCTAACCTCGGCTAGGGTTCTGAGCACTATTTAGTCGTTTTTTACGACAAGCGTAGCGCTGCTGCAGGTGATGAGAAGATGTTGCAACAGATGAAGGGAAAGTTGACAATAGGAAAGGGTCGAATAAAATAAGCAACCAACGGTGAGCAAAATTGTCAGTTTCTCTGTCTTATATCATATGCCCTCTGATCTATTTAGAAAACTACGTAACTTGTAGAAAATGTCCACAAAAATAAGATAAGAAGTTTGAAATATTGTTTATAAAACTGAGTGATCTTTAAGATAATAATATAATTGTAAAGATCGAACAGTGGCTGCACTTAAGAACTGTTTTTAGAAGTTGAACTAAAATTTGTTTACCTTTCATTGGTCGGAATAGTCCTTGTTACATGTAAGAAGCGATAGAGAAAGGATTTCATTTCCCTTGAGGTAGAATTAACGTCAGGGGTAGGTTTATATGCGTCTACGAGAAAATTTTAATTCATATATTATTATCTGACAGAAGTAAAATTCAGTGGATTGATTGATCTAGAAGTCCTGAGCTCCTTGTAGTTTGTTCTATATGTAACCGATTGTTTTCGGGTAAACTTTTAGTATACTACTTGTAAAAAAGGATGGAATGAGACAGAATTCAATGCCTTTGCATTTTAATCTACACTTTCAAATGTTTTCTCCAATAATCACAAGAGTTCTCTTTTTCTTATTCCAAACTTTTCTGTCAACATACTGCATATATCTTAGTTGCCGCTATAACCTTGGTTCCCTTTTTTACTCTTTCATTCACGTTAATTGATATCCACATACCATATATCAGATCATGCAAGTCACATGTTGGTCATGTTACAGTACGGTATGCATTCTAGTTTAATTAAATGCATCACATGACAAGGCGTTAGCTACGAGTTTTTACAATTGTGCTATTCTGTACATGGGTATCTGTACAGATAAATTTCTTTTTAGTATTACATTGTAAACAAAGAAGTACTTTGTTAATACTATTTGCAAAAGGAGGTGTTGAGTGGAGAAAGCTGAGTATCCCTTTAAAATTCCCTTTCATTTCGCTTTTGAGTTTAATACCATCTTTTATGTATTACTTGTACTTCGGTTATGTATTAATTATCCAGCTGCGGAACATGGTCTTAGGTTTAAATATTTATTCACGTTTTCTAATTTGTCGGAAATGAGTTATACTGTAGTCTCCGTAGGAACAAATCTCATTGACACATTGAGTACATTGATTGATATGTAATCTCGTTTATTCACATTTATCAGTATAGAAATGGGTAAAATTGCATTAACCCTTCCTTTGTGATTCTAAGACGCTATTCTAAAGAAATACTGAACGCACTATATTGCAAGAGTAATCAAGGGAACCAAGGTTATAGCGGTAATCAAAAGAATGTAATCCAGGGACAAAGACCAGACATGGAAAACAGACATACACAACAAAGAACATAAAGTAACTAAAATCATACATACAAAGTAACAAAAGTAAATGGAAAGTATGAAAATTTCACCTGAATTTTGAGAAAAGACAACGGGGACTATGTTTTTCAAGCGATTTTTGATGCATAACTGTATACACACGATATAGATATAAGCAGACATCTGCACGAAAGGAATTCAAATTATTGTTTCGTCCAGGATTTAGTTAGAATTATGGTTATAAGTCGGTTATGTTGTTTTAATTTTGAAATATATAAACACATATTTCTTTAGCTTGTTTTGGTAGGAGCATTTATCATTTCCCACAAATTAATCATTTGATGTCCAATCAATCTCGTTAATGTGGAAACTGAAAATGGAAGAAGAAATACGATTAAGTGTTTGTTTTCAATCCGTGTGATCCTGTCTGATACGTTTTTTAATTAGTACTCCAGCTAAGGATCATGCAAATTATGTAATATGTGATACATCCCCCCAAATAGGCTACCTATGTTATTAAGATGCTTTGTTGTCTTTATGATGAAATGTATAACCATTCATTCCAATCTGTCTGCTCTAAAGAGATAATGCACTTTGAAAATCCAATGGATGCTACGGTATTTTAGTGTCATTTACAGAGTTATATCCCATTTTTTTTAAATTCTACGATGCATTCTATGTAATTTTTATATCTAAGAAAATGATTTTTATGAAGAGCCACGTGCTATTTTCTGTTTACTAAAGCATTTTAAACAAAATATCAAAAATAGAAATGTGTAGGCATGTGTAAGCTTTCAACCAAGAATCACATTTCGCATTTCGCGTGATTCTCAGCTGGAATGCTACTGAATATATGCATAGTTTTTTTTTCTGTAAAACAATATCCATTTTTTTTAGTTAAATTGAGTAGAAAAGTATATTTTCTTTTTTCTTTTACTCTTGTATATAGTATACGATAACAATTATAAGTACTTGATAGCAGCAACTAGATCTCGATTCCGATCTCGTATAATTGTAAATGCTAAATGGAGATACAAAAATCCATTCAGTGTCCTGTTGATGTATAAGGCAGTAATCTTTTGTAGCTGTAGGTCTCGGGGTCATACACCGTGTGTGTCATACATCTGTACAATAGCCGTAATGCGAGGCCAACGATTAACGTTATCTAAACCGGAATAGAAATCAGTCAGGCCCGCAGAAATAGGCCAGAAAGTGGCTTTACATTGGTTTAAAATTAAAATATACAATTTAAAAACAAAGAAAAAAAAGAATTATTTACAGTATCTAGAAACATTACGCTGAACTACTTTTTCATAAAAAAAATGGACAGTTTTCCTATGCTATCTCGCCCCTCTCAGTCATCGCCCCCTTTTCCATGCCTTAACAAACGTCAAAAAATACAAGTGCGATTCTCATTTGTAAGCTGTACCTCACTAAAATAAATTGACAGTCACTTGGAAGATGGTACGTGAGAGACTGTTGGCTCGGAAAAAGATATGTCGAAGTAGAAAGGCATGATGTTTTGTTCGATGTGAAATAGAAAAAAAAGTCATGCTTAATATATCTGTGTAGATAACTGTTGGATGTAAATAACCAATTTAAAAAAAAATGTTGACTCTAATCAATACGTTTTCTTATTTCATTCAGTAGACGTGATTTTAATATATGAGACTAACGATTGGTTTTTCCGAAATCAGATTTGTTCAAGTTTTGAGATATCCATTTTTGCATTTGAGCTAGAACATTATAAATTTTGTAATGCTGCAAAGCATGTTAGTCTCGACAACGCAATGGTCTGTTCTTTTGATAAAACCATATTCAGCTTAGATATACCTTATCCTGATTGTGACGTACATCTCTATCATTAAGCAAATATTTCTCAATATAAAATTCATTTTTGACATAACTATAGATTTTAATGATGAGTAGCATCTTAAATGAAACTGATCTAATAAACGTTCATTCAAAATATCATCAAGAATAATTATACTACTCTGTTCAACCCATAAATAATTCAAACGTAGGTTATATGCTATAGTTTTAACATTTGTAACCAGGTTAACTGTTTCATTATTGTAATTATAAAGTAGCATCTTTATAAATATCGCATATGAGTCTAGTTTTATATGTAATAATATTTGCGTATAATCCTAACAACCGTTGTTTCAATTTATTAATTGGTAAATGACCTGATTCTCAAGTGATTGAAGTATTTTTAGGTACATCAAATACTGATATACCAAACCTATTATGTGGCAAAAACACTTTTCAGACAGCTTTGGTTATCGAGGCTACCACAATAACATGTCATAAAGAGAGTTTCTTTCTTACAATAGAAAAGTGTGATTGATTGATTTATTGTTGGGGTTTTACGCCCCAACAGCAACATATCAGCTATATCTAGGCGATGTAGATGAAATGGGTGATGAACTGAACATGAAATGATGATGAAATGAAATATGGGATGGGACATAAAGATAATTTGGATTGCCACTGAAAATAGGGAGAGGTAGGAAGTGTCGGGCAATTTAGCCTCCTGTGGCGGAGCCCAAGGGTTCTTACTCCGATAGAATACCACAGAAGGATTTTCTAACGTGCGACGAATGTGGCATCTTTGCAAGTTTTGATATGCTCTACAGGAGTTTAAACTAGTAACCTCTTATTAGAGCATTAAAATCAAATAAGTAGGACGATCTTAATAAAAGAAATAATTGCATTTAAGACTTACCCAAAGCTAAAACAATCGTAATATGAAGCATAAATATCTTAGATATTACAAAATTCGTAATAATGCAGATAAATATGATTAATGAAATTCGGATATAATTCTGGATAAGGCAGGTCATAACACTGTAAGGTAGTTAATTATCAAATTATTATTGGGTTTTCTGTCATCAGTTTGACAGAATATTTAACGATTTACATGGTTTTAATATATTAATGCATTGGATGCCATATTATTTTTAGATAAGTATCGGCAAAGATTTTTGCATCAGTTCTATTTACGGACAAAAAGCCTTTTTAATATGTGTTTCGCTTGCAATTTATTTTACAATGCAAGATGGACATTTACTTGTTTGTTGTATTAATACTCCTGTCAAACTTTATACATTTTATTGCTATCTCGATAGAAAGTCAAATGATTTATTGGCAGAATGCATGGGGAAACTGCATGAATCGCTTTATTTACAATGAACTACACGGCATATCGGCAGTAGAAAGAGTTACAAGACAAACATTGCAGAAAGTAGTGCTTCAGTTTGTAAGACTGATGAATGTTGAAAAAAACAATCAAATTGAAAGATATATTTTGAAATAGATTAGCAGACACCTTCTTAATTATGTGACTACAAATAGGGAGGGGCTAGATAGAAATTTGAAATGGCGGTTCAAAGTTTACGATCAATGATTGAGGATGCAACTTTGAAATTTATCATCGCATGCTTTATGGCTATAGGTTATCAAGTTCAAGATCAAATCCCAGCGCTTTATGTATACAGTTTGTAATATCCCTTGTTGTTTTCTATTACCATATATAATATGTCAATTTCAGATTTCTTTTAACCATTTCCACATCGTTTATACATGAGAATATATTCCATGGATACAGACAATACATGGACAACAGCCACACGCAAGAAAGATCATGAAATAACCAGCATAAAACGCACAATCCGGACTACATTAAAATGGGAGCCTAGACCAGGTGCACCTGTCCAGCATATGCGTTCTATTTTACTAAGGATACTTCGTAACTTGTAGGAAGTTACCGTACAAACTTTTGGAGAAGTTTGAAGTATTATTTATAAATTTGAGTAAGCTTTTGCATAATAAGATAGCTGTGAAGATCGAACAGTGCAATTAAGAATTGTTTTCAGAAATTGAACTGAGATCTTTCTTTTCTTTATGAGTCAGTCATTACTATTCTGAGTAAATCGAACAAAAAATACGGAATAAGACGGAATCCGAGGCATTTACATCGATATCTGAGCTTTGAAATGTTTACCCAAATAATACGAAAAAATACATGCGAAATTGATTTTTAACACTATATAACGCATATCAATGAATGCGCGAAAATTAGCAACCGCAAAAATTAAAACGTTTACAGTACTTCAAATCACTGGTAAGCTCAACAATTACATTTTGTGTCTCTCCATTGAAAACAAAATCAGTTTCCGATGTAAATATAACGAAAGAAAAGAAAACTACGATTTTAAGATGATGGAAAAACCATGTATTCACAAAAGAAAACATTACATTGTAGCATAAGTTTAATAGGAACACTGACATTTTTATTTTCCATCGTCCTGTCAAACATCATTCCCGTTAGCTCAAATGGCACTAGTGACTAAATGGTATTTCATCGGTTTTATTTCATCCAGACGTTGATAAATTTAAAGGTTAAAACATGAAAAAGGGATTTTACTATGGTCCATCATTATGTTCTTGACATTTCAAACGTATTGTCATGTAAGCTAAGTAGAAATACATTAAGAAGCAATAATGATGTTTTATGACCTAGGCAAAATATGATCGATTGAATGATGAAAGTTTTTAGGCTGCTAAAGCGGATCGGCGATAGGCAAAAGAATGCACTACTGAACACAGTTTATTCAACACAATTAAGAGAGAAATAATGCTTATGAAAGGAAATATTAATTTATGAAGTCAAATGAAAAATTGAATGTAAATGAAATTACTGGCGGTAACGTTTGAAAAAAAAGTTCACCAGACAGTGAAAGTCTACAAAATCTTCGCAGACAATAGATTTTAAAGATATTTTTTTTTTATTCTGAGGTGCTAAGTTTTTTTTCCTGATTTGCAGGTAACGTTTGCAAGAAACAAAGTTCACTAGATAGTGCAGATCCATAAATTCCAATAAAGACAATAGATTTTCAAAAGTTATTTTTTTCTGGAGGTGCTAGGTTTGTTTCTTTTTTTCCCGATTGCTTAATTGCATTTTCACTTCTGTCATCTTTTGTTTTTTTGGAAAAAAAAAATTGGTCACAGACGCGATTTTTGCAATTGTCACAATTATATCGTCTTCATAGTTCGAACCCCACTTTATATGCACTAATTGAAGTCCAGGAAATATATGCTTGTAAATAATAGTTGTTTTTTCCGGAGTTCTGAACACCAGCATTTTATTTAAAACTAGTAGTCTGGTATATCTATCTCTATGTTAAGATACTTGCATCCATTTGAGATTTCTTTTAATGACTGTGTAGATCTTTTAATGACTGTGTAGATCTTTTAATGACTGTGTAGATCTTTTAATAACTGTGTAGATCTTTTAATAACTGTGTAGATCTTTTAATGACTGTGTAGATCTTTTAATGACTGTGTAGATCTTTTAATGACTGTGTAGATCTTTTAATGACTGTGTAGATCTTTTAATGACTGTGTAGATCTTTTAATGACTGTGTAGATCTTTTAATGACTGTGTAGATCGATTAATGACTGTGTAGATCTTTTAATGACTGTGTAGATCTTTTAATAACTGTGTAGATCTTTTAATGACTGTGTAGATCTTTTAATGACTGTGTAGATCTTTTAATGACTGTGTAGATCTTTTAATAACTGTGTAGATCTTTTAATGACTGTGTAGATCTTTTAATGACTGTGTAGATCTTTTAATGACTGTGTAGATCTTTAATGACTGTGTAGATCTTTTAATGACTGTGTAGATCTTTAATGACTGTGTAGATCTTTTAATGACTGTGTAGATCTTTAATGACTGTGTAGATCTTTAATGACTGTGTAGATCTTTTAATGACTGTGTAGATCTTTTAATGACTGTGTAGATCTTTTAATGACTGTGTAGATCTTTTAATGACTGTGTAGATCTTTTAATGACTGTGTAGATCTTTTAATGACTGTGTAGATCGATGTGCATAAAATTCTAGAACTGCAGCTATTTGACGACAATCCGAATGGTATTTGACGCTGAAAATGGTTTTAGGCACGACAATGGCAAACATGTGAAATTTGTCAATTTATGTGACCACGGTACATGCAACTGACAAAATGCTTCAAAAATCATATTCTGTCAATATTGACACCATGAAGTCAGCCTCATATCTTGACCTACACTTAAAAATCGATGGTAAAGGAAAACTATTGACCAAACTTTACGAATAACGTGATGAGTTTTCATTCAGAACTGTCAATTTTCCTTTCATCTGTGGCAACATCCCTTCGGCTCCTGCGTATGGAGTGTTCATATCACAACTCGTACGTTATGCCAAAGCTTGCCGAAACTTCGCAGACTTTTTGTATCGCGCTAGAACTCTAACAAATAGGCTTCTGGAACAGGGTTATGTAGCTACAAGATTGAAGTCATTACTACAGAAGTTTTATGGTGGTCATCATGAACTCGTGGATCGTTATGGTGTATCCATCAACACCATGAAAACTGATTTATTATAACGGGTCATAGTTTTCCCTTCCTCGTTTGTCTACCCCTGACTTGGCGGGTATTTCTAGAAAAGCAGAGGACGCTTACACTACTGGTGCACCTAGTCCATGCTCCCAGTTTTTAGTGGAGTCCGAGTTGCTCATTTACTTTTGTTACTTTGTATGTATGATTTTAGTTACTTTATGTTCTTTGTTGTGTATATCTGTTTTCCATGTCACATTCTTCTAATACAGGTAACGTATGCAATGTTTGGCTTCTCTGACTTATATAAGCTATATCAAGGAGATAGACCTAGAGTAGGGGACATAACTATTGAAATCAGTGATATGTTTGTATCATATTCAATTTTACCGAAGCCCATCAAGCTTTCCTATGAAGTAGAATGTAATCAGTCCAAGTTACTTTGAAGCTTGCATGAGATTTATGTAAAATGCTGAATACAAACGTTCCATTGATTTGTATGAGTTGTGTCCCTTACCCTAGGTCTACCTCCTTAATTGAAATATGTCACATTGGTTTTGTTTCATGTACACTTTTATTACTTTCATTTTATGTAATCAAGAAAACAAATTTTCCTTAAATAAACCATTCTCAAAACAGTGTATTTTCAGTTCATCCAGGACATACCTCTCGACAATTGAATAAACCCGACTCGATTTCTCAACTTCGTAAAAAATATCAATGTAATGCAGAAATTTGGAAAACTCTTATGTACTGCTTAGCTGATCATATTTATGACAGTCATATAAAGTTTAAGGATATTTTGAAATGTCACAGATTTAATTTTGGTCACTGATGCCCTTATTTTGTATCGATATGTATTTTTTTGCCTGTATTTACATTTTAATGTGTTTGTTTAGTAAATTTTGTATTATGTAATGTTTATATAATTGTTAAAATGTAAACTCATCAATACTGGTGGAAATAAAGATAATCAATCAATCAATCAATCAATCGATCATTATTACACTAATATATGGGATGAATGTTTTTCATACGTACGTTTAAATCTGTAGATATTAGGATTTTTACACCTTCAGTACCCTTCAGTCGACAACGGGAATGTTTCCTTATATAAATGTTACCCTATCTCTCAAACTAGTATATGGAAAAATGAAACATGACAAAGGCGTCTTAATACTTCTTCGTTCTCATTTTAATGTATTTTTCTTTTTCTGTAGTTCTAGAAACACTTAATCGAACTTAATATCAAATTAATATTTAGTTGATGTCGTCAATTTGATCAATGTTTCATGATTTACATGGAATGACCTATGTTGGTATATATGATGCCATATATTTAAGTATCAACGGCGATTTTTTGTATCTGTATAGACAGAAATGACTTTCGAACATTTTGAACGTTCGCGAAATAAAATTAAAAAAAGACTAATGAAAGTTCAAATAGATTATTTTGATAATGAATCTAAAGCAATATAATGCTTTTGTGCCGTTTTAAGTGGGGGGAGGGGGTGCAACAATAATGTTGCAATTGATTATTTATGGTTTAATATTGTTTTTATCAAATCTTCTCCTTTCTATGACAATGTTTTCCTATTCAATGAAGAGAAATAATTTGGCACAACAAGTTCAATATATATATTGGGTTGAATCTTATTGTATAATTTCAGGCTTTTCAACATGTCTTTGATCTCGCGAGATTTTAAGAAACGTGACCGCGGGAAATTTTAAGCTATTATGACTTTTCTTTCAATCCATACAAAAATTAGCCGTGTGTTAGGGAAGTGCATTAAAAATCTTAGCGGGAAGCCTTTTCCAAATCAGCGCTTGCTTGCAAGTAAATTGTTTAATGAATTTTATGGTAATAAATTGTTATGCATTGGATGTCATATTATTTTTAGATAAGTATCAGAGTAAGTGGTAATTTTTGTATCTGTTATATGTACTGCCAGAAAATACTTAAACATTTTTTTCGCTGCTAATCTGTTTTAAAATATACAATGAACGTTTTTTTGTGCGTTGCATATATACATATATCAACACCATCTCGATAGATGGTCCAAGTTGATTTGCCAAAAGCAGGGGTAAAATATGTGAGACGTATTCGTTATGTTAGAATGATGAATACAGAACGGACGAATCAAAATGTAAGATATTTTTTGAAAGACATTTACAACCATCTTCTTAATAGTGTGTGTTTAGATAGAGAAGGTATGCAAAACTTTGAACAGCCATTCAGTGCTTGAATATGCTAACTGGAGGTAGACCTTGTAATATCAGAATATCGAATATCACAGAACAATTAAATCTAAAACAGAACTAAGACTGTCTGTTTTTTGCACAATTATGCAACTACTGCTCAGGAAAAAAATAGCCAAATTGGTGAGTAATTATAAAACAAATCTGAAAAAATGCAACTTAATTATTGCGATAAAAAAGGAAGTACATTCCAATTTTATCATGCATCATAACAGTTAAAATCAATATCGTATGCAAACAGTGATGTACTTCTTTGATATAACTTTAACGAAACAAAACATAAGAACTAGGTCATATGATTCGCTACGATTCTCAATTACAATTATAAATTACACTACCATCGCGAGAGGGCGTTGAAATATCACAGAGATACATTTCAATTCATTTGAAATATTCCGATAAATGTTGCCACGATGTTGATTTAACGCCTATTATTAAAAGAAATTCCTAGCGTTTTGAAAACACAGTTCGTAATGTCATATGTTTTAGGGTGACTTTTTTTATTTAACGCCTATTATATCAAGTTCGAGAGAAATTTCCAGCGTTTTGAAAACACCGTTCGTAATGTCCTATGTTTTAGGCTGACATTTTTTTTATTTCACTTCAGTTGGCAGTTAAAACAAATGGAAGTTATTTTTAAAGTAGGTCAGTCAAGACATGACCGCGAACGTAGAAGTAGTAAAATGAAACATGACTGTCTCCGGAAGGCATGGCACATAACTCTTACAATTCATTGGAATGTTTGTATTTACCATTTTACAACAATGTCATGTAAGTAAATTGGAATACTTTCATTATTTTTCAAAGAAAAACTTAAAAGGCTTTGGTGAAATTGAATATGGTACAAACATATCAATGATTTAAAGAGTTATGTCCCTCAACCTAGCTCTACCTCTTTAATTCAATCTATTTTACGAGGTATTCTGGACGTAACAATATAAAGCTGAAGGCATTAGTGGGCGGAGCACGTGTAGTAAATAAGGACTTACATTTGGTATGTATATAAGGAAAGTGGAAGCATTTAAGATGTGAAAAGTTCTTCCTTAATCGTTAAAATATGTCTACTTGAGTCGATATAAAATACTAAATTACATGTAGGATGGAACTTTGCGATGTCTTATGAATATATCATATTTAGTGTATGTAAAACGAAGCAAATTTCTCATTTAGTAGAATCAAGTTTTTTTATGCTTCCGGCAAATGTTGAATTGGTTGAGACAAGAATTTTAATTTTCCGACATTTTTGCTCGCTATTTCTTGGATGATTTTTTTTATTTTTCTTGACATATATCATCATATGCAAATAATGTATCTTTAATGTTCCTAATGCATTGAAATGATAGTTTAGAGCTTAAAACTGTCGTGATTTCTACAGTTCTGATCAGTCATATATTAATACTTGTTTGCGTCAATATGCAGCCATTGTTCTTCTCATAAAACATTTGAACTCTTTCCTAATAAAAAAGGGGGAATTCCCAACTTTACATTTTTTCCCTTGGTGCATACGTTCTAAAACAACGCAATGTCCTTATAAGACTGCCTTATTAATCATCAGCATGTTTTTGTGTTGGTGTAATTGCCGTGAAATTAAAACAATCCATGGATATTGATTATAACCAACATTTGAATGACTACCGGCCTTTGAAAAACTGATAAATATGTTACAAATCTATTTATATTTTTAGGAATTTCATCGAAAGCAAAATTAGCTATGTGTACAAGCCAGAAATGATGGTGATTGTTACATACAGGTTTACCTAAGAATCACGTGAATAGAAGCAATGAAAGATACACATACACCAACAAAACGGATTTGATTTGTAACAAGCTTTCTAATTGGCTCGTCCTCTTAGAACAAATCAGATTATTTTGTATAACCTAGATTGGTACTATGACGTCATTATTGTCGATCGGTAAGCACTCCGCGATTTAAATAATCCTAAAAACAAAATTAAGTTTGGATTACTAACCAATTACTTATATTTGGACTGCCATTTTATTAGAAATTTCAATTATCAAGATTTACATTATCCTAAACAAAATTAACTTTGGATTACCAACCACTTACTTTTATTTGGACTGCCATTTATTAGAAACTTCAATTATCAAGAATGTTTCTTATTTTGAACAGGTTTTTGAACTTATAATAAAGTATTGTGCCCACCTTTTGACAAAAACATCTCACAACAGCTTGTATTTTCTGTATATTAGTATTCAGATAGTATTTTAGCTTTTAAATAGGCACATAGAAAATGGTAATGGCAAGTGTAAACTTTGGCCGCATAATAGGCCAGAAACTCTAGTCTTACTGAATTTACCCCTTTCACCTGGTCCTTGCTCCCAGTTTTTAGTGGAGTTCGATTTGCTCATTTACTTTTGTTACTTTGTATGTATGATTTTAGTTACTTCATGTTCTTTGTTGTGTATGTCTGTTTTACATGTCTGGTCTTTGTCCTTGGATTACATTCTTTTGATTACCGCTATAACCTTGGTTCCCTTGAATACCGCTATAACCTTGGTTCCCTTGATTACTCTTCAACAAGTTGTAAAAACATTCAATCCAATAAATATGTTTGTGTATTTCAAGGTGAAATCGTGTTTAACGGAAGTTGTGAAAAAACACGAAGTCAAGTCCATACGTTTACTATTTTAGTTATAAATTGTAAAGTTAGTGTCGGATTTGTTATTCAGGATGTGGTTCCGTACAAGACAGGCATTAATATAGGTTGCTGTCAAACGTGAAATAGAACGTGTAAAAATTGTAACATGACATGACTTGTAATAGACTGAATTAAAATAATTGGACAATTTTTTAATGTTAACGATTTTTTAAAAATATTATTTTTTTGGGGGGTTGGGCTGAAATCGTTTAGAACTTATAATTTAGAAGTTGCGTAAATTAGCCTAAACAGTTGAGAATTTGTACAGTAAGTTAAATTGATAAATTTATTTTCAAGTTAAAATACATGTATGTAATTTCTACTTAGTTATTAAAGATATGAGATAATAGTAAATGGTTACATTTTTTTGTTTTGCAGTAATAACTTCTTCCGAGAGGAATTCCCGACGAAATATTCACATATTGCAAATCAAAAACTGTTGGAAACAAATTAATG
The DNA here is from genome assembly GCA_037379345.1 of Perna viridis. Classification (NCBI taxonomy): domain Eukaryota; kingdom Metazoa; phylum Mollusca; class Bivalvia; order Mytilida; family Mytilidae; genus Perna; species Perna viridis. The sequence goes on from CM074523.1 coordinate 17,639,576, forward strand.
CATCATTTAATATTGCAGGTCCATTTTAAATCTAATGTAATACATACATAAGAAGGCTTTTCATCGGCTCGACTCAAGCGTAAAAAAATATGAATAAACCTGTCGCAGCCGATTCACTAATTATGCGCGTATGAATATTTCGGTCAAGATAATTTGCATAACAATTAGATAGACTGACCTTCTTAAAGACAAAGGTTTGAAGAGTATTTATCGTTATTAAATGAATTTTGCACTACCCGATTGGCTTATTTTAATTCCCTGTTAACCAAGACGACGAAACTCTGAGGTAAATTCCAAATCTCGAGATCTTTGAACGAACTTTAATTTGCTTTGCGGTAGAACTTTGTAGGTTGGTCAATATTGGTCAATGAGGACAGTAATTGAGTATTGTTTGTGTCGCCAAAGTAAACTAAATTTTCGACAGTAAAAGTTCAAATGGATGTCCGCAAAGCTTTATATATAAAATAATTATCTTTTAAAGTGTATGGCTCATCAGATTGTTCTCTTTTTTTCTTTTCTGACAAGTAAAGTAACTTTATTAAATGCTATCTTGCATCTGGTGTTGTAGAAAAAAACTAATCAGTTAAAAATCAAAGCCTTTTCTTAAAAAGAAATATGATAGTCATTTATAAGATAGAATGTGATATGCCTGTTGAGTTAAACAGAAATCATAAAATAATAAGACAGATTCTGTCCGTATATCCGTTATGACATGTCTTAATCATTGAATATTATTATAATCATAAACAAATTGTTGGAAGACGTTGAATCTCCAAACGACTCCACTGAACCTGTAGTTACTGTTTTGTCAATTTTACATTTTTTCAGTAACTGCGAGCTTTCCTTTAGTCGATATTATTTTTGATGAATATTGTTTGATGAGGTAGGAATTCAATGTTTTTTGAGTGATTTTTATTGCGTTTATGTTCATCGTTTCAGTTCATATTTTTCCTTAGAACGTTGGGAAACAACTAAGTAACACATCACATATTCATTCTCCTCTTTACAGCCAGATTATATGACCCATCACCTGATCTTTGTGTCGTTATATTACATTTAAGTTTGATAATGAGAAATTATCATCGTTCGTTACAATGTTTTATTATACATGTTGTAGGTGTCTTAAAGGTGTGTAAACACATTGTGAAACCTTATGATAAACTCTGATATAATGTTAAAATAGTAACAAATTTAATTACTATATTATTTTTTCCTAAAGATAGGCGAGAAAAAAAATGATGATATTTATTTGCGTAGGCTATAAAGCTGAATAATTACATTTCTTTATTGTGAATTCGTTATTGATGTCACTACTGTGTCTCCCTAAGGACCTACGCATATTTATTATTATTACTTTAATTATTCTCATTTTTTTTTACATTTTTTTTATTTTGTTGCGAAAGTTTCATTTTGTTAATTAGTATAGAAATAAGCACCCCAGCTAAGATTTTCATAGGAAGCAAGTTTTTGTGCAACCTCTATGATATTAACATAGAAAAACATCCCTTTGAATGGACAGATGAATCAATCGTAAATACAGCGTGTTACAACATATACGTTCCGATTGTTAACAAGAATACCAGTGAAACAAAACTTTGAAAATGTACAAATATTTCCTTAATGTAATGTTATTGTATTGGGTGTAAATTACTCACAGGTCTTCCTCCTGTTTTTTGCATTTAAATTAGCTGTATAAAAGTATGTGACCGTCTGGTTGTTCTTGGTTGAAAACGCATTTCAGGTATTCGAAGAACACTTATATAAATGCACACTAGGGTTATTTTTCGTAGTTCATCATCTTGAATTGGAGTTTTTACATTCTTGTTTCCTTTTCACGTATACATCTGTTTTCATTTTGGCAACAAAGATATGCAAATTAAGCACCAGAAATTTTAACATTACATTAATTACACTGATTAATAAAACGAAAACTTTGAATTACACATTGCTATCGATCATATACACAACGATTCAAAATGTTTTAAATTTTGAGGAAATAAAGAAATATAAATCTGGTTCATCTAAATCGTTTTTTAGTATTACACAACATCCAATCTTACTTATTTAGTCCTTTGCGTAACTACTCCATATCCAGTCCACTGGAATTGTTATAACACAATTTTGCTAATGCTTGTAATCATTATGGCATTGCAATTTTAGTATAGCCTGAGCTAGCGCTAGCGTTAGTGAATGCGAGCATTCTTAAAAAGTTGACGATTGTGATCTATGTTCTTTTGCTGGAGTTAGTAAAGCTTATAGGAGGTAAAAATGAAATCTTTACATTGCTAGGTCTTCAAAACATTACTGCTAAATCCCTTTCTAATCTGTCATGGAAAGTAGTCTAAATTAATTTTACAACTTTCTAAACAAAATAAAATGGCAAAAGTAAGAGTTGGATTTTGAATATTTTAAAGTAAATCCACATAAACTTTTTCGCAATTATCATAAAATATATAAAAGTATATATATTTTAATCCTTTCTACATTTCCCTACATTCACTGACAGCATGGCTTTTTCGTCTATCTTTCTATCGAAAGATCATGTCTTATTGAAATAATTAAAGACTTTGTGACTATTTTCATCTAATAAACATAAATAACCAAGCAAGTTCAATGCAGAAAAAATTACGTCTGTGTATAATTTTACATTTAACACTTTCAATCATAAATGAAAAATTAAGATGCAGAGATACCCAACGAAATAACGTCAATATCCATACATGTTCTTTTTATGAGCAACTGGGCGGATTATTTTCTAGAAAACGCAGAGGACGCTTACCGTACCGGTGCACTTGGCCTATGCTTCCTGTTTAAGTGGAGTCCGAGTTATCATTTACTTTTGTTACTTTGTATATATTGTTGAGTTACTTTATGTTCTTTATTGTGTTTGTCTGTTTTCCGTGTTCGGTCTTTGTCCTTCGATCACATTATTTTTATTTCCACAAGTCTTGGTTTCCTTTATTACTCTTTCGAGAAAATTACATTCATCAGACCGATAACTATTGCAAAATGTCAATTATATATATGATCTAAATTAATTTTAACAAAAAAAAAAAAAAACCAAAAAAAAAACAAAAAAACTGAGCCAACCTAATTAAATACTACCTCTGAATTAAAGAAAGGAAGTTTTGTGGATTTTGAACTCGTGGATCGTTATGGTGTATCCATCTGAACCATGAAAACTGATTTATTCAACAGGTCATAGTTTTCCTTTCTTCGTTTGTGTACTCCGGACTTGACTTTTGATGAACAACTCGGCGGGAGTTTCTAGAAAAGCAGTGGACGCTTACCCAACCGGTGCACCTAGTCTATGCTTCCAGTTGTTAGTGGAGTCCGAGTTGTCATTTGCTTTTGTTACTTTGTATGTATGATTTTAGTTACTTTATGTTCTTTGTTGTGTATGTCTGTTTTCCATGTCTGGTCTTTGTCACTGGATTACTTTCTTTTGATTACCGCTTTAACATTGGTTCCATTGATTACTCTTTTGACAAGAACATATTATTCCTTGTCTGATATTCAGGAACAATGCAAACCTAATTAAATACGCTTTGACTTTTTAGTGAATTTATAATCACGCTTGTCATTTCATTGGGTATTATTGTTCACTTCAAATTCATAAAAGTCTTACATATTTGTAATATAAAAAGAAGAAGAAGAATACTTAACTTTAAATTGAAAAAGCCATGCATTGTTTAGACGATGTGAAATTTTATTCTGTATCGTAAGGCTTTAATACAAAAGTGTCAATCACAATTTCGAAACTTCTAGATATTGTTAATAATTCGATATGCGTTAAGAAAAAATAACTTTTGATATCCGGGCTTGAAGAATTGTAGATTGTGTTTTTATTAAGAAATGTATTCGATTTTCTCCTTTCCAAAATATGTTTAAACTGATTTGAAAGGATCTTGAAGAGGTAAACTGCTTTTTGAATTATTCAGACCTCGGTTTACAAAGGTTTTATTGTAATATAAATTGCAAGCAATCACATGAATAAAATGGATATAATTCATTCCTGCATAAATAGTTAATTGAGCTTTAATTCCTTTTCATAGATTTTTTACTTTATTTATTTCGCATTATGAGTAATGAAAATCGTATGGTTTTCTTCCGTCATTCAGCAAAATTGCGTCTGTGAAATCCTTTTAAAGTGTCAAATAATGACAAGACGCATACAGTTATGCGATATATATGTGCATCATAACCGTTCTAGTCTAGACACTTTGTCAAATTTACTTTTTGAATACATAAAATATTACATCAATTTAACACTAAAACTAATAAAATCAACATAAACTGAATTAGAAATGATTAAGGTACGCAATATTCCGAATCGTAGACTCTGTTTAAGGACGGTTAGTTGAAGAACCTTCAAACTTCAATTCAAAATACCACGTGGAACAAACTTGTTGGTCCTAAAGGACAATTGATCTTGAAAGTCGCTAACTAATGATTTGTTTTTTTATACAACAAAAAGCAAAAAAAAAAATTTTGATCATTTTCTGTCATTTTTTTTACATGAGAAAGATTTTTAACTTTAAAAACCCGAATAAACGCCCCGTAAATGACAAATTGCCAGGCCTTTGAATGTTAGGCTTGTTCTTTATTTGAAGAAGCAAAACAAAATAAGCAAATTTATATTTGAGTGACGGATAAGCTAGAGCTCAACGTATTCATGTGAACATTCATCGCTTTTTTCACTGCTATGTTCCATTTTTCAGTCTGAGATTGCTGTTGAGATAAGTAAGGGTAACAACAAAATTATCGAAATCGAATCTGAATCATACTCAAATCAAATCCAAAATTAATCTGACAAAATAGATATTACACCATCGGAGCAGCTATCTAGTACCGCAATTGTTCTGATATTGTACAGGCATTTCCAAGGAAATCGTGGATTAAATCTAAGTTTTACAGAGCGCTAAATGTCTCGATCTTGTATTCTTTGCCCTATAAGTTTCTATAGTACACCTGAAATTTTCATGATTTGAAAAAAAAAAAAGGAGTTTCAATCTAACTTTTGACCATGTTTTTCCATTAAGGAAATGTCAAATATAATTTTTAGGTCCATTTTAGAAAAACAAGGCACGAACATTGGTACACCAGGGCAGATCGAACTAAAAATAGACTTTTTGTACTTTCACCTTTATTTTGAGTTCATAAAATAGATCCCTTTTCTGAAGCAATATTTTTCATGAAAATACTTTTTTTTTCCTCGAAAACAAGTTTTTTGTGTCATAGCTTGATATTTACCCTGTACCTTTGTTGAAAATTGGTAGTCATTTGCCAAGAAACAAAAGCAGGAAAAGGCAAAAAGAAAGTGCACTACAATTTTAGCCTCCATGTTTTGACGTACACCCGCTCAGAAATATGTAATAAAAGACTGATACTTATTACTAATAAAACAACTAGATATCTTAACATGTTGTCGTTTTTCTTTAAATGTGTTCAATGTCCAACTTAAAGACAAAATATCTCTGTCCTCCTGCTTTCCTATGAATTTGTTCCAATTTTCGTAAATGTACCCTATGACAGTATTAAGTCAAACAGTATAAATGCACTTGGTTGTTACAAAAGGGGAAATATCTCACAGACACAGATATTTTGCAAGAACAGTAAATAATATACACAGAAAACATCAAAGTTTCTACTTACTTCACACACTATTGAAGGAAATGCATTTTCATAGATTGATATTTACCTGTACTTTTGTTAAAAATTGGTAGTCATCTGCCAAGAAACAAAATCAGGAAAAGGCAAAAAGAAAGCCCACTACATGTTTATTTCTTAGTCTCCATGCTTTGACGCTCAGGAATATGTAACACAAGACTGATACCTAAACCTCCCTCTTCCATTGCAGCATGAAAATACCAATAGTGATTAAATAGCATTTGCCTGCTAAAAAATGTATCGTCATGCAGTTTACAATAACAATATCACGCTAATTTGACTGTTGCGTCGCCGATAAACAGGATTTCACAGGTTTTCACAGGTAAACATAACGAAAAACTGTAAAAGTACGATATTTTTTGGTTTTGATATCTGATCTTTAAAAAACATGGTTTCTTTCTTTGTTAAAATAATTTTATTCTTTGAAATAACGAAAATCATCATATGCCAATTTTCATTTTTGATACCTATTTTATTTTTTTCTAGTATTACACACTGGAATTTGAAGATAATCGAAACACTTGTATGAATTTTGGTATAGTTCTGTTTAAAAACAAGGCATGGAGTGCCTCATATTTGGAATGTTTCGATGAAACTGTTCAAATACATTTGTTACATCATAAAACAACTCTTTTGTTGTTCCTTTATTTGGATTTGCAACATATATCGTAAAATATTTGATGACTGGTTACAGCGTAAAAATTCCTTTTTTTCGTCATTACACAGGTTATGGTTTTTGCGTGTAACGTACATTTCTGTGGTTGATGGGGGATGTGGCATGCGGATTAGGCATACATATTAGTTATTTCATTTCATATTGGTTGATGGGGACTTTAAACGTAGAAAACGGTGACATCAGCTTGGTAATATTAGTCAGTCCCTGTAAGAATCAGGCAGTCAGTGAAACATGGTATGAAGAAAAAAAACATCATTTTGATAGTATAAGTTGAGTATTTGCACCATTAGAATCAAGGATATGGATGCTAGACCATTGAGTTACAATTTCAATGAAATGCACTGAACATGAACATTTCAAGGGCAAAAAACTCTGTAAAAAACCTCATTAGCTCACCTGGCCAAAGGCCATGTGAGCTTTTGCCATCACTTGGCGTCCGTCGTCCGTCCGTCCGTCGTCCGTCCGTCGTCCGCCCGTCGTCCGCCCGTCGTCCGTCCGTAAACTTTTACATTTCAATCTTCTTCTCTGAAACCACAGGGCCAAATAAAACCAAACTTGACACAAATGTTCACTGGTATGAGGGGATGAAAGTTTGTGATTTTGGTGCCGATCGGAAATTCAAAATGGCCGCCACCGAGGATCTTAGTTTAACATTGGACCCTATGGGAAAAACATGTAAACATCTTCTTCTCGGAAACCACTTGACCAAATTAAACAAAACTTGACACTATTAAATGTTCACTGATATGAGGGGATGAAAGTTTGTGATTTTGGTGGCGATCAGAAATTCAAGATGGCCGCCACCGAGGATCTTAGTTTAACATTGGACCCTATGGGAAAAACATGTAAAAATCTTCTCGGAAACCGCTTGACCAAATTAAACAAAACTTGACACAAATGTTCACTTTTATGAAGGGATGTAAGTTTGTGATTTTGGTGTCAATCGGAAATTCAAAATGGCCGCCACCGAGGATCTTACTTTAACATTGGACCCTATGAGAAAAACATGTAAAAATCTTTTTCTCGGAAACCGCTTGACCAAATGAAACAAAACTGGAAACAAATGATCGTTGGCATGAGGAGATGAAAGCTTGTGATTCTTTTGCCATTTCAAAATGGCTGCCACTGTGGATCTTAACTTAACCAAAGTTTCCGCTCGAGAAAATATACATCTAGAAGTCGCCACATGATCTTCAACAAGTGGGAAATTTCCTCCATGTAGCAAGCTCTAAATTGCCCCAATAAAAACAAAGTGGATAAATCAGTGAACACAATACTGAGGGGGGGCTGGAGGGGGTCTGATCCCGGAATCCCGACTTTATTTTTACTAAATCCCGAAATCCCGAACAACAAAGGAACTTAAAAACTGCTAAAATCCCGATTCCCGATGGATTTATTTCCCGAAATCCCGGGCTTAATTCTCAGAAATCCCGAAATCCTGAGCTTAAAAACCTCTGATCCCAGCATCCCGAAAAAGGTCCGGCCTTTCCTCAATACTATATCAGTTTATCATTTATGGTAAGAAACTAAAATGTTTTAAAAAAAGACAACTACATACCAGTGACTATATTTCCTGCCTTGGGACAGGCGCAAACAATATGCAGCGGGGTTAAACTAGTTTTGTTGGATCCAAACCCTCCCCCTCTATACGGTCAAAGGCTAAAATAAATACAAAGTTAGACACACAGTAAAAATCAACCTGAAATACATCCAATTCATTAGAAAAGTACCTCAACAATTATTAACAATAACATAGAAGACAAACAAATGAGGTATAAACAATGAATGCTCGCAGTTACTGAAAGCAAGCTCAGGACACAAATAAGGATGACAAATCTTCAAGCCTCCCAACACAAAAAATTTCAGTTACAAAACTTCCAAAGGATTTAGAACTGCAACATCATAGACTATGTTGGTCTAGCAAGAAGTTGTACAGTGACTAAAATGCTAAAATATGAATGATTAAGTTATAATGTAATGATCTAATAAGAGTATCAATATTTTTTCCTACAAAGACAAGATTTAATGCTCTGACAACAATGTCGAATTTATATCCTTTATGAATCAGTCTATTTAAATAATTCTTAAGATTTGATGGACATTGTTTGCATTTATGTGCCTTGTAAACTATATTTCCATACAAAACTGGATGTGAAATGCCTAGTTTAATAAGATTAGTTTTTTAGCAAAGTAATCATGTTGGAGGCTGAGAAACGCTGTGTTTTGCAGAAATTTCATGGATTCCGCAAAACAATGGCAATTTCTGCATTTTTAAAGGCCTGGTTCCGGATTTTAGTATGTTGGGGTTGCAAACTATGCATTATGTCCCCTTTCCAACCTGTCCCATGCAATAATTCCTGTTTACCAATGCTTTAAATTGCAAGAAAATCTTCATCTAAGGAAAATTCCTTGTAAATTTACGCAAAATCATATGAAATATTTAGCAAGTAATTAAACCAGGTGAGCGATACAGGCTCACGTGAGCCTCTGGTTTTTTCTTAGATTCATTTCTGCGCAAAGCCTGAAATGCAGTGATCGAAGAATGGTCCTTTCAAACAGAGAAAGTACCCTTGTGCATGTTTCTGATTTTTCCTTGTTTTTCCTGATTCTTACAAACACTTACACTAAATTTTTTATTATTTAAAAACTGTTTACATTTTGACGAATATAAGTTGATACTTGTTATGTAATAATTTTATAAATAAAACTACTGACTTTTTTAAAATTTTGATCCTGGAGATGAAACATAAACTGTCAACAAAGACTTCACAGTTGAGAACTGCCTTGTTTTCACTAATACCGATGGCAACCCTAAGTAAAAACTAAATCGTTTTTTTAGTATTACACTACATCCAATCTTACTTATTTAGTCCTTTGCGTAACTACTCCATATCCAGTCCACTGGAATTGTTATAACACAATTTTGCTAATGCTTGTAATCATTATGGCATTGTAATTTTAGTATAGCCTGAGCTAGCGCTAGCGTTAGTGAATGCGAGCATTCTTAAATTGGACATTTTGTCTATATGTTTGACCTTACATAAAATGAAAATGGTTCAGGTCTTAACAATTGGTTAAACCCCACCGCAGACATATGCCTATCATTGCCAGGAGATTGGTCATTAATATGTCTTTTTATCTTTTTATTACTTTTTCGGTTTGTTTTGAAGACGCATTATCATCTGTTACCGTAGATTTTATTATGTTTGTTGTTAGGGTCTTTCAGAACTTATTTAAAATCATATTTACATTTATTGAAGAACTATTGCTGATATCTGTTAGTATTTACTATTCTTATTTAACTTATAGAGTTGTAGTGTTTCAACATACGTGTTTTTTTTTTATTATGCCATAGCAGAACAGCTACAAAAACAACCAAACATTTCCGGCATTAAGAATTTACGATTAATTGTAAATATAATTCGTTGTTTTAATTTGTAGGTTTACATTAATAGACAATCGGAATAAACATATTTTTAAAACTATTTTGTTTTTTATAAAAGGTATGTAGTAACATCATTGTTTATAAAAGGTAGGTAGTAACTTCACCCTACATTTGGTGACTCGTGTAGGTCCGGGTGTCAAAGGAATAGGCCTGCAGCAGCGCTAAGCTTGTCGTAAAAGGCGACTAAATAGTGCTCAGAAACCTAGCCGGGGGGGGTCTAGGCGCTCTGCCCACAGAATAAATGGGATGTGTGCCCCAGGTGGTGGAATGGGGTACCGCTGGCGTGTTACACGCTGGGGTTGTCAGGCTATAATACGGAAAGCCTGACCGCAAACCATAATAGTGCACCGTGTTGGGGAAGATGCCTCCACGTTAAAAAACCATGCTGTGGTATTCGATAAGAATAGGAACCCTTGCGCTTCGCCACAGGAGGCTAAATTTCCCGACCCTATCCATCCCTCCTTTCTTCTAGTGGCAATCAAAATTTGTTGACCCTATTATCCTTGTGTCCAATTCCTCTTTTCATTTCATCATCATCATCCATTTCATGTTCGACGCCTGAATATATCTGAAATATTGCTGCTCGGGCGTTAAACCCGAACAAAGACACAAACAAACTTAAATTTGGTATCCTAAATATTTCAGATAATCAAATGGTAGGGGGAATATCAAAATGCTCGCCGTCGATAGTAACAGGGAAGCGAGACATATAGTAATTACACAATATGATCTTTGGCTCAAATCGCACTCTTGTGTAAGCAGTTATTCAATAAATATTTAACACTTGATTGAATAACACAGCATTCAATTGGCATTTATAGAATATTAGTTGCATCAGAAAAAATGACCTTCAGATAAATAAATGATGTACATGATTTAATAAAGGCCACCAATAGTAAGGCAGTATACATAATAAATAGGGCAGCGATTTATGTAAGAAATCTCATCCATTGTTTTATCTTTAAACCTATAACTCTTTTCTCAAATTTGGGTTGATTGTGTTTATATTACAAAATCACGTCGCTTTTATACGGTATTTGGACCAACTTTAAGTGTGTAACGTAAAGTATTTTCTAATGTGTTTGCATGCTTGTCAACCTTAATAAGCGAGCTTAAGCCTGTTATCCTTAAATATTGGGGTTTGAACAGTTATTCTTTAGTGAAGAATAAAAGTCATGTTTTGTTCTACTGCACAAAACGAAATCACGTATTATGTGTTCCACAATGAAGGAAACTTCAGCGTTTATGCTTAAAATTGCAATGACAAAGTTTAGAGATGGGTAATTGAAGAGTAAAATCAATGTCAAGCGTGTTCATTGAACGCAGGGAATGTATATTAAAGTCCCTGTACAAAGTTTGTTTGTTTGTTTGTTGGGGTTTAACGTCCGAGTAGCAATATTTCAGCTATATTCAGACGATGAACATTATATGTATGATAAAATGAACATGAAATGATGAAATGAAAATGGGATGGGACACAAGGGCAATGGAATCGACATATTTTGATTGCCACTGGAAATAGGGAAAGGTGGGTAGGGTCGGGCAATTTTGCCTCCTGTGGCGGAGCCCTAAGGTTCCTACTCCGGGAGAATACCACATGGCATCTTTCCCAACACGGTGCACCATTATGGTTTGCGGTCAGGTTTTCCGTATTATAGCCTGACAACCCCAGCATGTAACACACCAGGGGTACCCCATTCCACCACCTGGGGCACACATCCCAGTTGCTCTGTGGGCAAAGCGCCCTTGCCCCCGGCTAGGGTTCTGAGCACTATTTAGTCGGCCTTTACGACAAGCTTAGCGCTGCTGCAGGCCTATTCAACACCCGGACTTGCACGGGGCCCGTTGTTCAAAGAAATTACGATTTATTTTCGTGACTATAACATTTTATCATACAACGCCCTTTAAAGAGGAAGTTTATCCCTTCCATATTTAGATACTTTATATATTAAAGTGCTATTTACCGGTGTGAAATTAGCGTTTTGTTCTAACGCCTTCTGTGTCATAATACGTAAAAGGAATAGAAACACTATTCTATTGGTTGATCTTTAGTCAAAGCAAATATGGACAGCAAATCTTACCGGAAGTCTTGTAGTCAAACACAACCACGTTAACCACAGATAGATAAATCTAGAGCAGTAAAAACATACAGATTTGAAAGCAGTTTATTTAATGGAAAAAAAATAGATAATTAGGATTTGGGACAAAAATAAAAAAAACACATGAAAGAGAGAAAAAATAAAAAAATAATGATAAAAATAGATTAATAAATAAATAAAAAAAATAATAATAAAAAAACAAGATTTTTTTGTTTCCCTGGTAAATTTCTTAATATATCTGTTGTCATTGTACATATGTTAATATGTTATTTATTGTTTCATCATTTAGAATGAAATCTATGTATATATAAATTAGTTTTCATAATATAACAGTGAAAATATTCCACAATTCATTAAATTGCTCTAGTTTGTTATTTCTGACAGCAATAGATTTTTCTATGTTATATAAATCTTTGACAATGTTTTTAAATGGTTGCAAAGATAACTGTTCTCTAAAATATTTACAATTGTATATGAATTGTTTCATTTTGAGAAAGAAAAGATTAAAAACTAGACTTCTTCTGCCTCTAGAAGTATCTCCCAACAAAAAATTCTTTTTAGTAAAGGGGATGCTGATATCGTTCGATATAATCCAAAAATATCCCTTTTTTAAATTTTCTTTTTCTAAAGTAAGAGCTTGCATTTTTTCTTGCACTTCATTTTGAAAATTTGCTAATTTGTCATTCAATTTCTTTTCAAGTGAAGATTCAAGTTTACTAAAAAGTTTCTTCACTATTTCATTTACAAAATTTTCCAAGTCTGATTGTTTGACATGGTCTTTTGTCACTTCATTTAGATTATCTTTAGTTGTAAGATCCCTTAGGCTAAAGGAGTTCTTTTTCTCCAAGTATAACGTCTCATATTTGGATACATCTCCCTGAATGAATCTACAAGATTCCACTGATCTATAATTTCGAAAACCTTCATTCTAGCATTTGGATTATTAATATGTAAATTGTTAAAACACGTAAACACTTAATTACGACACATTGTGACTTGTTTAGGAACAGTCTTTGTAAGAATCATGCACATTCTAAAATATGACATACAACCCCCCCCCCCCCAAAAAAAAAAAAAAAAAGCTACAATTGTTTTTGCTATTAAGTTGGCTTATAGGTCTATGTGATGAAATATATAATCATTCATTCCAATCTGTCTGGTCTTAGGATATAATCCACATCGAAAATCCAACAGTCTCATCTAGTGTCATTTATCGACTTATCTCCCTTAATTTTTAATTCTTTAGTACATTCTGTACAATTGTTTTTCTGTTTTCTATCTCCAAAGAATAAGGCTTATATATAAAGCCACAGTTTAAATTATGTTTACTCTAACGTTTTAAACAAAATATCACAAATAATAATGTGTAGACTGTCCAACAATCATCCTACATTTCAGTGGATTGAAGTCTTCTGTATGTTATTTTATTCAAAAGGTAATTTATATGCGAAAATAACAATTCATTATTTTTTTATCCATACATTTTAGAAACAGCCAACTTTGAATTAAAAATATGAATAATCTGCATATAGGTAATTTACGCTTTTCAAAGCATGGTTTCAAAATAATTTGTATTAAACTGTTTGAAATTCCTCAGTAGTTGTTCCTACTCAAACAACCACGTGATCTATGTTTTTTCAATAAAAGACATTTTTTGAAGTAAACATGTTCTTCCTGCCAGAGTAAACTAGTTAACTACAAATGCTTAAGTGTCAGTCTCTGCGCAAATCAGGTTTTTTGCAGCATCGGCATCAAGGAACAAAGATTTTACATAACAGTTTGGTAAACCGAGTAACATTTTCATTGAAATACACTGAAAAATAACATTTTCTTACATTCTATTGACAAAAAATCATAAACATATCCAGTGATGCAGAGATCATCAAATAGAGATAGCATCGAAATCCTTGAGTGTAATACATTGTCAGATCGGTGGGGTTTTGACATGCGTTTTTTCTAATTTTACCCATTTTGCCTGATTCTTACAAAAATTAACACTTACTGAAGTTATTAACTTTGATTTTCTATGTACATTTTAATTATTTTCTATTACATATCTATTTGTTTGTGCGCATAGTTGTAATTCTCGAAAAAAAGTAAATAAATTACTATTCAATAAAATTTTACTGACAATACATAATGATAATTTTCTGTTGTGTGAAAAAAAAATTGTGCAATGAAGGGAACAAAAATTTGAGCAGAACTCAATAATATAGTCCAAGAATAAAGGCAAGGCAGAGAAAACAAACACACACAACAAAGAGCATGAAATAACAAAAATGACGCGTACAAAGATACAAAATCAAAAACGCAACGGAATCTACAAAATTTCGTGGAGCATGATGCAGATTGATACACTGAAACGACTCACGAGTTCATGATTTATCTGTAGTGCATTAACATTACCTTGTCCCTGAACTCTAATTGTAAATTGTAAGAATATGAGCATGGAACAAAAGTCCTCGTAGTTACGGCAGGCTCTGAAATAACGTATGAGATATGATATGAAAATTCCGTTCGCATGTTCTCAATGAGTGTTGCCACAGAAGAACTTTGACAATACAGAGTAAGAAGTCATCATGTTTGTCGTATATATTGGACGGTCAATAGTTTACCGTTACCAACAATATCTAAGTGTAGATCAAGATAGAAAGTTGACTTCACAGTGTTGTTGTATCCTTTATCTTTATCTCAAGTTCTTTTAAAATCTTGGTTTGGGTTGTTTGAAAGAATTAAACAGTTGAATACAAAGGAAAAAAAATATTAGATGCAAACCTATTTGGGATGGTACACTTCTACTTCAGCAGAAGGTTTTTTTTTGTTTTTTTTTAGTCAAAAGTAAAAGAGATTTCAATTCCTGTATGTTCGTAGATGTAATCGCTATTTTAATGAGTTTTCTAAAAAAAAATATTGGCTATATCAGTATAGTAAATCTGTATTTAATCGTGACCATTAATATTGTTAAAATAAAAAGATGAATAAGTCATTACGGATAATACAAACCATGTTTATATAGTTGACAACGTAAATTTTACCTGAAGCGGAATTATCATAAATTAAATAAAATATCCTACATTAAAATATCTTTTTGAGATCACGGACTTCAAACCTAATTTTGAATCTAAAATGGATACCATCGTTGATTTTAAATTTCAATGGAAAATTATATGAACGCTTGTTACAAAAGTCGTCTACAATATTGAAAAGTATATTGTCGATTAAAAATTTCAGCATTTCGAAAGCATCTCATTTGGTATATTTGGAATCGTATTTTTACAGAGTATAAGGAATACCTACCAAGTACTACGTATCTGAACCTAGGTTTCCGTCTTCTTTGGAGTAACTACGATGTATAATATTTTTAGTTGAAACTTCATATGACTATGGGGAATAGAAGTATAGAGGGTTTAAGGGGTTGGAATGTTAGGATTCGTGATAAACATACATTATTATTACATTAACATAGATATACAAATGAAGAATGAACTATTTTTGCAGCCATCATTACCACTGTAATCAGATTCCAATACATATATTTAACTTGTAATAGCCTTAACTTCACTAATAATTATCACATTGTAATATGGTCTTCTATTTTTGTATATTTAGTTATTCCTTAAACCTTTCTGGATGTGCTTTGCAGTAAATACCAGTAAAACTATTAAACACTGAGGTCTTGCTTCAATATAGTATATTCTAGCCTAGGATTGAGGAGATACTATTGTTATTTCGCCCTGCTGGATAACCAGCTTTTTTGTGCCTGCCATGTGCACATTATTTGATAATAGCGATGCCAAATGTACGTATTCACTTCTGTAATGTTTTTTCCGGTATGTTTTGTAATACATTTAAATCAAGACAAGAACTTGCACAAAACATTTGATCCGGAATTTGCGTGTGGTACCTTGTACATTTTTATGTGTAGTTACGACTAATGGAATTCCCCCCTGTAGGCATGGACATTTTGTGTGCTACAGCGGCAGTCCCTGTTGACATTGCTACTGTAGACTTTCCTTTTCTTCTCGACCTCCTAAGCATACAATAACTGAAAACTCAATAAAATAAAATTATCAAATGCATGTTAATGAAAACAATGTAAACCATAAATGTTTACTTGTACATATATATAAATAGGTTTATGTTGTGTCTACATTTGCATCTTCAATTCAATAATTGCATTACTAATAATAACTTAAATATCATAACTTAACCATAATACATTGTAAGAGTAATCAAGGGAACCAAGGTTATAGCGGTAATCAAAGAGTAATCAAAGGAACCAAGGTTATAGCGGTAATCAAAGAGTAATAAAGGGAACCAAAGTTATAACGGTAATCAAAGAGTAATAAAGGGAACCAAAGTTATAGCGGTAATCAAAGAGTAATCTAAGGAACCAATGTTATAGCGGTAATCAAAAGAATAAAATCCAGGGACAAAGACCAGACATGGGAAACAGACATACACAACAAAGAACATAAAGTAACTAAAATCATACATACAAAGTAACAAAAGTAAATGAGCAACTTGGACTGGGAGCATGGACCAGGTGCACCGGTAGTGTAGCGTCCTCTGCTTTTCTAGAAACACCCGCCGAGTTGCTCATAAAAAGTCGAGTCCGGGGTAGACAAACGACGGAAGGAAAACTATGACCCGTTGAACAAATCAGTTTTCATTGTGCCGATGGATACACCATAACGATCAAAAACAGTGTATTCCCTCAACCGCCAAAAATGGGCAAACATGTTAATTAGTATTAATAGCAATACACAAAAGCGGGGTACATAGTGTATATTATTATATTAAGATATTGATAGGTCAAATTTAATTAAACCAACTAAAACTATAATATTATATCACCCATTATTGATTCAGGAGTGTGACAACATTATGTCTCCACACTTACTGTTTATATAAAAAAACAAGACGCAATTGTGTCTCCAATCTTATCAGATTAAAAAAAAGATAATTGATTCAGAATTGAGAAACATTATGTCTCCACAGATATGTCTTCATACTTATCATGGATTCAAAAGCGAGACAACATCTTGTCTCCATATATTTCATTAATTGAGCAGCGAGACATCATTTTGTCTTCATTCATATCATTGAGCAAGTAACATGAATGTGTCTCTACACTTGAGCGATTGGATACATTAAATTTCCGAAGAGAGACATTGTTGCATGACCCCACTTGTTAAATATGTCAACCCCTGCTCCTTACCCACATACACAATACTGCGAACATAAATTGATTCACCGCTATTGATATTCCTTGTATTTTTGTTCCTGAGTGACTGTGAAAAAAATTGTCTGTAGCGTCATGAGCATATATCGTTTTTATGCAAAACTGTAAACAATTTTAATAACAGAATGTACTTACAGTATCTGTCCAAATAACTTTGCTACAAAATCTAATGAAATTACAGACAAACAATTATTAAAAACTTGTCAGCTATCAAAAATATGAGAAAATTAACCTATGCTTGGTATGCAGACACGATTTCGTCGACTTATCAAAATGTTACTTAAAAATTAGGAAATTAAAATAAAGAATGGAAATAATCATTTTAATATATCTATATTAATGTAATAAAACGAAAAGTTCGTAATGCTTACGTAAATAAGAAATAAAAAAAATATGCCAGAGTAAAAATGACCATGCCGTCTGACATTATCGCTTCTTTCGTGTTTGTATAATTTTTTTTAAATATTTGTAAATTACGCAAAATGAAAACGAAATCAAAGAAACAAAATTTTCTGATTCATAAATTATTAACTTACCAAAACTAATTCGAACTGAAAACGGCGAATGGCTACGATTTTAAAATTGTTTGGAACAAAATATGGCGACTAGCTTTACATTACAGAGAGCAATCTACATCACGATATTTACGTCATCAATATCGGGTCCCCCTAAAATATTGTGTACATTCCCGAATACATTCCTGCGCTAAATGGATTTAAGTGTAATTAAATTCGATTAACTGTCAAAATATTCAACGGATTATTCAGCTAGTTTTTCAACATACATGTATTGCAAAAAAAAGAGCCCAAAGTAATTCTTGTTTGTAAAATGCCAAATCCATAGTTTTCTTTAAGAGATGCCACTTTCTTCCACAATTAAAAAAAAAGATATCTCATCCTTAACACATTCACGTGACCACTCAATTCTTTTCGATTTAAAATTTTGTACGGGTTTCGCTAAGAAAAGTCAACTAAATCAACAATCCTATACCGTAGCAGAAATAATTGACTCCAAATTTGCTTCAAAAGAATCATTGTGATATTGTTCATCGTTTTTTCTACAATCTGTAACTAATTTCATTTTCTATCTCATTAGTGTAAAATGATTTTTAACGTCCTTCAATGATAGTTTAATATCAAATGACAACATATCTACAGACATTTTCAGACATTAGTTTAATGCCATGTGAAAATATAGAACATGTATTTGATATATAGTTTCGTTTTATTCCGATGCTTTTTACACTTAGCAGTGCAAACAATAATAAACGTCCTTTGACACTTGATTTTACGTACTATAGATTGCTTTCTAAAATAATCAGAGTTCCGATGTGCTGCGTTTCATACAAGCAGTCGTTGAGGGGAATGTCATACTGATAAATGGTCTAGATATTGCGATAAAATTGTTCCACTAGAATTCATTGTCAACTAAAACATTTAAACCATACAGTGCCAGTCTATTAAGAGTAATATATAATTTATCTAATGGCATGAAACAGTAGGGTTATATGAGGTGCGGGATATCTTTTAACATATGTACATACCTCTCGGTGATGGATTTGGCTTTCTCTTTCGATAAATTTGGTTATGAGTACTTCTTGTTTACTAATATTTTGATTATGATCTTCCTACATATTTGATTTTAATGCTGCTGATGAGAGGTTACTCCTTGACACACGTGTACAGCATATCGAAATTTAAAATATTTAAAACTGGTATTTTTGTATTTATAATATATGATACACCCCCAAAAAGCCTACACCTTTATTTTTGACATGAGCCGTTGTTCTTAAATGTAAACATTTTTGAAAATAAAGAATGCAAGCTGTAATTTCACGGAAAACACTAAATCAATGCCCGGTCAGTAAAGGGCAGTTGTCTTATTTGTAACACTATTATTTTCTTTTTGTCCTGATCTTTGAAACAGTAGCTTACGTTTGATAAAAAAATAATGAAGTTAATATATTGTGTTTCCTTGGACAAATCGAAGAAGGTCTTTTCGTAATGAATATATTCTCTTGAGTTTCTGTTGTATAATTATCTAACAACCTCGTTATAGAATCGTCATTCGTTCTGGTTATTGACCTCGTGGTTTTATTGGTCAACCGAAATGCTTTATAACTTATTGTAACATGAATCTTCTTTTTTCCTTTGATCTTTTTATGGAATAACATAGAGACGACAAGCATGTACCAAAATGTATGCTCTAAATTGAAGCAACCAAATACTATTGCATGAAAGGTCACATGGGCCTATATAATGCAATGAGGAAACAGCCATGAAATAACCAAAACACTAAAACCAATATTGCATGGGTAAGCTCCGCCTCTTTGGGAAAAGATTACGCCTACAAAAAAGCACACATACAAATGTCAATTTTATTAGGTTTCATATAATAAAATACAAATCTTTAAATCTCTGCAGGTTTTCTTTGCCAGACAGAGAACAAAAAATATAATGTCTACTCATTAATTTAAAGATAGAACCGAAAAAAAACACATTTCTTTACTTTTGATATATACATTGGAGAAAAAATTTACCGATTTCCGATCAAAAGCACAGGTATTTTGGGCATGGACCCCCCCTTTTGGGTCCCAAGGTAAAACAATAAAATCTTTTCACTTGCGGATCGTGTGGATAGTAGAAAAGGTATTGTAATCGACTGTTTATGGAGTTTTGAGACTTGTTATATGCCTATATATTGTAGAAAATTGTAAATATGGAAAAATAAATAGATTTTTTTTTACATTTGGGCCAAAAAAGGGGGTCCATGCCCCGAATAGTTGTGTTTAAAAGCCTTCAAAAAGACAATTAGCGTAAATCAGTCTAATTCAATTAAAAAATACACACCTGAGAGAGAACCAAATCATCGCTTTCTACATATTTTAAATGTCAAGCCAATCTGGTAGAGGGAATGCGTCTGCCATACTGCCTACTGTGCGGGTTATTAGATTTTCCCGCCAAACGTTATTTTTTTCTGCACGGACTGTCATGGGCGTGTCATTCATGTTACAAATCATTTATAGCAACGCCTTCCTCGTTAGCCAAATAAACTTCTCACGCTGCGCGTTCGAAAGTTTATTTGTCTAACTCGGAATACTATGCTATAAATATAACAGAGAGAGAGAGAGAGAGAGAGAGAGAGAGAGAGAGAGAGAGAGAGAGAGAGAGAGAGAGAGAGAGAGACATATTCAACACCCATTCACTTTTCAATATTCCAATTCTAATTTAAAAATAAATTATTTTTTTTCAAATGTGTATCTTTTGTATTAAAAATATGTGATACACCCCCAAAAAGCCTACACCTTTATTTTTGACATGGAGTTAATTCGTGTGTCTATATATACAAATTTATAATCATAAATTCCAGTTTGTCTGTATTATGAGATAGTTGACATTGAAAATACAATGTTTCCTGTAGTTTTTCAGTATCATTTGCAAAGTTATCTCCATAAATTTTGAATTCTGTAGTACATTACTTGTACTTTATATATCCTTTGAACAAGGTTTATGAAGCCACATGTTGATTCATGTCTACTCTAAACAAAATAAATCAACAAAATATCAAAAGTACAAAAAAAGAGGACGCTTACACTGCCGGTGCACCAGGTCCATGCTCCCAGTTTTTTGTGGAGTCCGAGTTGGTCATTTGCTTTTTTTAACTTTGTATGTATGATTTTATTTATTTTATGTTCTTTGTTGTGTATGTGTTTTCCATGTCTGGTCGTTCTCTCTGGATTACGTTCTTTTGATTACCGCTATAACCTTGGTTCCCTTGATTACTCTTTGTACTTATTAAATATCATTAACAATTATAAGACATTTTTCGAGTCTTTATCGTATAGACAGAGCTGAACAGACCAGGGGATATTACATGGCTTTCGAGGCGTTGTGAATGGAATAATGGGAATAGAGAATTGGGCAATAGTTATAGAGGTTTAAAATGGAGAATAGTGAGAGCGGGACATAAAAGCGAGTAAATCGTTTAATTGGTCTATCTAATACCAGATGGAATCGAGACAAAGTCAGACTACAAGTATTTATTGAGGAGACACATAAATCATGTTTAAAAATTATAATAAAGAAAAAATAAAAACAAAAATACAAAACGTGTCCTATTATTATTTAACTGATAATACAACAGCCCGAGACGAAACATTTTGTTCGACGTAATTATTTGCTGAATAAAGACGATATATTCACTCTCAGCATGTTTTTGTCTATTGTTGTTATATTTCGTTACACTTGCGAAGCTTTTCTACTCAATCATATTTTTCTTTGCAGAAATGAACACATTTTCGGAAAAAGTTCTCGTAGAATCCTATTTCATTTTGTAATTCTTAATTTCTTATCGACACGTGTCGGCATACAAAATCCGCTATTTAGAAAGTCTCATTACATTTTCAGAATACGATATCGATTTTATTTTAAAAAAATCACTAAAAAACTTTTTTATTTGAACAAATCATTTCATAGGTGGGTCGGGATTGCGGATATGGAGATGGTAGGCTCGACTTGTTTCACAATTATTTGAATTTCATACATCTTTTTAATTACAAAAACAACCTGACCATCGTAGCCTGGAACCGAAATCTGCAACCTTCCTTCGTTTAAATCAAGTGGCATAAATTTGAATTGAATTTTAGTTTATACATGTAAGTAAGTTCATGTATTACTTTTTGCTATAATTTCCAATTATATTTTTTTTAATTCTTTTTATATGGTCTTTTTATTCTTATCTTCAATCTCTCTCTCTATATATATAAAACATGATATTTTCAGTTCGCTAAGATCTCATTGTATAATATGCATTTATACAACCCTTTTAAATCATTGGAATGTTTGTATTCAGCATTTTACATCAATCTCATGTAAGCATCAAAGTAACTTGGACTGATTTCATTCAAATGAAAGCTTGAAATACTTTAGCGAAATTTAATATGATGCAACCATATCACTGATTTCACGAGTTATATTCGTTACCCCAGATCTACCTCCTTAAATTAAGTTTTATTCCATTTTGGTCCTGTCTTTTTCTTCTGAAACATTATCCTACATTTTTTTATATATTACATATATGCATTAGTTACCCAGAAATAAGAAATAACGGTACATTTTCCCCTTTAGAGTTTCATAATTTTGTCTGATTAATTCAAACCATCTGAATGGTTTTCGACATTATGTCTGTTTCATTCTACTTCATAATGACCAGATGAAGCGACAATAATTGATAGAAGAATCACGATACAAAATGATTGAATCGAACTGACACACTGAAGAAAACACCAGGTTACCATTACAAAAAGCTCAAATATATAATTAATCAACACATAACTGTTTCTGTATTTTGGAATGAGGCTCTAAAGAAATCGAAGCTGTACATCAATGTCTATAGAGGAGATTGGTTACGTCGCAATGTATCTGCAGCCACTCAAAACATGACAAATGATCGATTTGATTTGGTTAAAATATACGTTTAGTTGTAAAGCAAATCTAAATGACTTTACTCGATATGTGGATCTCTTTTTATTAACATAATTTTGTCGATGAATTATTCCGTTCGGAATTTATGAATTGTTGGACTGCACATTGTGAATGATTTAAAAACATTTTTTTACTAATCTTCTGTTGCAAATGAACCATTAAAAATGCTTCAAATCCGATCTGTTGCAAAAATGGTGCTCTTGCAAACGTAGCTATAGATCTAGATTGGCCTGCAATTTTTGCTAAAATTCTTCTCCGTATAAGAATCAGGCAACACGTGTAAGATTTCAGTATAGATATGGAATTGAGGTGCACTGTTTCGTACACCAAATTGACCCGGTCTTATTTAAAAAAAAATTTAAAAATGAAAGGTGAAACTTGGTGAAAATATCGATTGTGGCTAGAAGATCATTCGTACATAAATATTTGCAGTACTTGTGAAGGTACAGAGGTTTAAATGCATGATTTAAGGTATCAGAAAAAGATTCAGGGCCTCACTGGATTAGGTTCTTTTCCCTGCACCAACTGGCTATTTTTCAAAAATGCAAAATTTTGCACGAACTTTAAGAATTACAATCATGTACAAATGAACAGCAAAAGGTACACGTTTTATTTTTTTTTTACACTAATACCTTGCCTGCCTACTTTTTCTGGCAGTTCAAAAGTGTCCGGTGTTTTAGAAAAACCTATTTTTTATTTTTTATTTTTTATTATGAACTGAGATCAACGTTGAATCATTAATGGCAGTAATTGGTAGTATGTCTATCTAACTATAGTTATAACGGATATTACATGTCAGGTTGGTAATGTAACGTTGTCATCACTCTACATTGACATTGGTATTTATTATAATTTTAGTCACGTAGTATATCCATTGATTGGTTAAGTGTCAGTAATGTCGTAAATTTTCGAACCAGTGTCCGCTGTTTAATAGCATAATTATTTATTTTAACGTAAAAAACACCAATAAAATGAATGGTACAACAATCAGTGTGAACGACGGCCTTTGAACGAAATATCAAGAAAGTTCAATAGGTAAGTTGCACAAGAAGCACTCCAAACAAAAATATCGAAACAAGAAGCTAAATCCGGCACCAAAGTTTGTCAAATGTTCTACAGTACTGCACTTAAATAATGTATTAATATTACAAATCTGGCCTATACTTTCCTTCGCGCTTATTACTAGGAGAGCGTTTCCGGTTCGGTCATGCATGATTGCTGATGAGAGCTCCTTGGTTATGAGATCTATTAAAAATCATATAAACAGAACATGGCATTGAAAATGGTTTTCATCATAAACTTTGAACAAAAGCTGTTATGGTGTAACAGTTCGTTGCAGGAAAAAGATAAATGGGTCAATGGGTACTAGGGCAATGTTTTTTTTTTATTACAAAAAAGTAAGCTATTCTACCATGCTCTGTTTATTCATAAGTGTCAGTTCCTGTAAGAATCAGGCAGTGGGTGAAACATGGTATGAAAAAAACCGTCATTTTGAAAGATTAATTTTACTATATGCACCATTAGAATCAATGAAATAAGATTTTCCATATCATGTTGGTAAATAAAGTAATAATTTCATTAGAAAGCATTGTAAAACCATTTCAAAGGCAGATTACTCTGTCAAAGTCCCCATTTTTCTAACATTCTATTGAAAAAACAAATCTGAGCAAATCCAGTGATGCAAATATCAGACAATATTCTTTTCAAATTCAAGAAAGCATCAACGAGTGAAATAATATTGACCGATTGGTTGGGTTTTGACATGCACGTTTCTGATTTTTCCAATTTTACCTGATTCTTACAAACACCTACACTTAAAAAAATTTGGTGTTGATAAACAGTATTCAACGATAAAGAAATATAACAAAACCCGTTAATTGCTGTAGTTTAGACATGTAATTTTTCAACAAAATGCGTCCTATGGTAGATATTCATAATGTAAACTGTAATGATTTAACATCATATACAATATAATTTCCTACAAACCTTGAGTCGATTAGGTTTCTCACACGCACGATACCCAAAGGCAATAAAAACTAAAAGGCTAAACGCTCACCAAACACACGATAAACGAACGCTTCTATTATGCGTTTAAACGAACGCTCATATCAACAATGAAAAAATAATAATATTTACAAATAACGAAGATAGAATTAATGAAATTATATCGATTACTAATCGATTACTAACAAATATACAAAATAACAATTGAATCAAGAAAGTAATCAAATACAAACATAAATGAACGCTTCTATCAATGTGTAAACGCACGATAAATGATGAACGCTAAAATGGGAAACGTGAACGTTTCAAGGAGTGTATTCGGAATAACAGGTATACTAAACGACCAAGATTGACATGACGGAAATGGATGAAAGATATTCCTTTTTTTGCCGTTTCTTTTTTCAAATATTCTTTTCGACTCGGCCAAAAAAAATGAGAGGAAATGTATATACATTAATGGAAATAATTCGCAAATTTAAAATTGTTTTCTACATACAATGAATGATAATGACATATTGGTTTCAGATGTTTCTAGAAAAGCAATGGGCACTTATCCTACCGTGCATGGTCCATGCTCCCAGTTTCTAAAGTAGTCTAAGTTGCTCAATTACTTTTGTATCTTGCAAGTTTTGTTTTGGTTATTTTGTGTTCTTTTTTGTGTGTGCTATTTTCCCTGTCAAGTCTATGTCCCTTGATTACATTCTTTTGATTTCCGATTTAATCTCGGTCCGCTTGAATAGACTTTCATAGAAATACAAAAAAGAATCAAAATAAATCAATTTTTCTAACGTGACACTCGTATTGACCTTTCATTTTAACATCAGTTTATTTCTGTCATTCCACAAAAAAGCAAATAATTGATCCAACGATTCCAATCAACCAGTTTTGAAAAAAAAAACATATTCGATTTCAGGATGGAGTTGTCAAATGTGAATATAACCCAAATCTTGTACCATACATGGACTGTTAAACCTGTCAATACCTATCCGCATCTTTAACATAAGCAACTATTGAATGGGATAATCATTGAATAGCTTTGTTTCGTAATTCGACAACCATTGATAAAGATTCTACATGGACAAATGATTGAGTCCATTTTCAGAAAGAAAACACAACTCTTACAAATCATTGGAATGTTTATATTCATCGTTTTACATCTATCTCATAGATAACGATTCTATAACGAGGTTGTTAGATAATTATACAAACGAAACCCAAGAGAATAAATTCATTACGAAAAGACCTTCTTCCATTTTACCAAGGAAACAAAATATATTAACTTCATTATTGATTTATCAAACTGTTAGATACTATTTCAAATATCAGGACAAAAAGAAACTAAATAGAGTTACAAATAAGACAACTGGACAACTGCCCTTAACTGACGGGTCATTGATTTAGTGTTTTCCATGAAATTACAGCTTGCATTCTTTATTTTCAAAAATGTTTACATTTCAGAACAATGGCTCTTTGGAAAATGGCATCAAGATTGTTTCATGCTACAACAAAAGAAGGCAAATAAAACACAACAACACTTGCTTGAGGCTTCTTTGTTAACTTTATTGATAGTTTATGAGTTAATTAACTTTGATGCATGAGCTCTATGACTGTATCATCAGTTCATTCACCCTAAAATAAAAATGAAAATACAACACAAAAAATGCTTACAGCTTCTGGTTTAACGATACTCGTGATAACGTTGATCTACTAACACAGAGGCCATTGCCATGTAAAATGAAATTGTCATGATTTCTCCATCTTAAAGTAATAAGCCTAACACTGTGTCCTGTAACGATTCATTAAGGGAAGACCGTGCATGCAATACTAACAGGTACGTAAGTAGTATTATTGTAGTACTTAAGCAACGAGATATATATTTGTTTTAACATTACTACTTATGTAATCAATATAATCTACTATAACTCATATTTTAACGGTTTTGATTTTTAAAATAAGTAAGTGTTATTTTATTTGATCATGTTAAAATTGTGCATTGATAGAATTTATTATTTTCAATTAAACATTTAGTTATTTGTAAGTTTATGTAGTTTTGAAGATTTTATTTTGTTTGCTATCTTTTTATTTGTCTGTATTAACGAGTAATTAAGGGAACCAAGGTAATAGCGGTATTCAAACGATTGTAATCCAGGGACAAAGACCAGACATGGACAATAGACATACACAACAAAGAACATAAAGTAACTAAAATCATACATACAAAGTAAAAAAAGTAAATGAGCAACTCGGACTCCACTAAAAACTGGGAGCATGGACCAGGTGCACCGGTAATGTAAGCGTCCTCTGCTTTTCTAGGAACTCCCGCCGAGTTGCTCATAAAAGTCAAGACCGGGGTAGACAAACGAGGAAAGTAAACTATGACACGATGAACAAATCAGTTCTCATGGCGCAGAAGGATACGCGGTAGTGATCCACGAGTTCATGATAAAACTTTTTAAAAATCTTTCACTTCTATGAATGTCATTATTGCAACTCTTTTTTTTTTGTTTGTTTGCGTTTTTGCTTATGTTAGAGTTTTGAGTTGATACCAAAAAATATATACCTATGTTGTACATTTTCCTTCTGTGTTTTTTTTTTATATAATTGTTGTTTTCTAATGTTTGAGTGGCAATCTTTGTAAGACTCAGGCAGTGGGTGAAACATGGTATGAATAAATCCACCATTTTAAAAAAGTAGGTTTGCACCATCAGAAGCAAGGAAAATGACAATATTTTCCATATATCTAATTTGGTAAATCGAATTATAATCTGCTTGAAATGCACTGAAATTGAAACTTTCAAGTATAGATAATTCAGTTAAAACAATCCTTATATTTCTAACATTCTATTAAAAAAATGCTGAACAAATTCATAAATGCACAGGTCAAATAGTGGTATTTTTAAATAGAGAAATCATCTTTGAGTGAAATTGTATCGTACAATCGGTGGGTGTTTGACATTCATGTTTCTGATTTTTTTTCCCAATTTACCTTATTCTTACAAAATCTTACAGTTAAATATTAAACGAAGTAAAAGTTATAACTATTTTTTACTAGAAATAGAAGCTTAATGAGATAGACCTCTGGTAAGGGACGTAACTCTTGAAATCAGTGACATGTTTGCATCATAGGCTAAAAACCACTAATTCCACTTCCCATAGGCTTCTATGCTAATTTCACAATATTCAATGGCTTCTCTGGACTTTACCTTAACTTTAACCTGCAGATGACTATATATCAGCATGATTCTACATATGTCAGCTCACAATCCTCAGAATGGCATGTGGGGTTAGCAGACTTGCAGTGCAGTACTGGTCACCGGAAGTGAAGGGTCTATAAGTAGCATGGGAAATCCCAGTGTTTTCACAAGATAGGGGTACATTTAAAAATCATTATGGAGATTAGGCTTCACATCACAAGAAGCAAAATGCACCTATAAAATGTACAGAAATGTTTTTCCTTTCAGAAACTGTTTAAATTTTTTAAATAAGATGAGAACTTTTTTCACAGCACTATGAGGAACAGGGGTAATTTCTGCGTAGGACTATTTTTGCGTACGTTCCAAATGCTCATTGGTTGAATTGGTGGTCTGTAACCTCATATTTAATTTCACCATAGCCTATCAAGCTTTCATTTGAAAAAGAATGAAATCAATCCAAGTTACTTTGATGCTTGGAAAAGACTGATGTAAAATTCTTTACACAACGTTCCAATGATTTGTAAGATTTGTGTACCTTACCCTAGGTCTACCTCCTGACGTACAATGGAACCTATCTAAATGGAAAACCTGTAATTTTAGACTATCATTTGTTTGGTTAAAAAATATGTTGATTTACTCATTTTCAAAATACATTTAAATTGATATCGAAAGGATTAGAAAGTGTGTCTTGTTTAGACTCCTTCTTCAAATCTTCTTATCAACAACATGATATACGTTATGAAGAACAGTACTTCATTTTCATCAAACAAATGCCAATGTAATTAACAAAAAGCGCTACCTTACGTAACAATAAGCTGAACCACCAAATTTGAAGACTACAATGAGGAAATCTTGGAGACACAAATATGGTTTATGTGAAATGAATCTACGACCACCACTCAATAAAATAGCAGTAATAAATGATTATTGCATAATATTGAGTTGTTTTCGTTATGTTGCAATACTTTTGACATGGGTGTGGATACGGCAAAAGCTTATTCGGGGAATACCACTTGAAAACGGATCAATTTTGACATTTTCTAAGACACCATGATTTTGTGAGAACAATTTAATTTGTATATATTGAAATCTAATTAAATTCATTTTGCGAATTTTTCCAAAGGCGATTCATTAAAAGGTGTTAAAAAATGTTACGCTCAAGTTCGATTTTTAAATCAATTACTAAATTAATGAATTGCTATGAGCTGATGTATGATTCTTTTGTTTGTAAAGACATATTTTTTATTTAGTTTAATTTGTTTGGTACTCATTTAAATCCGATCTCTATTCTAGTTCAGGGATGTTATTAGAGAATTTCCTTAAATTGTATTATATTAAATAGTATTGAAAAGTTGCATTCGGCATTTTGTAACTTTGTATACTTTTATATGTAAGTTTTAAAAGGTAATCAGAGGAAAAAAGATTAAAGCAGAAATCAAAACGAACATAACCCAAACATAAAGATTACACAGGGAAAACAGAATAACTAAACAAAGTATGAGTATACAACAGTAATTAAAAACAGAAACAAATGCAGATGAGCAACCCGGTCTCCACTAAAATCTGAGAGCATGTACAGGGGTTAGCGTCGAAGGCTTTTCTAGAAACACCAATCGTTATGTTGAATACATGTCAAGTCCGGGGTAGACGAAAACAGAAAGAAAAATTATGACACGGTGAACATATTTGTTCTGATGGAGCAGATGGATATAACATAAGGATCCACGAGTTCATGATGACGGTCATACAACTTCTGTAAGAAATTATGCATTGTGATATAATCTCTTTGGAGCACTGACTAAAATTAACGTGTTCTATGTTAATTCAAATGTAATTTTATAACTTCTATCATGTAAGATAATACAATTAAAACAAACAAAAACAAAACCAAACAAAAAAAAAAAAAAAAACAGAAAAACACGGCTGTGGTACATTTGTATGTTCACTAATTTTATTTTTGAACTTCAGTTTGCCATTACATGATTTAGGATAATATTTAACTGGAGAATGACATAGAGTTCACTTTGGTTTCGAAATTAGTAGGTTGGAAAATATGGTTATAATTACTAAAACTGTATTGTTTCAATATGATATTAACGTCAGGTGTGTCATTAAAATTTCGTTAACCATGTCTTGATGGGTTTTTGCCATATTGTATAGTCTGAAAAGGGGATTTGTTTAATTTGGATTTCCCTTTTTATTGTAAAGGATGTAAGACTATTAGGAAATTGAAATTATTTGATGGGGACAATGGATAACTAAGAGAAATCAAGGGAACCTAGATTCAAGCAGAAATCACAGGAATATATGACACGTAAACTACAAGAATAATGAAACAGATATACAATAGATAATATAACAGAAACAAAAACAAAACAAAACAAAACAAAAAACAAATCAAAACATAACAGACAAAAAAAAAATAATAATAACAACTACAACAAAGTTAAAGTTGACACCTTCCCTATATCAATAATAAGGCAGGTGTATAGCGTAATGCATGCGAAAAGCTTTTTCACACAATAATCTCAATGTTTTTAAAGTCCTGCTGAGTGGTAAATACAGACTAAATACTTTAACCTTTGACAAAAACATCAATAAACGTTAGTAAAGCTAATTGATTTCTAATAAACACCAATGTTTGACCACGCATTACCGTACGCTTAAAATTGTATGTTGTTGACAAATAAGAAGTTTCGGAAAAAAGTGCATGGTATTTTTCCAAATTATGTTTCTTAAGTTAAATACAAAATGTATAATTATGTTACAGCTCAAAGTACTAGCACTTTACTTCCACGACAGTATCGATCAACCGAGAGGTACTATTTTGTTTGTATCTGACTTTAACAAATTCTTTATGCACCTAAGGTGAAAGTATTAAAATCAGATAGAAAATATTACAGTGAATCCGGCCCGGAAGACAAATCTAGCATTACGAAACCTTAACTTTACTTAAATTAGCACAAATGTTAATTTTTGTTCATTGGTTGGAGTTCTTGGAGTATACAACTTTTAAAGTTGTGACGCTCAGTATTTCTTAATGTGCCAAATTTCACAAGGATGACTCTATTTTTTTTTCTGTGTCCCTGTAATTCATGACAATAACGTTAAGATCAATGAAAAAGGGACACGGCACGAAATACGCAAAAAAGAAAATAGATGAACCAACAGTACTGAACAATAATTTTATGTCATAAAGTAGTAAAATTCAATTGACACAACCATTTCAATTTTTAATACACATTAAATAAATGTTATGCAGTCAAAGGAACTGACAGATATTAGGTTTAAAAGACTCCTGAAGATTTGCATGAATATTACAAAACGGCGACGACAGCGATATTGTTATTTTAAATTAGGGTAAGGGACATAACACATGAAATCAGTGAAATGTTTGTATCATATTCAATTCACCAAAGTCTATCAAGCTTTCATTTGACACACAATGAAATCAATCGAAGTTATTTTGACGCTTTCATGACATTTATGTAAAATGCTGAATACAAACGTTCCGATGATTTGTAAGAGTTGTGTCCCTTAATCTAGCTATACATCTTGAAAGTATATCCAGCAAAATGTTATATTAAAAAATAAGACCCAAGTATTCCTTTTTTGATTTTAGTAACTTTATGTTCTTTGTTGTGTATGTCTGTTTTCCATGTCTGGTCTTTGTCCCTGGATTACATTCCTTTGATTACTGCTATAACCTTGGTTACCTTAATTACTCTTTCAATTAAAGTAATTCACGAAACTTAGTAATATCTTATTAAAACAAAAACACTTAAATTTTGAAAACATGATATTATTTCAGCTTCTTTTCATATTTGTTTTATATGTTGGATTATTTATTGTTCTTGTCGTAATAAGTAAACTATATTAGTTCTCATATAATGATTGTTGTGAGCTTACTGATAATTAGAAATAAGGGTGGGAAATCTGGATTTGACTGACTGTTACCTAAAACGAATTTCTGCAAATTTATTCAATGAGTCTCCCAACCTCGGTCATGTCCCAAACACCAAACTTAATTACCAATAACGTTTCCCTACAGAAAAGGTTGTTTAATTATTGAACAAATTAAGCAGGGATCATTGTATTGGATTGATAAAAGTCATATAATTTGATCACTACTCTATATAAATAACAGATAGGTGGTGATTAACACATGTCAAAATTCAGTTACAGGACTAATAACCATTCTTAGTTTGTTATTGCATTTTTTATAATAATAATATAAATAAGATAAGAAAAAATGAAACTTTGCCAGATTTTTCGTCCTTGATTTGGTTGATTCTAGTTGGAAACAAATGTATGATTTCACAAAATACCGATTTGAATAAAGAAAGGGATACTGTCAAGGTACAAATAGATTAAAAATACATCAATATTTGTGAGGTAATTTCTTCCTACACTCTGAATCACTTCTAGTATAGGTAGTATTTAAGTTTTACTTAAACTGGATAGACTGGTGTTTAAATCACTCCATCACAGTGCAACAATGTAAGTTCTAGATTAATCAGGGGAACCAAGGTTATAGCGCGCGGTAATCATAAGAATGAAATCCAGGGAAAACGACCAGACATGGAAAACATATATACACAACAAAGAACATAAAGTAACTAAAAATCATACATACAAAGTAACAAAAGCAAACTCGGAAAATGCAACAAATGATCTGTTTAAGAGAATCAGTTTCCGCAATACTAGTCCTACTTAATATCTCGACGGGATGAACAGACATAGTTATCGATAACGTTAATTACCAGAAAATAAACAAGCTTGATAGAATTAAAACATTTTACAAGGCACGAACACTACTCAGAGTATGAAACAATCATAGCCCTTCAACCGTTGCATTAAATAGAGTGTATGAAAAAGCCAGGTATACTTTTGCTTATTTGTTAAAGCTTTAAATTAGCAAATGTGTCCTGTTTCCAGGAGATTGTCCATTTCAATATGTTTCAATTTGATACACTTCATAAACAGTTTCATTCATGCCAAGAGCAAAAGTGTCTTTCAAATAGAATCTTTGTTTACATTCATGATCTATGGCTTAGTGTAAAAATGAGGATAATGACATATCTGAACCAGATAGAAATTATTTTAATACCAAGTAATTACCGATATCAATAATGTGTTTGACCTTTATGATCGGATTGTCAAAAAAGAGTTTCAAGAGCAATGTACTGTACAAGAAATAGGAAAGTATTTCAATTGGAAATATCAGTGTAAACTTTACAGCAACAAAATGCAGTAAAACAGAACAAAAATATCAGGCAATTTGAGTGTGCTATAAAGTACAACAGGTGTAATCTACAAATATATTTATATACTTTAATCCTCTATAGAATAACCTCTATCCTGGTTTACTACCTGTATTTTAGGACAAAAACGATTGATCAATCGAACAGACCGTTATAAACTAGATGCTGAGGCAGGTTTATTGATGACTTGGACATGAAGCACGTACTTACAATCAACATCATTCAATTAAGTTCACTGACGAAACATCTGCAACTAAAATCTCATTCCTCGATACTTCTAGCAATTAATTAGAGATTGAGCTGTCCACAGACTTAAAATCCAAACCAACTGACACACAACAATACCTTACGCCTAAGTTCTGTCATCCATCTCACCTGACTAGGAGTATACCATTTAGTCATGACCTTAGATTAAGGCGCATTTGTTCAAATTACGAATCCTTAAAAAAATGTCATCTGAAGAACAATTTAAGAATTAAAGGATGAAAATACGAGACTATCAAAAAAGGGTTCCAAAAAAATCACGATATCCCAAGGAGTACACTGTTACAGTACAAGGTAATGAAGAAGTGTAAAGGAACTCCTTGTGTTCTAACATACTATACTTGCCTTAAAAAATAGCCACAATATCATTTGTGAGCACTGGGCCTCTGTCGCCTCTGTCGAAAGAATTCCACACTATCCAAAGCCTTTCCCAAAACCACTTATGATTGCTTTCAGAAAGCGATACAGTTTGCGTAGTTTGCTTGTGATTGCTGAAATATCTAAGCTCAACTCGACTTCAGTCGATAGTCGCTCCTGTTGTTACAAAAGGTGTATTGATTGCAAACAAATGCACCACTGTCATTTATCACCAGCATGGTCACGGGGAAACGCTACAGAATATTCTGAAACGTGCACTGCAAGAGCGCTAATCTGATATATTTTCTCCACTGTCCAATCTGTTGTCTTCAATATGTTGGTGAATCTAAACAGCCTTTTCACAAGCGCTTGAACGGACACTGGAGCGACCTAACAAAATAGCCTTTACTTCCTGTATCAGATTACCAAACCACCACCTCGATGATTTCAACACAATGCAAATTCTAATCGTGGAACAAAACACGATCTACAGAGAGTTATGTGGGAGGAATTTTGGATGAAAAAAAAAAAAACAAACAAAAGAAAAACAAACAAAAAAAAAACAAAAAAACTCCGTATTATACATCCACTCGGAATAATTAAAAAAAATAAAATTAACTTCTTACTGTTTTGTGTAGTTTCCTATCATCACAGTGTTTGAAAATATTTAGTTTTCTTTGTTTATACACTGTTCAAGATCAGCACAAAACGTGTTTCTATAACGCAATGTTCAAGATCTTTGTTAACTGCTGATATAATTTTAATACGTCTTCTTTGGAGAGCATTTTTTAATTTAAAAAAAATCCTTATATAAGGAAATATGACATATATATGACATGATATATAAGAAACAGTAAGCTTGTTTTACATGTAGTCATGCACTTTGTACAATGATAACCAAATCTTTGAAAAATCAGCCAATCCCTGCCCAATATCAAAACCATGCGAAGACCCTGTATTTCTTAAATACAGTCGACATTTATACCAACTCACTGTTTAAGCAATACCAGGTCAATACTGGAGTTGTCGCTCTCTTCACTTTCCACTTTTATCATGAGGTGTATTGTATTGTGATACAGCGTTTCGCTCAAAATGCATGTGACGGTCATCGATGGCGTGAATTCTTTAAATGGTCATTTAGTGCTCAGTCCTTTAATTGGTATATACATTTTTTTCAGTTAACAAATTATAATAACCCCTATTAAAACGACACATACGAGACAGATGACTCATTACGCTCCTGTTTTTGTGTGTGTGTGTTTGTTAGTTTGTTTTGGGTTTTTTTTTGGCAACTGACAAATAAAAAAAAACATGTCAAAACAAATTACATGTTATCGACAGGTTTTAATTTCTCGAACATTTTTTCTAAAAAAAATGTCAACTTATCTTACAGTAAAACATATGACTATACTTTTATATAAAGAATATTGTAGAAGATAGAACGTTACCGTCTGGTGGATTTGCATTTTTAAGCCTTTTTAGTATATCATACACCTTTTTTTTAAAACAGATAACTTTGACACAATCAAACGATGTGTAACGTAATGATATGTATGGTTTCGATTTGTGCTATCTGTATAAGGAATTTCTCGAAACACCCACTGAGTTTCTAATAAAAATCAGGTCTGTTGTAGACGTAAGAGGAAAGGAAACCAATGACATGTTGAACACATCGGTTCTCAAGGTCAGATGGAAACACCGTAACAACTGACGAGTTCAATATGACGACCATTAAACTTTTTATAGCGATGACTATTATCTTTTGGCAACTTAAACCTGTTCCAGATGTCTAATTGTAAGAAGTCTAGTGCAGTATAAAAACTCTGCGTGGTTACGGCCAGCTCTGCTGAAACATATGAGTTGCGGTAAAAAACTCCATACGTAGGTAATAAAGGCATTTGCCACAGAAGAAAGGAAAGTTGACAATACCATGAATACGGAAGGAATAGTCATCGGGTTTGTCATTTAATTTGGTTGAAAAGTAAAGTTGATAAAAGCCTTTTGTTTTCGTTTTTGTGTTAGAAATTTTATATCATATGGAATGTATGATTTTGGTAACATTTTGAACAAAGGAATAAATACAAGAATAACACAGAAATACTATATCCCTTGATGTGTGTTTTTGAACTGTTAATTGGTTCATGTGTATATTGTTGACAGCATTTGTTTGATTCATGAATTCTTTGTAAACAAATAATTTAAGCGATAATGTTAAAGTACATGTTAATTAAATTATTCTTTTTTGAACAAAAATTTGATATAATATGCCAAATTACACTTTTTTTCTGGGTGGTTTTGGTTATTTTGTTTTTTGTTTACGTGTACCTTTTTGTTTTCTTGTTCCACGCACGAGTTAAATCATCAAGCGTTCTTAGCAAGAGTGATCATATTTTGGTTATTCACTCTTTCCAATTAATTATTCTATTTATTATATAGATTTTCTTCATATTTTATTGATATTTTTAACATTAAATTTAGTTTTGTGATTTGCAGATATAATATCAAAGATATGACGTTTGGCGGGAGAAAGTCCTAGTATGAAATTTTCGCCTTTGACAGTGTGAATGACCGAAATTTATAATACTGGAAACATTCGATAAAATACTGTTATATACATAATATCTTTCTGCTAACTTATCAAATGTCGAATAGAAGTTATCAGTTTCCCTGTAATACCATACACAGCCATATGTGCCACATATGATAATCATATGGTGCTATGGTGATCAATTCATAGGGTAATCATATGGTGCTTAATTCATATGATAATCATATGGTGCTATGGTGATCAATTCATATGGTAATCATATGGTGCTCAATTCATATGATAATCATACGGTGCTATGGTGATCAATTCATATGGTAATCATATGGTGCTCAATTCATATGATAATCATATGGTGCTATGGTGATCAATTCATATGGTAATCATATGGTGCTTAATTCATATGATAATCATATGGTGCTATGGTGATCAATTCATATGGTAATCATATGGTGCTCAATTCATATGATAATCATATGGTGCTATGGTGATCAATTCATATGGTAATCATATGGTGCTCAATTCATATGATAATCATATGGTGCTATGGTGATCAATTCATATGATAATCATATGGTGCTCAATTCATATGATAATCATATGGTGCTCAATTCATATGATAATCATATGGTGCTATGGTGATCAATTCATATGGTAATCATATGGTGCTCAATTCATATGATAATCATATGGTGCTATGGTGATCAATTCATATGATAATCATATGGTGCTCAATTCATATGATAATCATATGGTGCTCAATTCATATGATAATCATATGGTGCTATGGTGATCAATTCATATGGTAATCATATGGTGCTTAATTCATATGATAATCATATGGTGCTATGGTGATCAATTCATATGATAATCATATGGTGCTCAATTAATATGATAATCATTTGAAAATCATATGATATTTAATATGTGGTAGTCATACGATTATCATATGATTCTCATATGATAATATGGGCTTGAAAATATATGATAATCATATGTTTGTGAAAAACATGTAATTATCATATGATAACCATGCGATTATATGAAACATATGATTCTCATGCGTGGCACATTTGCCTATGTAGAAAACGAAACGCTTTACATAATCACTTTAGAATGAAGAGTCCTTTACATTTTTGCAAAATCAAAAGAGGAAGTAATAATGCCGATTTATTTTGTAATAGTATCAATTATATAGAAAACAGTGCATTATCATATGTTCTAAGAGTAATATATTTCGGAATATCATACATAGAGGTGATAATCTATTTAACCTACCTCTTTCTCTTTCACGGACTTTCTTTTGCAAAGAAGTCATAATATTTTAATTTCTTATAACATTTTTTTACCTGATCGGTAAAACATCGATTTACCAATCACAAAAATATAATTTTACTTGAAATTAACAAAATCGACATATAAAAAGGGATTATTAATTATTAATCGTTAAAAGCAAAAAAAAAGAACAATCAAAATATACACTGGCGAACGCTTTGTGATAAAACTCGTTAAATCTCGGCATTTTTCGTCTCTCGTGATTATAATTGTTCTTTTATTACTTTTTTTCAACTAATTGCTCTATAAATACAGTAATCAACAATCGTTTCTGTTCCAGACCTTTTTGTCCCATGCCTATCATTACTGTTTTGTGCGAATTTACTGTTCTTGCCATTAGCAAAATGTAACTTAGTCATTCTAATACATGTAGCACTAGATTGTCATAAAAATTATGGAATCGTTTTAATTAGACAAGTTTATTAAAAATACATAAATAAATGATAAAATGAAAAAAAAACAAAACAAAACAAAACAAAAAACAAAAGCAAAAACAAAAACAAATGAACGAAAGACAAGGAAGAAAAAATACCCCAAATAAAAATATTTATTTTATCGCTATAACTAGTTTATCTAACTGACTATTTTGGCTATTATGACAGTTACTAGATTGCTTTCAATAAACGTAATGATGTTCAGGGAGGATGAAATACATGTACAAATAGTTCCCGATTAAGGCAAGTATCCTTTAGTCGGTATAATTAGTTTAGAGTAATCAAATGAATCAAGATTCTAGTGGAAATCAAACAAATGTAATACAGGGACAGAGAAAAAAAATGAAACACAGACAAACACAAGAATGATAATAAGATAATCAAAATTAATCAAACAAAGTAACAAAAGTAAACGACCAACTCTGACTTCAATAAAAAAAAACTTAAAAAAAAACTGGGAGCATGGACCAGGTGCACCGGTAGGATAAGCGTCCTCTGCTTTTCTAGAAACACCCACAGAGTTGCTCATACAAAGCCTAGTTTAGGTAAACCTAATGTCGTCGAATTCTTAATGTTTTCCTCAAATGAGTGCTCATTCATCAAGTAGTATTGACTCATTCTTCATGTAGTTTTTTTTTAAGGAGAAATATATATAGATATTGACGATTATCGAAGTTTTTTACACTGGGAACTTTAGGTAAATCACGGCTTTTTATATAATAATTTACTTGTAACTTTTTAAGTTTTAATAACACTCACAAGGCTTTATAAAATTAGAATCACATTAAAATGGTTGATTGTAAAGAATTGCTAACTAAAAGTGGTTTTCAATACATTTTGCAGCACTTTTGGTTTGTTTTATCGTTGTCCTTACTATCGGATATTGTCTTTTTCTTGTTACTGCCATAATTTTCCACGTTCCTAATCCTCATACTCACACAGGCTGTATTTACGACAACATTCTAAAATGATATAAATGCTCAACTATTATAATTACTTTTACTTATGATAGCCTATCCATAGAAAAAAAACCCAGCTTATTTCATAAAAGAAACATTGACCGCAGAATAAGATGAAATGTTGTGTATTTTTTTTTTCGGTTATTATTTTTACAGAATACAATAATAAAAAAAAACATTCAAGATAATTCACATATGGTTATAGTTGATTAGCAAAATGAAAGTATAAATTGGTTAGTGTTTATAATTTTTATGTATAGTCAAATCAAGAGTTCTTTTTTATTATATTGTAAGGTACATGACTTTTGCAGTATAAATAGCATACATGTATTGTTTATTGTCTAAGGGTAATCAAGGGAACCAAGGTTATAGTGGTAATCAAACGAATGTAATCCAGGGACAAAGACCAGACATGGAAAACAGACATACACAACAAAGAACATAAAGTAACTAAAATCCTACATACAAAGTAACAAAAGTAAATGAGCAACTCCACTAAAACTGGGAGCATGGACCAGATGCACCGGTAGGGTAAGCGTCTGCTTATCTAGAAACATCCGCCGAGTTGTAATACTGATATATTTGTTACATATCCATGCATGAGCGAAGTTTTGAAAGAAGGAAAAACATGCATTGTATGAAAACAATATTTGTTTTAGCACTTTAAAAACTATGAACAGAAGTAAATCTCTTGTAAGATAAGTTAGACGACAAAACATATTGTTGATGAACACTATTTATATATGCTAGATTCATTAGATTGTATAAAAAGAAATAAAAAAAAATGGATAGTTGTGTAACAATGCTATCTAGATTCAATGTACATATTGATATTTTTTAATATTTGAAATGTTCGGGAGGCAAATGGTGTAAAGGTGAATTTTATATATTGCGAGTGATGCGCACATTCAGTGTATGGCCGTCTCTACCATGTTCATTAATGAAAGATTTGTTTTGACGAATGATTGGAACCCTAAAGTGTTCAGTTCCATGTCAAAACAGCAAAAAAAAAGAAACCAAGAAGAAACAACAAAATAAAAACAAAACATAATAATAAAAAGTACAAGACACAATACAATACAATACGAAGCAAAACAACTCGATAGAACTGTTAGAATGTAAATTCAGCGTGTTAAAAACAAGCATCAGCAATTAGAACGTCACCTTAAACAATCCGACAATATCAGAAATATAAAAGGTAAAAAAGGCAATACTTGGATAGAGTATGTTTAATGACCCATATTAATTTTAACTGGCATGCTGTAGCCTGAAAGAGAATGAAATGTCCACATCTCAAGATGATTGGAAACATCAGGTTTAAAAACCTTAACGATCTCACAGCACATTTACTTCATTGTAATTGCTTCACCTTATTGATCGGGTTACACAATCCACTTAGACATTACATTCTGAAAATGACGTGTCTGATCATAAACTGTCAAATGCGTGCGACCTACCTACATGTGAATGATGTCTATAATATACACCACGTAAGTTGAACAGAATCAGAAGGTTATTTTGGTGTCCTGAAATAGATTCATTTAGTGGGAAATAGATAAGGGCGAATTTCAGAGAAAAATGCAATAAGTATTGTATAATTGTACAATAAGGCTAAACCGTGATATTGTATATACTCAAATTCTTGAACATTTGGGCAAACGTTCCATTCCACAGTATTTGTGGAGATAACGGAGAGATTAGGTATTGGGATTCAAAATGGTGATGTCGTACGAGGTTGGGAAGTTCTAATTGGGAAAAAAACAGACATAAGCTTAATTTGTGTTCTATTTGTTTGAAATTAAAATAATATTAAATTATATTATAAATATTATATCAAACATTAAAGAATTCAATATACAATATAAGTTGATAGTGTCATACAATAATTAAAATTGGCAATGAGGATTCTATTAGGAACGAGGATATTTACTTAGTTTATTTGGAATAAGGATTAGGATTAGGACAAATGAAATGGTAGAATATAGGAATGGTATAACTGAAAATTAGAAGTTTATAACCATCAAGACCTCTAAGTTATGGTTTGAGGAATGACGTTAAGTAAAAGAACATTAAGTATTCATGGAGTCATGCCATACTTATACTCTCTGATTACCCATTGCGCCAATCCTATTTTGACATGCTTCTTTAACAGTACTAATCACTTCCTTCCTAACTGAAATTTACCGGATTAACAATATATCTTGTGCAATTACGATCAATATAATCGACCGCACAATGTTGTATCAACGCACGCATAAAATCAAACTACATAGTCTTCTAAAAATGTAACTGGAAAAGGTTCCTGAATTGAGTTTTCTGTAGTTGAGTAAACAATATTCGTTATACAATGATTGGTGTAATTTAGAGGGTGTCCATGCAAATATCACGCGGTTGGTGGCACTGATTCATCTATTTCATACCGCTAATATATCCTTTCTCAAAGTGGAATGTTGGTATTTGTATTGTATTAACTGCAACGGTTAAAGAGAAATAAACTAGTACATAAAATCATTAAGATTCATTCAAATATACAAATAACTTTTTTTTCCATTTGGGGCAAAATTTGGTTGCTTTCTTGAATATGATATAAACATGTCACTGATTTCAAGAGTTATGTCCCTTACCCTATGTCTACCTTTTTATTATACTGCAAGAATAAAGATTCCCTTTATCAAATATCAGCTTATATAATTACAACCTTGATAGTAATGTAATGGTGAAGAGCAGAATGACAAAAAGTTGAAAATAGGGAAAACCAAACAACCCACCATATAAACAAAAATAAATGCAATATGAATTCTGACAAATTATCAAAAACTTTTCTGGAAGGGTTGGTATGACCTACTCTGACTTCCATTTTGATACTTAGTAAAATTTGATAAGTATTATGTTAGGTTGCTTTTTTATCGTGGAAGACATGTTCAGGTAGAAAGATATTGTTGATCAATAACACTGTAATGGGGACCGTGTAACTTTTTCATTTAGACGTTATTCAGTTATTATTTTCATGTCATATATAAGTGCTCAGATAAAACTGCTATGCTGTTGTTATATTAAGATCGTTTGGAAATAAGTCAAAATGCGTATATAGATATAGACACAAATCGCTCTTGGGTGAAATATAGTTTTTTTTTCTTTATTTTGTTTTCAATTTTAGTTTCCTTTTAGGTTGTTAGCGTATATAATGGCAAGTATTTCATTGTTTTTGTGTACCATGTTGTATTAGGCCAGTGGCAGACAATCCTATTGTGTCAGAGTTTCCTTGTCATTCATTGAAGATATATAGGTGGCCTTGATCTGACTTTTTAACCGTCCAATACAGCTTTTCTCTGTCAAATACGTCACACTGGCCTGGTTAAAACCCATATTGGCATAAGCCAATGTGACTTATTTGACAAGCTAAGCAATAAAGATAAAATTTAATCATACGCTTTTATGCTGAATTACGGTACGGACTGATTATATTTTAGTTATAAGATCCACGTAAATTAAAAAAAAAAAAAAAAAACCAACTTTAAATGATACAAAATATAGAAACTTTGTTATTGCATTAGCATTAGACAAAATCTAAATCTAACAATTAAAATATGTATGTGCATGTTTTGTTTATGTTTGGAATTATTTAATTTATTTAAAAAATAATCATGAGTTATTATGTTTTTTTCTTGTTTCTTACTCCACATATATTGTTGTACGAATTTTTGATTAGTTTAGGGATATAAAATAAAATTTGAGTCTTTTCTAATGAATTTTTGAAGCCTTTGATGTTTAAAAAAATCAGGAAGACAAACTAAACAAACATCTATTTATATAACGATTTAACGTTCGCACCTGAGTGTAGACGTGTGATTTTTTGTTCATTGAAGCAAACATATTAGTCTTTGAAATCAAAGAAGGTGCTGATCATGAAAATTTTAAAATGAGGGTTCCATAAAAAAGGGGAACCCACTTAATGCTTTGCTTACCCATATATTGCACAAAATCAACAAAATACGCTTAATCTACGGGTGCACCTAGTTTTTATTGAAGTCCGAGTTCCTCATTTAATGGTGTTACTCTATATGTATTATTTTGGTTATTTAATGCTCTTGTTGTGTATGTGTAATCAAGTGAACCAAGATTCTAAAATGAAAAGAATGTAATCAAGTGTCAAAGACCAGACATGGAAAACAGACAAACACGACAAAGAATAAAAAGAAAACTAATACATACAAAATAACTAAAGTAAATGAGCAACTCGGACTCAACTAAAACTGGGAGCATGGGCCAGGTGCACCGGTAGGGTAAGCGTCCTCAGCCGAGTTGCTCCTAAAAAGTCAAGTCTGGGGTAGGCGAATTTTATGTGTGTTTATTTTCCATTTATGGTTTCTATACTTGTTTTACGTTCTTTTGATTTCGGCTAGAATCCTGGTTCTCTTGATTACTCTAGAACAACAAAATGGACAGGTTTTTCAACTTTCTTTATAGAGAAACCATTTTGTATCGCCTGCGTAATATTTGTTGTTTCTTGCCATGTGTTATGTTTTGTTTAATTAAGATTATTATATAAAAGTATAAAACGTGAATCACAATATATGCTTGTGAAACATTATATCAAGAATCTATATGATGATAAATTCTAATAAGAACTCTTTAACTTGCACAGAGATTTTTGTCAGCCTTATATTATGATTTTCGAAAGTATTAACAATAGATTGTCCCTGATTTGGTTTAAGATAAATGAATGAACAAATATTCAATGTATTGTACATGACATTCACCAGGATGAAGTAAATACATTTTACATAAGCTCATATGAAATTCTGCGAGGTAAGTTTCAATGCGCATTGCACTTTCAGTCAGACGAATTCTTGTAATTTTTCAGTGATTCTTATTTTGCAATATATATTTCGGACTTGACTTTTTATGAACAACTCGGCGGGTGTTTCCAGAAAAGCAAAAGACGCTTATCCTGCCGGTGTACTTTGTCCATGCTCCCAGTTTTTAGTGGAATCCGAGTTGCTCATTTGCTTTTGTTACTTTGTATGTATGATTTTAATAACTGGATTACATTCTTTTGATTACCGCTACAAACTTTGATACCCTTGATTACACCATCTTTACCTGTCTTCTTCTGTTGATACTGTTTTTGTTATAGGATTAAACACCGTTTTTCCCCCGACAAAATGACATGGTTGTCCATTTCAATATTCAAAGTATTAAAGGTCTACTGATAAATTGTTTTGAATATGCAATGCCGAAGCGATGGTAGACATTTTGATAACTATATGTACTTGGAATTTACACTGTTGTCGCTGAGGTCGACAAAGGAGAACAACATATCATAATACACAAGTAAGGCATATGCTAATTAGATTGGTGTTATCAAAGGACAGCATGGATTGATAATTATTTCTGTTTCTTTCAGTTATTGTTGTGGAAAGGACAAAAAATGATTGCTGATCAGTTTTGATTCAGCACAAACAAAAAACAAACGAAACCTTTAGTTTTTAATAAGGTTGAAGAGCCTGTAAACAGGAATGAAGTATTCATTTAAATATGAAAACATAAAGGCAATTTTTCAAAGACAATAGCGGTATGTATTCAGAAGACGCATGTACAGTATTGTAGTAAACAAAAACCAACAAGGTATATATGTATGTTTATGTATGTTTGTCTTAGTTTTAATTCAGTTAATCAGTATATTTCCAT
Organism: Perna viridis; assembly: GCA_037379345.1. Lineage (NCBI taxonomy): Eukaryota > Metazoa > Mollusca > Bivalvia > Mytilida > Mytilidae > Perna > Perna viridis. Next base: position 17,684,241 of record CM074523.1, read on the forward strand.
TGATTTTCATTTGCTATTAAATAATAGATTCAAATTTTACTTTTCCCATTGAAACAAGTGATTAAAATTCAGGTCAAAAATTTTCCATTGCTTTATACTTGAGTGAATAATATTATATATATATATTTAATAACAATGTTACTGAACAATTCACAGCTAGAATCCCATCACGTTTACACCATACCTGAAAACACGTGTAACAGACACATTGTAACTGAAATAAAGATATAATGTCCACTTGTACTCCCATTTTTCCTCAATCGCATTTAAGCTATATGTCAATTAACAGAATCTTGCGAATAAAACTTTTTTTCTATAATCAAATGAAGAAAAAATATGTACTGACAGTTTGTTAAGTTTTTTTATCCTTTTTTCATATCAATTATTAAGTAAGTTCAATAACATAAATATGATTAGTATCAAAATCACTACAACAAGATTTGACATATGTTTTATTATTATAAAGTACTATGCCGTTGATGAACTTAATGCGAATTCTGATTATCTTTTGCATAAACAGTCTTTAATCAAAGAAAACCTTTGCAATCGGACACGTTTTCAGGGCACACGCCTCTCACTTCAACAGAGTAATCAGAGAAAAAAGCACTTAAATGTCATTTAGATATCGCGGTATATTATTGTTCCAATATGTATTTCATATTGTGACAGTGGTTATTATTTTTTTTTCATGATGATTTACATGTAATTAATGTCATCATGCTGGTATGGCAGACATGGCAATATTATCCATTCATTTAAATATTTTACAATGCACTGATGTGATTTTATAAATTTCCGCCGTATCTTTATGCATCACTTTATTACAGAAGTAATTTTAGGACATGCTACTCGTATAGATGATGCCACTTGCATGAGTGACTGATTAAAATACACCAAAAGCCATTCTACATTCATATCATTAGGTTTGCTGACAAAGAAATATATAACAGACACCAAATCCTATATCTTAGTATATTTAAAGAAAATGTGGGAAATAATTATGTGTCGATATGAAGTCGAAGGTAGCCTTTCTTATTAAAGAAACAAATGCATTTTTATTGCTATACATCTACAACAGAAGTCAGAGGTGCCATTTACAATAAACAATTCAATTAAATTCATGCTAAGTAGCACTCAAGCAAAGAATCATGCAAAATCTGATTTTTGGATGAAAAGCCTACATATTTTATTTTTGATAATTTGTTTGAATTGTCATAGTAAACAGAAATTAAAATTCGGTTTTTCATATAACCCAGGTTCTTAGGAGATAAAAATTAGATTGAATGCATTGTAGATTTAGAAATAAGGGAGATAACTCTGTTAATGACACTAAAATACAATAAAATCTATTGGTTTTTCAGTGTTGATTATTTCCTAAAAGCAGACAGATTGCAATAAACAACTTAATTACAAAAATAAAAATATTTAGCCTTTTTTTGGGGTGTATGTCATTATTATTCCAGATTTCCTGCTTATATACAAATCTCTTTGACACATCAATATCATTATAGAAGGGTATTACAAGGATGATCCAATTATTTGTTTCAATAATATTTGCATAAGCAGTGTCTGATAAAAGGCTACATTGAATGTTGACACGTTTCTATGGCACACGCGTCTCACAACAACCATATGACCAGGGCTAAGTTGCACTTATGAAAGACTTAATTTTATGTTGTAGTATATCTGTGTATCATATATACACTCTATATTGTGACCATTTAAGATATGTGCACACATAGGCACATAGTTGATAAGTAATTTTGATGATTAATCTCAGACTGGCAAGCATGTGCGTGTCTTCTTTTCTCGACACTTACAGTATGATAATTAGTTTGATCAGACTGGTGTGATAGACATGTTCAATATCACCCATGCTATTTATTTACATGGTATATATTTGAACATGTACTGATGTGATTTTTTATTCTCCAACATATGTATTACCTTATAAGCAATTTCCAGAAAAAAATACGTCATTTGGATGATTAACTGATTCAAATACTACGAAAAACTAAATGTATCTCCACTATGACAATAACCTATGCCCAATCTGGAATAGGAACATATTTGGATAACCTGCATACAGAAAATGTGGGAAATAATTATGTGTTCATATCAAGTCGAAGATAGCCTTTCTTATTAAAAAAAGAAATTCATTTTTATTGCTATTCATCTACAACAAAAGTCAGAGGTGCCATTTACAAAAAAACAATTCAATTAAATTCATGCTAAGTAGCACTCAAGCGAATAATCATGCAAAATCTGATTCTTGGGTGAAAAGCCTACATATTTTTATTTTTGATATTTTGTTTGAATTGCCATAGTAAACTAGTAAAGTTTTTCATATAACCCAGGTTCTTAGGATATAAAAGTTATGTAGAATGCATTGTAGATTTAGAAATAAGGGAGATAACTCTGTTAATGACACTACAATAAAATCTATTGTTTTTTCAGTTTTGATTACCTCCTAAAAGCAGACAGATTGCAATAAAACAACTTAATTACAAAATAAAAATATTTAGCCTTCTTTAGGGTGTATCTCATTATTATTCCAGATTTCCTTTTTATATACAAATCTCTTTGACACATCTATCTCATTACAGGAGGGTATCTTCTTCTTCTTGTCATTCAATATTACACTTGAATGCCAGTCTCCCCAACAAATCTGGCCGTCTTCTGTAGGTCTTCCATAGGTCCATACAGTTTCTTTGTTATGGGGGTTGATTTATTCCATATCCTCTCTCTGTGTGCCTGGTGTAACTGTGAAGATTGTAGTTTGCTCAAATCGTTTTAGTTGATGGTAGCTATCTTGCTCCTGAGGGGTATTGTGGTCAGACTTGATGATGGTCTTCATCTCTGTGTAACAGACAGGATTTTCATCCTGCTGTTGTTGAGCTTATCTGCTTTTTCATTTCCATTGATTCCACAATGTGAAGGTATCCAATGTATGGCAGTTTTAAGGCCCTTGATGGCATAAATAGCTCTTTTTAAGTTGTGGTAGTTTGTTGTTGGTCAGTGCTTGTATTACGGAGAGGGCATCTGTTAGGAATACTACTTGCATATTTTCTGCAATTTCCTTGATGTAATTTGCCGCATGGATGAGTGCTTCTTCTTCAGCATTGTAGTTGGAGCAATGTAATCCTGTTGGTGTTGCCATTGACTGTTGTACTCTATTTTGGCCCCTCCTTTTTTGTCCTATTTGTGGCTGAACCGTCTGTGTAAGCTCTTGCCCACAATTCTGATGGATACTCTTCTTCCAGCATGCTCATTGGTACGGTTTTTCCGACGATGTTTGATTGTTCATCTTTGGCACTGAGTAACGGAACTGTTGTCTGAGTGGTCACATTGTCTTCCTTCTCTGTATATAGTTTGTACCAGCAAGTTTTCTCATGATGTTTAGTTTTCGTCTGGCTTTGGCTTCTGTTGTCATTACATGCTGTTTCCATGTAGGTCTTTTATCGAAGGTTACACTAAGGTATGTTTGCTGAACTTCCATTGTGATATGGATGTCATCCATGGTCAGTTTGACAAATTGGGTTTTAGGTGAGAGTGTAAAGTGTTGCTGTTGTTTTCTATCTATTGATGGTAACACACCACTCATTGGCCCATTTGACTACCATATCTTATGCTGTTTGCATCCTGTACCTTGCAGTAGTTGCATACTCTTCAGAGTACCAGAGGACAAGATCATCTGCGTAGAGTGCTGATTGTACACCATTTGGTAGCTCTGGAACTAGATCATTCATCTAGAGTATAAAGAGAGTGGGTGACAATACTCCTCCCTGCGGTACACCCGTTTTAGAAGTATTTTAGGTATTTTTTGGCCATGCTTCCCATCTACGAGTACTCTTGCCCTTCTATTGTACAGGTATGAGTTGGTCCATTTGTACATTCTTCAACTTACTCCAACTCTAAGAAGTTTCACCAGAAGGCCATCTTTCCAAACTTTGTCAAATGCTCTCTGAAGATCTACAAAGACAACTAGGGTTACTTTCTTTGATTGAAATGCATCCTCGACTACTTGAGGTAGATGTGTTGTCTGATCTTCTGTGCTCTTGTACTGTCTAAAACCAGCATGTTCATGACCAAGAATGTTCTCCGATTCCAAGTTTGTCTGTAGGCGCTTGTTGAGTATACGCTCCATTAATTTGCAGCAACTGCTTGTTAGGCTAATTGGGCGGTAACTTTTGGCTTCGGACTTGTTCCTTCCCCTCTTCAGTATTGGCATCATTAAAGCTTCTGTCCAACATTAAGGGACTTGACCTTGTCTCCAGCTCAGGTTGAGAATCTCTATCAAAGTTGTTAATGCTAAGGTGGCAAGGTATTGAAACATTTCATTAGTGATGTTATCTGGACCCGGTGTCTTTTTCATTTTCATTTTTCTGATGGCTGTCTTCATCTCAAATATGGTGATATCTCTCTGCATCAGTTCATGTGTTGGCACCTTTTATCTTTCTCTCAATTCAGTTCTTACTTCTTTTTTCCGTGGTGGTGGTATATCAGTGTTGCTTTCTTTCTCATAGCCTTCAGCAAATTCATTTGCTGCCGCTTTCCCTATGGTTGTTCCTCCTTCAACTTCTACCGTGATATTTTCACCTTTGCTTCCTTGAACATTCAGTGCTTTTGTCAAGCCTTTTTGTATCTTTTTCCATGTCCATAGATGATGTTTTCTCTCTCCACCCTTTCCTTTGAAATTCAATCTTTGTTCTTAGATATTTGGCCTTGCACTTTTGGAGTTTGATGTTATTTTCCTGACTGAGATTTAATTCTGCATCATCCATTGCCCTTATGAGTGCCTCGTGTGTTGCCTGTACCTCACTGTACCAGTATGGCTTGTAGTCCTTTCTTACACCTCTTGGTATACTTTCCTTTGCTGCCTTTAATACAACAGTGTTGAATGCTTTTATCAAATTGTTAATATTCTTTCCCTCTATTTATATGTCCCTTGTAAGTCCATCTGTTCTAGCTTGAAACATACTCCAATTTGCCTTTTTGTAATTCTATCTTGGTAGCTTAGCATACTCAGATGTTGTTATTTCTACAATGGATATCATGATCGATGATCACTTCCTCCTAGCTGGTCACATACCTTTCTACAGATATTTTGGTGTATATCGTCAGTACAGAAAGCTAGATCTGGTGTGGTGGTTGTATGTCATCCACGATAATAAAATTAGACGTGTCAGTGGCGTCGTTGACAAGGATAAGGTGGTTTTCATCCTGCCAGTCTTCTATAGTCTCCCCTTTTTTGTCCATGGTATTACATCCCCAACTTTGTGATTGGCTGTTGAAATCACCTACTATGAGTAATGAACTGTCTAGTATTTGTATGGTGTCTAGTGACAGTTTCTTATCATTGGGGCAGTAGAAGTTAACGATGTTATACGAGTTTTCCCAATAGTTGCTTTGATTTCAATGTATTCTGCTTCCTCCATAAACGTTTTTGTCTCTAAGGCATTAATGTTGTTTCTTACAAGAGTCATTACACCACCTTTCTTTCCTTCCTTTCTATCACTCCTGAAGACTTGGTATCCTCTGATCTTACAAGGTTTGTCCTCTTGGAGATGTGTTTCTTCAATACAGCAGATGTTCATATTGTTTTCATGAAGAAAGTGTTGAAGTTCTTCTCTATTGTTTGATACCCCTTCTGTATTCCACTGCACGATGTTAATATGTGGTTCCTCTTTTCTTTTCGGTTTGATCTTTCTAAGATGAAACTAAAGTACCTCCAGTAGCATTGGTTGGGCTCCTTCGAGACAGAGAGCCCGGCACTGCACCTGCCTGGTGGGTCCTCACGGGGCGAGCACCAAATCGTTTGTTCATGGTTTCAAGTGTCATTTTGAATGTTTGTGCGTGGTGTTGTGGTCTTTTTGAGTGCGCTATATCGCCCAACAACACCTCCGTCTTCAGCACTCTAGGTTTTCTGTGGGGGTTACCTCACCCTTAGCTTCTGAACAGAAGTTGTGATCCTGGAAGTACAGGAAGGAAATTACAGATTCCTAGTTCTGGATTTTCATCGAGGTTGTCTCCTGAAGCCTTACCCTGTCGAAGGGAAGGGTGTAGTCGCAAGGCAGAGGAGGTTTTAGGTAAGAGTTTTCCTTCTCCTAGATTGGCTACCCACCAAGGTTTACGAGCCCCATCTACCCGAGTCTATCTGCTTTTAAGGCGCCAGTGACTCGCCTTCGCACCTTCTCCAGTCGGTCGAAAGGGGCGGACGAGGTCCACCAGTTGGTAAATCCGTCGTGAAGATTGGAGTTGGACTTCAGTTGTCAGGGGCTGTTTGAGACGCACGCCTAAAGGAGCATTTAAAATGATATTGAGAGCCCATTCCCAATGCCACTCCTTGGCTTTGACAACCTTCCGATAGAAGCGTATTACAAGGATGATCTAAATATTTGTTTCAATAATTTTTGCATAAGCAGTGTCTGATAAAAGCACTACATTGAACGTGGACACGTTTCTATGGCACACGCGTCTCACAACAACCATAGGCCAGGGCCAAGTTGCATTTATGAAAGACTTAATTTGATATTGTAGTATATCTGTGTATCATATATACTCTATATTGTGACTATTTTAAGATATGTGCACACATAGGCACATTAATGATAAGGAATTTGGATGATTAACTGTTTCATATACTATGAAAAAACTAAATGTATCTCCACTATAACGCCAACCTATGACCAATCTGGAATAGGAACATATTTGGATAACATGAATATAGAAAATGAGATGTAATTGCATTATTATCATTATCCAATTTTCAAATGATTTTATATACAAAATAATGAAACAGGTCTGTAGTAGTATTTTTAAGCGCATATTTTGGAATTAAAATGAATGGAGCGGTATGATTCTTCGTTTCACAAGACAAATTAAAAAGAAAATATTTTAGATTGAAATGTCAAAACTTGTATTTATCGAGCTCCGACGCGACATTTGATGAGTAACTCGGTGGGCTTTTTAAGGAGGTTTTCTGAACCTGTATACTTGTCAGGCTATGCTCCTAAGGTTAAGTCTAGTCTTTATTCTTCGAATATATACACTTTATTACCGATCAATGTTGGTTCCTTTATTTACACTTTGATAATTATTTTCGGCAGTCTGTTTTTATTCTTAAACAATTGATATATAAATTTCTAACTTAAGGTCACCAAGTTTTTGTTAGATCCTACATGCAGTGTGTGGATTGAACAATTCAATCGTATTATACTAATTAGATTGTATTAAGTTAAGCTTTTTATAAATATGAAGGAAGCCGTGGTGATCCTTACTCACAAAGAAAGACTTATGAATATATTTGGATTGTCATTCAGTTGTAAGGAGGGACATTCATACTGAACAAAAACAAATAAGACGTATTTTGTATATGAGATGTCATCCTTTTTTGTAGTGGAAACGCAAGTTAAAAAACATGTGTGTAGGTACTATATGTTTGTTTTCATTTATTTAATATTATATCATTTTTTCACTTTATTTTGTACGGTTCAGACATTTGTAAAAGCATTGTTATAAAGCAAAATCATTTTACGAATTTCACTTCACCATTGAAATTAAGGAAGAAAAAAATAGGTCTGTTATTTCATGATGCTTGAGTAAGTAAGCGATGTATTGAAATAACGATACATCAGAATACTTTTAGTCCGAGTTGCTCATTTACTTTTGTTACTTTGTATGTATGATTTTAGTTACTTTATGTTCTTTGTTGTGCATGTCTGTTTTCCATGTCTGGTCCCTGGATTACATTCTTTTGATTACCGTTATAACCTTGGTTCCCTTTATTACTCTTTTAGCCAATTAACTTAATTGACCAAAAATTCATACACAATTTACCATCATTTGACTTGATAAAGGAATCAAATTGTATTCTATTTCAATTATATCAAAGCATTTTCTTTTTGTTTCAACTTATCATTTGAGAGTTTTCTGTTTTAATACGATTCCCATATACATGTATTACAGTATCTCATCTACTGTTGCTTATTTACCTTTCTTTGAATTTACAGTATTTTGGTTATTTTATGTTTTCATTTTTTGTGGTTCTATTTTCTCTGTTTAGTTTTTATCCTGGAAGTATATTCCCGCTCGAATCTTGCAATTGGTTCCCATCATCACTACTACACATACGTTAATTACATAAATATGCATTTTAGCAAACTCACTACAAATTCTTCTTTGCATATCAATTACTTATATGAAGGGTATAACATGGACGAATTGATACTTGTATCAATACTTGCAGTGTCTAATTATAGCAGAACAGTGAACTTGAACACGTTTCTATGGAAACACGAGTCTCGATCCTTCCGTCAATGTGAACAAACTCTACGCAGCGGCTAACGTTGGTTTCCTCTCTTACTAACCGCTGCAGACAAGTTTTTCGAAGTAATTAAGTAGCATTCCAGCTAAGAATCATGCAAAATGTGATACCTGGTTGGAAAGCCTACATATTTTTTTATTTTTGATATTTTGTTTAAGATGCTTTAGTAAATAGAAATTAACATTTGGTTTTCCATATAACCCGTGCTCATAGGAGATAAAATTTGTATAGAATGCACTGTAGAATTCAAAATTAAGGGAGATAACTCTATAGAATCTATTGGATTTTTAATTTTGATTATCTCTTAAGAGCAGGTAGATTTGAATGAATAATTACACATTTCATAATATAGACCCATAAAACAACTTAATTACAAAATAAAAATATGTAGCCTTTTTGGGGTGTATCATATTTTTTTCAGATAAGGCTGGCTGCTTTATTCTATACTGAATTTTGATAATCTGACGCTGTTTTGGACCTACCATTATAATTAAAATAAAATGGTTTGATAATGTAATAATTAGATAATGCCGTGCACTTTTATTTCAAAATGTACTTTTTATTGTGACATTTCTTATGTGACCTTTCCATGACAGTTGATGCAATAACATATGCAATACCACCTCGGTCCATGATCCCAGTTTTTAGTGGACTCCGAGATGCTCATTTAGTTCTGTTCCTTTGTATGAATTATTTCAGTTACTTTATGTTCTTTATCGTATTTGTCTGTTTTTCAGCCCTCTCAGAAAATGCAAGAATCTTTCAAAGAAGGGAAAAAGTGATTGATTTTAGACGACGTTATCCGATGGTCAAACGATGTTTTATTTGAATAACGCCCGAGGATTTCGAACGATCTGTCTGCAGTGGAGCTTGGATATTGACATTTTACACGTTTCTGTTGAACATTCGCATTAAAATAAGAAATACATAGTGCATAAACAAACGTAATAATGATTACTAATGACAGATAATGACATAATGATATATTTCACTTGTACTACATGTATGATATTAACCTAATTATTACAAGCCTAGAAAATAAACTCATCAGACAATAAAATATTTTCGGTCATAAAGCACATCCTTAACCGAAATAGTCTCAAAACAGGCATAGCGTCTACAACTATTGAAATTCTGATGACATTCAAAGGGTTACATGATCTTCATAAGCTTCTAACCAATCAGAAGATGTAATTTTCCATAAAAAAAAGCAGTAAAGCAGAAGATAAACAAACCTATAATTAAAACAGGTGACAAAATGTGCCTTATCTTGGTGCAAAGATGAATGACATCAAGCAAACAGATAAACTACTATAAAAAACAAAAAATTATTACATGAATGAGAAAAAAAGAAGACATTAACAACATACACCTCGTTAAAAGTGAACCAAAATCTCTGCATTTTAACGCAATATCGCCTTGATAACAAACTTTATTTTTTATCAAAGAGTTTGAAGGGTCTTTTATTTCTATCATAGTAACCACAATATTAATTTCTGTTCAGTTACCTTTTCGGCATTATTTCAATTCAGAAGTAGTGATGTAAGTCGATACATCATGCACGACACACGCTGTGACAGTCATTTCTTCGAATAAGGTATTATATCAATGAACGTTTTAATCTAACCATATTTGGCTAATATTTTCTGATGAGTTGTGCCCTTATAAATTCTAAATTGATAGATCTTGACTCGTACAACATCGTCTACATAAGAGGCTCTAAAATTGGTAGAAATGTGAGCTTTAATTGATCCATCTGCCCCTGTAGACATCATTTGAAGAACAAAAATCTAATTTAATATTAGTTTTTAGCTTTTGGCAGGAGGAAATAATTATTAAAGTTATTTAATATTTATTTATTAGGTAAATCTCCAATTCTAGAGAATATATGAGGATCGGGATCAATGTAAAATACAAAAATAGTTAAAACTGCTGAACAAATGAAATACTTGTGTAAAAAAGGATGTAATCTATGGAGGCTGTTAAATTGAATAATTCGTTGGAAATAGGATATTGTAAATGGTGAGTTTATTCCTTTCAAGTGGCAGTAGAAGTGAAATAATCATACTTCATCCATCCATGAAATAAAAAATTGTGAAACGCAACAAAGTCGCCAGCATTTAACCTTAATGCTAAATGATTATTGCTTTCATATATTACCAAAATGTCTACAAAAATGTAAACACACCTTAAGGTTCAGCCAAGTCAATATCTAGGACGTTACTTAATGAAATGTTTTCATAGTTTTAATAATACATTAAATTTAGCACTGAAACATTGCTTAATATGTACGAGCACAACTCAAACTTAGCACCACATGTTTTATAACGTCTATATAACATTGACAGCAAAAAGTTAACAACATATTTTAGAATAAATATTCAGCTGTCAAAAACATCTGAAATGCATACAGTTCTGTTCCTTAATGAATAATGCAGTGCAAGCTAGCAATTATTTGTGACAAATTGCTAGATCTGAACAAAAATTTTAGTATTTCATCTTTATTGGTGTTGGTATTTAGCTGTATCTTGATATAAAATATCTCAATTCATCTAAATTTAAAGAAGTTGCAATTTTTTCGAGAATATTAATGCACTGCATTATACATTTAGGAATAAAACTATATGAACTTAAGACTTCAAATCTTGTTTTTGACAAAATATTTTAAAATATGCTGTTTACATTTTTGTTGTCAATTTTATATAGAAGTAGAAGGAATATCCTAGATATTGACTTTTGCAGAACCTTAAAGTGAGATCTGAAAGGCCCCAATAACATTAAAAATAAAATCCACGGTAACTGAACGATTATTATTCCTTAAAAGCAATTTAAAAAGTAATGTAACATTACCAAGACACATAAATGACAAAATCTCCAGCGGTTCTTTTCACAAACAAAATAGTCGTAAGTTATGACGTCATAGTAAATCAAAGTATTGTGACGTCATAACTTACGACAAATTTAACTCTTACGATTTTTTTTTGTTAAAAAGAACCACTGATTATGGAGAGGCGCATGTAATAGGTGATGGGGTTTAATTAGTTCTAAACGTGGGCACTTTCATGTGAGGATTTGATGGTAATTAAGATTTAAAGCCTTCGCCTTTATTATTACAAGGGCACAAACACATACCAATGTTTGGCACTCAGATATAAAAAGAAAATCGGGAAAAAGTGTTTTTGCAAGCATTGTAAACAAATCCACCATTAAAAAGTCTAAAAGCAGTCTTCAAAACAAGACAAGATAAATATATAAGGTTTTATCTTATTTCTACAAAATTGTGTTTTTACTTTTGTGATTATATAATGTATGTAACAAATCGAACGAATATTCATATTTTTTAATCTGTGGATGTCCATTTATAATTTTAAGTTAATATGTGAACATATTAATTTTGATTCATAGTTGTTGACATCTCTAGATATTAATGAATTGTGTAATGAATTATAATTGAAATACAATGTAATGTGACATCCCTACATTAACTACCACTATTCGTGCACTTTCCTAAGATTTATTCATTTATTTATTTGTTTTTGTTTAATGTTTTTGTTTTTGTTATTGTTTTTCTAATCCTTTTTTTTGTGTTTTAACTGAGTAAATATTCTTCGCATGTTATAGTGATTCTATATGTCTACTTGAATCAACCCTAGTGTGGAACTTCAGCAAATCTTCTGTATTGCACTAAAGGTTAAGTTTGTCTTTTTGTAGTCATATTTGTGTTGTTAATATCGTGCTAATTTGTTCTTTAGAGTTCTTCCATTCGAAAAGGTAAAGTGAAGAGTATACACTCAGACAGCAATGGTATTGATTAAAGAATTTTTCAGTCGCTAAATGATATCGTTAATATCTAAAGAAGATAAAAAATAGAAGATAGAAGATAGAATAGCAATTAAACACCAAGTTCTTGTAAACAGGTTCTCTAGACAAGCCTTACATTGTTCTAGAAATCTTAAAGATATGTAAAACATCATTGAATATCTTATGGTAATCTCTGAAAATATTTTCTATATTACGGTTATACGCTGGTACATTTTTTACATATCATTTCTGTATTTTTTATAAATGAAGTACATCAACATTAAAACTGTATTATATACCTACATGTACTTATAGAGTACGTTTCCTTTGAGCATCTCAAAGCATTTTAAAGATATTGCATTAAACATATACCATCCCCTCAATGTTTCGATCCCGAATTCACCATTGACAAATCCACCTCCGTCCATAGAATCCCCTAAAATATTTCTTATCGAATATTCATATTAGCAAATTGAATTTTATATTTTTAAATTCTATTTTTAACTAAATTTATTACACGCTTTCATATCCATAAATTCTTTAAAAATGATTTCCCAATCCTCCTCATGAAAAATCCCCATCCGCATACACCATTCTCAACCCATTCCCATTCCCCAGTCCCCTTATACTATAGAATGGGAAGTTTTCCACATACAAGTACTGTATGTCAGTTGATAAATTTAAGCAGGTTCTAAGCAATAGCAAAATTGGCTAAATTGATATGATAAGACTTCAGTAGATGATTGATTTAAACAGATTACCATTTTATTCAGGGTTTAGACATGATGTACTGTATAATGTTCAATAACTTTTGTTTTTAACCTTTAACAGACAACGTGATATCAATTAGCGAATATCAATATTATCGACGCAGATGCGTTCAAATTTAGCTTCATTGGTGTTATTTCTCACGTCATACGTCGCAAAAACAAAACAAAAGCGTTACGGGTGCATTTCTTTTTAAAAATAATTCAAGGTAACCAGTATTCAAACGGTAATCAAAACATTAATATAAAAAAAAAAATAAGACTAGACTTTAGAAAAAGAGAGAAATCATGAAATAACACATACAAGGACACAAAGGAAAATGAACCATCATAAATATAACTGATAACTGAGAGCATAGATCAGTGCAAAGGGGGTGCGGGTAGCAACAGTTTTATGTCTAGAATAATCCGTCAGTTGCTTATAAAACAAAATATAAAAGTGTATATTTCATACCTCTGTTTTACTTGTACATTGCATATTCACTAACAGTAATACAAGTTTAGATTTTATAAGAGTAGAAGTTTATATTGTATTTGATCAATAACGATTAACAAACTTACTTGATAAGTATTTATTCTCTCTGAAAAATATATTTTGGGGCAAATACTTCGCTGTAACAGTGTACAATATTGTTTTGGAGCGGTTTAAAGGTTTCACCGTTAATCATTGAGGAACCTTGTCAGACTTTAACCTGAAAATTATCACCCCGGCGGGGTTATTATCGATATGACACATTTATCACATCTATTATCGTTACCTTTATCTTATTATGAAATTACTCCGATACAAGAAATAACGACATTATATGAAAAAAAAAATGAGAATTCTGTTGGCTGTTTTTCGTTTTGTGTGTGTGTTTTTATTTATTTTTTTGTTGTTGTTGTTGTTTTTTTTTTGTTCGTTACCTTTTGTTATTTTTACTAACTTATTTTTACTTATTGTTTTGTGTTTCTTTAATGATGGATAAAAATGATGTTTATATGTAATATAACAATAAATACTTGCAAAGATGAGAAATACAGACTTTTCTTGGGATTCAGTTTTTCTGATGGGATTTCTTTTTTTGTTTTTTGTTTTTGTTTTTGTTTTTTGTTTGTTTGTTTGTTTTTTTTTTGTTATTTCCATTTATATCAAATTGAAACTATAATGACATTGCCCTACATATTGATGGAAGATAACAAATTATCAAAGAACAGAAACTTATGACTACATGTACAACCTCGGCATTTCAATGCAAAGTTTTACCTTTAACAACAAACAGCTGACCACCATCTCTACATATAACATTTCACAATAGCAATGATTACCTCCGTGTTTATGTATTTAAGCAAATCGTTAAATCAATAAAGTCCGATTTGATAAACAATAATCTGCATTAAATGTACTCGGGAAATTATCAATTGTAGTGACAACTTGTCGGAGTGGCGACTTGTCCTATAACGTCTCAACAGCAGATTGAACTTACAATTACGACAACTAAACAATATATCATCATAAATTAGAGTACAATGAATCTTCATTTCATATTAATCAAACTTACCGGCCACTGAGTTGATAATCCACGAAACAAAAAAAAGTATTTAACCATCTGAATTAACTTTGTTGTTAATTGATATCAACTAGTAATAAATTATTTTGAGATAAATACTGTAATCTGATTGGTTAAAATAATTTTGTTATATCTCAATGGATAAAACATATTGACACGCCCCTATTCAGTTAAATCCAGAGCTCCTTTTTTTTGTTCTTTGTTTCTGTTGTATTTTGGAGAATTTCACTCGTACGAACAAATGGAATTCTCATTGAAATCTCACGGGATTATCTTAAAGCTCCAACTTCAAAGATTATGCATTTTTATTTGTTTGTTTGTTTTTTTCATATTACAACTTATGTCAGAAATTATGTAAAAACTTTTTGTACCGTGCTAAACACGTTTATATTGCCATGAGATTGAAACCATCACTACCGACGTTATATGGTCATTGTGATGAGATCGTGGACCATTATGGTGTATACATCTGCACCTTGATGACCGATTTGTTGTAAGCGTCTTCTTCCGTCTATCTGTAATTTGATGCTTAATGTATGAGCAACTCAGTGTGTGTTTCTAGAAAGGCAGAGTTTGCTTACAATGTCGGTAAGCCTTGCCTATGCTCCGAGCTTTGCGTAGAGTATGGGTTTGTTCAATTACAATATTATTCGTTGTACGTATGATATTGGTTACTGTAGTTCTGCGTTGTGTTGTAAAGTAAAAATAAAATATCAAATTAAGTTTTTGAAGGCTCATCAAAAGCATCTAGAATATTTGTTTAAGAACGAACCGTTAATGTTATGGCCACATTTTGAAATCTGATGCTTTCAATATGAAATTTCATATATGTTTCATAGAACATACCACAAAATCAAAGAAACTCATATTGATCCGAATGCTTGTTGAAAGGCTTATATCGGTAGAGGGGTAGTTTTAAGTATGAATGCAAAAGGTCATGGCATGTTCTGTTAATGATATTTGTTCAGTTATAATTATTTGATTCAGAAGTGTTTTCCTGTTAAATTTGTACATCATTTATCTTTTGCTGTGCTAAATACATATGATTCAGCTTGTAAAGTGATTCAACAAGTCTTCTATGTGGGACCATTATATAACTAGTGTTAACTATGATATTTAAGCAAACATTTATCTCAAGTATTTTGTATATAAAGATGTGTTCTTTTGTGATGTAGTCCAAACAGATAAATGGAAAAAAATCAAATGATCATACTTCTCCAGAAATGGTGTATTGGGCATTGGAGTTTTTGATATTGGGCTGTGGAAAATGGAAAATGCTGGGACATAAGGCACCCCCGAGCTTCCATCGCTTCTCTTTTTCCTTTATGATGTACTGAGTCTGCCCCCAGGTGTAAACCAGCCTTTGAATCTCTGTTTTGATGGTTCTCTTCCAGGTAGTTTGAAGTCTTTCTGGCTTTCTGTAAAGCTACCTGTAATTGAGGTAGTGAACAAAAGGAAATGGTCAATGGATTATTGTAAACAGCTATGGGGAACCACTTCGAATATTACAAAAGTAGAACTTTATTTTTCGATGTACAATCTCCGTGTTTAAAACTACAGAACACAATGTTGTAATATGAGTAATCTCGAACATAAACAAAGACAAATGTTTATCGGCAATGCAACATGTACTACGTTATACGAGTTTTTCTTAACTACGCGGACATTTCAACCGTGCTGGACTTAACAAAAGTTGGAATATGGAACATAGTTATGTTGCTCCAAGGTTGAAGTTTTATTGCACTCTGCAGGAAGTCCTGAATCATAATCATAAAAGTCTATCCATCTGCACCACAATAACCAATTTGTTCACCGTGTCATAGTTTGCCTTACCTCTTTCGTCATTGGAACGTTTGTATTCAGAATTTTACATCAATCACATGCAAGCATCAAAGTAACTTGGACTGATTTCATTCTGTTTCAATTGAATGCTTGATAGGCTCTGGTGATAGTGAATATGATGCTAACATATCACTGATTTCAAGAGTTGTGTCCCTTACCCTAGGTATACCTCCTTAAATGTTGATGCTTCATATATGAAAGAGTGTATGTGTTTTGTAGTACACGCCATAAACACGTGTTAACTCGAAAGCTTGTGGAAGGTATATATCGGTAGAGGTTTTTTACGTGCGTTATTTAAAAGTCAATGTCATATTCTGTTCATCATATGTGTTCAATTGTAATTATTTGATGAGTTTTCTTGTTAAATATGGATATTAATTGGTTTGCTGTGATAAATACATACGTTTCAGCATGTAATATGATTTCCAAGTCTTCTGTGTGGAACCATTATATAACCGTCGTATTTTTGTTTGAAATATCATATGTGCTTTATAGTGCACACTATATCAAAACATGACACGAATAATTATCATGTGTTTGATGAAAGGCAGAGGTATAGAGGAGGTTTTACGTGTATTATTTGTGCTGAGGATTAGTAGTTACGATGTCTGTGTACGTATAAGAATCAGACCGTACACTTATAACCGTTGGCGCGGTTATTGTCCGATGTTTTATTCGGTTATATCTACTAGTAATTCTGTTCGCCTCATTATGCGTACACATCGTCACTGTTTCTTGTCTTTGTGTGTGTGTGTGTGTGTGTGTGTGTGTGTGTGTGTGTGTGTGCCATGTTCTTGGGTTTTGTTGTATCAGATTTTTTTCCTTTCATTAACTCTTCGGTTTATTGATAGTTTATATGATTTACTTCTTAGTTTATTATTTTTTTTCTAAAATAAATACTACGAAACGACAACCAAAACATTTAATTTACTATTAATACAATATCATATACTTACAAGTAGTTATCATCTATTTACAAAACATGAAAATCATAAGGGTTAAATAAGAAACTGTCTGAAAGTTGAAAAACTGTACACTGAATAATGTTTAAAACTTATGAAACTAAAGTAAATGTTTCTATTACAAACACTCTGACGACGAAGTATCGTTACAAAATAGACAAACAATACAATGCCGCTGTATAAACGTGTCAATCTCGTATTTAAAGAGAAATTGTAGAATTGTTAGAATACAAACCTAATTTTGCATATATCTCATGTAAAACAATGATAATTCTAGTAAAGTAGTACTCCAGCTAATAATTATGCAAGGTGTGATACATGGATTGAAAGTCTAAATATTTTTATTTGTGATATTTTGATTACAAATGCTTACGTAAACAAAAAAAATAACATGTGGATGTTCGGAGAATTCGTGTTCTTAAGAGATATAAATTATATAGAACGTACTGTAGAATTAAAAATGAAGGCAGATATATCTGTAAATGACACTAAAATACAATATAAACCACTGGATTTTTAATGTGACTTAATGGCAGACAGATTGAAATGAATGATTATTCATTCCACCATAAAGACCTATAATCCAACTTCAATAACAAATATAAATACTGATTCTTAATAGCATGGAAAATCATCAGATCAAAGAGCAAATAACATTAAAACTGTTCTATACAAGTTTAAAAGAAAACATTTTAAGAAGTCAATTTTTCCCATACGTGTGGATAAAATAAGTTGTGTGTGTATAACTAAATGTCTATTTTTTTTAACATTGTCTAAATAAATTATATTTCAATACATTTTATGCAGATTAATCTCTTTCAAATTATTGCTATTTACTAAAATATGGCATAAACTATAAACAACATTATTGCAATATTGTTATCTAAAACATTCTACCTACGGAATAAAAAAAAATGTCTCAAGTCTAATATTGCCATACCAATAGATGCTTGCAACTGATCCGACGAATCATGAACTATTTGTTATATAATACTTTTATTGACCGGCAGAAATATCTAAGAAAGAAAACAAATAACAGTCTTAAAGTTTAAAGTATAAACGTTAATAAATATCTTCTTGGTATAATAGATCGCCGATGACGATGAATCTTGGAAGTCATGAGATATTTAAAGCCGCTGTTAGTAATTCGTCCTTTCCGTATTTCCAAAAAGATTTACTATTTACAACGGGATCAGCGACTTCACCACTACTAGAACTACACATCAACACACTACTGATGATTAAGAAATAGGTGTTTCGTATTTTCGAGGTTTTAGATACTATTTTTCCAATGTAGCACTCGTGTAAGTTCATTATCATCAGATCTGTTAATTTGGGTTATTACTAAGCTGTGTTTTGCAAAATATCTACCTCTTTTTCCACACAACAGATTTGCAAATGAGTTTCTGAATTTCGTTGATACAAAGTTATAGATGATAGGATTAATGGCAGAGTTCATATAGACTAAAACACGAGGGAATGTTTTCAAGAGGAGATAACCCTCCAGTTTCAATGACATTATATGGGATTTACTGGCAAATATAAGCCACAGGCTTATAGCCCTCTGTGGAACAAGACAGAAAAAGAACATGACTACAACTACCAACATTAGTTGAATCATTTGTCGCCGCTCTTTTAGAATCTTTTTTGAGTATCGGTCAGCTGATTGGTTAATGAACTTCTTCCGGTTCGCCAATGATTTGCATATTTTGCCGTATAGAAGAATAAGCATGCAAAACATAAAGCAAAAGAAGATTGCAAAAATGGCAATGAAGTAAACAAGGTGCCATTCTTCCGTAATCGGCATGCGGCAAACTTTTATTGGTGTTCCATCCCTGAATTGTGAATCTCGAAAAACTGGAATGAAAGCAGTGGGGAGGCTCACGATTGAGGATGAGGTCCAGATCAGTAAAAGTTGGGCCGTCATATTGCTAACTCTCCCATCATCATATTTCAAAGGAAAGCAAATCCCTTTGTATCGATCCCATGTAATGGCTAATATAGTCAGAACGGAGGATAGAGTTACCACGTGTTCTAAATACGGAACGATCTTACCTGAAATATTGAAAAAATAATCATGATATAAGTAAATGGTGGTATCTTGTTTTTCTTAGCATACACTGAAAAATACAATTTGTATGTTTTAGTGTTTAAGATGAATTATTAGACATTTTAGAGATTAACGACATGCTTCGATATTTGCGTTTCGACATAAAACATATTTCAAGAACTTCTATTGAAATTAGTGGTTAAATACATTGTGTTTGATCCATATATATACCTCATTTCTTTTGCAAAACAAAAATTTATATTAGTATCTTATTAAGAAATAAATGACTTTCGCTGCAGGAAAAATGCATCGTCGATAATTCATATTAGTCCATTAAGTCAACTGTTTTGTATGTATTGCTTTAAGTATTTACTTTTTTTTGTATTTAAGTAGCAGTCTTTGTAAGAATCATGCAAAATGAAAAATGTGATACACCCCAAAAAAAGGCTACATATTTTTATTTTTGTAATTAAGTTGTTTGATGTGCGTATATTATGAAATGTGTAATTATTCATTTCGATCTGTCTGCTCTTAGGAGATAATCAACATTGAAAATCCAACAGATTCTATTGTATTTGATTGTCATTTACCGAGTTATCTAATTTAATTTTGAAATTTACATTGCATTCTATATAAAATTTATCTCCTATGAGCACGGGTTATATGAAAAACCAAATATCAATTTCTGTTTACTTAAGCATTTTAAACAAAATATCAAAAATAAAAATATGTAGGCTTTCAAACCATGTAACACATTTTGCATGATACTAAGCTGGAGTGCTACTTAAGTTGATAAAAATTTCCGAGTAAAGTATATGATCAGATTCGAAATTTTTGAAATGTGATAGCATCTCTGATTCCCTCCTGAATATAGCATGTAAGCGTTTAATTGCATTTATCACCCGAGGGTACACAATGTTTTTCACTGTAACATCTCTTTTTTCTCTTATTAAGGAATGTAACCAATATCTATATATATATCATCTTGTGTGAATAATTTTTTTTCGATTTACACAGAAAAAAATGAACCGGTTAATGTTTTGCGTAAATCGAACCAAAGTGCTCTATACAAGATACTATATTCAGATTATTAGTTACATTCCTTATGATTAAATCTATGATAAATTCATATTAATTTATTACAAAACAATCGCATTCTTTCAGACAGGATTATGTCATTGGTAAAAGAAGTCAGGTTAAAAAGGGTATGGTTTAAAGTTCATGAACTTGTTTATTGATCAGGTACATATAGGAAACGTTCATACCAACGACTATTTTTCTTACAGTAAAAAATGTCATATTAAATATTATAAAAATGTGATAAAATGTAAATAAAAGAGGACTTGGTGCAAACGAGTTGCCGCCTTCGGACATAAAGTGAACACAATACTGCAAGGGCATCTCAATCATTACGATATGTGAACAAATTATAGAAAATAATGTAAATAAACAACCAAAAATGTACATCCGAGGAATGGCTAGTAGTAACGGCTGGTATGTAACGCGTCTCCCGAGATCTTGCTCAAAAAGGGTAGTTTGGTAAAAAAGGGACTTATTTTGAGATTGATTTCGTATATTTTGTTAATAGTATATGTATAATGATTTTAATATAGAGGATTTTACTGGGTTAAAGCCTTGTGTGCAATAAATTCGTTGTTTAGTAAACAATTAAATGTGTTTAAACGAAGATATTGTTGACGAAGATCATCACAAATGACTACTCTTTCAGTGATTCTAGCCTCATGTACAACATTCAAGTAAGGTGGTTTCGGCCTAGCATACAAATACAAACATGCCAATCATTTATATTGTACATTTCGATATGCTGAACATGTGTTTAAAAGAGTAACATTTCATCAGTAACGTTGAAATCATATATATAGGAAGATTTATTTCAAAAATTAAGTGTAAAGAAGAAGTACAAAAACAAAAACCATCGAAAAAGGAAGCAAATATGCATTAAATATCCATGAGCATATGATAATAATTTAAATCAATTTTCGTATATGACATTTGAATTTTCGCAGTTTGTACTAGAAGGTTTTATCCTGTACAAGCTGTAAATTACAATACTTGAACTTTGCCTACATGACAGGTATCGACTATGTAATTTGAAATGAGATTGATATTCACATTGGTCGATTTACAGTAGGTAGTTATTTGAACTCAGAATGAAGCTGAAAATGGACCGAATACCCTACAGTGAGACCTTCAATTGGTCACGTATTATTTTACGAAACTTACAAACTTGAATTAAAAAATTATAAATGTAATACATGTTTGATTCTTTTAGTGTTATATAACTATTGTAATTAATACATGTAACAATTAGTGCATTTCACGGAAAGCATTCTCATCAGATACGAAACACTCATTTTAATAATTTTTATTATTTTAAATGAATATTTTTTTTCCAAAATGATGATTATCCTTTAGCACCGTGGATGTCATAATTTTTGTTGTCGAGGTTCTCAAAGATTACTAAAAGAGTGTTTACACTTACTGAAGACCTTTTTGATATCTTGGAATGTAGTCACTATTTTATTGTATTAAAGTAATAATGTGTAAAAAATTCCGATACAAAGGGACAAATATCTAATTCCACAGTTAACGTGTAGAGAAATGTAATAGATAGAAGATTTTGTATTATAATTCAGCATTTCGAGATCCTGGAAGTAAACGATAAATGCAGACCGGTCCTTTGATTTCAATGCGTTATAAATCAAAATTTCCAGTATGAAAAATTAAATTAGAATGAGACTTACAAACCCTATTTCGGCGTAAATGTTTTATATAATTTACTAGTATGCGAAAGTTTAATGTTCTGTACTCATTATTTCAAAGGGCATATTTAATAAAGAATAATACATTATTAAAAAGTCTATAAATTTCAATGAAATGCTTAGCTTAAATGAAAGAATACAATTAGTAAATAAGATTACAAATAATACGGCTTGTCTTCTCTATAGAAAAAATCGCATGGCATGATTTTATTGCATTACTATACAAGTAACATTAACAACGTAGCAATTATGTAAAAAAGGTATAATTTAAGCTTTTGTAATTTAATATTTTTTTTAATGTAGATTCATTGTGAAATCAAATATTGGTTATTCAATATTAGTGTGTTTTATAAAACAGTTGCTTAAACGAAGAATGTTTCACTACAGAAGATATAGTGATTCCACAAGTAAATAAGCACTGAAGTATTAGGTTTCCAAATGTTCTCATTTCTTGTAATTGTCAATTCCTCCGTTAATGATGCATAACCATATAATAGGTGATGTTTCCCAATTAACAGAAATAATCGATACTTCATAGAACAATCATTCTATGCTTACATTAAAATCTCAAACCATTTCTTCCTTAATAACATTATCTAAGTGGTGTTCCTGGTCAATGCTCCAAGTTTTAAGGTTTTGGTGAAGTCCCAGGTTCTCATTTTCTTTTGTTTCTTTGTACATTTTATGTTTGTTATTTCATGTTCTTTGTTGTGTGTGTCTGTTTTCCCTGTATGATCCTTATCCGCGGATTATTTTCTTTTGAAGTCTGATGGAATCTACTATTATTCCTGAATTATATTTGTCGTTTTTGAAAAGATTTTTTTTTCATGTTTAAGACCTTTCACATATATAGGTCGTCGACAACAATTCACTCCTACTAATTGCCTACGATCCTACACCGCCATATGGCATATGGTCATTTGTTTTCTACGTAATATAAATAAAACAAGAAAAAAAGTATTTAAATCAATGTCAAAATATCTTGTTCAACTGATAGTTTTAAATGTCACTAAAATCTATAGGTACTTTTACAAACTTATTTTCTATTTTCACTAAAAGTTAAGTAGTATTCTTTCTCACACTTGTATAGAACATCATATTTAAACTTGTCAATATCAGAAAAATTTTTCAATTTGTATTTGTAGGATAAAGGGTCTATTTTGTGTCGATTTGTATTGCATATCATATGAAGAGACATTCTGATTCGTTATAAAAATTCAAAAATAACCAATATTTTGTTTGGTGGATTTCTCAGTTTATACATGATAAAACGTGACTAAGTTAAATTATTAGTTGTCCCTCTGTACTTTACAGCTTGAAGTGCAACATTTGAGAATTACATGGTTTTGCAATGTATGGTTATCACACGAATCGCGTATGATATGGTAATCATATGTTTTTCACAAACATATAATTACAGTACCTGAACCGATCTGATCAGTCATCGATCCGTCAAACCGATCAATTAAACCGGTGAACTCATCACTTGTCCACAGAACAGTCAATATATTTTACGGTTTCCGTTGTCTTCTTTGTCAATTTTACACATGTTTACATAATGCAATATATTTGAATATAATTTTGTACTTTAACTTTACATAAGTTCTATTTTTAACGGATTATTCGTCAATTTACTTAACAAACTGCAATCAGATTGGTCGCCAGTCATCGGTTATCGATTCGTCAGCGATCATCGATCCGTCAAACCGTTGCGCGGATCGGTTCAAGGACTGTATCATTTTTTAACAGTTGATAATTATATAACTTTCCAAGCTGCGAACAGAGTCTGACATTCGAAAATCTCTAAGACACTTTAGCAAGCCCTCTAATAAATACAAGAATCTTGTAATCGGTAAAAAGCGAATGATTGTACGCGAAGGTATTCGATTGTCAAACGACATTTGATTGGAATAAAGCAAGAGAATTTTGAAAGACCTGTCTGCAGCGGTTATTTGGAGAGCAAACGAACGTATGCCGCTACCTGGACCTCAATAACTGTCATATGATAATCGCCATTGAATTATTATATGAATTCCATATGATTGTCAGATGTGGCACTGACAGCTGTATAGTACGATACGAATTACTTTGATATATATATAAACTACTTTACCAAAACCTCCATCAATTATACAACTATGTAGGCTATTAAGGAATTGGACCTAGGATAAGGGAAACAACTCTTACAAATCATTGGAACGTTTGTATTCAGCATTTTACATTAATCTCATGTAAGCATCAAAGAAACTTGGACTGAAATCATTCTATTTCATTTGAATGCCTGATTGGCTTTGGTTAAATTGAATATGATACAAACATACATGTATCACTGATTTCAAGAGATTAAACAAACTGATTTTCTCAGGCTCATCTATACCAACTTATTCTCTTTAACGCATTAATATTATGTTCTATATATATTTTCTACATAGGAAATTAATCATATTCTATCACATAGAAGCAGCTTTGTGATGCACAAAATTAGTCCGAGGTGTGTTCAATGATGTAGCTTATGATCTGGGTACTAATTTGTCTTGAAAAGTCGTTAAACTATCATGAATGAGACAGCTGAACGATGTAGGCTTATTAGTGATGTAACACTATTAAAAAGCACCATTTCGGATATCGGCATTAGTAAAAATCAGAACAGTGTAAAACAATGTATTATGGTTATTAAGATTTGATGTGATTGTATCGCAATACTGCTAAAATCATAAGCTTAGACCATGGGCGCCACAAAATATACTTCTAGTGAAACATAATCTGACAACGTTTAATCAGATTTTAACGACAATCAAACGATAATTTGATAGTGAAAAGGCCAAATATTTAGAGGTAAATATTAAAGTAAAAATTACACACTTTATTAGGGAAATAATAGATAAAACAACCTAATGAGCAACCTAGCTTCAATCATTCGCCGAATTTACAAGATATAATCCCGTTCGCAAATTTGAACATTTTTTTTGTATATTTATGTTTCTGCTTATACTCGGCGTCACATAAATAACATACTGTTAAAATTTGAATAAAAATATTTTCTACAACATTATTGACACCTACCGTCGTTTAAATTGTCTTAAATGACTTGCTCATTCGTTTAGCCAAACGGCTTCTCCCTAAACATTGAATCGTTCAATTCCGGTCTGATTTTAATTCTCGGTGCCAATATTTACATTGTAAAAAGTCGGCCATGTTTTTAGTGATCGGGTTGCTAGGAGATGTTGTTTACGTTTGAATGGTTTGTCCAAAAACCAAAGAACCCAGAATGCATTTCGACGTTATTTCGGATATCTCGGATTTATTTTACGCGAACAACGTACAATACCGAGAAGTTGATCAAGCAGACGATTGTCACCGGAGTTCGACGGGAACTTACGAACTTCGTTTGTAAACAAATCGTCCCGTAGAAACCAACATGGCGGATATTAGTATGGGAGTTTCCCGTAAGGATTTGTTACGCATGATTTAAGCTAATAAGCGACTCGTTGGTACTAACACGTCATGCATATATGCGAACTATCTTCATATTAAATAAAGGAGAGACAACTCTAGCGGTAAGTCCCGACGGTTTAAAAAGTAGAGCTTCAATTCGAAAATGAGTTGTATGTGACGTCGAGTATAGTTACAGATATATAAGTTAATGTGGTTTGCCAAAATTTGTATACATCATAAGTTTTGAGTTATTTGCCATTAACATGACAAATGCATTTAATCAAAATAAAAAGGGTTTGAATTTGCAAAAAGTACTCCCCCCATCCTCAAAAAAAAAGTTACCCACGAACTTAGTTCTCCTCAATATGTTAATGGCAATTCCTCGGTAATTCCCCAACCCAGTTGTCGGATTTATTCATAATATCTATCAAAATTTGCAATTTACCAAATTGCAAAATACCTAAAACACTGAGGCTTGTATTGAACATGGTGCATGTAGAACCTCTGGATAATTGATTTGACTTTGTATTTCGATGGTTTTTGATTTGAGTATTTCTTGTACATTGTTCCTACATATTTGATTATATTACTGGTGATGAAGAGTAACTCTTTGAAACACATGTACAGCATATGACAAAAACCATATGTTTAGTTTACTATTTTGTATTTGGTAAAACCACTTATGTATTTTATTTAGTAGTATTCAGTGTAATTATTTTATCACGTTTCCCAAAATAATCAATGTTGCCTACAGTCATTCAGTATTATATATTGGCCATTCATAGAATGGATAAGGATAACTGGATATAGTACGACATATCTATGTCAGAACAGATTTTATCTACAAACAATGTCAGATTAATAAAGATGTTCACTGCTCACATTCAGTTTTTTTCCAGATTTTCGGATTCCTCTGTTTGTTTTTCCATTTCATAACTTAAATATTTTTTTTTGCCAAGAGACCCCCCTCCCTCTTTTCTTTTCATAATTTCTTAACAACCCTTTCAAATCCTTGTTATTTTCAAACTGAGAAGCGAACATCTTAAATTATTAAATTGAAATTTCGGGGCATTATTCCAACAATTACAAAACTACTCTCCTTAAATTGGACGCGTACTGATTTCCCCTGATGGCTAAGTTTATTGGACATAATTACACAGTAGATATTACTACCGCATAGTTAATTCAGTTAAATTGATAGGACTCTATTGATATTCTGGTCATAATATAACCTAATCCTAATTACGGTTAACCATTTTTTTTTTGTTAGAACTCATATGAGGCAATACCTAATCGAACCGAAAAAAAAAAAAATATGTTTTGAGTAGTAAAATTAAATAAAAAAAAACAAAAACAGCAGATTTTTGCGAAATCATATTGGCTACTATATTTTAAGGAATTACTGTTATTCTCTGTTTATGAAGAAATAACCTCAATTACGTGGTGCACTGCTAAGCCGATTATGCTCAAGTGTGCACCACGTGCAATTAAATGTACAATTGAAATTTAAAAAATCTACGGCGATCTTTAAAGTACACATTTGAAGAATAAATACCTTAAGATAGCTGCTTCAATTCTGTGAAAGAATTTAGTTAATTAAAAATATTTTAATGGAGTTTTCAAAAAACCCAGCCTATAGACGAGACTTACATACAAATATGTCATAGTCTATTAAAACTTCCCATTTCGATAGTATCCGGTAGATTACATGATGTTGAATAGGAAATTTGTATGGAAAATGGGGATTTTAAGAGAAGATAAAGGGGAAAACGAATTAAAACAAAAAATACATTTTTGTTGTTTTGTATTTAAATGAAAAAAAACTGGGATGATGGTAAGCGGTGTAATTGGGAAGTTCAGATCATACTAGAACTGTTAGCACAAATGTATTTCTCAAACTTACAAAGAAAACTTCAGAATAATTATCCTTAATATTACTTACAGAGTGTTTCTCCGAAGTACCAGACTTCCTTGGCAAACAGATCTACAGCTGCAGATGGCATACACACCATCAGGATAAACAGATCGGCAATACTGAGATTAACTAGAAAGTAATTCATCCGAGATCTCATTTGTTTGTATTTATATATAACTATAACAACCATCAAGTTTCCAAATATACCGAGGAGGAATGTCATTCCGTATAAAATACTTGCGACGACGACAATATAGAGTGGTGGCTCTGGCATTGGCATCGAAACGTTCGACAATTGACTGGCGTCGTCGTAAGTGTCGGTAACGCTCAGATTTGTCATTGTTTTATTTTTCTGTTTCAGTTTTTTTTTAAATTCCACTTAAAATATGGTACTTAATATTGCTTTGTTGTTTTTAAAGGCGAGAACAGAAGAGTGACATGGAAAGTTTTTCCTTACTGCGTTAACCATCAATTTTAAAGTAAATTGTATTATGGATCTTCCACATATCATCAATTGTTATTTAAAAATTCAAATCACTTAAAAAGATATTGCTTAATTGTTCAAAATATGTCTTCAGATTCTTCTGCAGATGCAATGGACTGCTATCAATTGCTGATACAATGAAGTAAAGTACATTGAACAAATTAACTCGTTTATATTATTCTGTTAGATTTCCGGTTGGATTTCAGCTATTATTGTCAATTCCACAGAGCCTGTTCAGTAAAAATCCAGTTTTGTTTGCAATCTTTTGATTTTGCATAACCATATGTTAGCAACACTCGGTTTGAGCAATAATACAAGCAGCAAACATCCAAATTCTTTGTTTATACTTCTAAGACTTCCAAGACACGTTGACTTGGACTTGTTCTTCTACTAAGATAATTTATTCATAACATACACAGAGAAGTAATATTTTCGATTAGACACGTATAAGATCAGAACTTTCAGCTAGGAAAACCAATACGGATTTCTGGTAAATGCATGTAGAAAAGTTATATCAATTAAACGAAATTTTTATCCATTTCAGAATTAACTATAGTGAAAAGCAAACACAGTTTATGACAAATATCATTTCAAAATATCCATATATCATCTTTTAAAACAAAATGATGGCACAATAATTTAAAAGTCACTGTAAATAATGATAACAATAATAAAAAAAAACAAAGATGGTTGTGAAATATCCCTTCAGTCTGACAACTTCGCACATTCATTCGAAAATGAACGTACTAATTTGTGTTCCTCGAATCAATGATGTTTGCTAGCTATCTACCTTGATGCATCCTCAATGACGTTGTGTGTAAGACTGTGATTCTTTATGTGGGTTTCATTGATTTCTTGAGAATGTTAGGGAAACCAGTATCAGAGCGTTAATTATGTGTACAGCTTGTATTTAGTATTTGTTCACAATTTTAGCCAATGACTATTAAAGTACAAAATAAGGCGTATGTTTATGAAAAATAAATACTCTCTCTTTATTCCTGCTTCAAAACAATATTCTGAAAAAAGTTTTCTTTTATAGTTCCAGCCAGATATTTATGAAGCAACACAAAGACGTTTCTTCTTTTTACGAAAGAATTGATGTATTATTTTTTTAAATAGATATTTAGTTTTCTCGTGTTAAAAGTTTAAATATTTAATGATAAGTGGGGCAGCTAAAATGTTGATCTTTTTATAAATTCATGTGTATTGTGTCAGTCCCTGTAAGAATCAGGCAGTCGGTGAAACATTGTATGAAACAACCCATCATTTTGATAGTGTAATTTGACTATTTGCACCCTACGGACAATATTTTCCATATCATGCTGCACAATTGAGTTACAATTTCATTGAAATCCACTGAAAATGAACAGTGCAAGGGCAGATAACTCAGTCAAAAACCTAATTTTTCTCAGATTCTTTTGAAAAAATTTCTGCACAAAGCCAGTGATGTTGAAATGAAATAATGGTATGTTCAAATATAGAAAGTATCGTATAGTGATATATCATTGTCATTACACTTAAGTTACAGAACGCAAAAGACCATACATTTTAATGGTAGAAATTCACTACACAAAGATTTCAATGTAAAAGAAAAATATCGAAAATGTTTTTTTTTTCATCGATACCTGATTTTTATTTTCAGTACTTTTCCTCAATCTGTTATATTTTATTTATTTTAAAAGGTGTATACGTTTGAGTATTTTTTTCTTGTTTGAAGCTGGCCTTACTTGTAGTCGTAATCTTTTTTTTGTGCCAACATGACCGCTGATTTTGCGATTATGATGCAATATCATGCAGATGTTATTTAGTAACTACAGGTACATTCACGCCGGCATGAAAGAGGGATGTTTAGCGGGCGGTTAAACCTAAATTTAACCCGCCATATTGTTCGAATGCCTGTACCAAGTCAGGACCATTGCGGTACAAGCTGCTCCCGATTTTTGCCAGATTTGTTTTGGACTAGACCTGATAATGGATCAGATCATTGTTCGGTAATTTTGTTGTTACCTTTATTTCCCAAATCTGTAGCAGGTATTTTATCCATTTTGTTCATTTTAACGAGAGTCTTTTAATATATTTTTAAACACCATTGCTGCAAAATTTGACAGAGTAGAAGTCAATTTAAGTCAACTGGAAAGCTAAATTTGTACGTTTTTGGCACAGGAGTAGTTTTTTTTTGTGTAATTGTCGTAGTCTATGCATTGAGAGAAATTTGTTACTATACAAAACAAGTTGAGATTACCATGATCACAACAAATGTAAAAATATATTGTATTTTTACCGATGTACTCCAGAAAATATCTGTTGCTTTCAAACTCATTAGGATTAATACATTGGTATCACGTTTGTTCAGTGAGTCAAGTTTTGATTTGTTGAAATATATCATGTTTTAGTCTTTATAGCATGCATTGAAATTACGCTTCCATAAATTGATTTACATGTCATTGGTTACGACATCTCAAAACAACAATTAATGCAAAGCGTTTAAACCGCACACCGTACTGACAAATGATTTAGTGCGATTATGTTATTCGTTATATTTCCGTATGGAGAAACAAGATATTCAAGAAGGCTTGTAGAATATACATTTAACATTTCAAGCTTCAAACAACGTCTGACCTTCGGAAGTTACTTTAGAAGCCACAGCCAGCCCATTAAGAAAATGCAAGATTCTTTCAATTTGGAGTAAAAAGTGAATGAGTTTACGCCACGTTATCCGATGGTCAACGTGGTCAAACGAAGTTTGATTTGAAAATTGTCAGAAAATTTCGAAAGGCCTGTCTGCAGCGGTTATTACGAGAGGCAACGAACGTTTGTCGCAGCATGAGTAGCTAATATTTAAACTGAATTATAATTTCTGCAAACTTGTACATTACATGAAGCCTAACAATTCGAAGATGGGGTTTGAAAAAAAAAAAAGTTTTATTTTAAAAAATGGTTTTAAGAGTTTAGTTTAGACTTTTTAATTTTAAAATAGTTTTGTCTTTTAAACTGTCTTTTTGTCTGAATATATTTTTTTCCAAAATAAGTAGAGTAATTGATCCACCATTAATATCAAATTCTAATTAAGACTATATTTTAGAACTTATTTTAATATAAAAGGAATCTTTAAGTATTCCTCGGCGATCCACCTTTGAAAGACTGAACATAAACGATAATATAACTCATTAACTTAATCGTATGCTGCAGGTCCTTGTCATTACAATCTTTCCAAAAATAAGAGTAATGGGTTAGATTTGCGCAAGCTGCAAAATTGTGAATCATTTATTATGGTAATTAAATTAATTAAACTCTTTTGATCTCCGAATTTATTTAAAGCAAAATTTATAACAGAAAAAAAGCAAAGGACAATGATAATAAGTTGTTAAGCATAATTATTTTGAAGTCAGAAATATTTATGATCTGACAATATAATTTATCTCATATTTGAAAAGATAGTAAATTCATCCCTGCATCAATGGATTTTCAATAAAAGTTTTCAATACAATTTTAGCAAAAATAGGATTTTGACAGAGTACTGTGCAAGCGGAGGTAAACTAAAAAAATATATATATATTTAACAATAACTTTTTTTCTTATTGTGAAAAGGCCGATTACTTACTCATTCATATTTCTTCAGTTAGTCGGTTTATACAACTGGTAAAGATTTTGTGAGTTGTGGACCTACATGTATATGCTTGATTAATGTCTATTTTCAAGCAAATGTAACTTGCATTTCTTTTAACTTGATGTTAGCAAAACAATTTATGAATTAGTATTAGACCAAATGACACATACACATGATACACCAACGTGAAAAAAATACGGTATACGTAGAAAACTATGGACTACAGTGGTATATGATAAGTTCAAACCAACGCCTTCATAATTCTGTTGATCAATATGGATGATGGTGATGCCCTTTTGAAACATCTGCAAAATGTACCGTATAAAGAACTATAAAACTTGCCATTTGCAACTGTTGGAAAACCATTTACAGAAATAATAAAAATCCGTTGAATGAGTTTAACCCATATAAAGTCGACGCTACATTTATAATAGGCAACAATAGATATATATTTGTTTCAAAAGTGAGGAGAAAATCTCGCATGGTAATACAGATTTGACCAAGAAGAATAGCCGAGCCATACTTAACATCTTACAATTACAATAAGAAATAGGTGTTTAAAGAATAAAAAACATAATATTACTGGCTATCTAAAATAGTCCTTAAACCAATTCAATTTCCTGGCTATGTAAATCTAACTACCTAATTCAACGTAGGTACATGTAGGCTGTCCTGCCTCACTTCATCCAACCTTAAGAGTCTACAAACAACTAGATCAACAGCTAAACACACACACACACACACACACAGTGTTTTTATTTTACATTTATTTATTTCTTCTTTTTTATTTGACATCAAAGTTAACGGGAGAGCATTATTTGACCCACAATATTATACTAATATATAATGAGAGAACAGTGTGAAATACGAAATATTCTCTCAGTTATAAACATTAATAGTAGTGTTCGAGGAAGCCAAAATCCACATTCATATTAGCGATTTAAGAAACCACAAACCAACAATTTGCCTGCAATCCACGAAAATTAATATCCACCCACGAATAAAAGTACTTTCATAGTATATCATTTCACAAAGAGAAAGAAATTTGAATGCAAGTTGAAAGAAATCGGTAAAAGACATTTTAAAGCAAATTTCCTCATACACCTTGTTCAGAAATCTGATACGCAGATATTTATGGCGTTCAAGGACATCAGAGTAGTTAGTTCATGCTCTATTGTAGCGAATCAGTTGTGAAATATAATCATCATATACAAGAAATGAAGGTATATTGTTGCACGGGTAAGGACAATCTATGATATTAAAATCAAAGTCCTCTCTTTCATCATAACTCTTAGCATTGAGACGACAACTGTTGTCAAAGTAGAAAGTAGACATGTAGGTCCAAGGGATGCCTTAAACATCTGGGTCATTTTATGATAAATTTATTTAAACTCTCGTTTCTATAACAATGATGACTTGACAATGCAATTAAATTCGACTGAAATTTTTATTGAAAAACAATGTTGACTTAAGCCAAGCCGTAGTTATCATTCTTCGTTTGGAAAGCAATTGCTGCCGTATTCTTTATCTTAAATTATGAAATAAGGGTGTCAAATGACGCAAAGCTTTACTCCTCCACTAAAAAGTATCGTATCTTGGTTACCTTTTCATTTATGAGCAAGTCAAAACAGAAAACAGGTAACAGGTGCCCTCGCCGATCACCGCGCTCAAAAGTTTGCTTACAAAAATTAACTATTTCAGACTAATTTTGCATGTTTTATTTATTTATCCCACTGTAGGATAAAAACAATACATGAACATTGTCGAGAAAATCAAGATATTTATTTGAACTCGCTTTGAAATAGTCAGAATAGCGATCTGACTGTTCCTAAAGTTAGTCAAATATATTTGTAAGCTTTCGTTAACATACATGCGTTGTTGTTTCAATCCATAAAAGGAAAAGTTTGAATAACTCCTAAATATCTCAGTATTTATCTTAAAAGAAATGCGACGGTTTTCCCTCAAAACTAAATCAACAATTAAAATGTCATTGTCATTTTGAAAATGTATCAATGTTATGAATTATAAGACATTAGAGTTTTCAAGATCAATCTGAGCGTACAACTGGGATTCTAACGGAACAATGCACTTGCATGTTGAACCAGATTCAACTTCTAAGATCTCAGAACAGTGATCCAGAATGAAGGAATTTGTGTTGTTAATTGTTTGCTGAAATCCTACAAAATTAAAACAATATTTAATTAAGTGTATGAAAGACAGGTTAAATCACCATTTCATAAACCATTTCGAAACTGCAGTTGGGTAGCTTTCCATGTATATACATGTCTATATATATAACTACAATATCAAAGAAATAGAAAAAGGAACAAATTGTTTGGATCAATAAAATGGGTAAAGTCGTTTATACGTACCTTTTAATAAGTAAAAACGGCCTTTTTTGAGCCTGTCAAATGGATCGTTCAGTTGACAAGTGGTGTAATCTGGCCCGGAGTCGCATGCTTTTGCATTTAATCGAGCATTTCGGTTTACATGTATGTTACCCTGAAAGCACAGAGATACATTTTCTACATTGTATAGTACCTATATGGGACAAACTTTCTACATGCCCCATTCCCAATCACAATTGGCCCATTCCCCATTGCATCGTTTCAATCCCCGCTGCCCAATGACCCATCCCCCATTTCGAAAGGAAAAAGTAATTTTTATCATAAATATCAGAGCCGATGTCGCTGGAGATATGCATTAAGTTCTGTACTGTAGCATTAATAAATCAATATCGATTATAAAACAAATCCTTGAAATTTACATTATCGTTACTTAGTGCTGCATGAAACATATTCTTAATTTATATATACATGTATATGTATGGATTGGGAAAGATTCAAGCTTTAAAATGATTCTATATACATGCAACGTATTTAAGCATATTCTTGATTTGTTTCGGATTTATAATGAAACACGTTCATTTCCAAGTGTGGCGGTTGGAAATGTGTTCAATGTCCCTTTTTTGTTACTTTTGTATTATAAAACTTTTAAATCTTTTTAACATTTACAATTTTCCAAAGTCCCAATTCCTTATTCCAAATGTCCGATAACCCCACTCTCCATTCCTTTTTCCTCATGCGTCATTCACAAAAAATGGAAAGTTTTTTCTCATACAGGTACTGCACAACAAATGTGTATTTTTAGCATTCGGTACGTTTTTTTTCTATTAAAATTTCATGAACATTTCTAATGTTTTCTAATTTTTAAATCATTTTTTTTTTAGAAATATTGAATATTTATAACCGCGATAATCCATACTCGACAGAAATAGCAATCGCGAAAATTAAAACGAACATAGTAAATGAAATGATTTTCTACATCATATTCAAATGAAGTCCATTTTTTGAAACTTTGTATTTTCAATTGGATAACTGATTGTGTTGTCTTTCCCTTATTGTGATTTCATTAAAAATAAACAATGTAAAAAAAACCTGAATTATTAAAATACTTGTATAGGATTCACTTCCTATAGTAGGATTGGGATGGGGGGGGGGTGGGTATTATGAATGGACGGATTGGTGAATTTAAAAATATACAATTTAAGTTTGATAGTATAAATATTTGATTAGGATATAAATGATGTGTCCCTTAAAAATTTAGGGTTATTTCTCTTGATGCGTATATATGAAATATAACACAACGCAAAGATAAAATTTTAAAATAAAACAAACAGATACCACAATTTTTTTAACCACGAATAAATACTAAGCCGGTATACTACTGATATTATTTGAGAGAAAACGAATATTTCTAAAACTTATCGCCCCATACAGGTCCGGGTGTCAAAATAATAGGCCTGCAGCTGCGCTACGCTTGTTGTAAAAAGCGACTAAATAGTGCTAAGAACCCAAGCCGGGGGTTGTGTGCCCAAGGCGGTGGAATGGGGTACCCCTGGCGTGTTACATGCTAGGATTGTCAGACTATAATACGGAAAACCTGACCGCAAGCTATATAGGTGCAACGTATTCAGAAAGATGCCGCGTTCCTCGCACATTAAAGAACCATGCTTTGGTATTCGACAGGAGTAAGAACCTTCGCCACAGGAGGTTAAATCGCCCGACCCTACCCATCCCTCCCTTTTTCTAGTGGCAATCAAAATCCTTGTGTCACATTTTTTCCCCATTTTTTCATCATCATTTCATGTTTATTTTATCATCCATTTCATGTTCATTGCCTGCATATAGCTGAAATATTGCTGCTTGGGCGTTAATCTCCAACAATCAATCAACCCATCCAAAACGTAAAAGTAAACAATTGTGTTTAACTTGTAAGAATAAAAAACTACTATTTTGTTTATCGATAAGCTAATAAAAATTAATCAAATGCTTATTTAAACCAATACCAAGATTTTGTTTAAGTGGTTACTTTTTATTGAATTTTCAGGTAACTTGCAACATTATTTATTTGCCATGGATACGATTTTAATTGACAAGATTTAGACCACGCACTTGATCGATTTTTATTAGGCAATTAGGTGAATTGCATTTATGTCAATTATGTTTGTTTTGTTTCATTTTTGGGTATGCAAGATACCAATAATTTCAGGCAAAGAAAAAAAACGAAAGAAAGACAAATTACTGAAAGTATCTCTCTTATCTCTATATCGAAAACATATTACGATTAATTTTTTTTTTAAAAAAAACCCAAAAAAAACAAGCTTACCCTGCAGACTTTCTTGGGTGTAATAATGACAGCTTTGTACCCATCTGGTACATTTTTAGAGGTGAAGTTCGAAGTAACCACTTTTCCAATGCTAACTACGTTTAAAAAGAGGACATACATCTAACCATACAACCAAATTTTACAAAACTAACTGAATATTTATAAAAATACTAAATATTAAATAAATATTCTTAATAATTAATATTTACTATTTGTATGACATAATGGGCAAACAACTGCATAAAATACTATATAATATTCCCGACATGTTATAATACGTTTGCATAACGGTCGGTATATTTATGTCCAATATGATTTCTCCTTTTTCTTATACCCCGGACTTGTCTTTTTTATGAGCAACTCGGCGGGTGTTTCTAGAAAAGCAGAGGACGCTTACCTTTCCGGTGCACCTGGTCCATGCTCCCGATTTTTAGTGGAGTTGCTCATTTACTTTTGTTATTTTGTATGTATGAGTTACTTTATGTTCTTTGTTGTGTATGTCTGTTTTCCATGTCTGGTCTTTGTCCCTGGATTACATTGTTTTGATTACCGCTATAACC
Source organism: Perna viridis (assembly GCA_037379345.1). Taxonomy (NCBI): domain Eukaryota; kingdom Metazoa; phylum Mollusca; class Bivalvia; order Mytilida; family Mytilidae; genus Perna; species Perna viridis. The sequence continues at coordinate 17,720,991 of CM074523.1, forward strand.
TTGGTTCCCTTGATTACTCTTTTAGACATACCGCTTAAGTTCTTGTCTTTGTCCGGCCGTGGGTCGCGTGTAATGATGTTGAAATCAATCAGCTTCAGTTGATATTTTTCGATATTCAACATTCATTTATACGAAAGATATAAGTTAGCACATATAATGGTCAATCATACTACTGATTTTACCGATTTTGACCGGTAAAAATTTTATGCTGCCCATTTGTTATGATATAATCGGGACACAATAAATGGTAATAGAATTTAATTGTTGATTTCGCACGATCTCAAAACCTAGTTTAAGCCATCATTCTTGTAGGAAGTGTCTAAACAAAGTCATGCGTCAATTTCACAAAAAGTTGAAAGTGTCAAATTGATCGTAAATTATGACGTCACAATGCTATTTTAGGTTGAGATGTTATTACTTACGATCAACTTTACACTTACGACTTTTTAGTGAAATCGACGCTCACTAGGACCATAGCAGTGATTTCCAGCTGTGTAGTTTTTACCTGAATATTACCATTTGTTATACATGTAAAGACTTTGCCTATATGACCATTCCTTTAAGACTGTTGCCTTGATTTGATCAGTTTGGTAATTGTGTGATTTGCCTTTATAATGCAGGTATCATTTCATATCATATCATTTTAAACTGCAAGAAAACGACAAGAGTGATGCCTTGGTTAAAAGAAAGTATATTAAAACTTACCAAAAGTCAAATATCTATCTGTATAACAGTCACAGAAGTTGTCGCCATAGTTACTGTTTACAAATATAAGAAGAGCAACGATTTGTGGAAAAGTCAGCAAAATCCTCATCTGTCAACACAAACGTTGTAAAAGATTAATCATGAAAATATCTATACAAAAAGCTTTACAAATATACTAGACAATAAATGAAATGATGAAGCATTTTAACACTAACAACATTTGCCGATTTTAAGGTGGTAGACCTAGGGTAAGGGACACAACTCTTAACAATCATTGGAACGTTTGTATTCAACATTTTACATCAATCTTATGTAAGCATCTAATTAACTTGGATTCATTTTATTCTGCTTCAAACGAAAGCTTGCGAGGCATTGGTGAAATGGAATATGATACAAACATATCACTGATTTCATGATTTATACCCCTTACTCTAGGTCTACCTCCTTAAGAAACCATTCCAAAAAGACAACTGTTTTTACTTTCTACCTGATATGGTAACAAAAAATGACACCTCAGACAATTTTCGATCAAAGAAAGGACGCTAAAGTTTATAGTAGCATCAAAATATATTAAATTATATACTAGCACGCCATTTTCTTAAAAAAAAAAAAACAAAGTTTGAAGAACCTGATCTTGTAGATGTGTTTCATTTTAGAAATTTAACGAGGGTGGAAATTATTAATATGTTAAAGAGAAATCAACCCGCCGAGGTTAAAAAATGTCTGTTCAAGGGTCTTAAAAATGACAAGGAAAACCTCCTCAGATGCCAAAAAATGAGAATTTTTCGAGAAAATTTGATTTTGCAAGTTATTGCTCAACTAAAACGTCTCTAATTTGAAATTATTCGATGGACAATTTTATTTTCTACATATATAAGCCAGTATAGACTAATTTTCGAGATATAATTTTTAGAAAAAAATATTAAAATTATTACTCCTATCCCTAGAAAAGTGTGATCAGTAACATACATAATTCTCATTCACGGCATACTGTCACTGAAAAACTCATATTTTAGGCATTCATAATTAAGGTAATGATGTACCCAATATATCTGATCAATTCAGGCGCTCAGATTTTCTTTTGGTGTGACGTTTACTATAAAATTAATAATCGGAATTTCTTCTATATCACCTGTTATTGTCATTTAAAAAAAAACGTAATTTATACAAGCTTTTATGTGATACATATCGTATTTGGCTTCCAACAGAGCCCAGGTAATAAATATTGGAACTTTTCCTAGTCAATTTAGGTGAAAAATTGCCACCCATGAAATAAATATCGCAACATGAAATTAAATGTAATTTTGTAGCATATAATAGACATGTTAGATAGTAATATTTGAATACAATTGCATAGCATAATAGCTTTTCTAATGTGCCCAAGTAATAAATATTTGAACTTTTCAAAAGTCCTATTAGGTGAATAATTGCCACCCCTACCCATGAGAAAAGTACCTTATCATGAACCCAAATAATATTTTTAGCATATATTCGATGTAAGAAAGATATGTTGGGTACTAGTGTTTTGCATACCGATGTATCCAACATATCAGCTCATTTGTTGCGGGTATTTTCAGTTTCAATGTGACAATAATGAGTTTTCCATAACTCTCAATCTTCCACATAATCACTTTACAAAACAAGTCTTGGCTATCATTTAGGATATTGATTTCATGAATAAAATTACCCACGTATTTCGTATTCTTATATTTCACCTTTTGCATCCACATTTTTCAATTCTAAATTGCTATAACAGGACCTCGAGATTGAGGACTAAACCACCTGACTGATCTTGCAAAAACTTTTCATTCAAGTGTGTTCCTTCCGGACACGTCATTGCGGGAGAATCCTGCGTATGGAGTATTCATATCACAACTCATACGTTATGCCAGAGCTTGCCGAAACTACGCAACCTTTTTGTATCGCGCTAGAACTCTAACAAATAGGCTTCTGGAACAGGGTTATGTTGCTACAAGATTGAAGTCATCACTACAGAAGTTTTATGGTGGTCATCATGAACTCGTGGATCGTTATGGTGTATCCATCAGCACCATGAAAACTGATGTATTCAACGTGTCATAGTTTTCCTTTCCTCGTTTGTCTACCCCTGACTTGACTTTTTATGAGCAACTCGGCGCGTGTTTCGAGAAAAGCAGAGGACGCTTACCCTACCGGTGCACCTGGTCCATGCTCCCAGTTTTTAGTGGAGTCCGAGTTGCTTTTTTACGTTTGTTACTTTGTATGTATGATTTTAGTTACTTTATGTTCTTTGTTGTGAATGTCTGTATTCCATGTCTGGTCTTTGTCCCTGGATTACAATCTTTTGATTACCGCTATAATCCCTTGATTACCCTTAAATATCATAGAAAACAGATCTCTCCGTAAGGTCCTTTCTAAAGGTCCAAAGAACCGTGAACTACGCTCCATGAATTGAAATTATAACTTTAAGTTCTTATGCATGTTATGGATATACCAGAAAATGAAAAAAAAAACAAGAACAAGAAGACATTGATTATCTGTCAGAGTGGATTAAGGCTGTGAGGTCTTTAGTTTCAAAACGTATGGAAGTTTTAGGTGGGCCAATGAGTGTCAATTCTACATAGTAATAAGACCTATACTGCTACCACACACAATGAATGGCAAATTATAAATCTGTGCTATCATCTTTTGGTCTCTCTATCGAAGATGATGATTGTGTCCTACCGTCTATGTACTTGATTCCTAAACTCCACAACGCTGTATAGTTGGATCTGCAAAGTGTACCACCAAACCTCTTTCGAAACTTTTAATTTCTATACTCACAGCTGTCAAAGGATGTTGTCAGTCCTACCACGACACTTGATACTCCCGAAGTTGCATTAAACAAATGTGGATCCTGAAAATTTCGAAAGATCTTCTGAAAACTCAAGATAATTATCAGAATACAATATCATTGAAACCTATGTTTTTTTCAACTCTTTATACTTCTATTCCCAATACTCAGTTAATTTTTTTACTCAAACACATTATACATCATTATACATAGACGGTACACCTAGATACAAGTATGTAGTTCTTGGTAGATTCCTCATGCTTTTGTAAAAAAACATTTAAATCATCTTCCGAATGTACCAAAGAATATATCTTCAAAATGCTCGATTATTTTTACAAACAACATATTTGTCCACTTTGGTGGACAAGTTTTTCAACATACGGTTGGCATATCAACGAGGTCAAATCCTCTACTTGCTGACCTATTCATTCATTCTTATGAGGCTCTCTTTATAGCCGAATTGTTCCAAAAGAATGAACATAGTTTAGCTAGATCCTTTAATCTCAGATTCCGCTACAGCTCTTGTATGGTATAAACTTCCCATTTATACCATTTACCATTCCCAATTCCCCATTCCCATTGTCCCTTTTCCCTTTCCACATAGATAATTCGCCATTCCCCATAGAAATATCCTCATCTCCTCATATAATTACCATTGCATATTTTTTTCAGATATTTAAATTATCAAATTAAATTTCACACTTCTAAATTCTTCAACGTATTGGTTGTTACTTTTATTTATATTTTACACATTTTTTTCATGTTAACGAATAAGTTAAGACAATTGTCCACTCCCTCCCCATTCAAAATCCTCATCCCTCCATTCACCATCCCTATTTCCCATCCCCATTCAATACCTTCCCATTCCCCACCCCCCATATACTATAAAATGGGAAGCTTTCTCCATATGAGTACTGTATATAGCTGACGTATTATTGTTAAACAATCCGGGGATTCGGGGGTTTGATACATCGCATCTACCCCAAAGCCGTTAAGGTAAAGGATACTACAGATACTGTGAACTCAACTGCATATCTGGACCTAAACGTAGAGATCGATGGTAAAGGAAAACTATTGACCAAACTATACGAATACCGCGATGAATTTTCATTATGTATTGTCAAGTTTACTTTCATCTGTGGCAACATTCCTTCAGCTCCTGCGTAGGTAGTTTTTTATATCACAACACATATGTTCTGCCAGAGCTTGCCGTAACGACAGAGGCTTTTTGTATCGTGCTAGAATTCTCACAACTAGGCTTCTGAAACAGGGTTATGTTGGTCCATGCTCCCTGTTTTTAGTGACGTCCAGGTTGTTCATTTGCTTTTGTAATTTTGTATGTATCATTTTGGTTATTTTATGTTCTTTGTTGCACATTTCTGGTTTTGTCCCTGAAATATATTCTTTAGATTTCAGCTAAAATCGTGGTTAGCTTGATTACTCTTTCATAATATGGGGAATTTTCGGAATTTCATATTATCTCCCATTTCATCTGTAATGGGCATGTTTTCAAGTAACCTACTTTAAACAAGCCCTTGTATATTCAAACCCATCTATTTAGAATCTTACTTTTCCAATGAGGCAAAACAATGCACCCCTCCAAACCACTAAAATGTGCCCAAATGTGAAAGAAAAGCACACCAACTGTACGCAATGTATATCTTATATTTAATATGGAGATCTTCTTGTTTCAGTTAATTTGTCTAACAAACATGCTTTCATTATTCCGAAGACGACAAAGTATTCAGAAAGGGAAATTGAAGACTTATCAAATTGTCACGCATTTTTGCACATAAATTGTAATTGTGTATTTTTTTTATTTTTTAAAATATCATAGTTTTAACATGATTTCGTGCACTATCATTGTTTTTTTATTTTTTTATTTTATTTTTTTTTTTTTTGTGATACATATAAAGTAAGGTTTCAAAAACAAACCAAAAAAAAAAAAAAAAAAGAAGAAGAAAAAGGAAAAAAATACGATGAATAATGAGCATACATACAAAAAATGTAAACCCAACACCATGTTAAACTTACACATATTATCTGTAGGCTTTTGTGGTATTTTTAATGGGTGCGAGGTATTGAATGGCATGGAATACGTTAAAGTATGCATTTCCATGGCTCATTAGAAAGGTAAGATGCTACATAGTTTTGACTGAATATGCAGAAGCTTGTTTGAAATAGGGTACTTGAAAGCATTGCCAATTATCAGTGAAATGGGAGAAAATATGAAATTCTGAAAATTCCCTTTTTATGAAAAGCTTATTACTGTCAAATTGAAACTGAACAATCAAGCCAAAAATGAGCAGATATGTTGAATACATCGATTATTAAAAACTAGTACCGAACATGTATTTTACAACGATTATATGCTACAAATTAACATTCGGGTTTATGTCGAGGTACCTTTTTTCATGGGTACGGGTATCATTCATTCACCTAATTGGACTAAAGTTCAAATAGTTAATACTTGGGTTTATAAGAAAACTAAAACACTATTCAATTGAATTTTAGAAATTTCATATTTTCTTCCATTTTACTAGTATATGGCATTTTTTATTTCAAATACAGTAACTCAAACAAGCTTTTGTATTTGAATATACAAAAGCTTGTTTGAGGTACGGTATTTTCAAACAAATTGCCATATACTAGTGAAATGGAAGAAAATATGAAATTCCAAAAATTCCTCTTTTTATGAAAAACTCATATTTGTCACACTAAAAACGAAAAATACGCACCTGATGTGATGAGATTTGATTGATACATCGATAATTTAAACAATAGTACCTAACATGTCGATTATACACCGTTTATATGCTGAAACTTAGCATTTAATTCATGTTGAGGTATTTTTTTTTCATAGGTAGGGGTGGCAATTAATCACATAAATTTACTTGGAATATTTGAAATATATATTATTTGCAATTATTTAGACGCTAGGACATCCTAAAATGTATTGAGTCACATAAAACCTTGTTTAATTTTAGTATTATGGAAAGAAAATGTCGCGACAATAACGGTTGATTAAGAAGACATTCTGATAAAAATGTCATCCCAAAAAGCAAATCTAAGCGCTTGAATCAGATATGTTGGCTACATCGTTATCTTAATTATGAATGCTTCTATTATGCGTTATGCAGTGTCTGAATGCTGTGAATGAAAATTCTGTTTGATATTGACGACAGTTTTCTAGGCGTAGGAGTAATACTTTTAGCATTATTATTTTTTTTAATTCTAGCTTGAAAATTAGTTTTTTCTAGGTTATTTATGTAGAAAATTAAATTATCTATCGAACGATTCCACATTTGAGATGTTTTAGTCGAGCAATAACTTAAAATATAATTTATGTGACTTTTCACGGGAAAATCGAAATCCCATTTTTTGCGGTTTTTTTTAATTCTGAATGTGAAAATCAACAATAATTAGAAATATGAATTCTGATAATACTAAGCAAAAAGATATCAAATAAGCTATTTTTACTGAGGCATAAAAACTCTACGGGTATTGACATGGAAAAATGTCAATTAAAACGATTTTTCGGTTAGGTAGGGATATATTTTTGCATTTTACCCAAAAAACCGCAATTTTTGTGGTACCACAGTAAAGCTCAGACGTTGGGTTACATACTAATACCTAAATGTGTTTACTTTGTTCACATATGTTGTCCCAGGAATGCTTGGTCACTCAAACAATTGAGACGTTTAAATCTTGGCTTTATAACCCAGTGGGGTACATATATAGACTTATACTGAAAAATTATGTAAGAATATTCTTTTGCGACAAATCGATTAGGTAATGAGAGGTATCAATGTACACAAAAATCACCTTAAAGTTGATGAGTTGAGGTGCTTGGTGGACCCTCCTAGTCCATTGACCAAATTCAACACACATAAAAAAGTCATTTCAAAAAGGTTTGAGTCCTTGTGGAAAAAGAAGTAAAGAAGTATTGTCAGTAATATTGTACACGCCTGGTATATTGTAAAGGCTTAACTATAATGGTTTCAAAATAAATATCTTGTACAATTCAATCAAGCAAAACAATTATAAGAAAAACAAAACTAACCTTTTGTGTCAGATGGACTGAAAACAATGAATAAAATTAAACGACGACTCATACTTTACAAGAGCCAATTGGTCTTAGAAATAAATTATTTAAATGAAACAAACACAAGGGTATTAGACTGTGTAGTAAACATATGCGCATATTTCATATTTTTTTGTCGACACTGTAACAGATGGAGATGTCTTTCATACTTGATTTTGAATTTTCATACTTGTTAAGAAAAAAAAATCATTTGTAAGTAGTTACGCATTTGATTGGTCAATGAACAAGGAAAAGTCTAGCAACATGTAAACGGAAAAAGAACAAATCCAACAATACAATATAAATATGAAAAGCTCTAAGAAATTGAAAAAATAAACGACATTTTCAATAAATAAACATTATCCAAATACAATCCTTGTACTGCATTTATACTGAGAAAAAATGCAGAATGTTTTTACATTTAGGGGTATTTTGTGTATTTTTAACTTGTACGTCTGAAGCGCAATTATCTTCCATCTCCGTTTATTGCTTCAACATATTCACACATTTATATGCAGTCACATGACTATTCTGTACAAATTTTAACTAGTTGTCATAGTTATTGAACAGTAAGAATGTTTTATCGAAGTTATTGGGCGCACAACGGTGATCTAACCTGACCTGAACGATGAAAGATTTTAGGTTGAAGTCACCTCTAGCAGTGAAAATTGACCACGATAGATCATTTTAACACATTATATACATCACAACCCATAACGTTTACTATAAACTAATTATTGTTGTACATGACGGCTTACCTAGAGCAACAGAAACGGATCGTGCTTAGTCTGTAATGTTCTAACGAATGACGGATTCAGTCTCTCAGCTTATTAATTCATCAACCTTTCAAATCTCTTGGCGCAAGGGGTGCTAAATATCAACAGAGATTATATTTTTAGGCGACAGCGCGGATCAGGAAATCTCAACAGGGGGTTCCAAGCAATCATTTGTTCATTAAAAGTCCCGATACAAGAGACAGAAGCCTCCCCTAAACCATCACTGTTCTCTCATAAAGATAATTTGCAAAACTCTTCATTCTTCTGTTGTCGAAATTTCAGTGATCGTGTCGTCATGTACGATTTCATATTTATTTTGTACTTTTATTGCATTAAGATGTTACACTGGATATGCATTGTGATGAAGTATTGTATTGCATTGTGGTGAAGTATTGTTTTGCATTGTGGTGAAGTATTGTATTACATTGATGCAACCAAAAGTGATATCAAAGAAATTCAAAGTGGAATGTCATGAATGATGAGGACAAAAATAGACTATGCAAAATATTTTTGTATCCTTACCTTGTCAATTAGTTAAATTGGTAACGATTAGTAACGACTAAATCATCAATGAATGCCATTGTCATCTCACACACATACACACTTTTCCAAATGTGGAGACAACTTGCAAGGACATTAGTTCACTCCCAGGCAGTGCATACAAAACAGTAAAGCACGGGTAACGCCTTAATTAAAAAATGTCTCAATAATATCGATTGTCATGATATATGTATATATCACTCATTCTTCATTTTCTACTTTAATTTTAACTTTGATACAACACTTTTTCATATAGCCTTGTTCAGGTCCCTATTACTTTTTTATGTTCAATTCAACTTTAAGGCTCATAGCAAATAAATACGAGTACAAAGGTTTGAAGAGTAGTATTATGACGATTTTATATTGACGTTTATATTGTGCCTTCTTAGAAAGAGTGGTAAAGGGTAATTAGGTAGACAGGTGCAGCAGTCCCTTATTTCGATTTTAAATTATAAGAGATCCTCATGTTTGAATTTTTGGATATGACGCCAAAGACCTTTCATTACTTTTATACTTAATCATGGAAACCAAATTTTAAATCTACCAATTTATTTACTTAAAAAGTTTCAAATAACGACTGTTTGAACTCCGAATAAACAAATATTCAACACATAGAGATTGTCAACCAACTTACCAAGTCATAAACTGGTCTGGATCACTTGTCTGGCGTCGTAAAAAATGACACGTCTCTAATACCCAAAAGGAGCAAAACAATAGACCCATACATCTGCTGTCAAATGACTTACAGTGGCAGTATCTGTAAGAATCAGGCAGTGGGGGGAAACTTGGTATGAACAAATCTACCATCTTGATATTTTGATTTGACGATTTTCAAAATCGGAATTAGCGAAAAAAAGCAAAATTTTCAATATCACTTTGATAAATTTATATATAATGTCATTGAAATACACTGTAAATGAACATATTGAGGAGAGATAGTATTGTCAAAAAACCTCTTTTACATTGAAAACGTTCTGCGCAAATCCAGTTATGCAGACTTTCAGATAACTGTCTTTTCAAATAGAGAAAGCATACTTGAGTGAAATTGTACTGTCAGCCCAGTGGGGTTTTGACATGCATATTTAATATTTTTCCCATTTTGCCTGATTCTTACAAATACTTACACTTAACATGAACTGACGGTCAATCGATTCGTGGAAATCCTACTTTATTCAGTATATTCAATATTCTAGGCAAAGAAGAAGACTGTAAAGAGGAACAACTTAGAGTTCACATCTTATAATCACATATTTAGGTATCTCATTGATTTGCTATGTAATTACGGATCAACCCATATACGTGTACAGGTATGTAATGCCCTTCTCTAGTACAAATCTCGACGTGATGAAATGGAAGCTAAGTCAGTTTAAACCGATTGAACACATACAATCCGTATAATAAAGGGTTGATGGACAACGATTTCAATTTGGATTGGTACATTTTCCAAATGGGAAAATTTAAGGTATGAGGTCGCTGTAATTGAAAATAACTAAAAGTCGTCGGCAGTCAATGCATTGACTAGATCATTCCACCTAGTTATCCATAGTTCAAGGACAGGCTGACGGTTTCTTAAATACTGAAATGACAATCAATTAAGTAACATTCTGAATAAGAATCATGCGAAATGTGATTCATTGATGGAAAACCTACATACTTATGTTGATGATATTTCGTTTAAAATGTTATAGTAAACAGAAATTTACAATGATTAACAATGATTAATGTGGCTTTTCTTAAAATGCTGGATCTTAGGAGATACAAAAAAATGAAATGTACGGTAGACTTTCAAAATTAAGGATGTAACTCTGTAAATGACACTTAAACACAATAGAAATATTACATTATCAGTGTGAATGATTTCCTAAAAGCAGACAAATTAGAATGAATACTTTAATATTTCATTTTATAGACCTATTAAGCAATTACAAAACATAAAAATGTGTAACATTTTGTGTCGTATTACATTTTACAGAATATTCTTAATTCTTTGCAATACTGCTACTTTATCATATGGGAAAATGTAATGCAATGCAGCTATTGCAATCATAAATGAAGTGCAAAAATGACCACAGGACCTAAAAAAATAAAATGCATAAAAAATGAAATAGCTGTTGTTGTTGGGCGAGGAAAAACCACGCTAGTAACAGGTGTTTATTATCAAAAAGCTCCTACATTTTCCTGCAATCATACTTCTTCTTTATCAAGCCATGTGTCCATAATCGACGTCAGTCATTTCCGGCGTTTTAGGTTTTGTAATAAAAACTGTATTAATCATTCCATATCGAACCACGAAAGTAAAATCGATCATGAAAGCGTATAAATGACTGAAAACGTATTCACAGTCAACAATCCAATTTCAATCCATCCAATTCGAGTTGAAATAATTGCAACGAAATTCGTTAGAACGAAATGAAGGGCTAAACAGCAGATTCCAATGTACCATTCACTTGTAGAATAAGGAAAAATTGAAGAAAATAGATTGTAGAAAGCAGGTAATGTTTGACTAATGCATAAGCTTCGGAATGCATAAGCTTCGGAGGTAAAATCAAATTCAGCTTGATAAAACAATATAAAATACGAACAAACCAAAAAACTAAACAAACAAACAAACAAAATAAACAAACAAAAGAACCAAAGAAATATCTTTCTTTTTAGACCTGACGCCCTAATTAAGGAGGTAGGCGTAGGGTAAGGGACATAACTCATGAAATCAGTGATATGTTTGTATCATATTCAATTTCACCAAATCCTCTCAAGCTTTCGTTTGAAGCATAATAAAGTATAGATGCTTACATAAGATTGATGTAAAATCCTGAATACAAACGTTCCAATGATTCTTAAGAGTTGTGCCCCTTATCCTAGGTGTTAACCTTCTTAAAATCTGCAGAAGATAATCTTGAAGTATTTTTAGGAAAAACAACCTTCATCGTTTGTCTACCTCGGACTTAACTGTTTCTAGAAAAGCAGAGGACGCTTACCCTACCGGTACACCTCGTCCATGCTCCTAGTTTTTATTGGAGTCCGAGTAGCTCATTCGCTTTTGTTACTTTGTATGTATGATTTTAGTTACTTTATGTTCTTTGTTGTGTATGTCTGTTTTCCATGTCTGGTCTTTGTCCCTGGATTACATGTTTTTGATTACAGCTATAACCTTGGTTCCCTTGATTACTCTTTCTAAGAAGAAGTGCTTGTCATACCACATGTTTGGACGTGTTCAATCGTATAACACATGATAATATAAAACAAAAACGAAAATCAATATCTCTGTTTCTTGCGCACATCTTACTTTAAACAGCTAGAGTCAAAAACCTATTGCTTTGTGATATGTCCAGACTACAAGACACGTTAGTATCCCTTAAACATATCTTATTGTATTTGACTTTAATAACTCAATGTATGTAGTATGTACTATTTGCCAACTTTTTGGGAATAAATATATTGATAAGTTTGTTTATTTTAAACTATTGATGAAGTCTTATGTTAGTACATATTTGCTTGTGGGGGCTGTTTCAAAGACAATCCCCAAAATACTATCGTAAACGTTTATGCATAAACACATGTAGTTTGCATTGTAATCAAATGATGTAAAAATTACTGCTTACGTGAGAAACTCATAGGATGTTTTAGATATAAAGATCATGCAAAATCTTAGAGTACATGCTTTGTAAAAGTGGTTTAAGTCAATGTTCAATGCAGCAATTTAATTTGTGTATGAATATATTTGAAGCAACGTATTTCACATTTTTTTTCTTTAGACAATGGAAATGTCCACTCGCCTTTTAATATGCTTAATGTTGGTACCTATGTGCCTAACGTCTGTTGTTGAAGGAGAACCTTGCAGCTGCCCAAACAAAACAGACACATGGAGTAAGTTACATAGAAATATTTTCTTACCGTGAAAAATCACTATACCGAACCCTTTTTGGCCGAAACTTTTGTCAGGTTAAGGAAGGTGTTCGCATTATGCAGGTCCAAAATTCCCTAGAACTGACATAAGACATAAAGAAGACTTAAAATGTGCTTGGTTTTGACAGGTGTCAGGTTCGTTTAGGGTCCGGTTTTAAATGGGTTTCACTGTAAAGTATATTCATTTCATTTGATAAATAAATTATAACTATTTTAAATGATAGAAATGTTATAGATAAAGTGCAATTATTAGTTTCACTTACTACTGCATTACTGTTAAAACTAATAGTATGTAAGTTGTTGAAACAAAGGTATACAAAATATGTAAATAAACAATGAATTATATTTCCGGCATTGTAACCAGCTGAGAACAGCGTCTGGAATTCACTCTAGACTCTTCAGCCAGCCTCTCAAAAAATGCGGCAAAAATCTCGGGAAAAAGTGAATGTAATTACACGACGTTTGAATTGAATAGTGTCTGACAGTTATGAAAGGCCGGTCTGCAGTAGTTAGTGAGATACAAAACGAAAACCTGCCGCTGCATGGAGCTTGGTATTTATCATTGTTAATTCAACTGACAAATCTGCATTATGTTTAAGATTGGATTACTTCTGCTGAATTTGTAACCCTACCGGTGCACCTGGTCCATGCTCCCAGTTTTTAGTGGAGTCTGAGTTGTTCATTTACTTTTGTTACTTTGTATGTATGATTTTAGTTACTGTATGTTCTTTGTTGTGTATGTCTGTTTTCCATGTCTGGTCTTTGTCCCTGGATTACATTCTTTTGATTACCGCTATAACCTTGGTTCCCTTGATTACTCTTTGAAAACATTGCAATTTGTCAAATATTTTCAATGAGCGTTTCTCTTTATGTTCGTGGGAGCATTTAATAATAAAGTGATATTCATCGTTTATAGAGTTATTACATACAGGGTATATTCTTATATACAAAAAAAAATTTAGGATATTTCTAAACTTAAAACGTTGAATAAGATACCTGTCAACCTCAGTATTAAACACAACCGATCTCAAAAAGTTCGTATATGCCGAAGATATGATATCAATATGCGCTTTTTATGCATATTTTTGGAATGATACAAGTGGTACTAAGTAAGATCGAATCTACTAAGCAGATTGTTGAAAAGTAATATATTTTTCGCCTAAACAATATTTAAACTTGCCTTCCAATAAAGGTCCCCTTTCAGTTATAACATGACTGTTATAAACTCTTACAGTGTACTTTCCCTACCTTGTTCTCCGCTGTGTACTAAAGAGGAAATGAGCTTCACCATTTTTTTCTGAGCAAGAGACTTAAAAGAATAATATATCTTTACTGAATTTTACTGTGGTATAAAACATCATAAAAATCTATTGTGCTTAACACAATTCACTTTGTAGCTAATATTGGGAGAGCAGTGAAATATGAATACGTCCCTAATTGGAATTTACCCTCGAACTATGTTGGTGTAGAAATTGAGGTGTCACATGCTTGCAAGTTCAAGGTTAGTTCAATAGCATATGTAATTATTTGATTTGGTTGGAAGGTTTCAATTTGATACTTAATTATTTTGGTTATGATCTTTGTTTGCTACTTTGGCGTATTCAAAATCGATTGGTCCATAATTTGCGAGGAAAAACTAAGTAACAAAAATTCAGAATTCAAATTTGAATCGATTCGATTTACATTGTAAGGATAGTTTTAAATCTTCGACTGAACCTATTGCTTTGTGATATGTCCAGACTACAAGACACGTTAGTATCTCTTAAACATATCTTATTGTATTTGACTTTAATAACTCAATGTATGTAGCTATGTACTATATGCCAACTTTTTGGGAATAAATATATTGATAATTTGCGAGGAAAAACTAAGTAATAAAAATTCAGAATTCAAATTTGAATCGATTCGATTTACATTGTAAGGATAGTTTTAAATCTTCGACTGAACTGTGATTGACCTTCCAACCAAATTTCAAGTTGCGTCTTTTCCTTTTCATGTGATCACAAACTACAAACTTTTATATGAATTACTTAAACTACCAGTATGTGTGAAAAAAGACAAAACTCCCTTCTTCTACGGTGACACAAGGTAAGATAATAAGAGCACGATTAGCCAAACGCATTACCGCTGCTAATAGAAACACGCTATTTTCGAATTCTAGGATGGTCCACCTGCTGTTACTAGTGGAGTGATGAAGATCGCTGCCTATACAAGGAAGGACTGTGGTGTCAATGTTTTTGACGACTTGGCATTAGGACAAACTTACTATTTCTCAGGTATGTTTCACAATTCATAAACGGCGCAGACAGAATTAGAGCGTCATGTGACATCATGCCCTAACCCTCCGTTCGTAAATTCCTAAATTCCGCCCAAATAATGTTAAATCCTTTTCATCAAAACATTTTTCAGTTACTCAAAAAAGTCGAATATGTTATTAAAGCTGTTCCACAATGTTCATTTGTCATCTCAAAATCCGTTTAAACAAGATTTATAGGAAACCTTTTCAGGTTTTGGGCATGCAGCGTCATTATAATCTCTAACACTATAGCAATATTTTTCATCCATTGGTCATTAAAAACCGTTTGAACAGGATCTGTTTGAAACTTGAATATGTCCATGCGTCATTTTAATCTCTATTTTGTTCTTTATCTCGATTTTGTATGATCGTTTCAATTCAATTCTACCTGTTGTTCAACTTAAAGCCAATGAATCGTCGTTTGGGAGGGATATTTTGCATATTGTGCAGTTCTTGATATGAAATGTATGCATTTTAAGTAAATCGTCCCGGGTCAATGTGAGAAATAAATATAAAAATGTTTTGTTAAATACATGAAATACGGGCGTATCATCCTGTTTTGGTTCAACTATCAATTGATCCGTGAAGTTCCATTAACTTGAATTAATATGTGTGAAACGAGATGTATTTTATTATTGCATTATTCATTTATTGGAGTTTAAATGGCTAGCATTTTATCCATTACTACAAATTATGTATTAAAGCCGCATGCAATGCACTATTTGAAAATACCTGTCCTTTGCAACGGTTAGAATATCATGAATAAAATGGGTAACCGTGTAACTTATTAAAAGACTTTTTTCTTGTTAAAACGTCGAAACTTTTCGTAATTATGCAATAAATTTCTTGCAATAAAGAGATCACTGTATTGGTTTTAAAATTTAATCGAACATATTACATGTATAACATAGTTTCAGAATTCAGCATATTGGTAGAATGTTTTAATGATTATAGACTTGATAATTGAGTTCCAAAGGATTTTCTATTCAAAAATATAATTGTTTTATTTTTCAGTCGTCATGAAGTGACAATGAAATAAAGGAAAAAACATAAATTTTCAAATACTGGCATTGAATACTAGAATTAAGACTGCATCCATCTTTTTTTACTTTCCAATGACTGCCACTTAAATGATAAATATACATTTATTTTCCAGGCTATCAAAAGATATTTGACAGAAGATCTGCTTTTGTGGTAAGTCATTGTCAAGCGCGGCCATTTCCATTAGAACATTTCTCTTCATGTTCTTGTGCCTACGTACCAAACGACGGAGTTAGAGGGTCTGAACCTGCCAGGCGATAGAAAGGGGATAGATGGGCAGGCCAACTCTATTTCAGAAAAATATTTAAAAAAAGAACTTACTGGATTGCTTAGTGGTATATAAACGATTAAATTTTACTTTGCTTGCATTATCCTCCACATGAGACTTAAGGAGGTAAGACCTAGGATAAGGGACATAACATTTGAAATCATTAAAATGTTTGTATCATATTTAATTTCACCAAAGCCTATCAAGCTTTCATTTGTAACAGATTGAAATCACTAAGTTACTTTGATGCATACATGAGATTGATGTCAAATGTCGAATACAAACGTTCCATTGGTTGGTAAGAGTGTTGTCTCTTCCACTGGGTCTACCTCTTTAATCCCAAAATCTGGATTTACAATAAATCACTCTACTAGTTTATTAGCTCTTCAATTCAGAATGTTACAGTTTTAACAAAGCCGATGAACTACTCATTACAAATCCGCCAAACTGGTTCTGGTGCAACGTAAACTTTTAAATAGATATCGACGTTGATAGTGATTATAGAAGAGGTGAACAAAATACGTTTTTTTTTCTGTTTGTGTGGAGGTACATGTCAGGGATCTTCATAGATCAAAATGAACAAATGGTTCACTCTCCGGTTGGACAAATTTTCATCATGTTGCGTGTCCTTTCGAACAGAAAATAAATTGCCAAAGAAAGTACCTTTATTATTAAGTTGAATGAGACTTATTAATAGTACAAGCTACATGTACAACATAGAAAGTAACAATAAACAATGATAAATCTTTTTGTCTGTATTGTCTGTATTACCAATGCGTCAATCATATTGATTTTTGACAGGTATAGCCAATTGATAAGAAGAGTAATTAGGAAATACATTGCCGATTTGCACTGCGTGACGCCAATTTGAATACGTGGCACACCTAACGCCATGCTAAAAGAGGTCATGAAAAACCCTGCATGTTCTGCGGACTACAAAGCATTGGTAAAAGTATTGAAGCTTTTTTCTTGAACTGCTTTTGCATCGTAATCTCATCTTACATGCAAGAGGCAGGTCTATGAGAAAACCATGCAAACCCCTCCGGAAGTGATATTGGCAATCACATAACCCAATGATATACTTATAATTTAAAATATTTTTTGTCGTAGATATGGACGCCATTTTGTTCAAAGGATATTCCCTTGAAACGTTGTAACTTTTCATGGTTGAGACATGCAAAAGAAGATCCAAAATTAGGTCTTAAGCATATAGATGCCATAATCTAAACCATTGACAACTTTTAACAAGCTTTCTTAATAAGATTTACTCGTTTATAGTAACTAGACAACGGTTCATGATGAGCATTTCAGATATGACAATAATGGAAACCTAGAAGTAGCCACGCTTTGGTGGATGTTTGAAAATTAGAAATCGGTAGTTGTTTACATCTTGTGTTTGTGTTTATTTCTTTTTCGTTTTTTTAATCTTAAAAGAAAATTACTGGAGAAGGTAAACTCATGATATCATATACCTACAAAAATCATAAGTAGTGGCAAAATATAGTGGCTGTGCCACAACCCACAATTTTCTCTGTTTTGATTGACAATATTTCATATTGCAAAGACAGATTGATTCTCGATTATAATTGATTCAAACTGCAGCGAATATGACACAAGACACTCCTGTTTCAAACGGTTGACACTTACGCGCCTAGTGTACACCGTAGCGTGTTCAGTCGCGACGGGTTCTATACTACACAAGTTTCCACTTCAATGGTATATTGTTTCATCTTCATTATTAAATTATTTATTATTTTCATCTTTGTCGAAACGATATTAGCGGTACATTCTTATGTATTTCGTGCTGTGCTAATTTCTTGTTCAATGCTATCATAATAGACCGCAGAGCTATTGTAAAACACAAGAGAGTGATAGTAAGTGAATAAGGAAGAGTAATTGTATTTATTTTAGCATGGCGCTGTACACCCAAATAATTGGAAGCTTTCAAGATATGATTAGTTTTCTCTGTTCTTGGTGTAATATTCACACTTGAGGTAATGCAGTAAGATCCATCCACCTTTTTTAAATGTCCGTTGTTTGATTTGTTAAACGTGTGAAGTGTGTTCTTTGTTATAGTTTGTTTTCAATGTCTGGTACGTTATCCTGGATTGCATTTTTTTTTATTTCCGCTAGAATCTTGATTCCGTTGATTACTCTTTGAACAGATTAGGCAACAACAAGCATTTAAAATCTGGTGAATTTTTAGATCGAACCATCATTTTTTTTTGGAATTATCTGGATCCACTTATAAAAGTAAAATTTTCAATTTTCTGTATGTAAATGTATATGGAAATATTTTTTGGAAGCATATAATACATTCTTACTTTTGTTTACTGTATATCCCACGAAGTGGAATGTTCACGATTATCATGTTGTCTGGTAGTACCAAGTTCCAATTCACAACTTTTTAACCTTTGTCGTTTGTTGTTTGTTGGGGTTTAACGTCCGAGCAGCAATATTTCAGCTATATTCAGACGATGAACATGAAATTGATGATAAAATGAACATGAAATGATGATGAAATGAAAAAGGGATGGGACACAAGGACAATGGGGTCGACAAATTTTGATTGCCACTGGAAATAGGGAGAGTTGGGTAGGGTCGGGCAAATTTAGCCTCCTGTGGCGGAGCTTTGTTTGTTTGTTTGTTGGGGTTTAACGTCCGAGCAGCAATATTTCAGCTATATTCAGACGATGAACATGAAATGATGATGAAATGAAAAATGGGATGGGACACAAAGACAGTTGAGTCGACAAATTTTGATTGCCACTAGAAATAGGGAGGGATGGGTAAGGTCGGGCAATTTAGCCTCCTGTGGCGGAGCGCACTGGTTTCTACTCCTATCGATCCTACTCCGGGAGAATACCACAGTAGGGTTTTTTAACGTGCGAGGAACATGGCATCTTTCCCAACACGGTGCACCACTATGGTTTGCGGTCAGGTTTTCCGTATTATAGCCTGACAACCCCAGCATGCAACACGCCAGGGGTACCCCATTCCACCACCTGGGGGCACACATCCCAGTTGCTCTGTGGGCAGAGCGGCCTAGTCCCCGGCTAGGGTTCTGAACACTATTGAGTCGCCTTTTACGATAAGCTTAGCGCTACTGCAGGCCTATTCTTTTAACACCCGGACCTGCACTGGGTTTTTAACCATTGGTTTCGTTATTCGTACGCCTTTTATTTTAGTTATTTCATGTTTTTTGTTGTGTGTATATATTTCCCTTACCCTGCCGGTGCACCTTGTCCATGCTCCCAATTTTTAGTGGAGTCCGAGTTGCTCATTTGCTTTTGTTACAATGTATGTATGGTTTTAGTTACTTTGAGTTCCTTGTTGTGTGTGTCTGTTTTCCATGTCTGGTCTTTGTCCCTGGATTACATTCTTTTGATTACCGCTATAACCTTGGTTCCCTTGATTACTTTCTCCCCTGTCTAGTCTAAATCCGAGGAATATATTTGTTTGGTTTCAACTCAAACCTTAATTCCGTTTATTACTTTTTCACTAAAACTGCTAAATGGACTTTGATGAAACCTTGAATAAGATTATTAAAACATGATATTATTATTGAGTTTGTCTCTTATACTAATAAATGAGCTAGCCTTACTAATTGTGTAGCCATTATCTACTTATCGATCTGTTTTACCTTTATTTGTAATTTTTATTTATATAATGCAGGCATGTTTAGATATCTGGTTTTTCTTTTCTTTTTACACATAATCACATCAACATAGCACCTATTCGTTTCACAAGAAACTTTATTGACTACATAATTGAATGAGGCCATTTGTCTAGCACATTGACTAAAATAAAAGGGAAAATGGTTCAATACTGTGGCAATATCATTTCAGCACCTGCGTATGGAGTTTTCATATCACAAATCATACGTTATGCAAGAGCTTGCCGACTATTTGGCTCCAGGAACATGAAGTCGTAGATCGTTACAGTGTATCCATCTGCACCATGAATAAAAATATAAATTACATCGAAGACTAATTTGTTCAGCGTGTCGTAGTTTTCCTTTCCTCGTTCGACTACCCCGGACTTGACTATTTATGAACAACTCGGTGTTTAAAGGAAAGCTTCATGCTTAAGGGAGTCCGAGTTTTACTTTTACTTTTGTTACTTTGTATGTTTTATTTTAGTTACTTTATGTTCCCTGTCTGTTTTTCTTGTCTGGTCTTTGTTCCTGGATTACATTTTTATTATTTCCGCTAGAATCTTGGTTCCCTTTTTACTCTTTCAATACTATTACGTGTCAATTGATTGCGCAAATTGTAATCTATGCATGTGTTAATGCATTTGGATATCCAATTAAAGTTGCCACTAAAGGGGCATGGTTAGTACACCAAGTTAGGTTATACGAAACGGACAGTGTTGCTAAATAACGCTGTACTATTGAGAATTTCATAAAAAAAAACAATATCATATTATTTGTTTTAGTTTAGGATTGAGATAAGAGGAGCAATAAGTAAAAATAATTCTTCAAAAAATTAAAGATAGGTCAAGCAGTACTTTTGAATCGATTTCCTTATCATTTTCTGATTCATTATCTACATTGTGTATCGCTTGCAGAGGATCCCCATTTCACATTTCCAATGACTACGTGCCATAGACTGGTAAGTTTTTCCATACATTTATACCATAATGTACTGTGTATACAGAAAACAGGTGAATAATCAAAATATTACTAAAATATATTTTATTTTATTTTATGTTTGTATGAACAAAACACAAATTGTCTGTACCATTTACTGAATATTTCATGTCAAGATCTGTATCACATGCGATGCCACCGCCCCGCGGGGTGATACAGATCAACGGTTGATACGGCATGTGATACATATTCTGACATGTTATGTTCATTACATCAAAACTAATTTTAACTATACTTTAAGTATGGTTTCTGAATTGGTGTGATATGTGGTAGGCGATAGAGGTCTAGGGGTGTAATATAGAATATGCAATTAGGTGTAGGAACGCGTTAAAGTGGAAACGATATAGGGTTTAAAGAAACACTTATAATGCATATTCAAAAAAGGTTTATTTTTATCAAAATATATGATACATTATCAATATATCCATCAAAATTGAAGTAAAGAGTGATCACGCTGCCCATGCAACCGTTCTCAATTCTAATGTCGAAATACTATGATGCAGAAGAATGGAATTTTGTGATACGATGCTGTTGTACATTTTTACCGGAATGACTATTTGCGCTGATATGAAATAAGTGAGTTTGTGAGTATGGTTAAGAGGAGGAATTGGTACAAAAAGTATCGAATATCCTAAACTTAATGAACGATATTCTTGTTGTATATACAATACTTTAATAGCACGGTAATATTTCGATTTCATTGAAACTATAAGTGTTTTTTTTTTGTTTTTTTTTTGTTTTTTTAAACTAGAAAGCATTTTCCCAATATGAAAAATGATATTTCTTCTTTTTTAATATTAAGCAATTAAATCACGGTGCATAGCATGGCTTATTTCTGAAGAACCCAGAATACAGTTACTGAATACCAACTAAAATCTAAACGGACATCAATGGAGTGGATGCTTAGTTTAATACGGTATATATCCTTTAAGATCCGCCGAGCAAATTTAAACCTGGATCATACTTTCAGTTATAATGGGTTTAAAGATCGCTCATCAGTATGTGTTTTTTCAATCAATATGTCTACTGAGCGGTGTCTGGTTTATTCTGTATATTTGTTAATATATATCATGTTGCTGGTTTGAATAATGACTCGATAATTTAACTTTTTACGACTTATCAGTCTCATTTTTATTAAGCTAATCAGAATTTTTATTATCTTTGACTTTGATGCCTCTCGTGAGTAAATTTCCTGAATAACACATTTTTTTAAATTTTGTCATAATCTGTTGAACTATCCATATTTGAAATAAAAATATTCAGCATCATTTTAGTGCTTTAAATTGTTGATGCTGAAGAGATGCATGGACTGCAATCATTGTGTACAGTGCCGTTTGATAAATATCACGCTTGTCTTTTCAATACCTACACAGAGAAAAGTGTAAACGTTTTAAATTTCAAATAAATGCAGTCACGAGAGAAGTCCCAGGCCTGTGATTTTTCTCATTTTTGTTTCCACGTGACAGCTACTGTAGACACATTTATTTTCGTTGGATTTGGATTAAATCGCTTTGTTTTCAATAATAAATTGATTTAACAGGGAGTGAATTGTGTTTTTTTATTCAAAATATAGTATATATAGTGAATATTGAGAATGTTGGAGTTTTATTTTTGTATCCTCGAAATAAGTGACATTTAATCCAAAACGAAATTTTTAATTGAATTGAACATCTTATTCTGACGGCGTCCTAGTACATTTTAATCGTTCGTATTTCAGTTTGCTTAATTGACAAATGTTATGAATGATCAGAATTATTGACGTCAACATTATAGATCAATACAACTTGAAGCAAGATCCGTATGTCTTATAAATATATATGTTCGAAAATATTAGCATTTTGTTAATGAGCAAATAAAAGTTTAAAAAATATTTTAAGAATCATACAAATTCTGTTTTTTTTATTTTTCTTAATTTTTTGTGGGTCTTTATGATATTATTTATTATCATTCTCTCCAATCTGTCTGCTCATAGTAGATAATCTGCATTAAAAATCCAACACTTTCTATCGTAATTTATTGACATTTATAAAGTTGTGAATTCTACAGTACATTCTATATAATTTTTATCCCCTAAAAGCACGGGTTATATGAACAGCCACATGTTACTTTCTGCTAATTATAACATTTTAAACAAAATATCAAAAATAAAACTATGTAGGCTTCCAAATCATGAATTACATTTTTGCATGATTCTTACCTGGGGTGCTACTTAAGTACAAGCCATCTAAAACATCATACAAAAATAGTCAAATTTCTTCAGAATCGTACCTAAAAATTAGCTTTTAGTACAGCGTTCGAATATCACCTTCTCAGAAAACCATTCAATTTTTATAAAGAAGTTTATATGAAATTCACAAAGGTAATGCTTTGTTGTACGTGTAGGAGTGTCTCATTTTTTTTTTCGTTTAATCAAGTAACGCGCAAAGTCCTTTAATAAACCCAGATTCTGTAAAACAGACGATTCATTGTTTTCTCTAAATAAACACATTTTCAATATATTGCATGCCCTTCAAAAAAAGCAGTTTGTGCTTCATGTCGGTTTCCATATGTTACAATGATAAATACGTGAGATCAACTTCCAGAATAAAGATGTTGATCGCTGAAAGTCGACTTCGAGTATCAACCATGGACACTTGAATTCTATTGGAAAGGATTAAACAATTACAATTGTAAATGCAGTATCAGCGAATCGAACGTTCGAAGTGTCTATTAATGAAGGTGAACCATTAATAAAGGTCGAAAGAGTAATCAAGAAAAACAGGGTTCTCGCAGAAATCAAAAGAATCCAATCCAGGGATAAAGGGCAATCAGGGAAAACAGACACACCTAACAAATAACATGAAATAAATGAAATGATACCTAAAAAGAAACAAAATTAAATGAGCATCTCGCACTCCATTACTAACTTGAAGCATGGACCAAGTGCAGCGTCAGGGTAAGCATCATCTACTTTTCAAGGAACACCCTACGAGTTGCTCATAAAGAGTCAAGTCCGGAGTAGGCGAAAGAGGACTGGAAAAATGTGACACGTTAAACAAATCGGTTCTCATGATGCAAATGGATACACTGCAACGGTCCACTTAGTTCATATCAGGTTCGTAGAAAGGTAACAAAAATATATTTTAATATCTATGCAAATTTAACATTATGGAATAGCATCCAACAGGCATACAAAACATATAAATAATCATGTTTTTTTTCAAATTTAAGGCCCTGCAGGTGTCAGTTTCACAAAAAGTCGTAAGTGTAAAATTGATCGTAAGTAATGACGTCATAAACTAAAATAGCATTGTGACGTCATGATTTACGATCAATTTCAGCTGGCCCACCAATGGTTTACAATAGTAAAAAATAAAAAAATCCTAAAATAATCAGCATTCATCCAACGAACAATTAAGTAACTGTCTTTATAAGAATCATGCAAAATCTGAAAAAATGTGATACACCCCAAAAAAGGCTACATATTTTTTTATTTTTGTAATTAAGTTGTTTTATGGGTTTATACATTGAAATGTGTAATTATTCAAATTTGCCTGCTTTTAGGAGATAATCAACATTGAGAATCCAGTAGATTCCATTGTATTTGGGTTTCATTTATTGAGTGTTTATCTCCTAAGAACACGAGTTATATGAAAAACTGAATGTTGATTTCTGTTTACTATGGCAATTCAAACAAAATATCAAAAATAAAAATATGTAGGCTTTTACTATTGAATCACATTTTGCTTGATTGTTAGCTGGGGTGCTACTTAATAACCTTCAAACGAGCAGACAATGTCATACCATATGTTTCGAGGAATTTACATGGAAATCGATAAAACATAAAAAAATATGGTTTGTGTCCATATTATAATTAATGGCGCCATTTACAATAAGTGTTTTAAAACAGTTCATAACTTAAAAAAAACAAGTATGTGGTATATTCATTTAATATTTTGCTGTAGTATTTTAGGGGACAGGACAATTAATATACTTGTATGCGTTTTGAGGATTGCAATGGTCATATTTTATACTGTGAAAGTACTATTGTTCGTGAAAAACTAATTTCATTGTTTTAGCTGGTAGGCCTAACCAAGAAATTTGGCTCCCAACGAAAAGGAGATTGATGTGTATACTGAAAACTTCAAAACCACGAATTCAAGAATCCACTAACGTGTGTGTCTTCCCTCAACCATGAAAAATAGTATCCACGAATTAAAGTACTTTCACAGAAACTGGCTATATGTTTTCACGCATTAGTTGTTGTCTCCTAGACACATCAATGGACTAAAGAAAACCTATTAATATAATTAATATCCAATAGTTTCTTTTGAATTTTAGTGCCCCGTGCAGGTCCGGGTGTCAAAAGAATAGGCCTGCAGCAGCGCTAAGCTTGTCGTAAAAGGCAACTAAATAGTGCTCAGATCCCTAGCCGGGGGCTAGGGCGCTTTGCCCACAGAACAACTGGGTTGTGTGCCCCAGGTGGTGGAATGGGGTACCCCTGGCGTATTACATGCTGGGGTTGTCAGGCTATAATACGGAAAACCTGACCGCAAACCATAGTGGTACACCGTGTTGGGAAAGATGTCACGTTCTTCGCACGTTAAAAAACCCTACTGTGGTATGCTCCCGGAGTAGGAACCATAGGGCTCCGCCACAGGAGGCTAAATTGCCCGACCCTAACCACCTCTCCCTATTTCCAGTGGCAATCAAAATTTGTCGACCCCATTACCCATGTGTCCCATCCCATTTTTCATTTCATCATCATTTCATGTTCATTTTATCATCCACTTCATGTTCATTGCCTGAATATATCTTATATACTGCTGCTCGGGCGTTAAACCCCAACAAACAAACAAAACAAATTGAATTTTTAGTGCAATTGTCTTCTTTAATTTTGAATTCTACAGTACATTTTATATATTTTATCTCCTATGAACATGGGAAATTTTCTATTTGGAATGGGGTATAGGTGACGGAATAAAATTACGAAAATTTTAATACGTATGATTATTATTCATTTATTTATTTATTTATTGTGGAAATGACAACAGATGTGTACTCACTTTCTTATTAACTCAATACTTTGAACTCTTTCATTTACATTTGCCCATTGTACACTGTAATATAATAATGCATCACCGTCCATGTGAACAACTGAATTACATTATGAATTAAAATTATCCTCCGTCTTTCAATGATAAAAAAACGATTGAATTTATAAAAAGATTTGGTACATTTCAAAATTAAAGAAATATGCAATCATCGTATTGTGCATTAAACGACAATATGTAGCTTTGGAAAACACAGAGAACAATATTGAGACTTATACCAGACGTTTAATCAGTTGTGTTCGTGTATTGTACATTTTTGTTGAAATAATTGTTCATTTTATAAATAAAGCCATGCATAAAAATACATACCAAAAAACCGTTTTTTGTGGTAATAACTGAAAGAGCTACTTAGTGTGAAATCATGTCAAACTGAAAATTAACCCACTAGTTATGTTGGTGTGTAAATTAAATTCCCTCACCCTTGTAAGTTCAAGGTTAGTTCAAAGTATTATATTTATCGGAATAACAAGATTATGTTTTAAAGTTATTTTGTGTATTTTTTATGGTATTGTAACATCATGAACTCCGATAAATCTTCGGTCTTCAATTTTGATATACAATCTTTTGATAACATTTCTACTCAGTTTGGACTTGCATCTATTAAAATATTAAAAATTCCATTGTACAGTCTACCCTCGATTTATTGCCAGCTTTCGGACCAAGCCATAGTTTTGCAATATGCCAGGGTGGTTATAGGTCGAGGAAATATTCATATAGCAAATACAGAATTTTGGGAAAAGAGGCCTTGACGAAGTGTGGAGATAATGGAAGGACCACCGTTAAAGAGGTGTAGTATAGCGAGAATGAACTGTATTGGTTCATTTTGACTTTTGAATAGATTATGTTTGCAAATCAACTAAGTATTTTTTTACTGGCGGATGCAAGAGTAATCAAGGGAACCGCGGTTATAGCGGTAATCAAAAGAATGCAATCCAGGGACAAAGACCAGACATGAAAAACAGACATACACAACAAAGAACATAAAGTAACTAAAATTATACATACAAAGTAACAAAAGCAAATCAGCAACTCGGACTCCACTAAAAACTAGGAGCATGGACTTGGTGCACCGGTAGGGTAAGCGTACTCCGCTTTTATAGAAACACCCGCCGAGTTGCTCATAAAAAGTCAAGTCCGGGGTTGACAAACGAGGAAAGGAAAACTATGACCCGTTGAATAAATCAGTTTTCATGGTGCAGATGGATACACCATAACGATCCACGAGTTCATGATGACGACGATAAACTTTCTGTAGTGATGACTTCAATCTTGTAGCAACATTACCCTGTTCCAGAAGCCTATTAGAGTTCTAGCACGATACAAAAATATGAGTAGTTTTGGCATGCTCTGGCATAACGTATGAGTAGTGATATGAACACTCCATACGCAGGTGCTGAAGGGGTGTTGCCAAAGATGAAAGGAAAGTTTACAATTCTGAATGAAAAGTCATCACGTTTGTCGTAAAGTTTGGTCATTAGTTTTCCTTTACCATCGATTTCTAAGTGAAGATCAAGATATGAGGCTGACCTTACAGTGTATGTAGTATCCTTTATCTCAAGTTCTTTGGGGTAGATGCGATGTATCAAATCCCCGAAATTAGGATTGTTTAAAGATAGTATGTCATCTATATAGCGAAAACTGAGATTAAAGGATCTAGCCAAAAGATATTCTTTCTTTCCGATCAAATCAGCTAAAAAGTTAGCCTCATAAGAGTGAAAGAATAGGTCAGCAAGTAGAGGAGAACAATTTGTTCCCATTGGAATGCCGACCGTTTGTTGGAAAACCAAGTTTATAGCGGTAATCAAAAGAATGTAATCCTGGGACAAAGACCAGACATGGAAAACAGACATACACAACAAAGAACACAAAGTAACAAAAATTATACATACAAAGTAACAAAAGCAAATCAGCAACTCGTACTCCAGTTAATATTATTATCATTATTTATTGGGTTTATTTGTTTGTTTGTTTGCCTATTGTTTTTGGGTTTTTTTCTAATGGGGTGGTGGTGGTGGTGTTGATTGGTCAGTTGTTTCAATGGATGTAACATGCTATAACACAGCTGTTTTTTTTTTGTTTTTGTTTTTTTGTTTTTTTTGCTGTTGTTTTTTTTTTTTTGTTGTTGTTTTTGTTTATGTCGATATTTTTTTTTGTTTTTGAGAATACAGTGACGTCAAATCAATAAATAAATCAACTTATGACGTCATTGATATACAACTGCACAACTTTGTTCTTACAAGAGGATCACTGAAACGCTAAAAGGACTAATTTCCCTGCTAAGAAGCAGTTCAGTTTAGACACCGTATACCGAAAAAATGAGAAGTAACACGGCGTACTTTCCATGACTCCAATGCTGACATTTCGGTCCCTTTTCGGAGAGTTTTATAATTTGCAGTCTTTCCACATTTTAGCAGACATACATTTGTAGCGGTTACACGTCAATGTTTCAAACTCCAATTTATGCACGAGATAGAATTATAAATTATACTCTATTGTATTTAAATAGTTGTCTTTATATAAATCAGACATGAGGTGATTCAGGCATGTCAAAAAACCGCCAAATGTACTTTAAATTATTTTTTTTTTAATTCTGTATCGGATACCGACCACAAAAATTGTCTTACTTTGTCATTTGGTTCTTCCACTTTTGAGATAAATATGTCGAGAATTTGCTATTAATCTAAACACGTACATTTTTGTATGTATGGTTTGTCTTATTCTGATTGATTTCGGTGTTTATTGACAAAATGGCGGGAACAGGAATTGAAGAAGGCTGGGTTCGCTGACTGAACTGGGCTTTTTTATTTTAATCATTCTTTTTTCTCTTCGAAAGACTGAAGGGCGCACGCGTCTGGATTCCCTTTTGAACTTATTCGACCATTATACATGTACATATAAATTACAGCATCTGAATATAAAGTTACATACTGAACATGAAAGAAAACCATTGCTTTCCAACTGTTGCAAATTAAAATTGAAAAAGTTCTTTATTTCTAAGTTGCTCACTGAATGGTCAGGAAAATTACGATACTTAAACATTACATAAAATAAAACGACCTTTGCCCTTTGGTATTTAAAAAATGAATTAAATGCAAAAGGACGAAATTATAATAGCTATGCACCTCTGTGAAGTTCGGCATCTTCCTAGATCCTGGTAGACATGGAACATATCTTAATATCTTCAAACCGAGTTATCCAATATTTATGCACAGTCGGAACTACTTGGAAAAAATAACGAGAAAGGATAAGCAGTGCCGACCAGAATTTGCCAATCCATCAAAAATATAAATATTATTTGCATTCTGAATAAACGCGTGGTGTTGCGAATTTAAAGTTTCCTGGTGAGTGTTTTAATTTACTCCAAACACATCCTTATTTTTTTTCATTTTGTCAGTTCTGAATCCTTTTAACTGCACAAGGGCAGAAACGGTGGCGGATTGGAATGGAATGGGAAAATAAGTTTAGAAATAGACCGACTGTAATATAATTACTTCATATATATATATGTATATACACAAGTACTTGTCTTTTGATAAAAATGGTTTAAAACGATATTTTGTCCATATTTGAAATGCTTTTTTGGACGTTAAACCACAATCAATCAATCAATCAATCCTTTCCCTGTATACCTACCAAATGAATTCTGTCATCTACACAGGTACATGTACCTAAATCATGTATTATTATATAATACGCTCCCGAAAGGGACTTGAATAGTTATATAATCAACTGGGTTCAGTATTCGTATGGCCAGAAAACCCTCAATATCCAGTTTGTGCATAAAAAAATCGGGAGCTTAAAAAGAGCATCATGGCAGCTTCATTCTCGTATACTTGGTAAAATACAATTGAGAACCAAACCAATGCAAAAAATATTTACTAGCTTCAATGATTAAATACAAGTCGAATCTTAGCTTTTTCCAAGATACGGATGGTCAAAACATGGCAACCGAATATTTAAGGAAATGACGTAATCAGCTTATCAATACGGGACAATTCTACCCAAAGATATATCAAACCATGACAACCCACAGTTCCGTACCAAAGCCAGACATTTCGGCCCATGCATATATCGTGCCATGGCACTAGTATATCACAACAAAGTTTACCTTTTTTGGAGGGCTGACAAAAATAATGAAAGGACTTAAGTTTTTGAATTCAGATGGTTTTTTTTCGGGAGCTTTTAAGGTTTTACCGTCCTAATATTTATTTAATGAATTCCTGATAGTTAAGAAATTTAAAACAGCAACCTTTGAATTAAACCAACAAATATTTTTCTTTGACAGTTTTATTTCTGTTTTATTTTGTTTTTGTTTTTGATTTTTGTTTATTTGTTTGTTTGTTTGTTTTTATTATTATTAATATGGGGTATAGGCATTGCCTAAATCAGCAAGCGCCGTGAGCTTTACCATACATGCACTGTACCGTCTGTGCGAGACTCGTAAAAATAATAAAGAACATTACAAAGAGGCGGGGTCGACCCGGATGAAATTTTTGCTTCGCAAGTGCAATATTTTTATTTATATTTAAGCAGCAAGGGAAATCAATATTTCTATTTGAAAATCTGTCGTGTTAATTACTTGAGGAGTTTTTCTTTCCAGTTAATGAATAACTTAAATTTTTTTCCAAAAATTCCAACCCTATACATGTATCTCCTTTCCCCTCACTCTCAAAATGGTCAATAACTTTATAGCACTTCGCATACTTTATATTTTTATTATCCTTTAAGCGCATCTCTAGCAACATCCATTTCAGTTTTGGCCGTTCAGATCAATCTGTACATATATCGGAAATATTACAGTTCTCCACGTACGGTGGGATTATTTATGTATCATGTCACGTAAACAAAATTCAGGCGACACCTGCAAATTCCAAACAAGAAAATGATTGCCTTTCATATCTTTGAAAAGCTATGCTACGATTTAGATAATATAATCGGAGTTTTATTTTTTTTCTAAGGCGGGTTAGGTTATTGACAACGGCGACAATGGAACAGCGGAGATAGGTGTACACGTACGTACATCCACGTGTTTCCCGTACTTTTTAGAAACAAAATCATATTCACTTCTTTTAATAAGTAGAAAAAAATAGAAAAAGACTCGAAAACTATCAGGAAAAATGAATTCATTTTTACTGAAACGTAATCTTAACCTATGTATTTTTATTTGTTTGGGTTAAGGAAGCGATGAATTTTCTCCGTAAGGACAGTCACTTTTTGTTACATCCGGGACATGACTTTTTTTCGTTAGTATATTGAGGAACCTTAAGGCAAATGTAGATAGTACATGTACATGTAATAATCGTAGAGCTCACACCGCTTCGCTGTGCTTGCTATTATTTTAACTACGGATCTATGGTTGCGATGGAGCAATTAATTCTTCATGTGTCTTCCTGTGTGTAATGTCTTTTTGTATGAATGAATGATGGACATCGAATTTAATGCTAAAAGGGGCATTACGGCAAAAGGAAGATAACTCAAAATTTTAACACATGCGAGAACAGGCACTAAACAGACTCCTTACATTCTACCATCTATAACAAAGTAATTTTTATAAGACTGTTTGTTGATTAAATACATCAAATACAGTTAAAAAACATATATTCAATCATTGGGGAAAACAGGACGATTTAAACAGGCATTTTTTCTCAGTTCTTTCTTCTTTGTTTTGTTTACACAGTTATCAAATTTTGATTATAAAGATTTGCCTGGTGGAAAAACAATGACAAATGAATAGAAACAATTTTGTGGCATCATAAATCACAAATTGCAAAAAGATAGACTAAGTGATTGATATGCGGTTGAAGTTCTGATAAATTTTAGCAAGGTACACATAGTACTGTAACAAAAAATAATACTTTGTCACAAACGAACAAAATGATTGATGATGGACATGTGCGTTTACAAGCATGGCTTTTTATATTTTTTTCTTTTTGGAATTTTTTTTTATTTAAAGAATCAACTCAACATACAAAAGTGCGACAATAAAAATAAAACTTGGTTGTCTTTCTTGTTTTTTTTTGTGATTAGTTAAAACCATATGTACATGATATAGCTAAGTCTGATTTGCTAATTTATGTATACTGTGAGTTGTATTGGAATGTCAACATCCGCTTCCTGTATAACCCAACGAAAAAAAATAGTCTACATTCTAATCATGTTCTAAAGTGAATTCATGATAGTCTATGAAATTTGACACCGCAACCTCAAGATTTCAGGTATCCATCGGATGTATTCCATGCAATTACATGCATCATCGTTCTACCTTAAATTTATATAATTTGTCTTCCTTCCATTTTGGGACTATGAATTTAAGTATCGCTGAATACTGCTGATCCTCAATCTACTTCGCAGACTTATAACCGCTTCCTGATTTACTATACATCATTCCGCTACCTTAAAGGTATACCTCTATGAACACACTGAATACAACAGTTTTAACATTGATGTAGAGAATATTTTTATTAGTCTTGATATTTAGCCCATTTTTTTGTCAAATTTCCAAAACAAAAGTAGTATTTTAGTACTTATCTACATTTGTACTTTCACTTCACCGTTCTTTCCTAGAAACCAATAAAGGTATGGTGCATTTTTTTATGAGAAAGTCTTTAAAGGGTCCCCTCTATGATAAATCTGTTATAGTTTATTTTCTTTAAAAAAGATAGTGAACTTGAAAATTGCTTAACTTAACATAGACAATAATAAGACTTTTATTAGAGGTATTACACCAATATAGACATTGCTATGCATTATGGGAAATGAGCACTTAGTGTACTCATTATAGTGCTGCGGACAGCTAAGGATTGTTTGGAACTTTAATGGGCCTAGACGGTATACGGCTATATTATATGTCAATGGAAATGGAAATAGTATTTAAATATCATTCTTTTACAAGTAAAAGGTGGTAAAGTTTTCTGTTATTTTGCATTAATTAGAGGGGTCAAAGATCAATCGACCCCAATATTCTAAGCTGTCTTACTATCTCTTAATCATTGAAAATGCACTAAAATGTAATCATTTTTAGGGGCAATTTTGTTCCGTGATTAAATAGTCAACTTTTGCCTAAAAAAGTTTTTTTTTACATTTTTTTAAAATTTTATGCGTGTGATCTTTACATGTTACTTGTTTCCCAATACCTACAATAAACGTTTTTACTTAAATTACTTATGAAAGTGTATTGGGGTCGATTGATCTTCGACCACTCCTCTAATTAATTAAAAAAAGCAGAAAACTTGACCGCTTTTCAATTTGAAAAATACGATATTAAAAAACTAAGTTAATTTATCTTTCCATTGACATGTGATATAGCCGTTTACCCTCTAGGGCCATTAAATTCGAAAACTAAAGCACATTTTTATACCTGTCCGCAGCACTATTTCATGTACAAATCCGCGATTCTCTTATCGTTGAATTGAACTGATCAAAAGTAGGATCGGGACCAAGTACTGAGAGTGGCAGAGATGATAGCCAATTAACTTTCTGCGTAGAAGATTGACTGAATCAGATTCTAAACCATGACTTCAGTTTTGTAAATAAAAATTCAAAGTTTGTTAAATAATTCACTTTTATTTATCATTTTACAAATTGACAATTACTAATACAAGTCGTTCATATATGGCACTATGGAATCATTCATACATGTACTTTAAAAATAAATCATAACACTCATACATATAATGTACATACATGTGATGTACAAAGTCACACACATTGATTTATTCAAACAAAAAATTACATGAAATTTCATTATGGGAGTCAGCCGTGGGTTTTTCATGGCTCTTTTGACTATTAAATTAAGGCAATCTTCAAAACATGGACATAACACGTACGAAGGTAGGAGGAGCTTTCCAAACATATCTATAATATCAATACACTATGATATTTGTTAAAAAGCAAGATTTCGTGAAAAAAAATCCCAATATCACAGTGCACCCTATCCGAATCTATATCTATAATATATTTTGAAAAGCCATCTTTCCCCGAAGTTGAAAATGCATGGTTGATTCTGCTGTAGTGTAACTACTGTCGTTGAAAGTAAAAATACTACCCGTTCAATTGCATGTATGATTCTAAATTGCAAGTACACGTCTGCGTATAACACCAGCTGAACTACATGCAATGACGAAAACCTACACAATGTATCTAAACTAAATTTTGTAAAACCTATGGCTAACTTGGTCACGTTGTAATTTATTAACGGCTAAAATTGATAAGAATTATAATTCATCGTGCTTTGGTCCACTGAATTCCTCCATTGATATAAAACCGTCTTTGTCCTTGTCTTCGTGTTCAAAAATATTTTTCATCATTTTTTTGTGTTCTTCTGAATCAGCATCTATGTGTTCTCCCGCCTCTTGGGAATTTTTAACTAGGAAATTTGAAACCTGAAAAGGAGAATAAAATATTAAATGTCCACAAAAATCGATCGAATTATAAACAAATATACATGTAAGGGCCATTTAAATACATCAAAATCCAAGTGCACGGCCGAAGGCACCGACTATTTTTTATCCCTAAGGCTTGAAGTTTCTTGTTGAATAAACATTTTTTTCGCGCAAGTGCATTTTTTACGTCTGTTTCAGCAGCAACCGAAATCAATATTTTGATTTGAAAATCTGCCTTTTTAAGTTATAGATTAAATATAGAATAATTCTTTTTATTTTTTCTTGTATTTTTTTCAGTGAATGAGTAAAACAAAAGGACTTGTAATACGAACCATTTAAAGAACGGGAGTGACACCAGGTGCTCCGGGAGTGTATACATGTCCAGTTTGACCAACATCCCACGTTACATAAAATTAACGTATATGTAAATAGTGTGTGAAATGATAATGAATATGTTTTGATGTCTTTAAAATGACTTTTCCTATTCTGACCAGGCGCGTAGCTGAGGCCAAATTGACGTGTAGGCAAAATTACGGCAGGGGGTCTGGGGCCAGGTTCAGGCCCTCCCCGAAGCTCCGCGGAGAAAGCGTTTTAGAGCATCATTTATGCCTCTCCTGGATGTATTTTATCTCAAAGGAAAAAAAATGGCAAAATTAAGTGCAGGCAAAAGCTTTTTTGCCTAACGGCAGCTACGCGCCTGCTGACTTTATAGAATGTTGGTCAAGTGCTTTAGAATGTCAACTCTTCTGGTCTAATCACGACCTTTATAAAAGCAGATTTTACTGGAAATACAAAGTACATCCAAGTTAATATTTTTCAGAACAAAACATTTTAGCTCTTCAATACAGATCACCGTTGTGAAATTAGGATTACCACCCCTCCACCTTCTTATCTACCTAGTATAATAGATACGGAGCGTCAGTTAGAGACTGTTTGTAGATGCTCTGAAACACGACTTCCTCAAAATCGTCTGTCCAAAGTGATGTAAATATATTAAAGAAACTGCAGTATATGATTATAGGAAGTGAGTGTTTGAACTTATAACGCAGACGCACAGCCAGTGTTAAATGAACTCTCGGATATTCCCGTTGGTCGTGATATCACCCATACTAAGTACAGTCATTTAAAAAAAAATCAAGAAATTTTCATGTAAAGGCAGTACCTCTTCCTGGGAGAGTTGTCCATCACCATTAGCATCAATATCTTTGAAGACATTTTTGGGTTTTGGTCCGTCGTCAATCTTTGCCAATTCGACATCAAAGATGAGAGTTGCTTTTGGTGGAATCTTGTCACCTACAGAAAAATCAATGATGCATTTAATCTTGGTAATCTGTATACCAGTATCTATGACGAAATCAGCGAAAGTGAAAGATTTTTTTTCAAATTGGTTTTTTTCAGCATGTTTACATACATGTATTTTCAAGATTTAAAAGGGCAATCTTTTAACATTAAAAAATAACCCTGTAACTGTAATAGCCAGCTTTAACTCTAACAGGTCCATGGCTCATGGGTCCTGCCTTTTCAAATCACTGCGAAATCGACTTTTTTCATTATTTTTTCGAAGGAAAATTCAGTGGTTGATCCATAGGGTACTGAATGTCGGAATCCTTCCATTACCTGTGGAAATATGTGTTCATTTCTTGGCAAGTGTGGGGAAAATGGGCAAACGTAAGCCTGGACCCTCCTTTTCAAAAATAATTCTGGATCCTATCAGGATATTTGCATGTTAACTTTTACGTCTTAAAAGTTTACATTTATACAATGTACATGAAATTTTATGGTTGACCTTAATTGTATGATAAGGCCTACAATGTAAAATTCAGTATTGGCATGTGATTTGGAAATTTACTGTGAAATCGACACACATTTGAAATATCGAGTATCACAATTAGTTCTTTTTTTTATATTCCATCAACGGTTCACCTTATTCGTGATTAAAAATAAAGAAACGCACAAAAATACCGAAAAGTAGATATTTTTTCATGATTTCAATAAATACATTCGAAGTGTGTTTTACAAGTTTCGTGTAAAGTACACACCTGCTCCAATATCTCCATAGGCCAGATGTGGTGGCACAGTAAGTTTTCTCTTCTCACCGACGCACATGTCCAAAAGTCCTCGCTCCCATCCGGCAATGACTTGCCCCACTCCGAGCTGGAAAGTAAACTCCTGCTTGTGCTCGTACCTGAAAATAGATATAATGATGCATTTAAATTTTCTTTTTCTATAAGCCTTAAAGACTGTGACGATTTCGGAGGTTTCGGGGTCGGAACCTCGGAACCTCCACTATTTTATTTATAAGTATTGTTCATTTGTGCCAAATTTTTGGCAAAAATGAGCTAATGATTGACTGTCTGAACCCCTACTTTTATAAAAGCAGGTATCGGATTTAACACCCCCACCATTTTTTTCTTTATAAATACGATCCGCTTCTAAAGGGAAGATTGATTTACTGAAACATGAAATGATAATTTTTTTTAATAATAATAATACGTCTAGAACCCACTTGCGATGGATAAAAAATAGCTCAATTTTTGTTCTGTTTATTTTTTGACTTTATAAAGTGCCTACATTGCAGATGATTAGTACGTTTAAAGTTGAATACGGACTGTACATTTATCAGAAAATGTCTTTCTCAGGCTAAGTCTAGTGATTTTGAAAGGAGTACCAGTAATTATTTGACCATAATTGCCCAAATTTTGCATACGCAGTTTTTCAAAAAGGGGGCACCCAGACCCTTTCCCCTAGATCCGCAACTATTTTTTTTCTTTTCAAATCCTTTTAATATGAAATTTACTTTTTTAGATATATTAAAATATAATCACGTATTTATATACTAGTCTTACATTGTATACACATACATTAGAATGTACGTGTATTACAACCATTATTCATTCTTTAACTACAACTGAAGAACATGTTTACTTAAGAATCAGGTAAAAGGTAAAATTCTAGTCAATTATCGTAATAGTGTTCCTCGCTACAAATGTACTGAGAATGTCCCATGAAAGGTAATGGAAGAGGTTAAATGTTAAGCTTTCATATACTTAGTAATTTGTACTTTAACAAAAATGGCGGGAATTTTTTTTTCAATAATATTCAACAAAAATGTTTTGACTAATTTCATAATTTTCATACCTCAGATACATAATATACAGTATACAACTCTCGTGCATGTATATGACCTTTTGAAAGGTTAAAGTTTGATTAGAAAGTTGACAAAAAGACTACTTGTATTTGCTTCATTTTGTAAGATTTGAGTGTCAATCTTTAACAAAAGGAACAGGGTGAAATACGGTATGAAATAATCTAGAACTTTGATTATTTGATTTTATTATTTCTACCATCAGAATCAAGAAACAGAGGTAAGATTTTCAATATTTTTGTTCTTGAAATGAGTTGATATTTCATTAAATTGAAGTCAGATTTTTTTTTTCCATTTTGCCTGATTTTTACATAGACATGTACTTTAAAACTAACTGTGATACTTCACGATACCTTGACCATCAATCAAACTTAAAATATATCAAATTTATTCATTTTGTATATACAATGAATGTACTTTGTCTTGTTTTTCAAGTGTTAAAATGTAGACTTACACGTAACAATAATATATGGTTAGAGTAAAATACAATTATTATTACAATGTTCTTAATTTTTTATGGTAAATACATTTCTTGGCCAAATAAATACATGTACTTGTCTCGAAATGTATTGGTCAAATAAAATTTAATGTACTAAAGTAAATTACGTTCTTGAGATGAATGGGTATATAAATGGCGTACATGTACATGTAGTCATTACAAAATGCGTATTAATTTTAAAAGTCGCTAAGATTTTCACTTTGAACAAAAAAAAAAAAGAAAAAGAAAATATTGCTGCTCGGACGTTAAACCCCAACAATCAATCAATCAATTGAGCAAAAAAAGATGTCCCCATTTTAATTCCTTTAATTGATTGATTTACTACATGTATTTTTATTATTTGATGGACAACGGATTGGTTGTACATGTACAAAAAGAGCACTCTAATGGTCATATACAGGTATTTCGACATACACATAAACGTATATAATTTAGATCGGTCTCTTAAACTAGTATTCCCGGCCTGGACCCAAGGGGTGCATGTACCAGGTAGCAGGCGTCAGATGTACCCCTGAGTTCACGACAATGTAAATGACATGCATTACTATGAAGAATATCCAACAGTATGAGCGATGAAGGGGGCCATTGGTTAAAATGATACGCATTACCATGAAGAACATCGACAATATGAGCAGAGAAGGGGTCCAATGGTTAAAACGACATCCATTACAAAGAACATCAACAATATGAGAAGTGAGAGGGTCCGATGGTTAAAATGACATGATCAACATGAACAACATCGACAACATGAGCAGTGAAGGGGTCCGATGGTTAGAATGACATGCATTACCATGGAGAATATCCAACAATATGAGCAGTGAAATGGGGGGCGGCGATGGTTAAAATGACATGCATTACCATGGTGAACATCCAACAATATGAGCAGTGAAGGGGGTCGATGGTTAAAACAGTATCGCCTTTTCTTAAATGTTTGATTTTTTGTGTAAAATTTGGTCAAAAAAGAAGAAATGCGCTTTATAGACTGAAATTCATTTTCTCTTGAAAACCCTTTTTGAAAATCTCTGATACACCCTAGTTGATTGAACACAAACGCTGAACATAGACTAGTGTTGGTAACAATTACATTTTGTATCTTGGAATGTATTATTTTAAATAGACTGTTATTGTGTAAATTTACTCATGTGTATTATAGAAAATGGCGCCATAAAGAACCTAGATAATCATGTAATATTATTTCTTATTTCCATGTTAATACATCTATCGACAAATGGTTTAAGTTAAACGCTATGACAGATTAAGGTAACAGGTGAACACAATAAAATTAACATAAAAATTTCATAGCATTTTACAGTCCACAGAGTAAAGCAAAACAAACAATTAGAGATTAAATATTTTTTAACGTATAAGGTGTATAATATTTATTAAGTAGCAGTCTTCATAAAAAATCAGGCAGTAGGTGATTCATGCATGTCAAAAACCAACGGCATTCAGTCTTATTTCTTGTTCAGAAACAGTTACTGATCACATAAATTGATCACATAAAAGGTCCGGGTGTCAAAAGAATAGGCCTGCAGCCGGTAACTAGGCGCTCAGCACACGGAGCAACTGGGTTGTGTGCCCCAGGTGGTGGAATGGGGTACCCCTGGCGTGTTACATGCTGGGGTTGTCAGCCTATAATACGGAATACCTGACCGCAAACCATAGTGGTACACCGTGTTGGGAAAGATGCCACGTTCATCACACGTTAAAGAACCCTGCTGTGGTATTCGATAGGAGTAAGAACCTTTGTGCTCCGCCACGGGAGGCTAAATTGCCCGACCCTACCCATCCCCCTTTTTCTGGTGGCAATCAAACTTTGTCGACCCTATTATTCTTGTGTCCTATCCCTTGTTTCATCATCATTTTATGTTCATTGTATCATCCATTTCATGTTTATCGCCTGAATATAGCTGAAATATTGCTGCTCGGACGTTAAACCCCAACAATCAATCAATCAATCCTTGTATAGAAACCGATCAATATTGAAAAGCAACCATGGAACGAGGATTATTTTGTGCATAATTTTAATCAGTTCTAGACGGGCATAATCGTACATTACACATGTATGCCTAAGCAGGAGTAAATACTAAAAACATATTCAGTAAAATAGCATTTTCATTGGCATGATACATATACATTTTATACATTGTACATGTATATAAGCAGTACCAAAACACAATAATTTGTTATACTTGCATACATGTACAAACACAAAAGGCAAATGAAATGTGCGCTAGTGTAGCCCTTTTAGAAATGTATTGATAACAAATGCATAGGCCATCTTAAAGTGGATTCGTATTTGATATTCGTTAATTATCCCGTTCTTCCTTATCAACATTAAAAACCCCAAAATGCTAATGAAATAAACTTTAGACAGTACAAGTATCGATACAAGGGCAGATCCAGTTATAATGAAAAGATGGTTTTAAAAAAAGGTTCTTATTTGTTGGCATTTTTAGCCCACAGTTTGCAAACGTATAAAAAATTTCCAAGAAGGAGGTCCAGCTCATGGACCTCGTGTATCAACCGCTTCGATACATGTACATACATGTCCAGCAAAATACTATTTATATTTCACTAAGCCAACAA
Source organism: Perna viridis (assembly GCA_037379345.1). Lineage (NCBI taxonomy): Eukaryota > Metazoa > Mollusca > Bivalvia > Mytilida > Mytilidae > Perna > Perna viridis. The sequence goes on from CM074523.1 coordinate 17,761,780, forward strand.
AGCCAATAGCTCTTAATAAACTTACGTTGATTCGAACTGAGTGCCGTCTTCAAGCTTTCCAATATATTTCATACTAAGTATATCCAATCTTTGTGTCTTCCTAGCTTCATCATTGCACTCATTGGGTTTGTGTACTACTTCAATTTTCATATCAGGCTTGTCTTCAGACTTTGTCTCGTCGCCTGCAGCCTGGTCCATTTCCTTAACATTTTCATCGGCGAAAACATTGACAAACAATACCAAAATCAACAAAGCTGCCTTCATTTTGATCAGATTGCACAGATTAAAAATGTCAATATGTGAATAAACGTCAAAATTATACTTTAAAGTATCGAGAACACGAATCAAGGTTACAATGTACAAGTCCCTCCTTATGTTTCCTTCAACGTGGCATGCGGTTAATTGCCGTGCACTGCCTTGAGGCTACAAGTTGTCACAAAACGACAACAATGAGATCGTTTGGTCATTAACTTTGGATTATGATATAGATTGTGTTTTATATACTTGAAGAATAAAACACGTGGTAATGAGTTTTCTTAGAGTTCCACGTGTAATATTTTGAAAGGCTCTTGCATAGTTAGTGCGCCTGTCACAAACGAAATTTCGTTGGACAGATCTTTAAATCAAAATGATCTGTTTGGTTAATTGTAGGTTTTTATATGTACTTGTGACTTTAAATTTCTTTGTTTTATAGTTATGTGCTATTGACAAAATTGTACGCCAAATCAGCAAATCGGTTATGAAATGTACATGAATACAGACTTTTTTTTTAAAAATTGAACGTCCGTCTGTCCGTTCGTTCGTCCGTCCGCCCCGTCAAACTCTTGTTTGCGCATGTTGTTGACCCAATTTTTTCCCAAATACATGCGCAAACAAGATTGTTGTATCGCCATGAAGAATTCTAGAATTGTTAAGAACTACGATAAAAATTGGGTCGGGAATCATTCTAACCTTAAATTGTCATAAATATAACCGTTGGCCTCGTGCAACAGAACACTTGATCATTCTCAGTACCTCAGGACAAATATTCTGGTCTATTGCATCCAACCCATTTAATAACTGTACGCTATTAAGAGCATGCGATCTTCGTTTTTATATTTTTGTCAATATTGCAGGAGATGGACTTGTAAAAGCCTTTGTGTTTGTTTCCAGATCCTGTCAGATATATAAATTGTTTTATATTGTATGATATGTGTATTTTTCTGAATAAATATGTTTAAACTAAATTTATATATTATCTTCTACTGTATCAATAAAGTCAACGCAAAATGTAGTGAAGTTCAATGTAAACTGTTCCATTTTAAATGAAGCATTACAACCAACTGTTACAGCGTTTAAAATAAACAAAATCATACGTGTAAGACGTATGGACGCACAGACAGACAGACAGACAGTGGTAGACAATAGGACGCCCTATACGGGTGTAGAAAAAAATTCCTATCTGTTAATGCATTCTGAAAGCTTACATGAACAACACCAGGAACCCCCAATAACGAACTAAGGCAATGACCATGTACATATGTAAACAGGTCACTAATCCAGTTCAGTCTTGATAAGGCACACGTGGTTATATCAGTTCGAAGTACATAGTAGTCATTTTTACACTATAACAATTTGGAATCATGAAGGCGGTCGTGGTACTCTGTCTTTTAGCTATTTTAGGTATGTTTCTCGCGCGTCTTATTTTTGTGCAGGTGAAAAGCATTTTCCGTCATCACGTTATTGTACATGTAGTTTTTAGCATGCAATACAGTAGTTGGACATGTAGTGCATGTACATGTAATTGAACGGAGTAACCTTTAAAGTTTTGGATTGTTTCAATTAACCATTATTTACATGTACAATGTATGGTGGTTTCATGTATATTTCAGAATAAGACTCTAACGAAACAAACATGCTTGCTCAAATGTGCTCATTGACGGAAGTTAAATAATCTAGAAATGTTGTCTTGTGCCCTGGAATTTAATTAGTAATGATAATAGAAGACGAACTTCTCATACTGATATTTAATACCAATTTAACCTTTGATCTTAGAAACACTGAGAGCCTGATTTCAGTCTGACAGAAAGTTGCATGTAACCTGGTAACCTAAACAGATAGCATAAGTATGTGCAGTTAAATTTCGGCCGGCAAACAGCAATATGGAGTAAAAACCGTGCTTAGTCTGCATGTAGTTTCGAACATTTAACAAAACGCTCAGAACTCAATTTATTTTTCAAGTTATGAAGGAAAATAAATCTTAGCCAATGTAAAACTGTATAAGGCATAATTATTCTTAAAAATGCAAATATATATTCAACTTAGTCCTCTTACAAGTTACACCTGCATCATATTATGGACTACATAACGGTAAATAGTACATGCATATCACTTTTGACCGTGAAATAAATTATGAATTAAGATTTTGTGTAAATAGGTGTTTGGCATTGTATTGAAATCAAAATACTCATGTACTGAATTAATTTATATCGAATGTTTGAATTTTTACGCCTCAAATAATCGTCAATTTGCAAAAATATGGAAAGATAAAAGAAAAGAACCGAGACCGATTTCAAACGTATCGAAACATAAGACTAGTGTTGTAAATTACTAAAATTCAAGAATTTGATTAAAATTTACCATTCGTATTACGAATGACCACCAATTGATCTAACTCATATGGCATCGTACATGTAGCACTGCGCCAGTTTGTGTTATATTCAGGTTTGTTGTTGATTTACATGCTTGAACACAAAACTCACTGACATCCTGCATAATTGAACTACAAACCACTAGTTTGCTTTTTTAAGTTTTTAAATTTTCATGTCGTAATTTAATTTAGCGAACTCTAGGTCGAAACAGTCTATCAAATCATTCAAACTTGAGCCACAGTTGTTGAAATAAGTCCTACCGTTATCAACTCTCATCTAGCTGCAGTTACATCTCAGTCGATAAGCTATAACCCAAGTGTTACAAACTGTTACATAGATACTTATATAGATTATTACACATATTAATTATAATAGACAACAGACTGGCACCATTCATGGAAAACTGCATTATAAAATTTATGCCACCGTCTAAGCAAAGTTTTATAATTATTTGTCTATTCCTTCTGAATTCACGATCGGGTCGATAATCATGCTAAAATCTTTTAAGATTCAGATAGGTACACAATTTGCTTTCAACCCAGCAGTCAGTTTAGTTTGTTTGATTCGGCGTTTTTTTTCTTCTGTTTTTTTTTTTTTTTTTCTTTCTTTCGTTTTTCCCTTTCGTTCAGGGGGATATTTATGGTATTGGAATGTCTTCATAGAACGATAACATTTCGGTATAATGGTCTAATGCAAAGTATGGTTTCATTTTTCTATAAAAGCCGCTGTTCTGCAGAGCACGAAACAGTGACGGATACATCAGGTTTGTTTCGGTGATTGGGTCATCATTTTGTTTATAAATTTGGCCAAGAATTAGCAAATAATAGCCTGTAATCCCTTCCTTCATCGGCATCACTGTACCCCCTTTTTTTGAAAATGTTTGGATAGAACCGCACATGAACTTTCGAATGGTTCTCTTCTTTATATCGTCCTTTCTAGAATTGATGATTTCCTCCCCAGCTTAAGATAAAATAGCTTATTATGCGTCCAACATCGGATAAATGCATAGAAATGAAGAACAGGTACTGGTGAAATGTTAGAGGTCAACTATTTTTAATTGGATCGTAGTTAATTCAAACCAAATTAATCAACATATTTAGTTCGGAGTAAAAGTTGTGTATTGGTTTGATTATTGGCGTAAATAACATAAAATTAATTCTGATATTTTAGAAATAATGGCAACGGGTACCTCAGTGATTGCATCTGAACCTTAACGGGGTAGGTCAACGGCACTATTGTCTTGCGGCGGTGTAAGAGTTGCAGATGCTAACAGGCTTTACAAATCTATAGACTCTGGCGAATGCTATATCAATTCTGATCTTCGATCCAAATTGATAAAAATGATAACCTAAGAAATCATAGTTCGTGCAGAGAAAATGCGACTTAGATTCATTGAGGCATTCAACAATGTTTACCGAATCACGCGCCTAAACAGTAATTTTACATGTATGCATCTCCCATCTAAAACAATATAAGAAAAGACTGGAGTTTTCCAAGTGGCTTATAGTCAAAAATTTATTTAAAAGCTGCTGTAATTTAGAACGATTATAACATTAATGAATTCACTGAACAAATTTGTAAATGATACCATTGGTTTGGCTTAAGAACTCATGTGGTATGTGTTTATGTACAATAATGTTTTAGCAAGCCATTAATATTCTTATATGTATATACACGGTATCGGTATTATAGAAACATAAACAGTTGTAGTCCAATACGGAAGGCAGGCTGTTGAATATTATAGGAAAGAGGACAACCTCTCAGTCCAAAAGGGAAATACAAGAGCGCAATAAGTCTCCTTTTACCTCCTTGTTTACAATAAATTAGACCAGCATTAAGTTCTTATAGTCATACATGCACTGTATATTGTTTTTTGTTCCCTTTCAGTTGTAGCAAACTGTTCAAACAACAATAAAGATGTGTGTTTAGAGAATTCTAACAAGTGTGGTGTAGACCCATGTTTAATATACGATTGCCCAAAGAACCCAATAGCAGTTTGCAGGTAAATAAATATAAATATAAGACTACTTTTTTGTCACTATTACTTTTACATGTACATTTCTAAGCTAAACTTGTATACATGTATACGATATTAAGATCGTCAATTTCAGAATTGAAGGTTTTCATTTCTGTTAAGCATGCGCAAACGTTATTGTTAACATTTTATTCGCGGTTTTCACAGATTAATTCGGCATTTGAATAAGAATGAAGATTTGTAACTGTACGAATGTATTTGTCATCGCAATTTTTTATTAGAGGGTCAAGAACTCCAAATCTCAAAATACAATACAGTGCTCTCATAATAATAATAATAATAATAATAATATTTAATTTGTATGATGTACATGTATATTTCATTTTAGCTGGGGTTTCCATTACTTAGTAAATTCAATTGACACAAAACGAAATACTATAAATTGAGCTTCACATGAAATTCTCTCGAATTTACAAGATTTATTTTAGATTTCAGGTTTGCTGACCTTGACATCACCAGGCTAGATTCACACAAATTAAGTAGCACTCCAGCTAAGAATCATGCAAAATGTGATTCATGGTTAAAATGCCTACATAGTTTTATTTTTGATATTTTGTTTGAATTGCCATAGTAAACAGAAATTAACATTAAGATTTTCATATAACCTGTGTTCTTAGGAGGTAAAATTTATATAGAATGCACTGTAAATTTCAAAATTAAGGGAGATGACTCTGTAAATGACACCCAAATACAATAGAATCTATTGGATTTTTAATGTTGATTATCTCCTAAGAGCAGGCAGATTTGAATGAATTTGAACACATTTCATAGTATAGACCCATAAAACAACTTAATTACAAAAATAAAAATATGTAGCCTTTTTTAGGGTGTATCACATTTTTCAGATTTTGCATGATTCTTACAAAGACAGCTACTTAAACGTTAACTCCGATTCGATCGTCATAAAATATATTGCTAATTTCATCTACAAATATATGTGAAAGTGTTCCTTGTTTTTGACTGATAATGAATGTTAAATGAAAACTAAACATTTCGAATCCTTTGCGAAACGAAACAAAAACAAACAAACAAACAAATAAAAAGATAGAGACGAACGTAGTTTATTTTTCTACTTCGCTCGCTGTGTCATTGACATTGTTCCCTTCATTACATAACTAAATTGTGCTTTATGTCTACAGGGCCAACTATTGTGATGGATGCAATGCAGAATTTTTCTTGGCAGATCAAAAAGTAGAATGGTAAGATACAACTGAAATTATGGCTTCTACGCACGCAAATATCTTTCACGTGAAATTCATGTCAATCGAGCTTCACATGAAATCCACGTGAACTTCACATTAAATAAACGTTTTTTTTTCACGTGAACATCATTTAACACAAATTGCATGTGAACAATTCACGAGAATTTCATGTGAAGGGTCGATTCAACCGAATTTCACGTGAACTCTGTCACGAAGTTTATTTGTTCAATTCGGATGAAAATTATGTGAAATTCGTGTGAAAATCAAGTGAAATAATTTCGCACGTGAACATGTGAATTCCTGAAAATAGGCCCATAGCTACCATTCAAAAACAAACGAAATAGTCATTTGTTCAATGAAAACTACTACCTTATCAACAAAAACCTCTTATTCGTAAATTCGATTATAAAATTTGATGCCTCAACTATTTCCACACTACAATTAATGTGCTAATAACTCAAAATATATTCTTATAGCAATGCTTTAATCACACCATTTAAGGTATTGGTGTACTTTAACACTCCCTGAAAAGTTCACATTGCTCGTTTTAGCGTACAATGTACGTGTGTCGTTTATCGTGCGTTTGCGGGGCGTTTGGTATAATTAAAAACAACCCTGAATTCCTAACTTGATAATAGACAATTTTGGATACATGAGCTACAGGAACCGGTATAACCTGGAAGCGATAAAAAAATGTGATTTCTTGTGACCCATGGAACCGGTACATTGTGTAACGTACGAAGTCTTGGTTCCGTTAACAGGCCTGCTTACTTGTCCATGAAAAATTACTTTTTAACAAGACATTCATTAATTGATGATGGTCAAAATTTGTCAAAATTGATACAGAATGCGGTAGCATATAATTTCTACTGGTCCATAGAACCAGTTTGTAATGCCCATTAAAGGACTTCGTTTACGGCAAAAATAAAATCAGTTCATGTTAAAATTACTTTTGATACCTTCTCTGAATGCTCCAGTCATAAACTGTTTCACCAAAAAAAAAAAATAATAAATCAGCCAAAGCGTGTTTTAGTGTTTCTTTTTTTGGAAAGGTTATACAAATGTACGCAATAACAATTCACAAAAAGTCGTTACTGTGAAATTAATCGTAAATTATGACGCCACAATGCTATTTTAGATTGTGACGTCATTACTTACGATCATCTTTACTCTTACAACTTTTTGTGAATTCGACGCTTGGTTACGACAGTTGATACTTGGAGAACTACTATTTGATACTTATGGGGAGGCTAGGACCAAATTTGAAATAAAAAGGCAGGATTGAAATTTTAAAGATAAAAAAGCCAGGATAGGCCATAAGGAAAATAAAGACAGGTTCAATTATTGTCTTAATACTTTTTAGTCATATTAACAAAAAAAAAACAACAACAAAAAACAAACAAAAAAAAAAAAAACAATTGTCGCCGCTTTGCGCCACAGAAAAAAGAGCAGGACCTAGATTTTCTCAAAATAAAAAGGCAACTCCCCCTAAAAATTAAATGGAAGCCCCCTTATGAAGCACGAATTGCGGTTTATAACACAGTTAAGAGTAATCAAGGAAACCAAGGTTATAGCGGTAATCAAAAGAATATAATCCAGGGACAAAGACCAGACATGGAAACGGACATACATAACAAAGAACATAAAGTAACTAAAATCATACATACAAAGTAACAAAAGAAATCAGCAACTCGGACTCCACTAAAAACTGGGAGCATGGACCAGGTGCACCGGTAGGGTAAGCGTCCTCTGCTTTTCTAGAAACACCCGCCGAGCTGCTCATAAAAAGTCAAGTTTGGGGTAGACAAACGAGGAAAGGAAAACTATGACCCGTTGAATAAATCAGTTTTCATGGTGCAGATGGATACACCATAACAATCCAACGAGTTCATGATGATGTCAATAAAACTTCTGTAGTGATGACTTCAATCTTGTAGCAACATTACTCTGTTCCTGAACCTATTTGTTAGAGTTCTAGCGCGATACAAAACGTCTGCGTAGTTTAGGCAAGTTCTGGCATAACATATGAGTTGTGACATGAACACTCCATACGCAGGTGCTGAAGGGATGTTGCCACAGATGAAAGGAAAGTTGACAATTCTTAATGAAAAGTCATCACGTTTGTCGTAAAGTTTGGTCATTAGTTTTCCTTTGCCATCGATTTCTAAGTGTATGTCAAGATATGAGGCTGACTTTATAGTGTCTGTAGTATCCTTTATCTCAAGTTCTTTGGGGTAGATACGATGTGTCAAATCCCCGAAATTAGGATTGTTTAAAGATAATACGTCATCTATATAGCGGAAACTGAGATTAAAGGGTCTAGCTAAACGATATTCTTTCTTTCGGATCAGATCCATTAATCTGACCCAAACCAGGTTATTGAGTAGTAGTCTTTATAAAAATCAGACAGAAGGTAATTCATATAACAAAACCGTAAAAAAAAACATCGTTAGTTCGGTTGGGTTTTTTTCCACGAAGCAAACTACATTTATATGTGTGCATGTTCTTTTCCTTATAAAATGAAAATTATTGTCACGTGCCTGTGCTGCATTGCAATTACATTTTTGTACTTATCTATATTATACATTCATACATGTACATTATGTGTTTGCGTATGTATTTTATGTAGCTCTACAGATACATGTTTATATTGAGAGACATGTATTAAAATAAATTTAAATGTGCGTTATGCTGTTTTCTTGCATGTAACCGTACACTGTCCAGTGCTTTCAGTTTCTTGATAAATGCATTTTATTCAGGTCAAATTATCATTTTTTTGTTTCAGCTAATGATCTTCAAGTTAGTCTGGATAACAACGACAAAACCTCAATCATTTTGACATAAACCTTATACAGATCTGTGTATTTTTTTATTTCTTGTCAATCCTGGAAGCAATTTTTTGTTTTTGTTTTTAATTAGCAGGAAAGCTGTCGGTGATGGATCGATAATTTTGGCTGTGAATTTAGTTCTTCCTATATAATCATTTGTTTCTAATGTTGCTGATAAGATGTTATTCCTTGAAACACGTGTACAGCATATATCGAAATTTGCAATATATATGATGGTATATACCTAGCTGGTAATGAAAATGTAAACCCAAGGCCACCCAATTGTCTTTAATAAACGACGAGAAAATCCTCTTATACCACACGGCAGATTGAAGCTCGCCCCGACGACATCAGTACACACAGGTACAGTAAAAGAATTGCCCGTATATTCTCAAGTAACATAAAAAATAAACTAAAGGTGAAAACGAACCAAAAAATACACAGGCCAGAAATTTCTGACTTCGGACAGGCGCAAAAAAGTACTTTGACATAATCACAAGCACCTTTTAAAATCTGGCCATAGTGTATCGAATATTACGCAATTAAGCACACTTATAAAAATCAGTTCAAAAAGCTTATAGGTCTGAGTCCCTTGTTACATGTACAACAGACACAAAGAAACTGAATATAAATTACATCGGAAACTGATTTGTTCAACGTGTCATAGTTTTCCTTTCCTCTTTCGTTTACCCGGACTTGATTTTTTTATGAGCAACTCGGCTCATAAGTACATAAGTAAGAAAAAAATATTTTTGTTGCATGTAACAGAAGTCCGAGGTAGACAAAAGCAACGTTGTTTTTAAAATATGGACGAAATTTAACCCCCCGGACGTATCGTCTCTCTCTCTATATATATATGTAGTAATGTAAAATTAAATAGAAGTACATTTTGAACTTAATTTAGCCATAAAAACCAAATTATATTTTTAATTATATATCATGTACTACTTTCAAAATATTTGTAGAAATATTACTAGACAGACTCCATTTAAACTAAGTAAAACATCAGTACACAATATTTACATAAACACAATATTCAATAACAAAAAAACATAAAACATAATTTGGCAATCTGGGGGCTACTCGTAGAAAACAAACTTATTATAGAAATAAGTATCTGGGGGGGGGATACATGAAAGATGTAAAAATGAAAATACAAGTGAACTCAAAAATGAAAGAAAACAAAAGTACATTGAATCTGGGGAGAGCCCAGCAGATACTGTATAAATTTTGTCAAATCTTAAGTACCTGGGGGGAGCCCAGCAGGCACACTTACATCCTAAATCTTAGTTTCTGGGGGGAGCCCAGCAGACACGCCTACCCATTTTAGTACCTGGGGGAGCCCGGCAGGCACGCCTACATCCTAAATCTTAGTTTCTGGGGGAGCCCAGCAGACACGCCTACCTATCTTAGTACCAAGGAGTGGGGGGGGGGCCGGCGCGTCTACATCCTAAATCTTAGTGTCTGAGGGGAGCCCAGCAGACACGCCTACAACCTTATCTTAGTACCTAGGGGGAGCCCGGCAGGCACACCTATTGACGTTTGGAAGCTGTGGACTAGATATCTGGGGGGAGCGCGGCAGAAGCCACAACTGATTTCTAAACACTGAAATTTGTTTGGGGTCCAACTGCCTCAGCCTAAAAAATTCCATGACATCATGCATAAGTTATGTGACTTATGCATGTCTATCTAAATATAACTGTGAAGTTAGGGGAACTGGGAAGGGGAGAACAAACGTATATAAACCTACATTAAAAATGTACATAAAATCTTGAGAGTCCAGATTTGGCGTAACAAATCTACATTAAGCAAAATGGTCAATTCTTTAACATGATATAGCAAAGTTCAACACATGCAAATACACCCTCGAAAGAAAAAAGCAGTGTAATGTACATGAATAATATCTTGACTTGTCTCATAGTATATAAATACAAACCTTAGTTTCTGAGAAATACATGTAGAGCTTCAACTCTGAAAAACAAGCACCCTACATATCCTCTAGGTACAGCAGAGGAAAATTCTCAATTATTTTACTCTGCAATTTTAGTTGAGGTTTATAGTGATAAAGGTGTCCATCCTTCCTTCCTTCCATTAGAGAGAGGAGATTCCACATCTTAATTTTACTCCTCCTACTCAATGAATTTCAAATTTAATGAAAGTTTTAACTTTCATAGAATATTTTAGTTGCGAAAATTGGATATTCAGCGGTACCCCCTTCGAAAGAAGTTTTAAAGTGCCTAAGCTACCCAGGCATTAACTGCTGTTAAATACCACAACAATTAGTTTTCTAGCCAATGCAAACTCATTCGAAACAAAACGAATTCACTCTTCAGGCAATGACAGTCATACTTGCCCCTCCTCCAATACCAGTCTGTGTCCACACTTGTTAATGTACAAATAGACATGTGAGTTTCAAACATATACAATGTACCGTCAATGCGTTAGAGTATGATTCATGCAGTCCATCGACGGATCCAAAAGGAGGGGTCCCGGAATTAGACGTATCCTTTTCTGAAAAAAAAATATTATTCATTCGTTACGGTACAAGATTTGGGCCATAATAAGAAAATAACAGACTGATTGATTGATTTATTCCATTTCGTCCATGGGTGGACATAGGGCGACTACAGTTTCTCTCCATTCGCTTCGGTTTTGGGCGATGGTGTTACAATTCTTCGACGTTAGTCCTACTCTCTTCAGTTCAGAGTTCAAACCCCTCCTCCAGGTGTTCTTTGGTCTTCCTCTTTTTCTTTGCCCTTGGGGATTCCAATCTAAAGCTTGCTTTGTAGTGTTTTTATTGTTCTTCCTTAAAGTATGACCAATCCATTTCCATTTTCGGGTTTGCCCCAAACTTTTTTTCAAATTCACTTGATAATCTCTACAGTCACAAAAACTATAACATTGATGATACTTTCGATGATGGGAACTTAATGTTGGGCAACTATAGGGGGCACTTGCCAGTTGTCATACCTTGTACATGTATCGGTTCAGTCCCATTTATACTACTTTTTAAAATCTCATGTTATACAGGTAAAAAATAATAGTTAAATAATGAGATCAAAGTTTTATTAAGAACAGAGGATTCTTAATTAGTAAGAGCTTGGATTAGGTGACTATTAATATGACTACTCTTAAATAAAGTCTGGTTATTTTTTAGGATATTTATTACTGTGTTTTCATCAATTTAGATCGAAGATCAGAATTGACATAGCAGTCGCCAGAGCCTTTATATATGTAAAGCCTGATGGCATCTGCAATTATCTTACACTACCACAGTAAAATAGTCCCATTGGCATAACCCATTTAGATTTAAATGCAAATAGTTAGGTCCATTTAATTGGTAGTTCTAATAAGTCAAATTTAATTCTTTGTTATTTATGCCAATAAACAAACCCAATAAACAACTTTTACTTCGAATTTAATAAGTTCATGAATTAGGATTGTACATTTGTATTTACAACGATCCAATCAAAATTAATTAAACCTCTAATCTCTTATCAGTACCTGTTTATTTCTATGCAATCAGTCGTTCACTGTAACAGTCTAACTAATCAAGTAGTCTATTTAATATTTTTAGACGCATAATATAAAATTTGCAACTATTGATTTAAATTGATTGAGTACATGGATACTTTGATTTAATTCATGAAGTAACCATCGAGTGTGATTTTTTTCCTTCGTTAGGTTTGTTTGGTTACTTTTAACACATGAGAGGAATAGTTTTGTATGATAAAATTAAGCTGTTTTTATTTGTATATTAATTGTATGTTAACGTTGTAATTTTTTTCATTTGTCCATGAACTCTAATATTAGTTATTTGTATGGCACGCCAAAGTAGACAAAAAGCAATATTTTGTAGTATTAGAAATTATAATTTTTAAACATTTCAAAATCATTCTTTTAAAAAAAGAAAATATTTTTTGCTTATAGAAATTTATTTTGTAATTTAAAAAAAATATTTTTTGCTTATAGAAATTCATTTTGTAATTTAAAAAAATATTTTTTCTAATATAACAAATTCTGATGTACTAATATTATAACATATCACACATTTTGCAGTATCAAAAATTGAATTTGTAATATGAAAAAAATGAATTTCTAATATTAACAAATCATTTTGCAATATTGCAAAATCAGTCACATTTTTTTTTGTATTTACAAAATGATTTTCTGATATTAAAAATGTTTTAAATATTAGAAATTCAATTGAACTTAAAGTATTAAAAAATTATTTTTATCAATTTAGATCAAAAATCAGAATTGATATACCAGTCGCTAGTGTCTTTAGATTTGTAAAACCTGTTAGCATCTGCAATTATTTTACACTACCACAGTAAAATAGTCCCATTGGCATAACCCACTTAGGTTTAAATGCAAATAGTTAGGTCCATTTAATTGGTATTTCTAATAAGTCAAATTTGATTCTTTGTTATTTATGCCAATAAACAAACCCAATAAACAACTTTTACTTCGAATTTAATTTGGTTTGTATTAACAACGATCCGATTAAAAATAGTTGACCTCGAACCTGTTTATTGCTATGCATTTATCCGAAAAAAAAATCAATCATTCATTATATTATATTCAAAATGTCGATAGTTGACTACAACTGCTTTATTCTTAGACCCATGATGAACCATTCGATGTTTATAGTCCAAGTCACCTCAGATTGTTTGCGGTTTTTTGCGTTTATTTTTGTAATTACTCGACGGTTCCTTTCAAAAACTTGCCATTTTATTCATGTCGTTCTGTACTACGATTCCCTTACAATTGTTTTTCGTTCTTACCTCCGAGATTGAAAAAATTCAAAATATATTTTTCCTACGAGAATTTTGCATTGAATGTATTGTTTATCCGCCATCTTGTTTCTATGGATATTTTGAAATGTTCCCTATTATCTCACAATTGAAGAGCTGAAATACCATGATTTCCCGATGATGTATGTAAAGAAATAGGTTCCAGGCGGGGACTAAACTCCCTGTTCCACGCTATTATTTGCCGCTTATTGTTTTCGCTTCAAACACAAGACAATTTAAATTTGCAAAACACTGAATTGCAAATCTTGCGCCGCTTTTTCTTCAACCTACCATGTCATGTGAGTAATCATTGGATGCAGATTTGCATGGGATTTAATAAAATGCATTTGGTTTTACAATATTTACTAAAATAAATTTGTAGTTACAATTTAAAATTCATGGGATTTTTTGGTGTCCCATGGGATTTTTTTTCTCCCATGGGATTTTAATTTCTCCCATGGGATTTTTTTTCTCCCATGGGATATCTTGTGTTAAAATACAATGATAGTCATAGAGAGTGTATGCCTTACATATTCACTTAGTGCATTTTTCTTCTGTGCAGTATAAATAAAAAAGCTGAATGACTAAAAGAGAGAGGTTTTTTGTATTGTTTTGGGATGTTTTTGAAGTTTTTAATCTTTTATAGCTTTGAAATGAAATCACTATGAAAATTCACTTATCAACCACAAATGTAAAACAACAAAATAGAAAAAAATATTCAAAGACACTCTGACTATAAATATGCTGTATAAGAATATAAACTTAGAATGCTGTATGAGCAGTACTTTTATCTTAGTATTTAAATAAATTATAAAAATTCTAATGGAAGTCCTAATTCAGGTCCATAATCAGCTTTTTGGCACTTCTTTTTCTTCTTGGTCAGCTTCAACCCATGAAACATGCTTCATTTCTTGTCTCTGTAGAATAAAACAAGTAAAAATCTTTATGCAAACAAAATATATAAAATATTTTACAATACCATTTTATTTGTAATCAAAGTGATCTTATTTTTTCTTACTTGATATATGTTCATTTCTAATATCAACAGCTGAAATAAATGCAGACAAACAGACACACAGATAAAGTGCTTTCTATATAAGTTCGTGGCAGCACTTTTAATTTATTGTGCAAAGTATGAAGAACAGATGGACGGACACCAGTATGCCATAATATGTCCCGTCTCAAAAAGCAGGAGTACAAAAATTCTGGAGAACAGTGTATACCTGATATGATAAGCTATCAAGTTTGCATATACTGAATTAGTCATTCACCATAGAGGCAAGCAGGTGGCTGGTCCCTGAAATGGTGAAAAACAAATCTGCATGATAATACATATGGTACCTTTGAATTTAGTTGAATTAATTTTCATTGCAAGCATCCTTAAAGCAGTTATCTTGTAATGCACATAAGTAACACTCAATGTTAAGTCCAACATGCTGGGGGTAAGTTTAATCAAAATTAATTAAGAGATTGTGGAGAAAGTTGTCGTTGAACTTTCAAAAAATGTAACAAGTTTAGTGTAATCTGAGTTGCTCATTTGCTTTTGTTACTTTGTGTGTATGATTTTAGTTACTTTATGTTCTTTGTTGTGTATGTCTGTTTTCCATGTCTGTTCTTTGTCTCTGATTTACATTCCTTTGGTTGCCGCTATTACATTGGTTCCCTTGATTACCTTTGAAACACAAGGTATGTTAGTGGTGCAAAGATAAGAGCTTAAAAAATAATGGTCCAGTTCAACTATAATTTTAGAATAGGACTTGACAAACTCTATTTGCAATTGAATATTCACACAATAAAGATATCTGTTTTTGGCTTAATCATATAACAAAAGCATCTGTATACAAAAAGAGATATCTCCTGATAGCAAGTAATAGTGATTTTTTCCAGAACTTAACATCTAGCTAGAGCTTGTTTATCTTGCCTCAGACATAGTTGGTTTAATACTTAATTTTCTTAATTTAATTAAGTTCTTTATATGTCACTCACCTTTTACGAGTCATTACTAAGAATCCTTTCATGCATCCTCTAATCTCTCTTGAGCAACATAGAGCACCTTCAAAACAAAATTATACTTATTATGCATTAATTCGAAATTAGATAACTTTCAGATTCTGTATATAGACAGTCAAATGGAGTTATAAACATGTAACTGAAACAGGGGCTGCACTGGCTTCCAAAATTCTGTCACCAATTTTTTTTAATCAATGTTCAGAAATAAGAGCAAAAAGTGGTGCCAAAAAAAATTTCCAATTTTTTAAAATATGACAGTACTAAGTCCACTGATGAAATTCTATGAGAAGAAAAAATGAAATCAGTACAACTTATATGCCATATATATACAATTTTCAAATCGTAACACAATTTCTCTTCAAACACAAGAAATCTTACACCCCAATTCCCACTAATGAAAACTTGCATCCAATCTTCAGTGTGTGATGGACAGGTTGAAAAACTAAACTAGTATTTTTATATTTAAAATGCTAAAATCAAAACTCTGTACTACATTTGGGTCTAAAAGCACTGAATCTATTATGGTTTCAAATGATCATATCTATATTGTTAATTTCAAATTTAAAGCCTTTCTGAATTGTTAAAACAGAAGATTAACAACATAAACATGTTACATTTGTACCCATAACTATCCATATCTACATTTTAACAAAAAAAAAACACATTTGTACTGTACCTTATGTGAGACAGTACCTACCTCTATCTAGTTTGTCTTACTGCGTGCACAGATAAACTTATGGAACATATACAAAATGTATTATTCCAGCATTCAAAACTGGTCATTGCTTATACTGTTTTAGTCACA
This sequence comes from Perna viridis, assembly GCA_037379345.1. Classification (NCBI taxonomy): domain Eukaryota; kingdom Metazoa; phylum Mollusca; class Bivalvia; order Mytilida; family Mytilidae; genus Perna; species Perna viridis. Next base: position 17,778,086 of record CM074523.1, read on the forward strand.
TTTTTCACTCGATATTTATTCCATCAATTGTAGAAGAATTACCATTGCAGTACATAAATAAAATCATTGCTTAAAATATGCAAACTATAAAGTTTGACTCTGCCACATTTGCCCAAAAAATGGCAAAATATTGAAAAAAAAAATCCAACAAAAAAGGGGGGGGTCTAATCCAGACCATACCCTTTAAAAAGCCATCATGTTTACATGGTTTTAGTAAACGTTATCTGGAAGTGAAACGTGCTGTTGTTGTCCAGTAATGCAGCCCCACTTGTAGCAGTAAAATGGTTATGACTGAGTGATCCTTCAACTCGCGTTTATTTCCGTTTAGTAAACTCGGGAATGAATGATACTAACCTGTTTCTATTTTGGAAAGAACGAGTTTAAAATATTAATTGCATCCAAGATTTTGAAAGCAGTGAAAATCCTTATTCTCGCGTGCTTATTCTCATGCGAAGAGTTTCTCAATGAGTTTGGAAATACAGGGGAAAGAAACGAATTATGGTGTAATGTGACAAGTTATGATTTGACCACGGACCAAAAGGTAACAACACATGGAAACGTTCTATCGTGCATCACATTTCACACTCCTAGTATTTTAATCGTAAGTACTTTTTTATCAGGCTTTCTAAAAATCAGACAGCACGTCAAAAACCAACCCAATTTAATTTTATTTCTTGTTTAGAAACAGTTACTGATCACATAATCTTAGTTTTTTATATGTTTGTTGCGCTAAATAGAGAAAAAGTATGTACAAAAATGTAGATTGTAAATGAAATTTGCACAGAAACATCGTTTGTTTGGTAGGTTTTCTTCACTGTGAATTACTTTTTATCCAACATGAATCACTTTTCCATTAGCAGTGTCTGAATTTTATGTTGACTGGTACTTAACATTTGATCTAAACGGAACCTTTCAGGGTTCTCCTAAGTGTTATTTGTACAAATTTGTTGTTGAATTTGTACCAAGTCTGCAAAGATATTTAACAAAACGGACTTATTACAAAAAAATGCCTTACTAGATGTAAACTAAGATAATCATCACATTCCTTGTTTGTTGAAACTGGGGGTTACTATGGTATAGAGATGTCAAATAGATAGTGTGCTTTGTGCACAATGAAAAGTGTCGAGGATGAATTTCATTTTGTATCGAGTTGTGACGCCAGTATGTCTAGCCTTATTATTTTAGAAGCCTCTCCTCTTTCAAAATATAGTACATGCATATATTTCAAAATCACTGGAAATTTCAAGGTGATGCGTAATTTATGTAGGTTCCTGGTCCATGTATTTACAGTCTTAACTTAATTACTTTAATTATGATTGTGTATTTGCATTTGTAACGTATATTAACTTCTGTTCAGGTGTTAGAATACTGGGATATGTACTGTTGTTTGTTGTAACATTGTACTGGTAAGCATGATTGCCTTACTTAACTTATACAGATATTGATTTGAATTGATCTTTACAATGAATTTAAAAAATCATAATCTGCAGTCAAAATTATACGTAAAACTCAAATTTTCGTTTATTACGAGAAATTACTACAGGTATTAACAGCTCGATATTCCGATTTACTGTTAATTAAGTACAATATACAGGAAGTGGTCGGTTTAGCTGGGGGCACTTATAATCTAGGTAATAAATACATCCCGTAATATGGCTTCGCACGTGTTTCGTGTGGCAGATCAAGATATTTACAAAATAGGAACTGACATAGGACCCTAAATTTTCCCAAGAAAATTATGAAAATGATATATTCTATTCACTTTTATCGAAAATATGTGAAGCAACTATTTGCTTGATTATTTCTTATGCACAAATGTCACATTAAAAAATCAATTTATAAGGGGACCAAGGACAGCCGCCATAAAACCTGGTTTAATTCTCAATGTCCAAAGGAAATGCCTGTACCGAGTGACGATGACCATTGCAATGGTTGCAAACTTTCCGGTTGTACTTTGATACCATTTAAATTTTATGCAGACTTTTCATTTTGACTCTTATATAGAGTTTATCACTTCGATAACTTTGTTAATAACCATTCATTTGTTATGGAAAAATATTCATGTTTGTTTCTCACCCTTTGTTTTACGGTAATATTCTACACATAGCACGGAAATCTCGATACTCGTCCAATAAGTAAACTAAACCGTTGAATAGGCTTATTCGTAAGGGATATAATGTTATGATATTCTTGTCAGATCTTTAAGGATGACATTTTTTTGGTATTTCATTGATTCGCTCATGGAGTCTTTAAATAGAAATTGGACCACTATAGGAGTGTTCGCCAATTTCATTAGTGATGTCATATTCACTAATTTTCATATCATTAAGTGTCAAATTGGTTGGCAAATAAACAACGAAATAAACAATTAGCAAATTCATGATTAGAATCCCAATTTTCAAAACTTTATAACTTTGTTATTCTATATCCAATTTTGGTTCTGTAAAATGTTTCATTTAGGTAAAATAATTCATATTTTATGTGTAAATTTATTACTCTTTTACTTAAAAAATAAATTTGAAATGATATTTATATGTAAACCTTTATTATCATTAAAAATTATTTTAAATTTTTTATGCTCACATAGTCTAATTACTGAATATTTATTTTAAAATTCCGTGGATAAAAAGAGTTTTATTGGCAGTGTAGAGAACCAAAAGAATTTTTCAATTACCTTAAAAAACGAAAACGTTATGATGATATAAATTTGATGCCCCATGCCAATCAAGGGATTTTTTGCCAACCAAATCCAAATCACAGGTAAGTGATGACATCACGAAGAACTCTCCTATATTTTAAAACAGTTTTTGGCATGACATTGGTTGTGTCCTTATTGTATGACGTGTGAAGCACCGTGGCTCAACCGCGCATGGGAAGAATTGAAATTGATTTTACATATGATAGGGACATCCAGACTTGGGACCGGCAAGTTATCCGGGCGGAGTTAATGTCCATTTAAAAGATTTTTCAATACTAGATCCAATACAAGGTAAATCTATTTAGGTGTAGATTACATCTTTTTGGCATTTTTTGGATATATATATTCCTAACTTCTATTTTATTTTCATATTTTTTATGAAATATTTGATATCACTGCCTTTTACAGGTAGACTGATACAATTAGTGCCAGCCTTTTTAAGCGCAATTCAACCACGGGGAAATATGTTGGGACAATTAAACTAGTTTTTTATCCAGTTGGCGCAAACGTTGAATCGAAAACGCGCAATGTACACTTTCATTGAACTTCAACGTGTAGACACTTGGTAACCAATATGAACTGTACAAAATAGTATGTTCAGTGTACACCAGGTATAGATTGTACATATAGATTCCACCGTATAGTGTTTCGAAAAGTAGAATGGGTGAATCTTATTACACGTATGTACAATACAGTTTAATGCATATCATATAAATTGTAGCTATAACCAGACGTATGACAGACTTTAGAGCTTCAGTTTCCCTACATGTATGTAGGCGATTTTGAAATTATACAATTAAGGATTTTTACTGTAATGTTGGAATATACTAGTATTACTTTGTCATCATCTCATCTGTAAAAGCTTCTTGTATATAACAGGAACGCACTTTTGTACACTATATACACACGGATGATCAGAACTGTAAGGGAACGAACATCTTCTACTGCAATATTGGACAGATTCTACCGTACAGTGTTTCGAAAAGTTGAATGGGTGAATCTTATTACACGTATGTACAATACAGTTTAATGCATATCATATAAATTGTAGCTATAACCAGAGGTATGACAGACTTTAGAGCTTCAGTTTCCCTACATGTATGTAGGCGATTTTGAAATTATACAATTAAGGATTTTTACTGTAATGTTGGAATATACTAGTATACATTTGTCATCATCTCATCTGTAAAAGCTTCTTGTATATAACAGGAACGCACTTTTGTACACTATATACACACGGATGATCAGAATTGTAAGGGAACGAACATCTTCTACTGCAATATTGGACAGATTCTACCGTACAGTGTTTCGAAAAGTTGAATGGGTGAATCTTATTACACGTATGTACGATACAGTTTAATGCATATCATATAAATTGTAGCTATAACCAGACGTATGACAGACTTTAGAGCTTCAGTTTCCCTACATGTATGTAGGCGATTTTGAAATTATACAATTAAGGATTTTTACTGTATTGTTGGAATATACTAGTATACCTTTGTCATCATCTCATCTGTAAAAGCTTCTTGTATATAACAGGAACGCACTTTTGTACACTATATACACACGGATGATCAGAACTGTAAGGGAACGAACATCTTCTACTGCAATATTGGACAGATTCTACCGTACAGTGTTTCGAAAAGTTGAATGGGTGAATCTTATTACACGTATGTACAATACAGTTTAATGCATATCATATAAATTGTAGCTATAACCAGAGGTATGACAGACTTTAGAGCTTCAGTTTCCCTACATGTATGTAGGCGATTTTGAAATTATACAATTAAGGATTTTTACTGTAATGTTGGAATATACTAGTATACATTTGTCATCATCTCATCTGTAAAAGCTTCTTGTATATAACAGGAACGCACTTTTGTACACTATATACACACGGATGATCAGAATTGTAAGGGAACGAACATCTTCTACTGCAATATTGGACAGATTCTACCGTACAGTGTTTCGAAAAGTTGAATGGGTGAATCTTATTACACGTATGTACAATACAGTTTAATGCATATCATATAAATTGTAGCTATAACCAGACGTATGACAGACTTTAGAGCTTCAGTTTCCCTACATGTATGTAGGCGATTTTGAAATTATACAATTAAGGATTTTTACTGTAATGTTGGAATATACTAGTATACCTTTGTCATCATCTCATCTGTAAAAGCTTCTTGTATATAACAGGAACGCACTTTTGTACACTATATACACACGGATGATCAGAACTGTAAGGGAACGAACATCTTCTACTGCAATATTGGACAGATTCTACCGTACAGTGTTTCGAAAAGTTGAATGGGTGAATCTTATTACACGTATGTACAATACAGTTTAATGCATATCATATAAATTGTAGCTATAACCAGAGGTATGACAGACTTTAGAGCTTCAGTTTCCCTACATGTATGTAGGCGATTTTGAAATTATACAATTAAGGATTTTTACTGTAATGTTGGAATATACTAGTATACATTTGTCATCATCTCATCTGTAAAAGCTTCTTGTATATAACAGGAACGCACTTTTGTACACTATATACACACGGATGATCAGAATTGTAAGGGAACGAACATCTTCTACTGCAATATTGGACAGATTCTACCGTACAGTGTTTCGAAAAGTTGAATGGGTGAATCTTATTACACGTATGTACAATACAGTTTAATGCATATCATATAAATTGTAGCTATAACCAGACGTATGACAGACTTTAGAGCTTCAGTTTCCCTACATGTATGTAGGCGATTTTGAAATTATACAATTAAGGATTTTTACTGTAATGTTGGAATATACTAGTATACCTTTGTCATCATCTCATCTGTAAAAGCTTCTTGTATATAACAGGAACGCACTTTTGTACACTATATACACACGGATGATCAGAACTGTAAGGGAACGAACATCTTCTACTGCAATATTGGACAGGTAAATCCTGTCACCTGTTGAGTCACCTGTTCTGTCTGAGCCATAAAACAATTAATTTTTTTTAAAATTACCTCAGGGCGATTCTATTCGTCACCTGGCCTGTGTAGTGTCGTACGTAAACTTAACCGAGATTTTAAAAGTGGGTTCTAAAAGGGGTGGGGGTCTAGAAAAAAAGGGGTGTGTCATAGTATAATATTTCCTCATTTTCACCAAAAGTTTGCATGAAATTATCCACATTAATCCAATTATATCATTTTAATACTTCTTTTTTGAATACAACAACCAAAGGATTTTGATAGGCTATTATAAAAGTCCTTGTATATAATTATATTTACTGAAAGGATCTGCTTACTAGTGAATGAGTTTTTTTTCTTTTAATTTATATAAGGTTTTTATAATTTTACTAGCGAATTAAAACCGTACATGTAACAGGGAGTTATAATTAATTACAGGTCTATGCGTGTAACTGTCACCAATGATTTTACAGTCCATGCTTTAATTTACATTACAAAACCGAATTACTGCAACCCGTGAAAGAGGTTCGCTTGCATGGAAGTTATTTTCTGATATAAATCACTTTTAACAAAAGGGTAGCATGACCCCCGTTTAGCGTGCGTTTCGGTATCATGCGTGCGGGAAACCTAAACGTCTCAAGGAGTGTAGTAGTTTGTAATTCAATTATGCAGCATGTTGGGTAGTTTTGTGTTAATTCATCTAAGTGCTCCATTTAAACTGAGATCGAACATGAATATTTCACACTTCACAATACGATATATCACGCATTTTGTTGTGTGTTGATTAAATGTCCTTCGTTATCAGAATGGTGAGTTTAAAAAAAAATAAATCAATGAGTTCAATACTAACCATTTACAACAATAACCTTGTGTTTTAATATAACCCTGCTTTTTTCTCATATTTTTGGGGGTTTTGAGTTTGAGGGAGCGCAGGTAGACCCGAAACCTTGACTTGTGAGGATGCATGTATACGACTGAATGTGGAGTATCTCATCCATGCGATACATTTGTACCTTGTCACGTGACGTACCATTCCTCATACATATGCATACATACATGTATAACTCTTTTTTAAACATTATCTCTCTTTATTTTGATTCAGTTAAAACAATACCCTTTGTTAACCCCTAATTTTGAGTGCGTCCGGCCTATGGGGTGTGTGTGTGTGTGGGGGGGGGGGGTAGATGCAAACAGATAAGTCAACTCTTTGTTAACCCACTTTCAAAATAAAGATTAGTGGTCAATTTACCAAGAATTAGCCGCAATTTTCTGTTATTTCGAAGACCCTGAGTTTTTAAGATTTGTTTTATATGAAATACAAAAACTTGGCAAGTACATGGGAGCAAAACATTCATACTCAACTGCTTGCATATTGTTTTCAGTTGAGAAGCTCGTTCTCAGTATAGTTATTGTAAAAGTAAATTAACATTTTCGGGGTGTATTGATTTTCGCTATATTCGCGATGGACAGAAAAACGGAATTTCTATTTTTAACATATATAAGGCTTAGCATGTTTTAAAACCGCAAAAATTGATACTCGCAAATATATCCACTTGACAGATTCCGCAAATCAGCAATAACCAAAATTAAATACTTTTCCGTCTAAGAATCGGGCAAAATTTATATAAGGTGTGGCACATGAAAGAAAAAAAAGCAAAGATTTTATTGCATTAACCAAGAATTTATACCCGCTAACATCCGGAAATAACGATCAAAGTGTTTGTAAAATTTGCCTTTGTAAGATATTGATAGGTCAAATTTAGTTGAAATACACTATGGAATATTAAAATGGCGTGAAAATTTTCCCGCATTTTTTTTCCTTATATAAGCAGTCAAAAAATATGTATGTCACAGATGCTTCAGGATAAATTTAAATAATTTTTTTTCAGTTGTATTATAGATGTATTGAATGTATTTGAGGAAAAATGACCAAATCGAGAAATACGATGTGCCACCATTGTCTGATTCTTACACAGAAACTTAAAATATAATATGTTAGCAGTATATTTAGATTTATTCATAGCACGCCCTTCATGAATTGATTAGAACGTAAAGAAAACAATAGAAAAAAATCGGGTGAGAACAAATAATTTTCTCCAGAATAAGACTTCAGAAATCTATTTCTTTTTAATTTATTGTCTTTAGCACATATATTGTACTGACACAATGGTTGCTATGCAAATAAAAAAAAGAAGTTTACATTTTGTTCCTTATTAATGTTATACAAGAACATTTTTGTACATGTAATGTGCGCAGTTATGTCCTATCCATCCTTTTTTTTTACCAATAATTTTTTTTATTAACCCTCCCCCCCAAAAAAAAAATATAGAAAACATAAATAAAAACTCCAATTCTAAACATTCTGATCCATACTTTTACTGTGTGGGGGTGGAGCCACCGGTGGGAGGGTAGACTCCTGTGTATTACAAAGGGGTCTATACGTGGGAGGAAGTGGTATCGTTAGAGGGGGTCGGGTGTCCATTTCAGATTCCACGTGGTACATAGTTGTTATCCCTGTGCTTGGTTGATTTTGATAATGCGAGATCTTAAGATTAAGAAGTTCAATTTCTTGCTTCAGTTTCTCGTTCTGTGTTAAAAGTAAAACATTGTTTTGCTGTAGCTCCGTGTTCAATGGATTCAGTGTGCTGAAACCTGCGCCCTTATTTTCATCTTTGTTTTTCTTTTTCTTTTCTTTTTTATGCTTTCCTTCCTTCTTTCGACTATCTTTGCTAATTTCCGGATCTAACATTGCTCTTGTGTTCATTTTTTTATCCTGCTTCGGCACATTTGACTTCTCTGCTGGTTTTGGTTTTGGACTACTTGAATTCTTGTTTTCGTTTTGTTTTACAGGATTGATTTTTGGAGCAGGTTTCTTGGGCGACTCTTTTCCTAACTCATCCTTTCCGGGAATTCGATCACAAGCTTCACTTACAAATGTTACAAGCAATAAAACAAAACTAACTACGAAAAATACTGAGATTAAATACTGGGTATATGTAACACATTTGTCGACTTCTTTATCGCCATTTTGTCGCCTTATTTCTATTTCAGTACTGTTATCTGGACAGCGAGAAAGGGAGTTAAACTTGTTTACATACGAGAAAGCGAAAATAGAGGCAGCTACAATTCCAAAGAAGAAAAGTACCAATACCCATCTCAAGCAAGGCAGCTGAAAAATAAAAAAAACAATCATGTCGAGTACAATTCGTCTTGAGCACGCCTAATATAATTATACTTCCACAAACAAAATTATTGTGTTTTATCATAAGTCTTACCCTGCGAAGTATAAATCAAGCATGCTCGTTTATTGTGTGTTAGTTGTTTCAAGCTTTATATAACAATGTCCGTGAGCAACTCGGCGGGTGTTTCTAGAAAAGCAGAGGACGCTTACCCTACCGGTGCACCTGGTCCATGGTCCCAGTTTTTAGTGGAGTCCGAGTTGCTCATTTGCTTTTGTTACTTTGTATGTCTGATTTTAGTTACTTGATGTTCTTTGTTGTGTATGTCTGTTTTCCATGTCTGGTCTTAGTCCCTTGGTTACATTTTCTTTTATTACCGCTACAACCTTGGTTCCCTTGATTACTCTTTTATCACGCGTGTAACTCATACATGTAACATCTTACAATGTACGTGTACATGTTTCCCAAGCATCTGTTTATAACGAGCTATATTTGGTCCGTATTAATAGCTAAGTATTTAAATACAAAAGAAATAATCATAAAAAACAGATCAAAAACTAGATAAAAGTGTGTGAGTATAATGAAGTAATGCAGTTAGAACGGTACAGAAGCATTTTTACTTTTTTTTTAACTTTATTGACAAAGGATTGATTGATTGACTGATTGATTGAGTGGAATTTAAAGCCCGAGCAGCAATTTTTCAGCGATATTCAGACGATGAACGAACAGGAAAAAATGATGATGATATGAAAAAAAGGGATGCGATTGATTAATTTATTACTGGGATTTAACGCCCGAGCTCAATATTTCAGCTATATTCAGCTATATTGGTTATATTAATATATTGTGAAGATATTGTAAAACATTTAGTTAGGTGTAGATATTGACAATCATATTGACAATGAAAGCTGTACAAAAATTTAATATTTTAGAAAGAATCAGCAGAAACCTATGTAAATTATGTAGATTAACTATTTTTCACACATTCATATTGTCAAATTTTCTTGACACTTTTGTTTATTGACTAATTCAAGGAAAATAGAAAAATACAAAAAAGAGCTTTACGGTACAGCTGTATGTCTATTTTGAATATGACTCATAAGAGTATGATGCTCTTTTGGCAAAGGTCAAGATGCATTCTTTACATGTAAGACGTCTCAGAGTAATGACAATAGAAACTTTAAAAATATATTACATGATTAGGCTCCACCTGTATATCATGTTGATAAATATGTAATTTCATATTGGCCCTGTTATAGGTTTGAGGTATGTCATATTGGTCGAGGCGGTCGTTCTGGTCCCGAGACATCTCCGAGGGCCAATACGGCTGTCAAAGCCAATAGGGCCAACATGAAATTACATATTTATTAACAATTTTATTGACCAAACTCAAACAGATAATTTGTAGAACAGTTGTTTACGTGTTTTTTCCAAGAACATGTAGGTTTATTTGCATACAATCAGTCTTAAATATCCTTTTTGTGTAAAAAGGAAGATTTTTTTTTTGTGTTTCTGCAGCTTTTAGTCAAATTTTATGAAATCCAATTCTAACTCAAATTCACTGTATAGTTATTTATGTACCTTTTCTCGGTTTTAAAAGCTCCTAAGACCTTATGTTGTGTGTTTGTTATGAACTTGCCGACTTAAAATAAAGCTAATTTGATTTGATTTGAAGCATTGTGTTGAACTCCTCCCATTCTAAGTATAAAGTGTGCTATTTATCTTATATATCAACAGGTGTCGCCAAAATACAGAAACGGAAAACGTAGAGAATGTAGGATAAAAGGCTATTATTATAGTTGTCGTTCCGTTTTCCACTTACCTCTTTTAGTAACATCTTTTAGAGATCAACGTCTGAACTATGGAAATAGCGTAATCTTACCTTCTTGTTTATCTGGTCTTGTGACTTTTCATTCTCATCATAACAACAGCAGTGACTAACGCTTGTAATGCATAGCTACAAATAAATAAGACAAGCTGATAATTATATAAAGGATTTTTACATGTTCTAAGTCTTGCCATATACTATCCTGTAAATTCGCGAGAATAGGTTCCAGCTTCCATTCCATAAATAGTTATTCATGAAATAAAGATCTCTTGTGTTGTGGATCCTGCCTTTCATAAAAGCTCTGAATCTGCCCTAGGTTATCTTTTTTGCCCAATTTCCACGGAGAGGCGGATGCTCATCCGTTTCTAACTAACAGCTGCAGATAGGCCTTTCGAAATTCTAGGACACTTTTCATATTAAACGTCGTATGACAATCGGATAATTTCTAGTAAATTCATTCACCCTTTCCTTACTTTGCAAGATCCTTGCATTTTCTGAGAGGGCTACTGCAGAGTCTAAAGTGAGATTCGAACGTCAGACACTGTTTCGGGGCTTATTTTCTTTTGTTGCAGAGGTATGGGTCAATATGCTGTTTCAACGCGTGCTCAGAATTGATATTGTTCTTTTGAACTTCAATGAGCAGTGCCTATGCTTGGTTAAAACTTTCACATCCAAGAAAGCAGAACTAGGGACCGGTCAAAATTTATCGCCACATCGGACAAGTGCAAATAGCAGTAGGACAGACATTTTTTTTTAATTTAATGATTTAATGCTTTTTTTGGGACACCACTTTTTTTACTCATAATATCCATAGGACATTTTTTTAACAAATACTTTGAACTAATTGTTTTGTTATTAACTTTCAAAAAACGAACTATTGTAACAAAAAAAAGTCTACAACATATAAACGCGGTAGAAAATACGACTATCTAACATAATTCATTGTAACTGGAATAGCTACATGTATATAAATGGTGGATCCAGAGTTTTAGGTAAAGGGGGGGGGTCAAAAATTTCTTTTTTTGTCAGGATCACCGGTGACGATCACGAAGTGTTCCGAATTTGCTAGAGGGGGTTGCCCAAAAAATTTTTGAAATATTAAACCTCAAATCCTGCATTCTGAGGGTATCTTGAACAATTTTTCAACACTTTTTAAAAATTGCAATTTTGCAAGGGGGGCCCCCCTTGGATCCGCCACTGTATATGTATTAAAATAGAAATAGTTTTATATCAATACCTCATTTGTAAGGTCTTTAATACACTGTATGTGTTTATATAATATTTTCAAATACAAAATTTATAAGAAAACCATGATAGTACACTAACTTTTTTCTTACCAAGTTCAAATAGGACATCATTTTTTTCCAAAATCAGATTGCCATATGGTTGCAACTTTTATTTAGGCTATTTTTTGTTGCACCGGTCTTATGTGGCGATAAATTTTGACCGGTCCCTAACTACTCGGCTTTTTCAGCTCCACAACAAGACAGCGTCGGATGCAGAACGAGGAATTGCTTCTTGAAAAATTTGCCGGAATTGTAGTTATACTCGACTAAAATTAGTTCTATTCACCAGGTGGAGCTTAAAATTTGGTTAGATATCACTAGAAATATAGCACAATAACTCGGTTAAAATTTTTAGCTCGAAGCGAGTAGCTTGAGAAAAAAGTAATGGTAAAAATTTCAACCAATGAAACTATAATTTTAGAATCCGATCGGTCAAAATTCCATACAGATTCTTCCTACTGGTGACTTCGAGATTTTTCTTCGGTTTTACTAGAAAGGCTGAGGTGTTCCGATTGACTAATATGTATCCTTCAAAGGAAGCTGGTATATTTTGTTTGGATTTCTACGCTCTAAAACTTTTAGTTTCCAATTAGTATTCAATACAAAACAAAATCCACGAAAAATCATAACTAACTTCAGCTTTAAAAAAAATGAAGGATAACGACAAGGCAAGAAAACATGACATATGTAATAAAGAAAATAACACGTTCAAAACAAAAGTGAATTTGCAACCCGGAGACTACTTAAAACATTTGACAAGGACAAGATGAACCAGTAGGAGAAGCGCGCTCTGCTTTACTAGAAACACCCACCGAGTTGTTTACACAAAGGCAATGATTCATTGTACAAATTCTTCACACTTACCACAGCGAAAATAATAAAGGCGCCAATATATAGCTGATACCATTTCCCAGAATCCACTGCGGTAACGACATCATAAGATCTAATTTCACTTTGGTATACCACAGAAATCACAGCTATGATGAGAAAGACAACGGCATATGTGCAATACAAATATGCTACACACCAAAACTTCGACAACGTTTCTTTCTTCTTATCTAAAAGCGAAAGTAAAATTGAAAGTAAAGTGATAGTAAAAAAAAAAACAAAAAAAAAAAAAACAACAATATGTTAAATTGGTTGTGAGAATGTTGACAATACAGACAGAATTTTTTTTTTATACTAGCACTCACAACCTCCCTGTCTCCTTCCCTTACTTACCGCTACAAAAAGACCATTCTTAATCTTAAGAAATAATTCTAGTCTAACGGAAAACGTAGTGGGAAATCATTTATTTTTCCTGATTTTGCCAGATTCTTGAATTTTCATAAGTGGGAAGTCTGCAGCGAGTGTCTTGAGTGAGTTTCGGAAGTCAGACGCTTTTCAGAACTTGTGGCATATACATATATTACAGTTGAACCGGTTCAGAGCACATGCATTTGTTTCAAAATTTGTTGCTTGTATTGATTATTTATCACACTTTAACACCGGAAGTTGCTAGCCTAAATGTATATCAGTCCGGTGCTTATTACAGAAGCTCGTTTCTTTAATACAATGTAAACTCATTACACGTTTCATGATTTTGGCAGACAATGTTGAAAAAATGAAATATTTCTTGCATTTCTATGATAGCATTAAAACGTATATGCCACTACTTGTCACTTGTACTTAAGTACATGTACATACAAAAATACCGAATAAAAGAAACGAATTCGGAGTGGTAGGACAATTGATGCCATTCAGTTGTCATTTAGCCTTCTGACAAGTCAATTAAATTGTCTGAAAAGTTTACTTAGTTACCTGACAAGGAAACTTAACTATCTGACAAGTAGATTAAGTTTGCATGACAAGTGCACTTAGTTATTTGTCAAAAACACCCCATTTTTCTACCAATCCATTGAAAAAATTCTGAGCAAATGAAGTGATTCAGAGATCAAATGATGTTCTTTTCAAATAGAAAAAACATCCTTGAGTGAAACTGTACAGTCAGATCAGTGGGGTTTTGACATGCATGTTTCAGATTTTTCCCGTTTTGGCCGATTCTTACAAATACTTACACTTGAAGCTGTTCTGTAAACCCCAACAGAACAGTTACCACTGACTGTCATATTCATACTGAAGATAAGACGCAACAAAATAAGGCACCGACCATTTTATTAGCGGGGATCTTTAGGGGGGAATTTAAAAGTTTCAAATTTTGAGAAAAAAAGTGTTTTTTTACGGTGGTACATTTAGAACACATACTATTTTACATTTTCCACTTACTAGTATTATGTCGTGCGCTCGACTAATTTACGGGAAATTTAAAATATTGTTCGTCCTAAATGTACCACCGTAGCTTTTAATCTTCCATTAAATATATTCTTAACAGGGCAGATCAAATAAAAATATTGATTTCGGTTGATGTTCAAATTGCGTTTCGGCGAAAACAAATCCTTGTCAAACGTTCGATCCCAGCCCCCTTCAGTTTAAAAAGGTAAGTGTCAAAATCAGCATCCAAACAGAGTGGTGAAAGCTGTATCACCTCCAATGTGTTCCTGTGGTGAAGCAGAACAGGAGACAACCCACTTTTTACAGACAAGCGAGAACCATCAGGAGTTGAGACAATAGATCATGGCCATTATCAACAACAATCCAGGAAAAGCTATACCGAACAGAGGATAGCCTACAGGAGAACACCAGATTCGTAGAAGAAGCAGAAATCGAAGTGAGAAAGTGTATGACAAGAACAAGAAGAACGAAAAATCAACATTGGTGGTCCTCAGTGTACAGTCAATCTTATTTAGTACTTCCCTATTTTGGATAATTTGATGAATTTCTTGTAAAATTTGTCATAAATCTAATTAATAACATTCCAATCATAATTATGATATACAAATGTACATGTATATTGCAAAATTCGATATGCTGTACTTAAATGAACAAATGACCCCCTCGCCCCCTTTCAACACCCTCTTACAACACGTATTCTCCTAAAACCATCATACATGTATATCAATACTTTTAGTACTATGTATTCATCATTTGATATGTTCCAGTAAAAACCATAGACTGAATGCATGTAGTAGATATGCGTACATATTGGACTGTTCAATATTTTATCAAATCACTTGGCCGGTGCAATTGTATACTAAGCGCATATTTTTTTCTTTTATATCCTCTTAAGGCTGGGCATGATCCTTTTGAATTGAAAAAAAAGAAACCACATCAACAAAAATTATACGAAAAGAAAATTATTCAAGTTCAGTGGTCCTTTTCACAAAAAAAATCGTAAGTGTATAATTAGTCGTAAGTTATGACGTCATAGTAAATAAAAGTATTGTGGCATCACAAAATACGACTAATTTTACTCTTACGAGTTTTTGTGAAAAGGGCCACAGTACATCTGAAGGTAAGAAGCCTAACACAGCTGCTTTTCCATATACTTTAGGTACAGTTCAGATATTCAAAGAATCATATGAAGAATACAGTTGGACAAATAGATTTTTCTGCTTTGACAGTTGTAACTTGGCCTGTAGATTTTTCGGTGATGGATCTGTTGGGTAGATAAATATTTTGAAGAGGAAATATAAACTTCATCGGCCTAGTACTTCGATGAATATTGAACAGTCCCAAGGATACAGATACATTTAAAAAATATGTACTTGTAGGCAACAATGGTTATTTATAGATTCGAGGGGATTACTAGATTACTACATTGGAAATAGTTAAATTTTAGATTTCAACCCAGCTCGTGGGTTAACCTAAATCTAATAGAGAGTGGAGAAATCTTGTAATTCCCAAGAGCATTAGAGAATCTGTTTCTCCTATGAAATCTGCAGAAAACTTGGAACTGTAAAATGGCGGGAAAACTCTCGCAGAAATACAATAACCGTACGGTGGTTAAAAAGTCTGTGCATATTTAAATACCGGCTTAGAATGGGAGAAAATGGTATACAACAAGTGATGTACATGAATGTTAATTGGACCAGCAGATCGATCTTGTGATCCTTCACTTAAAATTCTTTTTTTCTGTTTTCGGCAAAAATTCGAATAACATTGTGATGCGCCTTGTGGTTAATAGAGAAACTCGTTTTTTTTTTGTTTGAAAATTCTAACCCTATTTATTAATTATCCTACATGACTTTGTGGAATGGTTACTAAATAGGGTCGGATCCAGAAATTCAAAAACGGGTTAATCAACACTAGTATGTGGTCATTTCGGTTTCATTTTGTACAAAAATAACCAAATTTCTCCCAAAGAAAGGAGATTCCAAACTCTTGACCCTCACCTTACATCAGTAATGAAAACAGTTCACAATGGTAACGGATGTATTCGGTACTACTTGTACATGTGATTATTAACCAACTACCTAAAATACGTTAAAATTTGTCAAAAACTGACCATTTGATATGAATTCAAACCGAGCATCTATACGGGGTCAATACGGATCAAATCAGGGCCAATACGGCATCATAACTTCCGGTCGTTTGAAACCGCCATTTCGAATAAGATATTCTCACTTCATTATCCTGCTGGATTATTTATGAGTATGTACTTTAACATGCATATAATTAACCAAACAAATAAGAAAGTTAGAATAAGGTAAGAAAACTTTATTTTGATTTGGCATGTTAATCGAACACAATCACAAGCTCTAAGGAGCTTAAACAGACCAAATATGAAAACATACATCATGTAACATAAACTAGAATCAAAGGATGTGCACATAGAAAACCAAAAAAAAAAAAAAAAAGGAATCCAACATAATTATGATACGAACACCAATAATTTATTACACCTGGCAAGCCTATTGTAATGTCTAAAACAAAAGTGCATATAACTTCATTTGCACATTTGTTTATCTAAAAAGTGCTTTCAGAATTGTGTTATTTCAGGAATATTGATCACCAGGAATATAAGCTGCAGAAACACACAAAAGTCTTCCATTTTATACAAAAAGGATACTTAAGACTGATTAATGCAAATTAACCTACATGGTTTTTGCTAAGACATAAAAACAACTGTTCTACAAATCATCTAGTTGAATTGGCTAATAAAATTGCCAATAAATATGTAATTTCATATTGGCCTTGTTATAGGTTTTGGTCGATTATATTGGCCTCGACAGCCGTATTGGTCCTCGGCGATGCCTCGAGGCCATTACGACCGTCTCGACCAATATGACAGACCTCAAACCTATATTAGGGTCAATATGAAATTACATATTTATTAACATATAATACTGACTGAATGGTTTCCATCAGCTTTACTTTTAGCATTTCTATCTTAAAACACTCAACAAAAGTGTTCTTACCGTTCGCCATTGCTATCTTAGGGGTATTGGCTACATGTAACACAAAGCCAAAGATATTGAAATGTGTACCTTAGTTATACCAAAATAAACTATCACCGCATTTAAATCTCCTTTTATACTTACTAGTTCTGTTCAATATAATAAATAGATCAATAGGAATGACCACCCATCCGTGTAATATTGAAAAGGGAATTAAGCAATACAACAAATCATTATTACCGTTATTTATGTATTTAATGTCCTGTAACATCATTTAAAAAAAAATTAAAAAGGTAATTTCGCAATATAACGATTTCAAATTGAATGTATCAATATATTCTTGACTTGACCCTTATTTAAAAAAAAAAAAAAAAAAACGTTACAAAGGGATTTTTTTTGCAACATTACGTTTAAAATATCAACTATCAAGTTAACATTTTATTTTCCTTATATCGATTTATTTGGTAAGACTTTGATTGAATTAAAATTATTTTACAAGTTTTCATTTTGAATTTGTGATTTTTTTATCCTCAGTCTTTTAACTACATGAATTTCAAAATTGATGGTATTGTATTAAAACGTTCATAATACATGTAGGTTATAACGAGAATGGATATGGTGATTATTTCAAAGACACAACAACCCTACTAGGATGACAAATGTCAGCTCAAGGCCATCCAAGGGTCTTCAATGGACGACGCGGAAACTTTCACACCACAGTGCAGGCTGTAGCTGGCCCCAAAACTCCTACCTATGGCAGTGTCTGAATTTTATATGGATTTGTCTCTTTAAGAATAAAAAAATAAAAAAATATAAACACACACACACATACACACCGATCTGACATTATGGGCACATACATTATAGTTTATAGTCTGTTGAGACGAATTGTCAGTTTCTGTGTCTTAAAAATGTTAGAGGATGGAAAAAAAAAACAAGTTCAAAGTTATAGCAAATGATGGGGGAGTGAATTATCTCCCTTTTGATATTTTTATACATTTACCTCGAATCACTGACACTAAAAAAAGTGAACAAATGCTTGTTTGTTCGTTTGTTTGTTTGTTTGTTTGTTTGTTTTTTTTTTACAGTCTTTGTCCCAGTATCAATCATATGTATTTGTACACGTACACGTACAATCATGTATATCATGTTCCCAATGTACTGAATCCATCCTGATACCTGTATAACTACCACGTATTTTGATCAACCATTTGATTTTAGGGGGAAAAGGGGGGCTATGATAACAAGTACTGTCTTTCAAAAAAGATAGCCGACGCAGTAAAATTTGTTCGTTTTACTTATAATTTTCATCAGGAAATAATGCAATGCACGCAATTTCAATTTTTCTTTTTTTTTTCTTTTTCGAACCACACTAAGTTATCAGTATTTGGCCAATCTGGAAACAGAATTTTGATCAGGTGACTTGCTATTCCATGGAAGAAAGTCTTTAAGGTCAAAGGGTAAAAAACGAAACTATGCCGACTGTGTCGCTAAAATATTTTAATTTACGATCCTGCCATTTTATTTTGAGAAAACATTTAATGAATAGGTCCCGCTTTTCTTTTAAAATATATAAAAAAAAAGATTAGGACAATAATCAATCCTGCCTTTCTATTTAATTCTTATGGGCTGTCCTGACTTTTTTTCTTGAAAATTTAAATCCTTCCTTTGTTATCTCAAATTTGATCTACCCCCCCTCCAAACCCCAATAAAAATCAAATGGTAGTTCCCTTATATGTACATATTTGTGTTTGTGTTTCTCTTCGATGATGACTAGACTAATTCACAGTAGCCAATTAGTGTAATGATATTGTTAATCATAAAGGCATAGCTAGATTCATATTAGTTATTTTAAAACATACAATGTAAACAATAAAGCATTTTAATGCATGCATAATTGAGTATCGACCAATATATAACTGAGATACTATATTGTATATGAACCTTCATGTATGAAGGGTAAAAACAAAATTACTTATCAGATAATATTTAGGCAAAAGGCGAAAGGAAATTCCGTACAACAAATTGTTATATCAGCGGTATAAAATGTTCCGCATGGCGCAGCCATGTACGACCGCAGAGGTCGAACCCTGAAAGTTGGGGGCAAGTAAGGACACATCATTCAAACATGGCACAGTTTTTAATTTTGATTACGATGGGACAACTTGACCAGAATCGAAAGTGCTGTCACTTTTTGGACCTTATGGTTCCAGTCAAAACCTGCAAGAATCAACCTTCCTGTGGGCATATGGTACCTTGAGGTACATTTCCAAAGCGATCTGTTTTCTTTCACTCAAGTTATTATTATCCAAAAATTAGAAAAAAAAACTAGTTTCTGGTTCCTCAGTGGCCCCATATTCTTCTTTGGCTCAAGTCACAACACAAAAAATAAATCCTAATATTTTATTATATATATATATATTGTCTTATTGCACCTTGTAGCTAAATGTAGTATTCAAGTTATTATACGGACATAAATAAAATGCTTTTTAGGCCCCTTTTGTCCCCCCTTATTTCCTTCAAAGTTCTTAACCCCCAAAATTAATTCTGAATTCCTTCAGTTTTATTGCACATTGTATTACGTCAAAAATATTCATTCACTGATAGTCAAGTTATTGTCTGGACATCAGGAAAATGCATTTTTGAGGCCCCCTTTTTAACCCCTAATTTCTGAAATGTTCATGTCTTTACTCCCAAAACTAATCCAAGTCTAACCATTGTGGTATACAACACATGTATTCATAGACATTCCCACAATAAAAAAGTAAGGAGAGCCAGATAATGACAATTCAAAGAACAAGGATAACTCCAATTCACATTGAGAGATATTACCCACAGTGACTGTTAGTTCATTTTACATTTCTGGTTATTGACTTTGAATTTCTTAGTACATGTAATAACAAAGATACATATATACTGTAGATATTACTTTTAAAAAAACTACAAAATCAATCCTTTTGTGGTAAATTACGGGGTTATCTTGAAGTATAACCAGAAAATATATCTATTAACATTTTTTTTTCAAGTTCTATTGTTCAAACGTCGTGAAAATGTTTGTTTTTTTTTCTAAACCGATTGAGCCATAGCCCCAAAATCAATGCCATGCTTCCTTTCGTAAAATGACACTTTGTGCTACAAATTTTTAAATGTCCATTCACAATTTATCAAGTTATTATCCGCGGCACATCATGCAAATGCGTTTAAGGCCGCTTGTTAGACCCCCTTCTTCCTAAAGTGCCAATTTCTTAATAGATCCATAAACATTTATTTAAATTATTGTCGAAACGTCGTGAAGATGCCTGGTTCTGGCCCCTTTTTTGTCCCGATCCCTTAAAGACAAGCGCAAAATCATATCCAAAACTTACTTCTATGGATTGAAATCTTGTGATATCTTAAAAAATTAATACTCAAGTCATTGAACGGGCATGAAATGTCTATACGGACGACGACAGCACGATACAACCGCATTTTTTGCGGTGAAATAATTTAGTAATCGTTAAAATCAACAGAGAAATATATCAATTTTAAATAAACATCTAATTTAGCCATTTCATGCTCCTTTTTGTGTGACGGCAGAGACCAGTGACCCCAATTTCAATAGCAATCTTCCTTTAGCAGCTTGTAACAAATGGATGTATCAAAATTTCATGACATTTGGTTCTTTACAACTAAAGTTATCGCATATCGCACGGAAACCAAAAAAGTTTAAAACGACGACAACGACAACGACGACAACGATGACGACAACATCCTTACAATACGGCTTCAAAAATTGCAGTCGTACAAAAAAGTATAAAAAAGTTGGAAACCCCGCAATGCATGTCCTGAATTGTTACAGGCGTTTCCAAAATGAAAGAGAGGGGTGGGAGAGGTCATCATGATTTGGCTCAGAGAAAACACCCAAGAACTTCTCTTTTTTCTGTCTACATATGCTATATTTGTTTACGTGATATCTATTCTTTTCTTAGAAATCCATGCAGTAATCTCCCATTCAAATCACGAAACTGAAATACTATGACCCATGCAAAATACACAATCTATTATATATCATTTTTTTATCGTTTGGCTAGATCCTTCAATCTCAGTTTCCGCTATATAGATGACGTATTATCTTTAAACAATCCTAATTTCGGGCATTTGACACATCGCATCTACCCAAAAGAACTTGAGATAAAGGATACTACAGACACTGTGAAGTCAGCCTCATATCTTGACCTACAATTAGACATCGATGGTAAGGGAAAACTATTGACCAAACTTTACGACAAACGTGATGACTTTTCATTCAGAATTGTAAACTTTCCTTTCATCAGTGGCAACATTCCTTCGGCTCCTGCGTATGGAGTATTCATATCACAACTCATACGTTATGCCGGAGCTTGCCGAAACTACGCAGACTTTTTGTATCGCGCTAGAACTCTAACAAATACGCTTCTGGAACAGGGTTATGTTGCTACAAGATTGAAGTCATCACTACAGAAGTTTTATGGTTGTCGTCATGAACTCGTGGATCGTTATGATGTATCCATCAGCACCATGAAAACTGATTTATTCAACGGGTCATAGTTTACCTTTCCTCGTTTGTCTACCCCGGACTTGACTTTTTATGAGCAACTCGGCGGATGTTTCTAGAAAAGCAGGGACGCTTGCCCTGCCGGTGCACCTTGTCCATGCTCCCAGTTTTTAGTGGAGTCCGAGTTCCGCATTTACTTTTGTTACTTTGTATGTATGATTTTAGTTACTTTATGTTCTTTGTTGTGTATGTCTGTTTTCCGTGTCTGGTCTTTGTCCCTGCATTACATTCTTTTGATTACCGCTATAACCTTGGTTCCCTTGATTACTCTTATCCCTTAAGCGCAGCGATAAAACGATAGACTAAAACTAGTTACATATTTTGTACATTTATCTGTTTCATTTACGGTGTATCTATCTGCGCCATGAAAACTGATTTGTTCAATGTGTCATAGTTTTCCTTTCCTCGTTTGTCTACCCCGGACTCGAGCAACTTGACGGATGTTTCTAGAAAAGCAGAGGACGTTTACCGTACCGGTGCACCTGGTTCATGCTCCCAGTTGTTAGTGCAGTCCGAGTTGCTCATTTGCTTTTGTTACTTTGTACGTATGGTTTTAGTTACCTTATGTTCTCTGTTGTGTATGTCGGTTTTCCATGTCTAGTCTTTGTCCCTTTGATCACATTCTTCTGATTACCGCTATAACATTGGTTCCCTTGATTACTGCTTCTAAATTGAACACATTAACAGAAAATTTGGTGTGTTTTTTTACATGAATCACATCCTTTCTGACTTTTATAATAGACTTCTAGTTAAAGCAAACAACATAAAAAACCTTAATTTGGTGCGATATTGATTTATAATTTTATTTATATTCTTTTTATATGAAATTACATGTACAGTCATGTATTCTACACATAGTCACACACCATTTATATGATTTTGTACATTTGTAACAATACACACACTTTCGAATCTGTAAATTAACATATTGACCCATATATTTTATGAATAGAAAGGAAAATTAGCAAATTATATGTTAGAAATATTGAAATGCTATTATTATAATTTAAAACAAAAGATATTATAAATATTTTTATTGAAATGAAATTTACGATAGACCAATTCATTAAACTTTAAAGATAATAAGATATAATTAAGGAAATTTGATAATTTCCAATAAGCTGGAAACTGGGTGAGCATGATTAAGAGCACAGTATGAAAATACATTGTGTCTTCTACAACACTACAAAGTTTCAAGAAAATCAATGAAGTAGGGTAACCAGAACTCTGATGAGTTGCGAACATAATAAACACCGATAAACAAGGGTATTAATATCATGACCAGAAAAATATCTTGAATAACTGAATGAAATAAAACATAGTTTTTTTTTTAACACGAAATACAAAGTTTCAAGAAATTCTATCAAGTAATATGGGAGGATATTGCAGCACACATGACAATAGAAATATTACAATAAAGTCCATTTAAGTCCAAGAGTTCATTTTGTAGAAATTTTACGTACTGGAATTCCTGATTATTTACAATTTAACGTTGAGGTGCAGTACTTCAAAAAGTTTCATTCTAGTAACAGCAAAATATAATTTGTAACAAACTAGATTTAGCTACCTGTAATTTACCTATCTGTTTAATTAGTATTACTGTTTAGATATGCATGCACTTTGTTGTGATAACTACTTGTAGCTTTTCCTCGAATGCCAACAACATTTTACCTGTAAATTGTCCGTAGATCAAAAGTTGTTGGCATTCGATGAATAAACCGATAAATATTCATGCAAAAAGCAGTGTCTAAAATATGTATACCAGTTTGTACCAAGGCAAAAATAAGCCATTCGGAATGACCTCGCGTTTTTATCAATTAAGGACATTGAACGAAGTTAATACGTTATATATGAACCTGTTTAGATTATATTCACCGAGGACGTAGTCCGAGGTCAGTGTAATTTAACAGGACCATATAAAACGTATTGGCTGAGTGAAACTCCTCAGTTTATTATGTAGATAATGTATTTTGGATATGGATTTGGGTATTCTGCTTCGTCTGTGACGCTTCCGCCATGATTAGCTGAGAGTAATTACGGAAGGAACAGAACGGTTTATATCCGGATCTAAATTTAGAAGTAGAGCGTCAATTTACATAATTATAAATATATATATAGCGTCAATATATTTAAAAAAAGCCACATGGAATATTCTTTTCATCACGTGATCATAATAACCAATGAACAAAGGAGACTGTTAAACCATTTGTAATATATATGTTTATCCAATCAGATATTTTTGATAGAGGCTGTTTGCTATTTCCGATGCTATAACTTCGTTTACCTTATTTCCAATCAGCCAAAAAATAAAAACACCGTCTCGTTTTAAGTATGTGTGAATAAAATCTTTCCGTTTTTCAGATGTATTGTCAGGACTGCCAATTTCATGAACATTCTGAAACTTTGCAGATTCAAGGTATTTTTCGACACAATTTTCGCCTCGGTAAGGAAAAATAGTGAAAACGATACTATAAAGAAAGTAGATGGCGTTTACAACAGTCATGATAAACAAAATTGTCCAATCTAGAAGAAAACAGACTTCATTGAAGCGATTGAAGGGCAGAGAACATTGAACGGTCCAGGATTGAACATTTGTCATTTGTCTAATATCAAAGTCACAAAAAGTAACAGCCGGGAAACGCTGGTCATCCGACATCGATCCTCCATTTATCATCCGGGGAAAGTAATCAAATCCCATATTCATGAAATCAACATCCAAGAATAAATCAACCAATAAAAATTGCCCACATGATGAAGCAAAGTATAGCAAGCTGGTAAACAGAAATATAAATACTAAATAATTTCCCCGATGTAAACCAACACTCTCCAATTCTTCTTTTACACGACCAACTGAACTATATCTACTTTGAACGCAATTTTGCAACCTGAAGTATTTTTCCAAGTACAGAGCAGTTTTCTCTATTGCTTCCGATCTCACATCTCCGCCATAGAAAGTAGCCTCTTCAACCATGCGCAAGAGCTTCATTAAGTTCACGGATGAGTAGCCACTGAACGCCAACCAAAATATTCGAGGAAAATAAAAGGCCGCTGCTTGAAAAAGAAAAATTAACTGCGTCCATTGGTAATACGGAATCTCCCTATCTGTTGCGTAATGGTCAGTTGTAGGAAGGCTTTCGTTAAAGGTCACGATGTATGTGTTCCGAATCCAACAGTAGTTTTCTATGTATTTGACTTGAACACTGGTAAATTGGGCTGGACACCAGCATTGAATAACAGGAAATGGTATCACATTATCGAGTAAAATATAAACAAAGAAAACCGTACATCCTAGTCTGTTTAGCAGAAATATCTTAGGGTCATCAGATATTCCTATCTTGATAATCAGTTTATGTGCTCCAGGATCGTACTTCAGTATTCTAAAAATGAGAGAGAAGTGCTAAAGAAATGATAGACGATAATGGCTTGATGAAGTTAATAAGACTTTTTCGATTTTGATATCTTAGATACAGAGGCTTATTTCTGTCATCGACAAGTTGAGCTGTCAAGATAATTATGTCAATATTTCGACTATCACGACAAGTCAACTTAAAAATCTCGAAAAGTCGACTTAACGATATTTTATGTCGACTTAACACGTGTCGAGATACAATAGTTTCTCACTACTGTCGTCGTGAAATCAGGTTGTATTTCAGGTTGTAATCAAAAGTATTTCAACGACGGCAGTAGTGAGAGGATAAGCCGACTTGTTCCTATAATCATAAGTCGGCTTATCCTCTTACTACTGCCGTCGTTGAAATACTTTTGATGACACTTCCTGATACATATGTTGACTTGTCGATATAATTGTCGGAACAAGTCGACTCATCCTTTCTGAAAGCTGAAGAAAAACATAATAACCCACGTAGTCCATGGGCTGGGCGGTTCCACCGTGCATTCCCCACTTGTCAACTTTATGGCGATTTTTAGGTACCTTCATACCTCCCATTACCGAAACAATTTGTCGCCAAGGAATATTCTCGGATTTTTTTTAAGTACATTTATAAGCCTATATTTTATCCCACTGGGTCAAAAAGCCAAGATTTTTGTGACTCAATTGTTTGAGAGTCTAAGACTTCCTTGGACAGCATGTGTAAACAAACTAAACAAATTAAGGTATCATCGTGTAGCCCAATGTCTTAACGTACTATGGTACCAAAAATGCTGCGATAACACTTAGGGTCCTGATGTAAAATGAAAAAAAAAATGTACCCCAAACCACTGAAAAATCGCTTAAATTGACATATTTTTCAATGTCTAAACCCCAAGAGTATTTATGCTTCAGTAAAATAAATGCTTTTGTGATATTTTCTGTTTAGAATTATCTATTATCACAATTTATACTTCTTGGGTTCTTTCGATAAATATTGGCGATTTCGTAGTCAGAATTCATCAAAACAAAACAAAAAAAACAAAAACAAAAACAAAAAACAAAAAACAAAAAACAAAAAAAAACAAAAAACAAAAACAAAACAAAAACAACAAAAAATGGAATTTTTACCCGATACCCTGCCTTCATTTTACCATTAGTTTTAAGGTCTTGTCAATGTCAAAAGAAACTTTAACATCCGTAGGAAAGATTACTAGAATAATCAGATGGAAGCTTTTAGAAGCTAACAATCTTGGCTTAGTTTCAGAAAATGGTATTCAATAAATACATGTATGCCTCAACGTACCGTAAAGTATACAAAGTATACATGCTACTTAAAGCTGTCTGTGTTTCATGTTCATTTTGAAAAAAAATCGTAAAATCAGCGCATCATGAAAAAAAAACATTCGGCAAATTATTGAAAACCCTGCAGTGTTTTTAGTAAAACATGTACAACATGCGTTTCACAAGAAAAATATCAATTTAATAAAGTCATCTACATACCGCATTTAATCTACTTTTTACTAAATTGTAGGCTCAACTTACCCTCCCATTCTAAACAAATAATTGGAAAGAACTACCAATTATAGTGTTTGTTTCGGCTTTTTTGAATTGTTATAAATCCTTTCTGTAAACCCCTATAAAGTCACAAACTTAAAGTTTCATAAAACATTAATTTCTTTTATCTAAGACATTGTACATGTATTGATATCACAAGTCTTTATTATCAAGTTGTTCGACTTTATACAGAATTGAGTATCTACCTGTAAAAACTATATCATGCCCAATTTCTGATAAAAACTCTAAATATAGCATGTTGCAAGAACATACATTGTACATCTTAGTGTATTAAGCAATATGAACATTGATGAAAATGAATACTATGGACATAAACAACTACTAGATTTTGTTTTAGTTTTTGTTTTTGTTATACCCCAACCTATTTTGAAAGGGGGTATACGGTGACAGGGATGTCCGTCTTTCCTTCTATCTTTAATTCGCAAAGGGCTACATGTCTCTTATCCGTTACCTTCACCAGACTACATTCCGCGAACAAAAAACGTCACTTTAAGGGCGTCATCTTTAAACAGCAGTTTATCTACTTTTCACTAACTTGTAGACTTAACTTACCCTCCAATTCAAACAAATAATTATCAAGAACTACCAATTAATATAGTATTTGTTTTGCCTTTTTTAATTTTTGTAAATTCTTTCTGTTAACTCTTATAAAGCCACAAGAGTATATTTGGAGTTGAATGAAATTTTTACAGAAAATTTATAGCATGCAAAAAAAGCCATATATTATTCCCATTGTACACGTTCCATCCAAATCGATTTGAAGGTCTAAAAGTGCATGTTATCAAATGGGAGAATGTGGGTACATATGCATATGTATGCATGTACCCACATACATATGTATTCAGTGAATATTGCTCACAGTTTTATAATATCCGTGAAATGTTTATTAGGGGTAGATGGTATTAATATTGATTCGCTTCTTGGGATTTTAAATAGAAACTGACACACTACAAATGTATTAAATTAAAAAAAAACAGTTATCGACATTGCACGGGTTTTGTCCTTATTGTATAATTTATGATGTACTGTAGTTCTCAATTACGCATGAAAAGAATTGGGAATGATACTACATACGATGAGGGCAAAACTTTTTGTAGGTTAAAACTGGTCTGGAGTTGGTATGTCAGTTAACTGCTAGTAGTCCTTTCTTAGTGCAATTGTGTAACGTATAATCAGTTTCTTTATTTCTGTTTTAACAAGGGATTTAGACTTGTTTTAACTGATTTTTAGGTTGTGGGTTTTGATTAACCTTAAATACTTTAACCCCGCCTCATTTCTTGTGCCTGCACCAAGTTACGAATTTCTGGCCTCTGTTCATGTACAATGTATTGTTTTATTTTCACTTTCAAGTTCACTTCTACATGTATGTGTTTGAGTTTATGGGGGAAACTACATAATTTTGTATTTCGCTGTACCTATGTATAACTTTGTTTTGGGACCATCTACAGCCTGTCCTCTGGTGTGAATGTTTCCTCGTCATTCATTGAAGACCCACGGGTAGCCTTGAGCTGACTTTTTTTAAATCCTGTTGGGTTGATATACATGTATTCACCATTCTCGATATATGACATAACCCATCACCTTGACAGTGTAATGGCACTATTTGTATCATCAGAATGAAGGAGTAAAGATAAGAACTTCCATATAAGTTGGGTACAATGAGCTGTAATGTCAGTGAAATGAACACATAAGGGGAGGATACAGTGTAGATGAATATGAAAACCTTAATTTTCTAAAATTTTAGTGAAATTCATTGTATGATGCAGATATACAATTAATTTTTAACAGGACTAACGTGTTAATGATTGCAAACTTTTCGTTAATTGCAAACGTAGGACTAACAAAGTATTGATAGAGGTTGACTGGTTAAGCTTTTTTTCAAACTTGGTGCCACCAGAAGTGTAGCATCCTAACAAATACTGAAATCGCCTTAGACACACTTGGTTATACTAAACAAAAGCTTCTAATAACTTTTATTTAAACAGTGAGTATCTGCAATTTAAAAATAAATTTTGAAAAATTACATCAAGTTTTAAATAAGGTACAGTTTTAAAAGAATGCTGTAGCCATTTTGGATAATTTCATTAATTTACGGAATCAAAAATAGCCGAAACGAAACTTTAATTGTTATCATGATAACTTAAGTTTTAAGGGACTAATATGATCTTTTATTCATTTACCCAAACCCTTTCCACAATGAACAAGCCCCGTGCAGGTCCGGGTGTTAAAAGAATAGGCCTGCAGCAGCGCAAAGCTTGTCGTAAAAGGCGACTAAATAGTGCTCAGAAACCTAACCGAGGCTAGGCGCTCTGCCCACAGAGCAACTGGGATGTGTGCCCCAGGTGGTGGAATGGGTTACCCCTGGCGTGTTACATGCTGGGGTTGTCAGGCTATAAAACGGAAAACCTGACCGCAAACCATAGTGGTGCACCGTGTTGGGAAAGATGGCACGTTCCTTGCACGTTAAAGAACCCTGCTGTGGTATTCGAAAGGAGTAGGAACCTTTGGCCTCCGCCACAGGATGCTAAATTGCCCAACCCTTCCTATCCCTCCCTTTTTCCAGTGGCAGTCAAAATTTATCGATCCCATTATCCCTGTGTCCCATCCCTTTTTTCATTTCATCATCATTTCATGTTCATTTTATCATCCATTTCATGTTCACGCCTGAATATAGCTGAAATATTGCTGCTCGGGCGTTAAACCCCAATTATCAATCAATCAATACAATTTACAATATAGACCCGACAATATTAATTGGAAGGCCGGGTCTTATATCCTACGAAAAGTGTACAAAATGTACACGATCGTTCACTGTGGTGTACCCAGAGGGTTTGCGATTTGAATCCCTTTTTGTTGGGAATTTTATGACGTTCGTGAAAAATTTTGGCAAATATGAGCAAACAATTATAGTCCGATCCCCTTCCCGTGCGCCTTATAAATACATTGTATTACATACATCTTTCATGTAACTGTAAGGCCAAATAATTCCGTTTAAGATATTTTTAAAGGTTATGGATTTGATATAAATATCATTTTATCAAACATAATTTATTTACCCTTCAAGACAAACCCGTACAAGGTTCAGGCAGCTACAATGTTATCAATGTTAAGACATCCAGTAAACGATCATTTATGTATACAGATCTGTTCATGTACATGTACATAATAATATATTACTGCAATGTAAATTTAGAACCAAAATGTAACACGTGAAACTTAAAAAAAGACAATTCATAAATAGTATTAGAACTGAAGAAAAACCTCGGATACTTCTCTGTCTAGATACATGTATAAATTGTACGAATATGTTTACCAGTTTCATAAATGAAGCGATCGAGCACCCACTTTATTTGATGTGGTCTGTAATTTACAAAAAAAATATAAATATTTTAAAACAGATCCCATGTCTGGCGTGAAACGTGCGTATTACACACCTGTTGCAATGCGCTGCTATGTGCAGTCAAACGTGACACATGTGTGCTTAAAAATATTTACCCTAGGAAACATTTATATTTAAAGTGACTCTTCGTGTGCAGATTCAGACACCTTGAAAAGGAAAGATGCCAATCGGGGTTCTTCAGAAAAAGGGGGTGCTAGGACATTATTTGCCATTTTGTTTGGTCAATGTTTGGAAACGACATTTTTTTTCAATAAAATGGAGGGATGCCAAACCTCGCCACTTCTCTTGGAAGGTAGGCAGGCAGATATACTATAAATATAAGGTGTACACAAATTAACTAAAACAGAACCAGGATTCGAAGTGTAATTAAGATAAGAAGATCATAATACTAGGTCAACAACTAAACAAGACAATAGACAAATACAATAAAGAACATAAAATAACCCAAAATAGCACGCATAAGGAAGCAACAGTAAATGGGCCACCCAGACTCCCTTAAAAAGTGGGAGCAGGCATCATGGAGTTGAACAAATAAGGTAAGCGTTGAATTGAAATGAACTAGTTCGTACATGTGCATGTATATGTGTGTACGTAACATACACATGTACAAAACATTTATATTTAAAGTGACTCTTCGTGTGCAGATTCAGACACTTTGAAAAGGAAAGATGCCAATCGGGGTTCCTCAGAAAAAGGGGGTGCTAGGACATTATTTGCCATTTTGTTTGGCCAACCCTCGTCACTTCTCTTGGAAGGTAGGCTGGCAGATATACTATAAATATAAGGTGTACACAAATTAACTAAAACAGAACCAGGATTCGAAGTGTAATTAAGATAAGAAGATCATAATACTAGGTCAACAACTAAACGAGACAATAGACAAATACAATAAAGAACATATAATAACCCAAAATAGCACGCATAAAGAAGCAACAGTAAATGGGCCACCCAGATTCCATTAAAAAGGGGGAGCAGGCATCATGGAGTTGAACAAATAAGGTAAGCGTTGAATTGAAATGCACTAGTTCGTACACATGTGTATGTATTTGTGTGTACGTAACATACACATGTACAAAACAATCACATTTCTCGGCATTCCTCTAAATCAGTCTAGAACAGTCAACCTCTTCACTACGCTTTTTACTTACGTGCAACATCGCTTACATATGTAGTTTCAAGACCGTTTCAACTCACGATGAATGTACACTATGTATTTTAGCAATACAAAGGTTGCAGGCATTATGTTTCGGGTGTATATTATCTCTCAAGATATATAGATCGCTGTGTGCCCGCTTCTTGCATGCACCGGTACAAATGTGCTAGGTTTCCGGCAATCGATTGTTTCAAGTATTCGCAGATAAGATAAAATGTTAAATATAAATTTTGGCGGGTTTTCCGTTAAAATATCTCTATATAGTTAACTCATTCAAAAGGTAGGCCACGTTTTTCTTTATAATGTATTAATTCAACATCCCAATACAGCCTCTTCTAATTACTACAAGTAACCTAGAAATTTTAATATTTTTTGTGTCACAGTACGATATGAATTATTGGTCTTATTTTTAAAACAATCAGAACGAAAGTACTTCAGTTAGTTCATTTGTAAAGTGCCAGTTTTTGTAAGAATCTGGCAGTGGTTGAAACATGGTATGAAAAAATCCCGCGGTTTTGAAAGAGTAATTTTGACTTTTTGTGCTATCAAAATCAGGGAAAAGGACAGGATTTTCCATATCATTTTGCTAAACTAAGATTTAATTTCATTGAAAAGCACTGAAAACGATCATTTCAGGGGAGATAACTCTGTCAAAAACCTCAATTTTCTAACATTTATTGATGAATTTCTGAGCAAATCTAGTGATGCAGGGATCAAACTATCATGGCCTTTTCAGAAAGAGAAATCATCCTTCAAGTTGAATGAAATTATATTTTCAGATCGGTGGGATTTTGACATATATGTTTCTGATTTTTCCCATTTTGCCTGATTCTTACAAAAAAACTAATACTTAATTATTATATGTTTTTATGTAATTAAAGTTTTATTGTATAATTCTCTAGAGTATAAGCGTTTATTTTAGGAATGACTAGTATATTTTTTTTCGGTCTATGAAGAAATAACCTCAATCACGTGGTGCACACTGAATATTTTCGAGTATGCACCACGGACATTAAAGATATCAAATAAACCAAAAAACCCCAAAAAATAAAAAAATAATAATAATAAATAAATAAATAAATAAATAAAAAATTTTAAAAACAATAATAATAAATAAATCAATAAATATAAATACAGACTTCCTGATAGTTTAACATTTAAATATTGATGACCTCACAGTCACATTACAGAATTAGGTCTATGAGATGATGAACATTTTTTTAAACCAATCAGAAAGCGTGTTTCTTCTGAAATGAAATGAAATGATTTATTGTACATTCATGTTTAATATCCATTTTCCTTGATTAATGGATGATGATGCTGGTGATGCAACATCATTGATCATTAGCAATCTTATTTTTTAAATTGTCAGAACTTAAGTACACCATTTTTTATTCACATGTACATCTTTAAAGTACAACACAAATTACCGTCCCCATTCATCACAGAAAGGACGATTGCTTGTAAGTGTATTTATCACAATGGCATTAATTCTGTAGAATATTTAAAATACGAGGACGAGCAACATGAATATGTTTTTTGCTGGGATTCTACATTTGTGTATATTTAGATACGTTTTCAAGAAGTGAACATTTTGTTGCATGAGGTCTTAATATAGCAATTTAAATATGAAAATGCAATTATCTGATATACATGTAGATTAAAAATAATAATCATGTGAGCATTTCAGATTTTGTTTTCGTTTCATACTTGTATAGACACATTTCGACTTCTAAATCTTTGGTCTACACGTCTAGTATTTGAGAGGCGTTACAACAAATTTTAAACAACATCTGAAAAAATATGATTTTGTTTTTCTTTCAGAGTGTTTGTCTAGAATGGGCGGGTAAGTACAATACAGTACTTGTAGTATGGAGTACACTTATCATTTTTTGGAATATGGGATATACGGAAATGAAAATGTCGTATGGGGATTTCATTATTGGGCTTGGAATTTGGGGGGAATGGGAAATCAGTAAAAACTGATATCTTAAAAATACATACATGTAATTCAAGTTGATAATATAAATGACGTGTCAACGAAAACTGCAATTGGGTTCTATGGGGAATAGGATTTTTCCTATAGGGAATGGTGAATTTTCTGTGAGGAATTAGGAAAATTGACAAAAAAACAAAAAACAAAACGGAAACCATGACTCATTTCATAATATACAAAGTCCGATAAAATAAATGTTAAATGACTGTTATGGTTATGGAGATATTTAATATATTTTTTTTTGAGAATATACAACTGTGTGTACATAAGAAATCGTTATTTTAAAACAAAAGTTAAAACCATGACTCATTTCGTAATATACATGTACAAAGTACGATACACTCATAATGTACGTTAATACGATATCATGATTTTTATATACATTTTCACGAGTTAACTAAATTTTAACGTAGACAATGTGTTACCGTATTAAGTTGCATAGTAATACATGTACAATGTATGCATTTCAACCAATGCTGAGTATTCGATAGAAGTTGGAATGCATAAAAGGAACCAACCTTTTCATAGTCTCACCAATTAGACATCTCCGTTCGCTTCCCTCATTTTCACCCGTCCCGGTATAAAGTAAAATGTGTGTTTCTTTTTTTTTAAATTATTAGATTTTTTTTCAGAATACTGAAGTACGATGCAGAAAATGATAAACTGATATTCAAACTGGGAATTTCTGATGACCCGAAGATATTCCTATTAAACAGACTTGGATGTGTGTCTTTTTTTGTCATTATCTTAATACATTGTTTCTCCAGGAATATAATTAAGTCTTCGGTCATTCAGTGTTGGTGCCCCGCTCAATTTACCGACGACCAAGTTGACTATATCGAAAGCTACTGCTGGGTTCGGAACACTTATATCGTGAACCTCAACGAGAGTTTACCTACAAAAGGGTATTTCGAAACAGACAGAGAGATTCAGTATTATCCATGGGCACAGTTGATTTTTTTAATGCAAGCAATAGCCTTTTACTTTCCTCGAGTGTTTTGGCAGGCTTTTGGTAGCTACTCATCCCTGAATTTAATGAAGCTTCTGCGCATGGCCGAAGAGGCTACATTTAACGCCGGAGACAAAGGATCTGAAACAATAGAGAACATAGCTATATACTTAGAAAAATACTTCCGGTTGCAGAACTGTGTTCAGAGTAGATATCGCACAGTTGGTCGAGTCAAGGAGAAACTTGTTATGGCTGGATTGCATCGGGGAAATTATCTAGTGTTTATATTTCTGTTGACTGCCTTTTTATACCTTGCTTCTTCTTTTTGGCAATTTTTACTTGTCGATTTATTCTTAGATGTGGATTTTATAAATATGGGATTTGACTACATTTCCCGTATGCTACATGGAGGAACGTTGTCGGATAATCAGCGTTTCCCAACTGTCACTTTTTGTGATTTTGATATTAGACAAATAACGAACGTCCAAAAATGGACAGTGCAATGCTCTCTGCCTGTAAATCGCTTCAATGAGATATATTTTCTTCTGGATTGGACAATTTTATTTATCATGACGGCTGTGAATGCTGTCTACTTCCTGTACAGCCTCGTTTTCACTATTTTACCATACCGAGGCGAAAATTGTATAAAGAAATATCTTGAAAAGAACAGTTTTCAAGAGATGGGTGAAATAAACGATCCTGACAATACTTGGGAAAAACGAAACGATTTCATTCACACATATCTAAAGAGGGACGGGGTGTTTCTTTTCTGGCTGATTGGAAACAAAGTGAACGAAGTTGTGGCGTCGGAAATAGCAACCACACTATGGCGCAAATACCTACACGGATGAAATCTTCAAGTATCAGTAAGAACGAAACATTTCCAAATAAGGGCTTCTAACTAACAGTAATTTTTTCTTTATTTTTTAGGGTATTTTGGCAAAATCTGATTAATTACTGAATCAATGACGTCGTTCTGTTTTACGAATAATTTATAATGCAATATTATCAATAAGCGGGTGATATTTCACAATGTAAACTTACTGTAAAAACCAGAATTTATCAAATTAACCTTTAAAAATATAGCACAAATGTTACTACGCTTGTATTTTTGTCAAATATCCCTAGTGAAAAAAATAATTATATTTTCCTTATAATTATAATGATAAAAAAGTGACCCCCCTAATTTTAGACGTTTTATTGTTAATTAAAGTAGAAAAGTACATATTTATATTAAAAGTATTGGGATCAATCAAAGCGGAATAACTCTAACTGCTTGCACCATTTTTCGATGTAATTTAGGAAAAGATACGAAAACTTCATCCTCCTATAAAATACTTAGTCGATCATTTTATTCCACTAATTCAGTATTACGTATGGCTGGGAAAAATTAATATATCATTCCAGAAAAAAAAATCCCGCCCCTTCTTTCATTTTAAAAGCTATGAATCTGAAATTGAGTACATTATGTATTAATTTACAAGAAACATGGACAATAATTGTTTTTTTTTCATTGATATACTCAAATGTAGCATTATAGATGGGTTGTTAGATTGACCTCTGAATAGAAGAAGATGATATTTTTATTTCCAATCAAACGGCCCATGTGAGACTCGTGTTTCCTCAATCTATATAATAATAATTTTCGATTTTTCACATAATATTTTTAGTAAAATGCCTTGATGGTCTCGTGGTTGGTTGGTTGCTTGCCTCAAGTACGGGGGTCGTCCGTCCGAATATATAGAAGTATGTTTTCAATAACCCTAAATTGCATATTTGATACTAGTACATGAACATCTTAACCATTTATTTGAAATTTAACAAATGAACAAACAAGTCTGTCTATACTATGCGAATTCTTTATAAAAAGTTATAACAAATACAAAGCAGATAATATTAAATAGTGTACAAGTCATGTATAGAACAAACATTATCTCCCTTGACCCAGACCTTTACACAAATTCAGGGGCGTAGCTAGGCCTGTTTTAGTTGTACGCAAAATTACGGCGAGGGGTCTTGGGGGGGGGGAGAGGGGTGTCACTCAAGGCCCCCATTGAGTCCGGCAAGGCAAAGCCCTGAGGGAAACTCCTGAATTTTAACGATTTTGGAGCCAGTTTTTCAGAGCCGTATGTATACGGAAAAGTACAAAATTTCCGAAGTTAATGGTTTTGATATCGCGAATTACTTTGTGGTGTATATTGGAGTATCATTATGTATTAAAAAGGATTTGTCATTGCATAAAACCTTTATTTCATCTTTAAAATGTGTGTTTTTATTTTTGTTACTTTTTCCGAAGGTACGCAACTGCGTATTTGCGTATAGGCAGCTACGCCCCTGAAATTCCATGACTATCTTGTGTAATGGTCGCATCGTTGTTTGTTTTGTTACGATTGATAGTGTTTATCTTCACAAGCTGTTAATTTAGAAATAAACATCATTGAATAAATAACATTTTTATGATAATTACGAATCGCTTTCCATTAGAGAAAATTACTACCTTAATTATGAGGGTCTCTCTTCATCCAGAGTTATCGGCCCTTTCTCTTCCTTACACATACAGTCATGCACATTGTGGAAGTGGGAGGGGTCCTTTTATTACACGTAATCGTGTATACTTGTTATATATGGAGACAAAGGAAATAAATACATGCATCTCTTTGTAGAGGGTGGGAAGTGATACATGTAAATGATTCTATCTTGTTCTTCTTTTTGCAGAGGGGATCGATTTTTAAATCTGTCCGGAATTTGACCGATTCGATTCTAAAATCATAGTTGAACTCGTTTAATATTATACCTTATTTTTTTTTCTCAGCCCCTCCCTTTGCGCCTAAATTCTTAACAGAATTATAAATGTTCTTTATTTCTAGTGATATGAAACTGAATTTTTTAGCGCCACCTGGTGGATAGAACTACTTTCATCCGCACACGTATGACTACAACCTTTATAAACCCTATGCAAAAAGCCCCTCTTTAAATACCGACATACAAATATGTCAATATTTAATTTATCAAACAGGATGTTTCTATCTTCTATTTTTAATTTATCTTTTACTATGTGCACTGCATTACCTTTACCTTTGTGGAGTAACAGTTCCTTCCAGTTTGCCCTAAATGAGATTTAATTTGTACATTTTGTATACTTACCTGTATTTTATGCATAATAAAAAAAATGTAACAACCAATATTCCTACTCCTTTGCTTTTAAAAAATGCTGAACAAGTCAGATTTTTCTGCTCTCTATATGTACTGTTTCGTTTTATTTTTCAGTTACTTTTGTGTTGCTGGAGTAAATAGGGGCATCTCTTTCGCTGTACCTGTGTTTACATGTATAATGTAGTCTTTGGGCCAGATAAAGCCTACCTTGTGGTGTGAGGGTTTCCTCGTCATTTATTGAAGACCAATGGGTGGCCTAGAGCTGACATTTTTTCTTCCTTGTGGGGTTGTTGTCTCTTTGAAATACAACTGTATTCACCATATTCATTCTTTTACATTGTTTTTATTTCTCAAAATTTACCGGAAATGTGCCAACAGTTGTGGTTCATGTTACCTCTCCCATCTCATTATTGTCGCTTCCACAAAGGTACAGCTAATATATAAACTGGAGTATTGTAATTTTTATCTTTTGATTATTTAAAAAAATAAACATAAATTATCATACATGTACATGTAGTCCGTGTTCACATACTTCGTCTGTTTATGGAAATACGAATTGACTTAGGTCTGGAGTTTTTAAGTATGTTTATTGACGCTTTATTTAAAACTTCTAGCTTTACTCAAGTGGACCATTAATCCTTGGAAAAAAGACTCTCGTATAAGTAAACCTATCATGGGTTCAGGGGTCATGGTAGTCGGGAGTCAAGGGCAAGTTTCCTGGCGAGATTTAAATCTTTGATTCTGAAAAAAAACACAACACCAAACATTAAATTCAAAATCATTTGTATTTCATTGCATGGTTTTTAGGATTTTGGCTTATTTTGTACTTGTACGGGTATCATACATGTTAGTCCTCGTGCATGCATGTTAAGGTCAGTAAATCTGTCCAATGAACCCATACACCCATACTTGAACTTGCACACACTTGACAATGTATACATGTAAACCAATCCTCCTCTGATTATACACATGTGTATGGCATTCTGTCTTTGATGGTGACTTTTTAGTGGTTCATGTCAGGTTAGCCCGCCAGAGCGAGTTCGATGTAAATCCCGATGATGTCATTATCAAATACATAACACCATTTGTTCTCGTAACTGTAATTTATCAACTCATGTATATTTCAAGCCATGCATTTTTTATGAAGGATGTTGTGACTTTTATCCTGGCCTTCTAATTTTAAGAAAATAAACATGTGCAATATACATACGACCTGCCCTTTTCCTTCCGCAAAAAGCGCCGATTTTTGTTTCAGAAATATACACAGTAAGATATCCTGTCCATTTATTTTTTTTTCATAATGCGTGATCAGTCTTTTTGTTTTATAAAAATATGGATCTTTTTTTCTTCAAATTTCATTATACCATGCCACCCCTTTAAATGGAAATAGAAAGTACAATTTCCTTAAAATGCAATTAGATAAATACACGAATCTTTTTTTCTTTTGGTTAATATTTATATCATAATACATGTACATGTACATGTAAATGAACACGTAAATGTACAAAAGCACAAGTCATATAACTTAGTAACAAGAAGATGTAGGTATAATATCACGGGGGAAAATTATAATAATTCCTACCTATTTTTGAAATCACTTGATCTTCATTCGATCAAACAAACTTTAGCCATGTGTATACAGTGACAATCACTTCAAACCTCTCTTCAAGTATGTCAGGGTTTGCTGTGGCAGAACAGTTCTAAACTGTCCGAATAGGATAAACTCTGTCATAATCCGTCATGAGTCTTGACACTGTCTGTCAGG
Organism: Perna viridis; assembly: GCA_037379345.1. Classification (NCBI taxonomy): domain Eukaryota; kingdom Metazoa; phylum Mollusca; class Bivalvia; order Mytilida; family Mytilidae; genus Perna; species Perna viridis. Next base: position 17,817,241 of record CM074523.1, read on the forward strand.
AACTGCTCTATATAGAACAATTCTGTTTGACGTCATGCTGAAGAGTTTCTACCGGGAACAGTTCATGGCAAGTCCTGGCAGATTGATACTACTCTTCTGAAATTGTTTTGGATTTGTTTATTTATTTGGTTATGAAATCAACTTAATTTTCGCGTAAAAGTCATTTAACATGAATTTCATTTGAGTTCACATGATAGTTCTATTCATCCGAATTTTATTTGATCGATTCAAGTAAAAATCACGTGACCTACTGTCCTAAATTAAATAGGTATCTTCCTTACCGCACGAGCATGTACATGTACATGTACATGTATAAGTTTGATGCAAGTCTATGAAGGCCTTCATAACTAATGCTATGGAAACCAATTTTCGGCCAAAAAAATTATATTTCATTAAATACATGCACTTGTGATCCGGACCTTTGACCTACTGACTTTAAAATCTAAATATGTCTTTCTTATCTCATACATTTTATGTAAGTCTTTGATGGAAGTCTATGACAAGTTGTAACCCGGGGACCAATTTCGGACGGAAAGTCGAATTCTATATTCCCCCGCTTTAAAAAAAGCGGGTGACAATAAAAAGGTGTTTATAGAACATTTGGGTTCGTTCAATATTCGTTTATTCACTAAAATTTGTTCTGAATGTGCTTTACTTGCTGCACATTCGTTTAACAGATGACTTTTCTATTTTTTCAATTCATATAGCAATTCGTTCGTTCAATTTAGAGGGCCTTTGTATTCACTAAAATTGAATTTGTTTATTTTGTGCCTAAAATCATGTCCATGTTTGCATGTATGAACGAACGTTAAATGGTTTAGTATTTGTCAATACTCCACTCTTAAAGAATCGATTTTTAACGTTTTCATTGCTACAAAAAAGAACCATAACAAAATTAAGCATCTTCCTAACCGTGTTAATACTACTCAATTACTACAAGATATTAGTTTCCGAAGAATCATCTTTTGATAACGTTTTAAGATAATTCTTCCAAACTTCGTCAATTACTTCACCGGCAACAACCTGGTTTGTTTTGTTGCTAAGCAACCATAGCAAAAACACTCCATCACGACGGAGATAGTCGTGCACAAAATATTTTTCAGAATCTACCATGTGTTCGGGAGTCTTCTGGTTTCTTCCAATGAGAACACCATTATCGATGTATAGAAATTTTTGCACGTATGCCTCTGCACGATAAGGAAGACATGTTGAAATGGTGTTGTACAGGAAGTAGATGGCGTTGACAATAGACATGACAACAAGCAAGAACCAGTTCATAATGAAAACTTTTTCGCTGTATAGATTGATGGGCAGGGAGCACTGCGCTGTCCACGTCTGTATGTTCATCAATTGTCGAATTTCGAAATCGCAAAAGGTTACAACAGGGAAACGTACGCTGTCTAGTAAAGATAAACCTTTTGTAGCCCGTTGAAGTATGTTCGGCCCAAGCGATGTAAAATTCACCCCAAGAAGTACGTCCACGATAAATATCTGGCTAACGGACGAAACGAAGTACAGCAGTGATGTTATTAAGTATACTGCAACTAAGTAGTTGCCCTTGTGAGCCCCCGCAGATGAAAGCCTCTCTTTTGTATGTTGCATACGGCGATATCTTGTGGTTTCAATGTTTCGGATTTTTAGATATTTTTCAAAATAGTTGGCCGTATTTTTTACTACTTCTTCTCGCTTTTCTCCCGATTCCATTGTTGCCTTGTTAGCCATAACGAGAAATTTCTTAATATTCAAGGCCGAAAATCCACTTGTTGCTTTCCAAAATGCCCTCGGGGCATAAAATAAGCATGCCTGAAGAAGTAAAATTAATGGCGTCCATTGGTAGTAAGGTATTTCATTTTCCATTCGGAATTGCCTTTCGGAAGATATCGTAGAATTGAAGTCCACTTTATAAGTGTTCCGCACCCAACAATAAGCGTTGACGTAAGCAACTTGATATTTTGTGAATTGAGCAGGACACCAGCACTGTATCGGGTTTCCGACATATTGTTTTGTGCTGACTGTCACAGCGACAATAATGAAGAAAACCAAGCAACCTACTCGGTTGAGTTGATGAACCCTCGAGTCGTCGGATATGTCCTTGACAAGGGCAAGTTTCTTAGCTAGCTTAAAATCCTTGATTCTGAAAAATGAAATTTAAACACATTATACTACATTGGTGTTAAGGGAGTTTGCTTGTTTTGTACTTATACGGGTATCATACATGTACATGTACATGTTTGTATCCGTACATGCATGTAAAGGTCAGTTAATTTATTCAACGAACCCATACCCACCTAAACTTGAACTCTTATATTACAGATCAGCTAATCCTCTAGTTATACTTGTGTATGGCATTTGTTTTTCGCGGTTCATATCAGATTAGCCCGCAGGAGGCAGTCTGACGTAAACCACGATGATGTAATTGTCAAAAATATATCGCCGTTTGTTCTCATAACTGTAATTTACCAAGTGAGGTATTATTCAAGCAATACATTTTAATTTCTATGGGGGATTATGTGAGGGCTAAGATGACTTTTTATTCTGCCTTTTTGATTTTTAGAAAATATACGTGTACAATGTACTTCAAAGCGCCGATTTTTGTTTTCGAAATAAACATGTAAACAATTAAATATCCTATTCTTTTTATTTTTTCATAAATTCCTGATCTGTTTTTTTTTTTTTTCATTTTAGAAAAATCTGCCTAATAGTCTATTTTCATGGAAAAAATGCATATTGTGAAATCAATTGACATGCGTTCATTCAAAACAAACATAAAGGCGTTGATTTTTATCGATTTATACATGTACATGTGCTACTGTGTACACAAGTTAACATTGTAGGTATCACGTTTGTCTGTATTAAAAAAAAATAACTGTTGTGTATTACTTTAAGCCAGTCGCATTTTTTGCGCCTGTCCCAAGTCAGGGATTTCTGACTTCTGTATGTCTTGTTTCGTTTTCACCTTTACTTTTTTTCCATTTTACTTGAGTATATAGGGGCAACTCTTTCACTATACCTGTGTATAATGCTGTTTTGGGGCCAGCTGCAGCCAGCCTTGTGGTATGAGGATTACCTCGTCGTTCATTGAAGGCCAACGGATGGTCTTGGGCTAACATTTTCATCCCTGTTGGATTGTTGTCTCTTCGACATACACACCATATACCTGTTCTCGTTATATCATTATCATTTTGTATTTTTCTATGATTACTATTTTATTTTCTGTCCGTGAAAACAATCCAATCACACACACGAAAATAGAAATGACCAAAGATTTTCTACCGAATTTTCCGTTTTCATGTTTAAAAAAATTGATCGTACATGTGCATGTAAATGTGAATGCTAACGTATTGCAACAATGAAGAAAAATACTTCGACTAGACTACTTTTGACCTTCATATATGTACTTCCGATGCATTTGGGTCAGTGCATGGTTACAATGTACATGTATCTGAAACACTAGCTACGGGCAAGCATTTGTATAATTCATGTACATGTACATGTAAGTAGAACAGATGCATGATATAATGTTCACGTGAAATCCGTGGTAATCGATCGTCACACAAAATTCACGTAAACTTCACGTGAAATTAATTTAATTTTTCACACGAAATTCGCATAATATCATAAATTCTTTTGAAAAGTTCTAATATAATTTTTGTGAGGCTTAACTCAGCCGATTTTCAAATGACGAAATAATTTGCACAATTCAAGTAAAAAAATCATGGGAAATAATTTTGTGCAGAGGGAGCAATCATTTAACTTTTTATGAGGGATCAAATTTGAAATATAAAATAAACGGTTATGTATGGATAAAAAACATCCAGAATTAATGACTGTGTAAACCCAGGACAGGCTAGAGTAAAACAACAAAAAAAGTTATACTGAAAAAAAAATCAAAGACACAAATACTCCAATATGATTTTGTTGGGGGAAACGGGGGTGGGGGTGGGTGGGAGCTAAGATCGTATTTGAAATAAATTTGCAGGATTGACATTTTCAAGAACTAAAAAGCCAAGATAGGCCGTAAGAAAAATAATAAACGGGCATACCTATTATTACCCTATTTTTTCATGTCAAAATAAAAAGGCAGGCTCTTAAAGAGGCAGGATAGAAAATTTTATCATGGTGTCCCCACATAAAAATCAAATGGTTGCTCCCTAACATAACGAAGACAATTCTTCGAATTCAAACTAAAAAGTAATAAAATGACAAAAATACAAATTAATGACCAACATAAAATCTGCGATGGAGTTTGATATTAGTTATATAAGGCCTTAACAACACTCCATTTTATATGAGGTCAAATATGAACTGAAACAACAAACAAACAAACAAACCCTAACATTCACTCAAAATACGTGTACACCCAATTCTCTGCATGGAAGACCTCAAATTGAACAAAAATCGCGTCCGTTACTGTAGTTCTTGAAAATACTTACTACATGTATTTAGTACATGTACATGTATATCAATTATTTTGAATAAAGTATCTTTTCTTACCCCATACTATGAAATCACTAGCAATAATTCAATAGAGACACAAAAGCGCAAAGTTTATCTATTAGTACATGTACATGTACAAGTAGACAGTATATCACATTTTATCTATCAAAACTTAAACGTTGAATTGATTATAACATCCCGCAGAGAAAAGTAAATTCAATAAATCTACATTAAAAGTAAAAAAGGAGATTTATAAACACATGTAAACATTCCCTTGTTTTATATCTTTCTAAGAACTCGACCCGAACTCATGAGTTCCCCTTCAAATTCAAAATATTTAAATCTTCTCTTTGATAACTTGTGTTATTATTACAGTGAAACCTTTTTTAATCGAACTACAGGAAAAACGATTTTTTTGGACAAAATATTAATTGGATTTTTCATAATCTTTCAAGTTTTACGAAATTTAAACCCTCTTAAATCAAGCGTCTTCCTAACTAGAAAAAAAATGCATAAATAAGATTTTTTAGAGAAAGAGTTTTTTACTGTAAGGATATGTTGAAACATGTGCCATGAGTACAACTGGACCGACCTAACCTTATACTTCATGTGAAATAAGTACAACAGTTCAATCTGTGTAAACCGAATCCTTATTATTCCCCAAAACCTGCTTAAACTAAATACTCTTTTTAAAATCCCATTTTATCAATTTGAATTGGTTAACCGAACAATCGTCGAAACCGAACCAAAGTCCAACATGAGTTCGGTTTTTACAGATTTTTCTCAAGCTCCGAAACAGCGTCTGACGTTCGAAATTAATAAATACCTACACATTGAACGTATTACTACAGTGAAATCTAAGTAAACCGAACCCTGAAGAAACTGAAACTGAAACTGTCTAAACCAGACACTTTTTGAAATCCATTAATATCAATTTAAATGTGATTTGCACCTGCGTAAATCGGACACTTGTCTTAACCGGACATATTATAAAGTATATTAAGAATTCGGAATAGGAAGTTTCAAAATTCTAAATAAATCAGAATGAATCAAAAAGCAAATTTTTCCGATTCTATTCTAAAGTTACAATTAGACTGGTTGAATTTTGTTATCACTGTCTTTTTCTTATCTCCTCGCTTCCCGCTATAATTCTTGACAGAGTTATAGATCTTTATTTCCAGTGATATCTAACAATTTGATTCACGTATGACTAGAATTCTGGCAAAGTAGTTCCAATTGGTTGCCAGTATCATCGCCTCCGATCAATAGATTGGTACCGTGGGTGTAAACGTGGACTAAATACAAGATATATTCTACAAAATACAAGAAGCGAAACTGGGTGCCCTTAGGTTTGTACAGGTACTATAACCAGTCGCTATTACAAATAGTACCAGTCAGCACAGTTAACACATGTACATGTAGCTTTAAAAGAAATGTTACGTACACAGACCCTATCCACCGCTCAATAAATCATATAAAACGATTTTATACACAATTGGAAAATCCGAAAGGCAGTTGCATGTACATGTAAATTTGTCTTGGCCTCGAGAACGTTCTGAAGTTTTCACCAGCTCCATTGAACGCCTATTTAAACCGATCAAAAGTTAATTATTACCGTACATTTTGTATTTGTTACAAATGTATTATCAGTTACATGTACATTTCACCACCCACTAAATATACTTTATTGTATTTAGTCATCTTTCAGAAATTTGAGGTATTCCATTGAGAGAATTGGATGTATTTTTCAGTGAATGTTGGCATTCGAGGAAGACACCGGATTTGGTTATTGGCCAAACTATTTGTATTTAATCACCTTATAATGAATACATGTAATTTGACCTTTGGGGTTATAGAAAATGGTTAAAATTAACTAAAGGCAAAAATAGCAATCCCTGGCATGTTATATCAATCAGAACTTCTCAGTTTTTCTCCATGAAAAGTCTCTACGACGTACAAAAAATTCCGAGCCAACACCAAAGCCCAGCCCCACCTCCCTCGGGAGAAAAGTAGTCAGTGCCATAGTGGCATAATTTGATGATTGATGTTGTACCGGTGACAATTTGAATTGTTTCTATTTATATGGCAATTATACGGTTTAAATACTAGAAGTAGAAATCTCCTCAGAAGACCAGTTCATATCCTGGTTCCCAGGTCTACGTTCCAGGTATTTGCTACTAGCAATAAACTCTCACTAGATCCGGTCGCTATATCTGTATATGTGTAACATACTGAATATTGCGATCGAGAACCAGTCTAACCAGTTTAATGGGTACTTATTGTAGCCCTCCGCTAGCTACACAGGATGTGAACAAATTCACAAGGCTTGGGCACTTCTCATTACTAATCCGCTGGAGCTATTTCATTTGTACCATACTAGTTTGGATTCATTATAAAAAGAAGCGGGTTATGTAATGAATGTAGCGATATAGGTGGCTTTGAAAAAGGGGATATACCCTCTGCGTATGAAATTGGTAACTTGAAACGACAGTTCAATCATGATCCGGATTGGTTGTACTTAGGAATAGGTATATACATGTGTCACTGTCATAATCTCATTGTACATGTATGACTAATTGAAAGCATGTCGTATCAAATTAAACCTAATAGCTATTGCCAACAAACCTCTATTTGTACGGCTTACTTATTTCAACACAGATCAGCGCAAACACGTAGCTTACTAGGTAAAATATTAGTTCGATAAATTGATTTTAACCATTTGTAAATAGTCTAAGAGATAAAACTGAGGCTTATCTTGATCCCTGTACACGTATGTCTTATTTTGTCGTATATTTAGGAAAGTTGTGGACACTGACGAAATAAATTTATATCTATTTAAAGTATGTGACACTGTTCATATGAATATTTGGGTAATTGATAAATATTAAAATATTAGGATACTTAGGTAAAACGTAAATGTCATAATGTACAAATTTATGGTTACATTTTGTTGCTTATTTCCCCATACCCATAATTGTACGTTTAAGCAGACTGTCACTGATTCTTGGAGTTTCATTGCCTTCTCAACAATCCACCCTTTCCACACTTCCTAGAAAAAACACACAACAAATTCGTACATTCTAGAACTCTAAAGTACTGATCTTAGATTAACCTTAAAGTATTGACGTTATGGGACAACCATTTAATACTATGGTTTATAGCCACAATTTTCATTTTTTTTTATTTCAACATGTCTGTTGATTGTTGATACTTCATTCAAATTTAATCCCCCGACGTTAAAATGTTTGCTCTTCTCCTACAAGAATTTGATAATTAACTTAAAGCCGTCGACTTCTATGGTCTTATGCATACATGTACATGTAGTAGACAAATATCAAGATAAGACATGGTTACACACTGTCCATGTACATAGACACATGATTTTGTGTGTACTATACGCTAGATTTCAAAGATGAATGCCAACATTTTCTCCATTTTTGTGATAGTGGTGCTACACTACGTAACAGGAGCTCAGAGAAGGGTGCTTCTTGAGAGTGACATGGCGCTGCAGATCCAGAAGTTGTCTGAGCGTTTGGGTAACCTTGAAAGTACGTGTGCATTGAAATACATGTGTCTATTGTTCTGTGGTTGAAAAGTTCATTTTTCTAAATGTTTATATATAACCATGTATATATTTATGATCATACATGTGTATGTAATTAGATAAACATGCATGTTTTTGTTGTCAGTTATTTGCAGTGCATTGAATCAATCCGATATTTACCTCCCTTTGCCGTTTTAGATACATTCTGTACGATTAAAATTATTATTAAAATAAGACCTCCTGTTGGCTCCATTCAGTCACTGCATATAAATTGTACTTGTATATACAGAATAACTGCACTCCATTTTTATTTCTGTTCTTTCAGAATCGCAAATCAGATTATGAAAGCATTATGTAAAATGTATATAAAGTTACAACGGAGACAACTAGTAAATGTGCAAAAAAAAAAAAAAAAAAAAAAAAAAAAAAGAAAAAAAGAAAAAAAGAAAAAAAAGAAAAGAAAAAACACAAAAAACTAAATGTAAAACGTCAAAATATACAAAAACTTATCCTATCCATGCACCATAGTAACTGTCTTTGCTTCTGCATATAACATGTATCACAAGATAGTAAGCAAAAACGAACCGACAAATCTATAGCCTATACTTGTGTTCTGGTACATGTACAGATTGTACGTGTGTAAGTAATGCAGCTTTTGAAAGTACACGCATTTCTTTATGTATAGACTGTATTCAACAACGTGGTGTAGCGTTTACTGGAGCCATGTTGAACCATCAACTAAATATTTCCCTTCACGAAGTACTAAAATTCGACAAACTTGTGACCAACGAAGGAAATGGGTTTAATGCCAAAACGGGCGTTTTTCGTGCACCATTTGCAGGTGTGTATGTGTTCGACGTCACTATTGGAATCACTGGAAACTCAGCAACAGATGTAAATATCTTGAAAAATGGCGCCGTTCTTTTACGTGTATACGGCCATTCGTCATCAAATTGGGAGACTGCGACCGGAAGTGTAACCACACATTTAAACCAAAACGATGACGTCTACGCCGCTGTTGCGAGTTACAGTCAGCAGGGTCTTGTCGGTCATGGCCTCACGACTTTCAGTGGATTCATGGTTCAGCCGGATTGCGCTTTGAATCGGGGTGCATGAAATTAATACATGTATGAGGAAAGCATTTGCCTTATGTGTGAGCAAAGCATTTAATAGGTTCCTTTTTAAATAAAATAGATTCCTTTTAGTTCACCATTTTTATCTGAACTTGATTTAGGGTAATTTCATCTGTGGGAGCCGGCAAAGATATCCCAAATATTTGTAATTTTATCGGTCAAACAGTTCCGAGACCGGCAAAGAATGCCTTCTTTAGAATAACCGGAAGCAGGTTTTTTTTTTATGTCCGAGGAGATCCGATTAAATTACATCTGGGTCTTTGAAAGCAAGTGTGTAGCAAGTGTTTTGACCACATTCCAAAGCTTCAGTATATAGAGATGATGCATATTTCTTTGACGATATTAACTTTCTCAATTGGTCAATAATGATAAATTTTTAGACGAATTTATATACATTTAAGAGCGACCTTGGCTCGCTTATTATATTTCTTTTCGACAGTATTTAAAATTATTTTAAAATTACTGAGCTGTAACTCGTAGTAGTCGGTGTACTAATTGAAAGTTTGTGGTGTTTTTTTTACTCTTTAATACACGGAAGACACCTTCTTACATGTAGATGCCAGGGATAGATTTTCTAAGCTCACTGTATCAGAGGAGTGGAACGAAACATGTAGATACACGTACATATATGTAGTACAATGCAGGTTTGCATAATGCCGAGAATTGCCTTTTTTGTAAATCACTAAATTATTAGACCGATAAAAAGCTTATTTCTAGACAACCACGTACATCTGGTATATGATCTGTTAAAATGCAACATTTTTTAAACAATTGAAAAGTCTTTCCATTGAAAACTATCTTTTTGTAATTTACACGTAAAGACATTTGGTTTGATACATGACATGCTACCTTCTTGTTTTTTTTGCAGATGGTAACCTAATCAAATATAATTGTCAATGTTTTCAACATTATTTTTGTTATGGAAACTTGACGATCTTTCATTAGATATGCAACAACCCCTACTTTAGTTGAACTTTAGCATTTTGTACTTATTAACCCCAAATGGGTACTTTTTCTGTATCAAAAAATTGATATTTGAAATGTACACGTTATGACCTTTAATTTGATATGCGAAAACCTAACTATATAAAAAAAGTTAAATTTTGCTCTCATTGACCGCATCCATCTCATTTCGGGGGGACAAACCGTCGATATTTCGGTTGTACGCTTCAAGATCTTCATTTGATATGCAACAACATTACCTTCTAAGAACTTTAATTTTTTTGCGCTTAATGACCCTACTCTTCGAACATGTACTACTTATCGGGGTTGAAACTCTGATTTTGTAAATATACTCATTTAGATCTTCAAAATGATATATCACATGACCCCCTTTGACGAAGTTGAAAAAATGATGCAATATCAAATCTATAAATAGCTATAGGTGAAATATATAAAACTATTGGAAAATACGAAAATTTTAAGTTGTTGTTGTATCGTGTCTTTTTATATTGGTCTTCGGTATTGTGTCAAACAGTACTTGCGCAGATCTTTTTTTCTGTGTACTGATATTTTGTGTGTCTATTGTGGATTTTAAAATACATACCTTCCCTCTGAAAAACTAAAATTTCAATAGATCCAAAACGAGACAAGATATCTTAAATCAGAAAACAGTATGATAATTTACAGAACATATTTGGGCAATTGCAGAGCTCATTTTGAGCACAATGAATATTTAAATATGATGCAATAACAAACTCTAGAACCGGAAGTCGTAGAGATATGAAACTACCACCATATATCTTAGAATTACTTGACCTTGATAAAACTAACAAGGTCATACAATTATGTCAAGGTCACAAACCGGATTGTGCAAAACATTAAAATTCTCAAAACTTTTGAACAGATCGTCTGACAGGTGTAAACTTGGTCTCAACATGTAAGGCTTATCGAGGTCATTTCATACGCTGTATGTATGCACTTATCTCTTATCGTTTTGTTAATATCAAGGCCTGTAGTTTGCAGTGAGAAGGATTTCTAACACTCTATGACCTTTGACCTTGGATGCAAATGAAAGGTCACATAGACCAAAGATCATTGAAGAAGGTCCCATGTTTCTAAAACTTCCGGTTCTCGAAATATAAATTTGAAAAACTGAAGTATGACATTTCAAGGGATATAACTCCTGTATGGTTTAATAATAAAATACATGTTTATATTTATTCAATACGTCTTCTACTTCTATTGTGGTTTTCAAGATATGAGCGATTAAAAGAAATTTTTGTAGAGGACACATAACTCTTAAAGATGATAATAAAATCCTTTGCAGGGTCATTGTCTAATTGAACATGATGACATCTACATGTTCACCAAATATGATAATAATATCCTGAAAAATGAGTTCGGGGGACCGTGTTGACCATGTTGATTAAACGCTAATAAAGGGGAGATGAATTCTACAACAGATAATGAAATTCTCCGTGGGGTTAATCTGTAAAAATCCTAAATTAGATCTATCGATGGTCCAAATTAGGTAATGATATCTTGAGAGATGACGAAACTGGGCTGTGTCAATCTAAATTTTGGAATAGAAAAAACTAGCACTCTGTGACCTTTGACCTTGGATGTAAATGAAAGGTCACATGGCCCAAAGATCATTGATGAAGGTCCCATTTCTCTACAACTTGCGGTTCTTGAAATATAAATTTTTAAAACTTTAGTATGATATTTCAAGGGAAATAACTCCCGTATGGTGTGATAACAAAATACAAATTCATGTTTATTAATTTGGTCGTCTGCTTATGTACATGAAACCGTTTCCAGATTTATTTTATCTATTATGGTTTTCAAGATATGAGAGATTGAAAGAAATTGTGTTAAAGGGACATAACTCTTAAAGATGATAATGAAATCCTTAGCAGGGTCATTTCCTAACTGAACGTGATGACATCTACATGTTCACTAAATATGGTTATGATATCCTGAAAAATGAGTTCGGGGGACCATGTTGAAAAAAAACGCCAATAAAAGGGCAATTACTTCTACAATGGATGATGAAATTCTTCACATGGTTACCTTATAAAAGTCCCTAATGAGTTCTATCGATGGTCCAAATTTGGGAATGATATCTTGAAAGATAAATAGGGGAGAGCATGTCAAAGAAAATTTTGCAAATGACGAAAGAATAAAAAAAGAAAAAAAAGACTACAGGTACATGTATCTTTGTTATTAACAAGTGTGAACTGGTCATATCATTAGCGACTCTAACGCGCAATTATATTTGAGAGTAACGTGAGGAACGAATTATTATTACTCTGGTATCCTGGTTAATGCAAAATAGTGTATCAGATATCAATACAATTTGAAAACATTTTGAGTTGTCGTTCTTTCAATACTGGAAAAATAAGTAATACACGAACATATATGTATCCCTGATCAAACACATGCATTTTAGATTTGGCGTGATTTGTTGGCGTAACTGTCAACTGAATTGAATTAAGATATTTGACAATTCAAAAAGGTCACAAAACGAAAAAAAAACTTTTGCCTTTAAAGGAAATCAAGGAAATTGATTAGCACAGTACTTTGACAAAATAACAGAAAAAAATCTTAGCTGTATACCTTTGAAATAATTTAATCCTGTCTTAGACTATTAAATTTTTGTTTTCACATGTACACGTACATACATGTAACAGTAATGCCAAGCATCAGAATCAAGTGATCTGAATCTAACTAGTCAAGGGGCGAGTCTAGGTGAGGGCGTAATAGGCTTACGCCTCCCCCTTTTTTCATATAAAAAAACAACGACAAAAAACTATCATAATCTGCTAAATAATGAATGTGGCAATTTATCATATTTTCATTTAACATGTCATAATCTGAATTCCTTTTATACCGATTCTCGCAATTTTTGTCGTTCCCTCCGCGGGACTCGAACTCGTACCGCTGTGTTATCTATGGCAACACCGCCTGCACTTAGTCCAGCGCCCTAGACCACTCGGCCAGATAAAAATATAGCTTTATTAGGATTAATCTAGGGCTGTAACTTAGTACACGATGTATGGTAGTACGGGACAGTTCATCTAGGTGTTATTATGTAGGATAGAGGATCAAATTAATGATGCATGTCACAACAAATCAATATTACACAACGTCTCAGAATGTGACGACTCTATTCTCTACACTGTTCCATCGGATCAAATTGATACAGGGAAGATAACGTAAACTTAAAGAAGGGTCTGAAAAATTCCCAACGATGTTAGAACTGTCAAGTTTGCGAAGCAAATTTTTGTCGTTCCCTCCGCGGGACTCGAACTATAAAAATATAGCTTTCGCTGGCCGGGTCATTCCTCCTCGTAGGATTAATCTAGGGCTGTAACTTAGTACACGATGTATATTTTTATAGCCTAGCTGGCCGAGTGGTCTAGGGCGCTGGACCTTGTGCAGACGGCGTTGCCATAGATGTCACAGCGGTACGAGTTCGAGTCCCGCGGAGGGAACAACCAAAAATTTGCATGCAAATTTGACAATTCTAACATCGTTGGGAATTTTTCAGACCTTTATATATACTAAGTATATGAATTCGTCCTAGAGTCAATTCATCATACAAGACTCGGTGATAGTAGTTCTAACACTTGTCCGTCCTGTGCGTCATTAAATAAATAAACACGTCATTTGTGCGATTTAAAATTTATCATTCTTTAAAGCATGTGTAAAACTAGACTACAGTACGTCCAGTTTTATTGTTTCAAGGTATTTTTGAGTTGGTCGCTATATCTTCAATTTATTCATTGACTATTTCAAAATTTGAGATTACACTTGCAAAACGATTCATTATGAATGCTTATACAACATGTATATGAATTCATAATTGTTCCAGAGTCCAAATTTGACCCGATTAATGAGCTCGATCTTAACTTAAGGAGGTGGGGGGGGGAGGGGGGGGGGCTTAATTCAGGCTTTCAATAACATTACTCAATTTTGAAAAAAAATACGGCAAATTAACCAACTTTTCCAACAAAAAAAGGGGTCAACCACCATGCTCCTGATCCTTGATCCACCATTATACTTCCAGTTGCTTTTATGGGTGTTTAAAAAGGGTTTCCTGGTAACATGACTTTAAAATCAAGGATGTCCTCCTCGTTCACATGTACATGATTGTTCTTATCTTATTTACATGTAATTTCAAATCACATATACATTGTACGTGAATGATTAGTACAATAATTGTGTAAATATCGTAGCGAGATGAAATTTGGATTGTTTCTTGTTCTTGTTTTGCCCCTTTGCGCAGGGCGATTATTGAGAAGAATGCTGGCGGATGACGATGTACATGCGCAAATCCAGAAACTTACCGATCGACTGAATAATTTGGAAGGTATTATTTCTTAACAAGTTAATGTACATGTATCGTACATGGCATTTTCTTTCCTCACTTTTACCCCCCCCCAAAGTTGAGGAAGGATTTTGTCATTTGTCATAGTCATAAAATGATGAATACATGTAGTTACACTGTACATGTATGTAATGGGATGTCGCAACTGCCTTGTTTGTACATACAAATTATATTAAATTTATATTCACAATTTTTTTTCAATATATAGCGTATGCACATTCTTTTATATATTAATCGTCTAAATAAAAGTCAACAATCACTCTTACGGGGTGATGGATTGTTAATCGGTAAAAACGATGCAAAACATAACAATAAATTGAATAAACGTCTAAATATGTTTAATGATATCCTTCGGTACAAACCTAAGAAAAAGAACAAAAGGGTTCCTTTTGTGCTTACTTACCATCCAGCCTTTAGGAAACTCTCGCAGCTACTGCATTCGCATTGGGAAGACATTCAAAAACATGCCGGTCCTGGCATTCAGTAGACCTAGGAGTCTAAGAGATGCCCTAGTAAGAGCAGAGATTTCATCTCAGCCCAAACAAATTCAACGGGCCAGTGTCGACAATGTGGAGATAAAAGATGTAAGACCTGTACCCAGACACTACACACCAAAACGTTTAAAAGATACTGCACTGGAAAGGAATTTGCCATTTTTTGCGACGTGACTTGCAAAACCAAAAATTCCATATACCTTCTCCCGTGCCGATGTGGTATGCAGTACGTTGGCCAAACGGAACAACCTTTCAACAGGGGCATGAATGGTCATCGCAGTGACTACCAATGTAAACCACACCTCCCTCTAAGTCGCCATCTTAGATCTGCCGGACACACCCAGGAGGATCTCCACAAAATTGTTGTTACGATCATAGAACATAATAAAAACTGGTCAAAATGTAAAAGAGTGTCTCGGGAAAGCTTTTGGATGAAAACAATTACAAACAACTTCTCCAGATGGAATAAACGAGAAAAAATAATTATTCTAGGTCTTGGTCTAAGGCTTGTACAGCACTACATGCTATACATTAATACGCCGTACTACTATATTTTGACTTTTCTTAATTGTTTTCCACAGTTATTTTATTTCTTAATTTTGATAAAAACACCTCCTTTGTTATTTTCATTCAGATTCCTTATCATTTGCTTATGTGTACCTTTCATAAAGGTACAATCACCCACAGCGTACTTGATTCAGCTTCTGAATCTATGTTTTTGATCTTGAACTTTATTAGTTTTATGCTGAAAAAGGATATGGGTTAACCGAAATATTCAGTGTAAACCAGTAAATGCTTAGTCATACTGTTCTAAATACGCATAGAGTGCTTCATTTCAACATCGTTTGTGAACTTAAAAATAGTCTTATGTAATTGTGATTTTCTCAATTACACTTCCAGTACAATGTATTATTCAGTCATGATTGTTTCCGCCTTTTAGCGGAATTCCGCTATTTCAAATCCGGATTTTACCGTTATGAATCTTTTTTTTTATTGTTTATTGTTTATTTATTTTCGATTTTTCCAATTGGCGCTTTGTTTGTAGACCTCGTAAAATCATGTCTGGTTATTATACATTATGTTGAAAGAAACACATAAGCACATATGCACATCCATATATACTCAAAGTACTTTGTCACGTTGTGTAATTTACACTTGCTTCCCTCTATGTGCAAGTTACTTATAACCCTTTTGTTTTATAAAAAAAGAGAGACTACATAATACAATCCGTACCAAATGTCTTTCAGACTGTATCCATGAACGGGGTGTAGCATTCACGGCAGCAATGTCAAATCACCAATATGGTATCACTCTACACGAAACGCTCAAATTTGACCAAGTAGTCACCAACGAGGGAAACGGGTTCAAAGGCAGTACTGGAATCTTTGTCGCGCCTTATTCTGGTATTTACGTCTTTGACGCAACAGTTGGTATCACTGGAACAACTGACATTTACGTTAAGAAAAATGGTGCCAACATTCTTCGTGTCTACGGCCATGCTGACTCGAACTGGGAAACTGCGACCGGAAGTGTGACTTCTCACCTGAATCAAGGTGATCAAGTCTATGTCATAGTGGCAAACTATAACGGACACGGATTGGTTGGTCATGGTCTTACCACTTTCAGTGGTTTTATGTCACAACCAGACTGTGTTTTGTCAAGCTAAGAGGAAGTGAAAATGGAGATATTAAAATTTGAACTTGCTTTGTTTTCCTATTTGACTAATTTCATACAAACTTTACTGCCTTACGTAAAGAGTCGGTTTCCCACGTAAGAATTGCTTTTTATAACAGTCAGGCAGAGACGATTCATGTCAAAATCATTACCAAATTCGACTTTATAACTTATTCAGAAGCAATGATTGTTACAGACCACAACCAGTCCCAATTTGTCAGTTGTTGGTTGCATTTTTTAGATTGTGAATGGAAAAGAGACTCTGCTGGAGTTACAGTTCTTTGCCTGATTAATTTAATTGAAAGATGAATATATGGTTTTCTTAAAATTGTAGATTTGTATATGGAAAGTACTTTTACTACGTAAAGATATATGACACATGTACATGTAAGCCGAAAAACATCGGTTGTTCGGTGGTGTTTCCTGCACATTAAATCGCCTTTGACTTACTTTGGATTTTGCAATGTTCGACGTTTATACAGATTGGTACCATTTTCTTGGGTACTTTTTTTCAGAAATTATACAACTTATTTTTTTTTCCTTATACAAATTGAGAATTGTTTGGTAATACGTATTTAAACATTATATATTTATCATATATTTAGATTAAAATATAACTTTTTGTATATGCACTATAAGTTTTCGTTTAAACCCTATATATCATCTACCTATATCGCGTACCCTTTAACATACCACTAGACCTATATCGCATACCCTATATCACACCTCTTGACCTATATCGCACCTCTAGACCTATATCGCATACCCTATATTACACCTCTTGACCTATATCGCACCTCTAGACCTATATCGCATACCCTATATCACACCTCTAGACCTACATGTATATCGCATACCTTATATTGCACCCCTTCAAAGACTATATATGAAGTATGGTTAAAATATACGATATAATGAATATGACATGTTCAAATCTTTTATCACATGCTGTATCAACCCTTGACCTACATGTATATCACCCCGCTGGCTGATGGCCCTTGGGGTGATAGAGGAGTCTCGGGTTGATACAGCACGTGATACAGATTTTGACATGTACTATTCAGTATATATACAATGTATCTCTGTATTGTTCGTATTCATTATTTCCTTATGAAAAAGTATAAAAGACTGATCAACTAATTGTCTTCACGAATACTAATTGATCTGGAAATATATATATTCGGTTTGCTTGTTGACTTTGATATTATATTTTGTTTTCTACTTACATGTATTTAGAAAAAAAAATGCTTTCAGTCAAATAAGTCAAATACAGAGCAAAATGATGGCGCGTTTTTTTGTAATTTGTACAGACTCAGATGATGTCTATACGAGTCAATGCTTTTCCGAAACCGGAGATCTGCAAGAATCCAACCCATAATAACTTTAAGTGTACATGTATATGTTTGTAAAAATCAGGAAAAATAGGAAAAATCAGAAACATGCATGTCAAAACCCCATCGATCTGACAATAAAATATCAGTCATGGATGCATTCTCTATTTGAAAAGACCATTATTTGATCCCTGCATCATTGGATTTGGTCAAAAAATTTTCAATAGAATCTTAAAAAGATTAGGTTTTTGACAGAGTCATCTGCCCTTGAAATGTTCATTTTCAGTGCATTTCAATAAAATTGTAACTCAATGGTCTAGCATGACATTGAAAATCGTGTCTGTTATCCTTGATTCTGATGATGCAAGTAGTCAAATTACACAATCGAAATGATTTGTTTTTTCATGCATGTACCATATTTCACCTACTGCCTGTTTCTTACAGGGACTGACACTAAAAATGTTTCAGTTTTTGCTTGAAAATAAGAAATAACATATCCTAACAAAAGATTCATATGAGCCTGAATCCTTCACCTGGTTAATTTTCGCCTTTGTATGGCAATAACTGTGATAAGGGGTTATCTGACAACTTTGACCCAATATAGAAACCTTAAGTAGGCTTTATAAGAATCATTTAATTAATTGAAACTTTTTTATGTCTATTATAGTTTTCAGAATTCTGGCTTAAAACTGCAACAAACCTAATTTTTCGCTTTTTGAAGGGCAGTAGCTCTAACAAGGCGGCGTCGTACAACTTGGACCAATGGCGAACTTCGTAGGTCTTGTTATAACGATTAATTATTGTACATGTAGCTAATAAGAAATCCATAGTGTCTCAACAACTTGGACCCAATTTAGACTCTTGTAGAATTCTTCAGCTGTAGGTTACAGACCACCAATTCAACCAATGAGCATTTGGAACGTAACCAAAAATAGCCCTACGCAGAAATTACCCCTGTTCCTCATAGTGCTGTGAAAAAAGTTCTCATCTTATTTAAAAAAAAAATAAACAGTTTCTGAAAGGAAAAACATTTCTGTACATTTTATAGGTGCATTTTGCTTCTTGTGATGTGAACCCTAATCTCCATAATCATTTCTAAATATACCTCTATCTTGTGAAAAGGGGATTTCCCATGCTATTTATAGACCCTTCACTTCCGGTGACCAGTACTGCACTGCAAGTCTGCTAACCTCACAAGCCATTCTGAGGATTGTGGTTGGTTTGTTGGGGTTTAATGTCCGAGCAGCAATATTTCAGCTATATTCAGACGATGAACATGAAATTGATGATAAAATAAACATGAGATAATGATGAAATGAAAAATGGATGGGACACAAGGACAATAGGGTCGACAAATTTTGATTGCCACTGGAAATAGTGAGAGGTGGGTAGGGTCGGGCAATTTAGCCTCCTGCGGCGGAGTCCTATGGTACCTACTCCGGGAGAATACCACAGTAGGGTTCTTTAACGTGCGAGGAACGTGGCATCTTTCCCAACATGGTGCACCACTATGGTTTGCGGTCAGGTTTTCCGTATTATTGCCTGACAACCCCAGCATGTAACACGCCAGGGGTACCCCATCCCACCACCTGGGGCACACATCCCAGTTGCTCTGTGGGCAGAGCGTCCTAGCCCCCGGCTATGGTTCTGATCACTATTTAGTCGCCTTTTACGACAAGCCTAGCGCTGCTGCAGGCCTATTCTTTTAACACCCGGACCTGCACGGGTACTGAGGATTGTGAGCTGATATATGTAGAATCATGCTGGTATATAGTCCTCTGCAGGTTAAAATTAAGGTAAAGTCAAGAAAAGCCATTTAATATTGTGAAATTAGCATAGAAGCCTATGGGAAGTGGAATTAGTGGTTTCTAGCCTGTATAGACGGACGGTCCTGTTAATTGTTCAATAAAGTCTGCATCTTTTATAGTTTTTGAGATATATGTAGAAAGTGGTGACTTGTCCCTGTGGTCTAAAAATAGCAACGACGGCTTTGTTTTGTGCTTGAACTTAATAATCGATGAATTACAATGACTAGACAATGTAATACACAATAAGGTATAAAAGGGGGAGGGTAACTCCAATATTTTTTTTCTTCAAATAAAGACTATGATTAATTAGTTTTATAACAATTGTAATGATAAAACTTGTGATGGAATTATCCATTGCAATATAATTTCTGCATTTTTATTAAAATTTAAATCATTATTTTCATATAATTATATAGAAGTGAGGAGTTCTATGAATATTTCAAAAGTGGACATCTGGCTACAAATGTTTTTCGTCTTCAATTCCCCTGTTGCATTACGTGTAATTACACAATCTATTTTCTAATTTCAATTGGGAATACCTGTCTCTTCCTATATTTAATGTGTGTGAACTTATTCGAGATTGCACATGTAAATGTAATCTCGACACGAGCTGAAATAAAATTAATCATCATAAAATGGACAACCTTGCCGGACACCATACGCAAAACTTTACAAATTATCGTGTCATTTTTATTGCAAGGTATGTTAATGGCAATATGCTTAAATGAAAAATTAGCTTTGTCAGGCCAAGCTACATGTAGGTACGGATGTAACCAAACATTACATAAATCCACATTAATTTTGTAAAGTTTAAACTGACAACATACATATACTTGCTTTATCATAAAGCTTTCGGTGTAAGTGTAATTTTGTTACAAATGTAAAATAAAATAAATAACAATAAATAACAATAAATAAACCAAAAATCAAATAAAAATAAATCAAAGACAATATTTTAAATGACATTCATCTGTCTGTATATTAAAGACAAATGATCGTTCATTTATTAATTGCTCTCCTTGTACACAAACATGTACAATGTACATTTTTCAAAATAAGCTAGTAAAATCCGGAAAAAGTACATTAAAAAAGGGGTTGTTTACCATTTTTTTCCAAGTCGGTGACATCATTTTTTCCCTTTTTTATGTTGTTTATCCACTATCTTTATTAATTGACGTATTTGGAAGACAAACAACAAATTAATTAATTAAAAACGTATATCCACACAATGTAGATATAACGACAGGTAGACGAAAAAAAAAATATTGGATACGTGCCTTGGAGCGATATGGACATAAAACATATGACTGAAAGAAATATTTGGCAAATATATATAGTGTTACATAGACAAGTGTATTGTTCACCTTTGACAAATAATTGTACGGACTTATGAAAATACACGACAGTTGCATGCAGTCTTTTACCGTGTACATTATTCCATGAATTGACTAGAATATTCTGGTTTTATTCAACGACTATATTTAGTACCGTGAACCTGTAACTTAATCTGGAATTGTGTCTTGATAGTTTACAGGTACATCTTTTCAGTATGATTTGTTTATGTGTGATCGGATGCATTTACAGTGTGCAGTGAAGCACTGGAGGCTGTTATAAATGAAATTCATTCATTGATAGCAAGGTAGTGACTATTGTGTGAAATATTGTGGATAAAGCAACAGTCACACTATCATTCGAAAAAAAATAACAGGGATCTGTATTTCTAATTTCAGAATTGTGATCTATCATTGAGTATAGTTCTTTATCTGGTTAAAATAAAAACAGCAGAACAGAACAGAGCAGAAAAATAAGATACTAGAGGACATAGTAAATTATTTTAAACATGACTGAGATGCAGAATAAAACAGGAACTAAAACGGAACTAAATCGGAGGATTTCCTCGGCATCCGAATCGGGTCTTACACACTCCCCGTCGTCATGGAGTCTTACTTCAACTTCACCGTTACTTCGTCCCCGTAAACGTTCAGTAACGGTGTCGTCCGTCCCAACAAATCCAGAAGATCTGTTAAACAAGAGGGATGCAAAAGGAAGGACACCACTATTTCTAGCCGTAAAGGATGGCGATCAACACGAGGCGAAGCGTCTTCTTGAAATTGGTTCCAATATCAATTTGACTGACAATTATAACCTCACGCCATTGCATGCGGCAGTCGAGAAACTCAACGCTGACATAGTGGAGTTGCTACTTGATTATGGTCAGTATTTCTGTTTTTAAGTGCAAGTTTTAAAATTTGTAAGAATCAGGCAAAATGGGTAAAATCAGAAATTTGCATATCAAAAACCCAACGATCGTACAAAATAGTTTCACACAAGGTTGCTTCCGTTATTTGAAAAGACCATTATTTGATCTCTAGCACCTGCATCATTTGATTTTCTCAGAATTTTTTTTCAATAGAATGTCAGAAAAATGAGGTTTTTGACATAATTATCTACCTTGAAATATTCATTTTCAGTGCATTTCAATGAAATTATAACTCAGTTATCCAAAATAATATGGAAAATCTTGTCTATTGACTTTTTTCTGGGTCAATTTTTTTTACCTTTTGCAAAAATAACTTGTAATTGTTTCAAGGACCAAGAACAAATAATTTCTTCCACCATCTATTGAAAACAATTGTTTTTGTCATCGCACTACATTTTTTTCATATTTTAAATAAAGCAACAATTTATTTGTTAATTGTTATTTTTAAAAAAAACAAATGTTTTTTTTCTCTCTCCAATGACAAGGCAACTTATTTTTTTTTTCCGCATTTACCATAAACAAACCTTTTTTTCCAAAACAATCCATAGCGCCCCTACCGCCATCCAACCCCCAAAGAAAATCAAATGGTTGCTGCCTTAGTCAATATTGACCTTCAAAATTCTTTTTTTTTCATACCATGTTTCATCCACTACCTGATTTTTAAACAGACTACTGCGTATGGAGTGTTCATATCACAACTCATACGTATGCCAGAGCTTGTCGAAACTACGCAGACTTTGTGTATCGCGCTAGAACTCTAACAAATAGGCTTCTGGAACATGGTTATGTTGCTACAAGATTGAAGTCATCAGTACAGAAGTTTTATGGTCGCCATCATGAACTCGTGGATCTTTATGGTGTATCCATCTGCACCATGAAAACTGATTAATTCAATGGGTCATAGTTTTGTCTACCCCGGACTTGACTTTTGATGAGCAACTCGGCGGGTGTTTCTAGAAAAGCAGAGGACGCTTACCCTACCGTTGCACTTCGTCCATGCTCCCAGTATTTAGTGGAGTCCGAGTTGCTCATTTGTTTTTGTTACTTTGTATGTCTGAGTTTAGTTACTTTATGTTCTTTGTTGAGTATATCTGTTTTCCATGTCTAGTCTTTGTCCCTGAATTACATTCTTTTGATTACCGCTATAACCTTGGTTCCCTTGATTTCTCTTACATGTACACTTAATACTCACAAATATTGAATTCTATTTACTCTATTTAGAGTATCATTTACTGACCTATATACACTGGGAATATGATTTGAAGGTCATGTACATGTGTGCAATTATGAATCCACCTTTTGCTTTCAGGTAGGATAATAAACATTTTTTTTTTACAATTATTGGTTTTTCCTTAAACTCATTGTTCACTTAAAATACATTTTTTTTTGTATTTTATGCAATTAATTATGATTATTTGTATCAGTTTCTTTTTTTAACGCTTACATTTTTTTCTGATTGGTTGATTTTGGTTTTACGGCTGTGCGGGGTCAAAGGTCTTGTAAGAATACATTATAATATATGTATTTTTATACTGATATTGATGGTGATACTTTAATAAACAATCCATCCTATGGCAGATATTTCATACTGCTTGATCATTCAAACAATCTTACTATATTGTTCATCTGTCCGACAAACTGAGTCGTACTTTTAAGTAGCCCTCCAGCTAAGGATCATGCAAAATGTGATTCATGGGTAAAAAAGCCTACATATTTTTATTTTTGATATTTTGTTTGAAATGTCATAGTAAACAGAAATTAACATGTGGTTTTTCATATAACCCGTGCTCTTCGGAGATAAAAATTATATAGAATGCACTGTAGATTTAAACATTAAGGGAGATAACTCTGTCAATGGCACTCAAATACAATGGAATCTACTGGATTTTCAAAGAGGATTATCTCCTAAGAGCAGGCAGATTTGAATGAATATTTACACATTCCATAGTATAGACACATAAAACAACTTAATTACAAAAATAAAAATATGTAGCCTTTTTTGGGGGAATATCGCATTTTTCAGATTTGCATGATTCTTACAAAGACAGCTACTTAATATGATGCATTGTATATGTAGATTTACATGTATATATCACAAGTGACAGTCACAGGAGCAACGCCTCGCAGATACATTTGTATATTTTGTAAGCATGTCATCCCATTTGGATCAATTATTCAGATTTACACTACATGCATATCTCAATATGCCGTGCCCTTGACGGAGAAGCAACTGCTCCCAACTGTCTTGTCTTTGGTATCACTTTGCCAGGGATCGGAGCTTAATTTACGACCCCTTCACCTATGACAAACACAAAACTACGAAACCATCGAGATGGTGTGCCTGCACCATTGATTGGTCCTGATTTTGTGCAATACAAATATTAAATAGTTGCTGTGTTAGCAACGTGACAGGATAAATGAGAGATATTATACATAGGAGACAAAATTCCGTTCAAAACACACAATGTATACACCAATATGCATTTATATGCTTAACTATAGACATGCATATAAGTGTTTGGTGGTAAAATAAAAATGCAGGTCTTTGGTTGACTCATTATTTCAGTATTTTGATTTGATTTTATTCAGCATGCTAAATGAAACTTGTTCTTGCCAATGATTGCTGACATTTTTGCTTCGATAATATTTATGTTGGTTTTATGATATATGTACATGTATATTCACACGAGAAGGCGTATATGGAAGAACAAGGCAGTTTGTGACACTCGGTGTGTGTTTCTAGAAAAGCAGAGGACGCCTTTCCTACCGGTGCACATGGTCCATGCTCTCAGTATTTAGGTTTTTAGTGGAGTCCGAGTTGCTCATTTACTTTTGTTATTTTGTATGTATTATTTTGGTTATTTTATCTTCTGTGTGGTGTTTGTCTGTTTTCCATGTCTGGTCTTTGTCCCTGGATTACATTCTTTTGATTTCCTCTAGAATCTTGGTTATTTTGATTACTCTTAATTTTCAGATATTTTTCATCGACTTAAGATTACAAACTCATGTTTATTAAACACTTAATGTGTTTTGTAATTTATTTTATTGGTAAGAATTATGTAAATTACATAAAAACCTACAACATTTGAAATAAAGGAAACTAACTCTTTGATCAGTTCATAATTTAGTTGAATTGTTTTGGAATTTTGAACATAATTATAGTCTCAGACTGAGTCATCCAATTTTGAAAGAGAAAAAATCCTGTTCTTCCTGACTTTATCAATACATTGGAACACGAATTGGTGGGATAATTCAACCATATAACATCTGCATGCCTGATTTGTACATGGGACAATATTTAAATACAATACGTTATCGTGAATGTTAGGTCGTTCAATTTGAATACCAGTGACGTTTACTTTCTGAATCACGGACCCCCTTTTATTGATTATTTTGGGGTTAAATTCGTGTTAAATTTGGGGAATAAATGAGCAAATAATTGCCTACATACACCCCTTTCAAAATCTTGATCTGCTACTATGATTAGAAAAACTGCAGCTGAAAGTCATTGTTATTCATACAATATAATCACCGAACAAAAAACTATGTTTTTGACAACTGTATGACTTCGTTGTCAGGTAATTTATTGACATGAACATGTTTTAGTAACAATTAAATTGACAGCTTTCGATGATAAGGAAGACATTAGCGGGAGTTGCTGTCAACCAATAGATTGAAGAATTCTGTAAAAAAAAACAAGGTATTAAAAGGAAATCTAATATTAACAAATGTTTTGCATTGTCAGTTAGTTATTCTTAAGCAGTTAGTTTCGTATATTTTTTACAAGGTCAAAGAGAAAATTGTAGATTGAACAACATATCGACCCAAATGAGAAAAATGACTATCAAATGGTGCAGATATGAAATTTTGAACTAAACGAAATGCATGTAACTATCGATCAAATAGGAAAAATGACTGCCTAAGGGTGTAAATGTGACATTCTTAATTTAAAATTGAGAAAACAATGTGATTTATGCATTCCGCGTATTAATGTAGTGGTTCCCAATGGGTATACAATATGGTATACGAAAGAGGGGTCTGTGGAATACAAGTTTGGGTGGGTTGTATCCTTTTGAAAAAAAAATGTTTCAATTTTGGGAAAAAAATATTTTTCCATTCACAAATAAATAAGGATTCTATTTTTTTTCCTATCAGTTAACAAGACAGACTTTCAAATAAAAATATTGTTTTCGGTTGCTGCAGAATGTAAACAAAAAACTTCTGCGCTACCTCGAAAAAAAAATTCTTACACATCACATCCTCTTAGTCAGGATAAAAATGATTGGTGCCTAATAAAGAGCAAGTAGAGAGATTTGATTTCGAAATAAAAACAAGCAACAACTATACTTAAACAGTGGGAAACAACAAAAGATACTTAGTTAGAACGAAGTCTCCCGTGTTTTGTAGTGTTCTTAATATAGTAGTACTAAACGGTTGTCTTTTGATAAAATATCTGAGTCTGTACATGTCTGTATAATAGGATATGTAAGTCTCGTCATGTGACCCCGTGATTTCACGAGATTGGGTCCTCGTCTACCATTAAAAGGCACAGAGACTTGTCATTTAGAGAGCGTTGAGTTAAGTGTTGAGGGCAAAACATCTTTTAGTATAAAAAATACCGATAAAAATAATAAATTTCTATTTCTACATGATAAAAGTATTACGAAAAACATAAAATAGAAGATTTTGCATTGTTATACCGCGTTTCGAGTACCCGGGAGTAAACAATAAAATGTAGATCGGTCCTCGGTTTTCAATACGTTCTACGTCGTAAATTCCGGTAAAGACAATGAAACCAGAACGAGACTTACATACCCTATTAACATAAGGGACTTTCTAATATACACTCCTTGGTAATATATCGCTCCTTTTTAATCATCCGTTACACCATATGTTTTTTTTTTCAAAACTGATACCGAGGGAAATTATAACATGCATTTGTTTCATAAATATAAGGAACTGTATTTGACGTCATGTCTTTGCTCAATAATGTTGTCTTGTCCACTGGATTCCGCGCATAAATCTGGCTATCCAAATTCAATTCGCGATAACAATTTATTAAACGCATCTTAGATAATTACCATGTGTCTTAGTTGCATACAAACACGATGCAGACTCAGATTTAAGGCTTTGTTTGAAGACTAAATAGCTTTTCCGACACAAAACCATTAACACTGGCAAAATAAGAGAAGCAATGGTGGACAGATACCGCATTAGGTAGATAAATGGCAACAATCCTTTCAAAATTGCGTCGAACCGGAAATTGGAACGTCAAGACGATTTAGTATTAACACTGAAAGCTACGTATTGAAATTGACAAGCCATGTTGACTGACATAATAAAACATGTTGTTTTAATTAGACAGCTATTGGAACAGTCCTGTCGTTGGATATTGTCACAAAAGTGCAATTAATTTCCAATTGGTAATTAATCGATTCTATTTGACACATTTTCGGGAAACGAACTTGACTATTTATATGGTATCAGTTAGGAACTTAACCTAGAATTACAATGTAAATCTGGTAGTCAGAATTGGGACGTTTAAGAACAGATAGTTGAAAATCTGTCTGCATTTATGAAGATAACCAGTCACTTTAAACATAACGAGGTAACAACCATTGTGGATTTTTTTACTCTGGTCTGTTCTGGATATTTTTTTAAAACCAGATACTCATTTTTTTTCTCCCAATTTCATCCTGCCTTTTTTGTTTTTCCATATTGTTCATACTGTATGTTTTTAACTGCACATCAATGTCCTGCCTTTTTATTTCAAATTTGAACCTAGCCCCCACAAAAATCAAATCGCATACGAAAAGAGACATAATTATGACCCACATGTAGTAATGACCGGGTGCTGCTTATGTGTGGATCTGTCACGCAGCAACAATAATATTAGCAAATATGGAGTATTGTATTGTTTAGAAAGAAAAAAAGAAATACAAAAAAAAAGAAAAAAAAAAGAAAGACAAAAAAAAAAAAATCAGAAAAAAAGATTTAATATCCATAAAATTTCAAATAAATAAACCCAAATTCGTACGCCGTAAATTTTTTAGCTTGAGGGAAAAAAATATTCCATTCAACAAAAAATCACTGCCCATCACTTTTACAATGCTAGATGCCTACATCATGTAACAAGCATTGTTTCATCAAATCAGGGAACAGTAACCTTAAGGCTAAATTGTGTCATTTAACTCAAAATGCGCTGCACTGGTTTTTACAAAAGAAACAAAAATGCTAACTATGGCAAAAACTTAGAATGTTTTTCACACCATTCAGAAATGTCACTTTAAATGATAAGTGTCGACAATCTATTTGAAGGAAAACTTTGGTAAATGAGCTGTATACTTGTGTGATTTAGTGGCTTTTGTTATAAATACATACACTAAATCGTCTTAATTGTTTTTGCACGTGCTGAATTGTACATTGTACCATTGTGCTTCGTTCTTGTTTAAAATCACAAATGCTTAATGGTTGGAAACAGTCAGCGATATCAACGTTCAGCTTAAGTGTTCTTTGAGAATTAGTCTATTCAGTGGCGGATCCAGAGCTTTAGGTAAGGGGAGCCCCAAAAACATTTCTTGACAGGATCATCGGTGAGGATCAAGAAATCATACTAAATAACTAATTTGCTGGATTACAAAGAATTATACTTCTTTCTGAGTGTTTTTCATGGTTAAACACACTAAGGGGGGGATGATGCGCCCCAACCCTGCACCCGCCACTGCTATTTGTGTCTTGCTTGTTGTTTCTCAATATTATGCAAATTCGCCATGAATTCAACTCTTGTACAGCTGGAAGTGAGGATAATTTGTTTGTTTGCCATGCTAAGTCAAGTTATTACCTTGACTCCCGAACGGAAGTTTTTGTAAGAAGTTAGCACTTTTGAAAATTGAAAGTCTTATTATAGTCACTGCATTGCATTGCTTATTCTAGTTTTAAATTTAAATGTGTCATATACATCTAATACCGGTAGTTACCAGTATTAGCGATATCACATTTTTTTTACCACGAAAGTTCCGTTCCCTTTGTTTACAAATATAGCGTCCGGAGAACCCTTTCCCGATATGAATTTTACGGGCACCGTACAATGTAAAGCGTATTACAGGTCACTAAAACACTTGTAACTAATACCATAGAATGTACGAATAACAACAGTTTTCTCGTGGTAATAAACTGCTGTGTTACCCTCTTAGATATATGTCATCCCTATGGGTAGCCGAGGGTGACAAAGGTAATTTCAATGGGTAGCAAAACTGTCTTATACTATATATTTTATCATATTTATTTTTTTCATATGAAACACCAACAATCAGTTGTGCATGTTCATCTTTCGTCTTTGTTTTCTTCATTCATATTGTTTTATATATGTAAATGATCACACCCTATTTTGTGACCTTTATTCAAAGTACCAGTGTTGGACTTTTTTCCTGCTCACAAACAGCAATGTCAATATGATGATATATTATTTTTTTTAGTTTGTTTTTGTTAATAGTTTTTTAATCTGACTGTTACTGTAAGTATTTTAAGGGCGGAATCAAAAAGAACAAAACAAAATCAAGAATTCAGTTTATGCACTTGAAAATATCAATAATGACATAAACTCTCATTTGGACACTTTCTTTTCCTGGTCCAACCTGAATTATTTTTTTTTAATTTGACTATACAATTAGAAACGTTTGGGTACAGATTCATAGTAAATTTGGCATCATTACTACAATAAATGACTGCTCACTTGCTCACTGTTGAATAACATCAATTGGTCGATGTCGTATCGGCTACTTCAAACGCATAACTGGCTAAGATTAAACTGGTACCTAAAATTTACCGGAACAAGTTGAGCACTCCACGAGAGGATAATAGACACACACACACAAAACAAACAAACAAATTTAAACAAAAACAACAAAAAAAAACAACAAAAGAACAAAAAAAAAAAAACCCCAAAAATTAAAATAAACAAACAAAAAAACAAACAAAAACAAACAAAAACAAAAAAACAAAAAACAAACAAAAAACAAAAAACCCTCTGAGGTAGTTGATTGAATAGACTTATATTACCCTTAGATTGAACCAATCTAAATTCAGCAAAGTTACTTGAAGTAAAATAATATTTAATAGTTTTATTGCCAAAAAATAGAAAATCGGAAGTTAATGTGACCTGCTTTGTTCATATCGCATAAGATAGACATTGTAAATATTTTTTTTATTTTCAGGGGCAGAAATTGATGCTAAAAATATTCTTGGTCAAACCCCGTTGATGAGAGCTGTATTGTACGATGATATTGATATTGTGAAAGTTCTCCACGACGCAGGTACTTATAAACCTCCATTTTTCATCAATGTGTGGTATAAAACTTGAACTGAACTAAGGGTCAAATAGAGTGCTTATGTCTGCCTTAACTCTGAGAATGAGTTTGTAAACGTATAGACTGGAACGCTTTGGTAAGCAAGTTCCTTAAGTTGGCGTTACATACAATTCAAAGTTAAACCAACTTTTTTAAGGACAATTTAATTTTTTTCTTTAAAAAAAACGAAAATATGTTTTTCCACAATAATCCATAGCTTCCCATCCCAGAAAATCAAATAGTTGCATCCTACAAATTTGTGAATTGAAACTGATTTTTAACGGTTTTTTTCATAGTATGAACTTATCAGATGCTTCTCAGTTCATAAAATATCAGTTGCTTAATGCATGTGTCGGTTTTTTTTTAATTACTGACCTGAAGACGCTTACCCTACCGGTGCACCTGGTCCATGCTCCCAGTTTTTAGTAGAGTCCGAGTTGCTCATTTACTTTTGTTACTTTATATATAAGATTTTAGTTACTTTATGTTCTTTGTTGTGTATGTCTGTTTCCCATGTCTGTTCTTTGCCCCTGGATTGCGCTCTTTTGATTACCGCTATAATCTTGGTTCCCTTGATTACTCTTTTACAATATATGACAAATACAATAAAATTGTTTTAACCAACCAACGCACAAAACATCTTTATATCAGATATATATATCTTGAATTATCACATATCTACACCCACCAAAATTAAATTACAATGTATGATGTGCTAGTCTCCATTTGATTAACAACTTCGAACACTTCTTAATTTAATTTTCAAAACTTACGCGTGCTAAAAATCGCTACTAATGTTCAACTAAGAGACTTTAAAATCTTTTTCTCCTTAAAATAGAAAAAAAAAGGTTTTACTTTCTATAAATAATAAAATTCATGCACATAATTCTTTTTAGATATTGAAACAACAGATCTTCATTCCCCTTTTCTAATCAATTTTAAGTAATATTCATTCCAATCTGTCTGCTCTCAAGAGATAATCCACATTAAAAATCTAACAATTTCTATTGTATTTTAGAGTCATTTACAAAATTGTCTCCCTTATTTATGAATTCTAAAGTACATTTTATATGATTTTTATCTCCTAAGAGCAAGGGTTATATAAAAGGCCACATATTAATTTCTGTTTACTAAAACAGTTTGAACAAAATAACAAAAAATAAAATATTCAGGTTTTCCCGCCATGAATCACATTTTGCATGATTCTTATCTGGAGTGCTACTTACATACAGTCATACATGAACTCTATTGTCATTCTATGTTATAAATGGATTTTTGAAAGTTATGAATCCTCAATAGTGACGAATTCATGTGCACTACACATGTAACAACATAAGACTTGTTCAGTGCATAACTAATGGCCTAAATACACTGTATGATGATACCAAACTCGGCCTTCATCGTTATACGACATCACTCTTCAGGGTTAATATTTAATTATTGACCCTGTGAAAAGTTCATAACTGACACACGTAAAATACAAAAATACCCCAAAAGTTATAATTCCTTTACTTTCGACTGTATTGTTTTCAGTTTTTATTTTCTTTTGCTGTACGATATCTTTCAATTTTCTGTTTTCTTCAATGTGTTTTATCCTTGCAGTTTTTGCTTAAGAAGTACAATATTGCTGTCCAAAAACAACTGAACAAAGGACATGGATTTTTTTTTGCAAATTGATGCGTTATGCGATTTGTAAAATATGAATCACTGTTTTCTTCCATATATTTCAGGGGCAGATCTAAATGCAAAAGACTGTACTGGGAAATCGGCTCTAATGATTGGCCTACAGGAAGGCCGAGTGGAATGCTGTACATATCTTATCAAACACAAATGTGAATTAAATAACATTGACAAACTAGGTCAATCGTCCTTGTACATTGCTATCAGATGCTGCAAAAATCCGTCTTCAGTTTTGGTGCGCAAACTCTTGAAAGCAGGATATGACGTCAAGAGAGACAATTCAATATGGCTAAAAATGTCAGAATTGAACAGATACACTTTCAAACGGAAGAGTTTTCTTGATAAGGTTAAAGACAAGATTGTGCGAAAAAAGAACAACAAGAGTGAAGGCGAAGACGAACAGACAACTGACTTGTAATTCATAGAACCAACGTTAATTAATTTGCAGTGAAAATTGTATATTCATTGTTTTGTTAATTATCATTTTTCACTTTCACTTTCATTAATTTATTCAAAGGAACCTTCGCACAAGCTTAAGGGAAATGATATTTTCTTTGAACGTGAGTGTTTGATAATGGTAATAAGCCTTACTGTATGTATTTGCGGGTACCATAACGATCATACACGAATGATTTACACAAGCCAAGAACAGAACTATAAAAGATATCAATTTGCTTGAAGTTACTTTTGGTCTTCTTTATATGCGAACCCAAATTCGTTCTATTCTGTGGTGCATGCTCCTGGCTTTTTTCATAAAGATAAGATACAAATTATTAATTTTGAAGTCTTATGAATGATTCTTTATTTGCACATCATGACTTACATGTTCTGCGACAAGAAATGCACGAAGTGGTTAAATAATGAAAAACGTTAAGAATAAAGCAACATTGTTATCTGAACTTTAGGACTTCCCCTTTTTATGTTGCAGTGTATTGATTAAAAATTGTGCATTGAAATAATATTTATAAACGTAATAATCAATTATCGTGCGGGCTAACTCTCGACATTTTATTGGGATTAATGTGGAGGGAAATCAGGATTTCATTCACAAAATATTTTTATATATTTTGTTCCGTCATTGCTCCATTATTTAGATTTATTGGTGGCAAGGGAAAAGTTGCATGAAAAAAAAAAGGAGTAGGGAAGGTGAACGTTATTTTAACCCACTCTAAATCTGCCAATTGCCCGTTTTATGTTACAAATTGCCTCTCCACCATTCGCACTTCTACATCAAAGCAAATCAAAACAAAATATTGTTGTTTACTACTTGGAATTTTCCGTATATACATGTATGCATACCGAAAATGTATGGCTTTCTAGGATTTACTAATGCCTACTTATTTCTGGTTTCAAACCTTTCATTACGACGAACGTTGGCGAAGTTTAAAACCAATCAAACTCAAAAGGGCACAGAAATAGCTTTTCATCACGAATTGTGATTATGTAGGGAGAAGTGTCAGACTTATTTTTCAGTGGTTCCTTGTAGGTTTCTGTGAAATCGATTTTCTAATTACTGATCCTATAACCACGGGTTACATTGTAAGTGCATCTCTGTCATGTTTTTGCATAAAGTACTAATCACATATAAAAATGTACGTGAAATGTTAGTATTTATAAGAATCAGGCAAAATTGAAAAGAACCAGAAACATGCATGTCAAAACCCCACAGATTTGATAATATAATTTCACTCAATAATGCTTTCTCCATTTGAAATTACCATTATTTGATCTTTACACTACTGAACTTGTCTAGAAAATTTCAAAATATGATGGAAAAATAAGATTTTGACAGAATTATCTGCCCTCAAAATGTACAAAAAAATGATATTGAAAATCTTGTCTTTTTTCCTTGATCCCTGATGTTCCAAATAGTCAAATTAAACTTTCAAAATGGTGTTTTTTACCGTGTTTCACCCACAGCCTGATTCTTACAGAGACAAACATTTAACAGCTTTGGACCCACTGTTGCATATTATACATGTACATTCAAATTCATTTGTTTTAAAACCGTGTCGTTCAGTAATTTTGCCGTTTTTTACAGTAAAAGTTGCGTGTAAAAAAAATTGTCCTCACAATATCATTGCCCTGTGACATTGAAGTTTAACATATTTTATTACGTAAACAAAACAATGCTGGGTCGAAGGGGTTTGAAATTACAACATTTATATATATAATATATACTAGTAGACTTTTTCAGGAAATCACCCCTAAATCATGTAATCAGTACTACTCGGCCGTTCTCGTCACATATGCACAATCCGTAAGCTCTAGTTCTATAATCAGAAATTGGAGCACGGATTTTGTACGATCCGGTTATGAAAATAGTATTTCCGATTGGGCAGACAACATAAGTGAGAGACAGAGAGCAAGCATCTTTTGTCTTTGAAACATGAACAAATTGAACTTAGAACAGATTTTTCAGTATGCATTATAAATTCATTTAGGTACAAATGTCTTTACGGAAGTGTCGCTTATATCATTTTTCTATACAATTTACAGCTCGATCCTATTCTACATGACATAAACTATCACTTATCTGTTACTTGGTTGTTTCCCTTTGTTTTCAATGTCTCAAAACGGAAGTGAAATCGGTATCTGAAAAGATGATTATAAAGTTGCTCACATACTTTCTGATAAGATTGAAATTAATTTAAAACCACTTGAACATAGAAATCCCAAAGAATTTAAGTTTTAAGTCTAAAAGTTGAATTCATTGTCTTACCAATAGAAACGGTATGCTAGTTTGAAAATGATCTCATTATTTACAAGCAGAAAGCATGGTAGCACTAAAACATACATAATTATGTTAAGTCGCGTTTCAGATGCTTTTATCATATGTATAAAATATCTTTTATCTGTTTTTTTAAAGTTGTGTAGAATTGCACTTCACTTGACGAACGAGGATAGTCCTGAAACAAAATGTTAAGAAATGCTTCTAATCCTTGCTTGAGAAATTTTGAAATATCATTTTGGTTGTAAAAGACAGTCCAAGATGTTCTCCAGCCCTACCATGACACTTGTAGTGGTAATTATATAATGTGGATCCTGAAAATTACGATAGATCTTCTGGAGACCCTCAATTTAAGATTATTATCAGAATACAATAGCATTAAAACCTGTGATTTTTCAACTCATTATACAAAGAAAGTCCATATACAAGGCACGACAGTGATTGATCAACTGTGAAGTGTGTAATGTAAGTAGAACAGTACTAATGTTTCTATAGGCGACAAAAGTGAAACTGTTTAACAATGAGGCTGTTATGAACTGACTTTTCTCTAGTAATCTCTTTATTATCCCAATTAAAAAAGACGGCAAATTCATTTCAGTACCGTTATAAATATTTGCATATTGTTTTTTGCCTTCTGTGAAAGGAGGAATTACATTTTGAAAAAAAAAAAAACGTTTGTCATAGTTCAAGCGGTACTATCATCGATGTTAGGTTGAGGTGTATTTATTTAACAGTTATTCCTTTAAGTTCTGTTTTGTAAATCAAATGTAAATTATTATGGAAATTAAATTTATTTAAAGGTAAAGTATCGTCTATATAATGTGAAATGAAATTGATTATTATGGTAAGCTTATTACGCCATCTATATGGTGACAGGTTGTCCCTTTCATCACGTGGTACTGTTAAGGATTTTGCGTCCAATTCTGTAACTCTATGTCCGCTTTATTAAGATCCTTTCCGCAGCGTGATTTCGAATTTATTAAATGCACGTATATATTTGATCACCTTTCTGTCATCTACAGCTCATCTATTCGGTAAATTTCCCATTCCCCGCTATTCCCTATTGTCCCATTTGCTACATGTACACTCCATTGCCCTATTTGCCACGCCCTTTCGCTTTGTCTCATTCCCTATTTATATTAAACATCGCTCAATCAATAAGTTATAAATACGAAGTATTCACATTAGGAAATTACTTGATTATCATTATTTATCTCATACAATATTTTAGGTAAATAAAAAGTAAAAATATTTTATCATCAATATTTGTCCAATTTTTGCCTATTTCTCATATTTCCTGTCCAATAACTAATTGTGCCCGAAACTCCAATATCCCCACTTCAAAAATTTTCCATTTTCATTGCCCGTCGCACAATACATCATGAATCGGATGTTTATACACTATACATCATGTACAATATCTAGGTGTTGTGTCTGTTGTTAAAACTAGACCAGTGAAGGCACATTTCTTCTAAATATAGCTTGATTCTGCATTTATATTTTGCGATTTATCTGAAAATGTGCGATAGTTTAATTTTTGTTGTATAACAATTTCGTACATTTCTTTTCTGTGAAACACAAGAAAGAACAGCGATTGAATCTGTTATTGTAAAATCAGTTTAAGCCTAAGATCACTGACTATACAGCTTTTCTCCTAGAAGAATCAAAATATATAAGACGCTTCTAAATTTCATAAGACGCAAGTAATTGGTAAATTAAAAGACAGGATATATTTAATCATGTACAGATTGTATCATATTTGGTATCAAAATCAAATAATCTTGCAGGATTTCGTAGGGCATCTACATTGATATGATCACACAAATCCATATCCAGAACTAATGACCAATCGGGAATTTTGAAAGCTGCACGATGATATTGCAATAATATCAAATAAATATGTCTAATGAGATGATTGATTCCTCATAACCCAATGTTTTATATATTCATTAGTTCATAAATCGTCTGATAACTGTATGAATAATGGATTTTAATAGAACTTATTAGTACGAAACGACTTTAATCATAACATTTATTGAAACTACATGCAGCTTTTTCACACAAATTTCAAGATCAAGACAGCACGAAAGAAAAGGAGAATATATATGTATTGTATAACCAATTTTAAAAGATAAACACAAATATCTTTACATACTGACATTAAGGACTCAATTACTTTGATTAATATTGCACAAGTTAATATTGTGTTACGTTATATCAATTAACCGAAACCATAAAGATTGTGCGTAAGGTACAGCTCAAAGGATGAATCAAACAGGCTCTATATTCGATATATGTTTATACATGTACATAAACAATTAGTAATGGTATTCAATTATCAGTTCTATTGCCTATACATTTAGGGACCATTCTGTGTAAGAAACAGGCAATGGGTGGCACAACATAATTCTCAATTTGGTCTCTTTTAGCCACAAACATATTCATATTTAGAAAACAATTATTAAGCTATTTGAATTTTGCCTCAAGCATTGGTGATGTAGATATTTTTTGACTGCTTATATCTTTTCCCGCCATTTGTTCACATTGCATTTCAATTAAATTTGACTTATCAATATCTTGAAAACACAAACTTTGACAGTAATTTCTTGAGATTATGAGTTATAAATACTTGGATAATGCAGTAAAATATTTGTTTATTTTTTCTTTATGCGCCACACCTTAGATATATTTTGCCTTATTCTTAGACGGAGAAGTACTTAACAGCACATGCAGATATAGGTTAGTAAAACAGTTTTCCTGCTTCCCCCCTTCAATGTCAATATCAGTCTTTTTATTCGTATCCAAAGTCTATCTCATCTGCAAATCTATATCCACTTCTTGATTGATTACGTATCGCTCAGCTAGATTATATAGCTCTGCTATACAGAATGGGCAAATTTTCACAAAGCATGAGTAAAACTCATTACAAAACTGCAATGGAGTTTATGGAATAATATGATTTTAAGCTATGACTATGATGAACGGGCTCACTATTTCTTTAAAACACACGTGGACGCCCGTTAAATCTCTGTTTACGGAAAACGCCATTTTGCTTTGGACGAAGTTTTATTCGGCGAGGAGAACGTGTGAGGCTTTCGCCTGGGAAAGCTTAATACATATCTAAACAGCCAGTAATATCCAAATTATTATTAAATAAATAAATAAATAAAAAATCGTATACTTAGACGTTTTCAATTGTCTGCTTTCGTGTCGAATCACTTCCGTCAGAATATGACTTAGCTAGCCATTCATGGTTCTGGCCTTTCATTTTACCTATATATGACGTAACTAACGCTCCGTCCATACTCTATTAATTTGAATAAAGAGGAAGATTTATGTACTGGTTGTGACATAAGAGTAATTCTTTAAAAGAGTAATCAAAGGAACCAAGGTTAGAGCGGTAATCAAAATAATGCAATCCAGGGACAAAGAAATGGAATACAGACATACACAACAAAGAACGTAAAGTAACTAAAATTATACATATAAAGTAACAAAAGCAAATGAGCAACTCGGACTCCACTAAAAACTGGGAGCATGGACCAGGTGCACCGGTAGGGTAAGCGTTCTCTGCTTTTCTAGAAAAACCCGCCGAGTTGCTCATAAAAAGTCAAGTCCGGAGTAGACAAACGAGGAAAGGAAAACTATGACCCGTTAAATAAATCAGTTTTCATGATGCAGATGAATACACCATAACGATCCACGAGTTCATGATGACAACCATAAAACTTCTGTAGTGATGACTTCAATCTTGTATTCAAACATAACCGTGTTCCAGAAGCCTATTTGTTAGAGGTGTAGCGCGATACAAACAGTTTGCGTAGTTTCGGCAAGCTCTGGCATAACGTATGAGTTGATATGATATGAATACTCCATACGCAGGTGCTGAAGATATGTTGCCATAGATGAAAGGAAAGTTGACAATTTTGAATGGAAAGTCATCACGTTTGTCGTAACGTTTGGTCAATAGTTTTTCTTTACCATCGATTTCTAAGTGTTGGTCAAGATATGAGACTGACTTCACAGTCTCTGTAGTATCCTTTATCTCAAGTTTTTTGGGGTAGATGCGATGTATCAAATCTCCGAAATTATGATTGTTTAAAGATAATACGTCAGCTTTATAGCGGAAACTGAGATTAAAGGATCTAGCCAAACGATATTCTTTCTTTTGGATCAGATCAGCTATAAAGTCAGCCTCATAAGAGTGAAGGAATAGGTCCGCAAGTAAAAGATCACAATTTGTTCCCATTGGAATGCCGACCGTTCGTTGAAAAACACATCCACCACATTGGACAAATATGTTGTCGATTACAAATTCCAACATTTTGTAAACATCTTTCACCGTATATTTGTAAGATGATTTGGAATTATTTCTTACAAAGTATGAGGAATCTGTATATTTGTATCTAGGTGTATCATTTTATTTGGAAAAAAACAACGATGTATAATGTTTTTAAGTCGGGGTTTAACTGAGACTGGGACTAGAAGTATACAGTGTTGAAAAATCATAGGTTTTAATGCCATTATATTCAGATAATAGTCTTGAACTGATTGTCTCCAAAAAGATCTTTCGAATTTTTCAGGATCCGCAAGTGTTGTGGTAGGACTGCAGACCCTCTTTGACAGTTGTGAGTATAGAAGTTAAAATAGGTTAAAATAAGTTGAAATAACACCTGCCTGAAAGGTAATAATACCCAATACCAGACTTGGAAGTTGTTCTTATTGGTCTATGGGATTTTTCCAAGAAAATCGGAAAGAAATTATGCAAATTAGTTATTACTAGACGATGAAGTCGACAATGAAGGAAACAAGTTTTATTATGAAAATACGTTAAGGAATTTTAAGAAAGCGGAGTTGCAAATTTTACGGATTGAAAACGATGTCAACTAAAAAAATCGTTAGTTATTTCAATTTTTTTATCGATCATTGAGCGAAAGTATGACACTTGCCCCAAACTTTTAGTCCGAAAGTGGTTCGGTTTAGACATGTCTCACACTAGTTAACTTATCGTGTGCGGTAGCCACAGACACATGGAAAGTTTTAATATTTAGTTCTTTATTGAAATTCCTGCCTGGATTTCTCTATCAGATTTTATTTATCCATAACGGTTTTCAATTTAAGGAACACATTTAAGGTGGCCACGCCCTCCCCTTACCCGTAAAACAAACCTTTCATTTTTTGGTCCGGTTTGGAGTGTATGTTTCAACCCCTTTATTGTTCCGTAATCAATTCTTTAAAATTTTAATAGCATAAATTCCAATAATATAATAACTCATAACCATTTTTTTTGTTTTAAGGATGAGAGACTTGTTTGTTTTTATAATGAATTGAGTTCATATATGCATACCGTATCAGAACCAGAAAAAAAATCTGAAAAAATAATATGAAGTTTAACGTCTATTTAGCAGACACGTGTGTGTATGCGACACTTAAGAAATGTTAAGAAATGTGTTTCTAGAAAAGCAGAGGACGCTTACCCTATCGGTGCACCTGGTCCATGCTCCCAGTTTTTAGTTGAGTCCGAGTTGCTGCTTTACTTTTGTTACTTTGGATGTATGATTTTAGTTACGTTATGTTCTTTGTTGTGTATGCATGTTTTTTCATGTCTGGTCTTTGTCCCTGGATTACATTCTTTTGATTACCGCTATAAAATTGGTTCCCTTGATTACTCTTTCAATCATGCAATTATGTTTAAAGTTTGATTTTTGACATTATTGTACACTGTAATATTGTTTCAAGACAGTATTTACGATAAATCGTCTAGTCAAAACTCTATGGGGTTAGAGTATGACGGAAAGAACAGTCTTGTTGTCACTAGGGTTCGTCATGTTTAAACGAATGAAAACAAAGATACAATTTATGAAGACCAATTTCCAGTTTGCCGAAGGCACATTTCGTCTAGTTTAATAATCTTTTGTCTAGAATTGGTTGACATGAAGGTCAGATAAAGTCCCTTGATATCAAATAAGTGTTATTAGTTCTTAAGTACAGCTGTGTTTGTCAATAAACATTTTTAAATTGTTTTGACTTGCTTAAAAGTTAAAAAAATACTCTTCATTAGGTCTCTATGTTGTTTAAGGTTAAAAGTTAGATATTTAGCTCTATCTTCTTTTAGTTTTCGTTTTGTTTTTGTTTTGTTTTCAATTTTGTTTTATTAATTATTTGCATTTGACTAATATACGGTTGTTCTTGATTTTAACCCTTTCATACACGAATGCTGAAATGAATTGTCGTGATCAAGTTCATAGTAGCAATAGAATTCAAGTCGGTGGTTGTTTAAGCATGTCAAACGTTGTGTTGAATTGGCTCAAATTTAAAGTGTCATAATACACTGTTTGTTTTAAAATCGTAAACACATAAACTTTTATAGTATTAATTAATGTGTTTTTCTGTAATGGAACAATTATGCATGTATGTCCAGTGTCTAAATAATTCGCCAAAGGAAGATTTTAATGGGTTGAAGCAATGCCGAGGACTTTTTCATTCTTTCAAGGACCATTATCACTGATATATGACATACAACAGGTCAATTATGAAGACAAGCGCATTTAATTAATACATTTATTATCCTAACTCATAAACCAAAATATGATCAGTTACCCTAATACGTCCCATTTATGAAACATTTTGTCGCGAAAAAATAAACTGAATCATTGTTTTTTTGTGACCATTTTTGATAACTCGTTGAGGCAAACATCCATTATTATCGTTTTTTATTATTTTCCAAACTTCAACCTCATTCAAAACGAAAAAAATGACATATGCAGGGATCATCAAGCAGCAACCAAAGGGTACCAAAACAAAAATTGTGGTAACACTTAGGGTTTGGGAGTAAAATGAAAAAATATATATCTACCTACCCACTGAAAAATTGCTTAAATTGACATATCTGTCAATATCAAAACCCCCGAATTATTTATGCTTCAGTGAAAAACTGTTTATTTGGTATTTTATGTTTATTACTAATGCAATTTATACTTCTTTAGTTGCGTTGTGTCGATTTTCATTGTCAGACGTAATCAAAAATTGAATTTTGTTACATAACAAAACAGGAAAAAAAAACAACACAAAACAAAAACAAAAACAAACAAATACAAACATTTAACAAAACAAAACAAAACAATACAAAACAAAACAAACAAACACAATAAGTTTCGTTTTAGGCATTTTACAAAAAGTTAAGATATTACATTAACCCTTACCCCAGAAAACTCAGTATCAAACAAACAATTCATTTAAAGAATACCAACAAAGTATAACTTATACATTATGCATTCATATTTAAGATACTGATGTATCTAACATATATGAACTATTCCAGCAGTTAGATTTTCTTTTGGAGTTTAAATTTTTTTTTATAAATTTGTGGAAAGGGAATTTTTCAGAATTTCTTATTTTCTTCTATATCACCCGTTATTGTAATTTTTTCTGGAAGTTCCCTCTATTGTCCAAACAAAATTGTGTATGGTGCTGTATATTAAGAGTAATAAAGGGATTCAAGGTTATAGCGGTAATCAAAAGAATGTAATCCAGGGACAAAGATCAGACATGGAAAAGAGACAACAAATAATATGAAGTAACTAAAAACTAAAAATCATACACACAAAGTAACAAAAGCAAATGAGCAATTCGGACTCCACTAAAAGCATGGACCAGGTGCACCGGTAGAGGAAGCGTCCTTTGCTTTTCTAGAAACACCCACCGTGTTGCTCATAAAAACTCAAGTTCGGGGTAGACGAAAGAGGAAATGAAAACTATGGCGTAGATGGATACATTAATGTATAGTATCTTAGGTTTTAGATAAGCACGAATAATATATTGTACTTTTTCAAGTCCAATTGTTTTAATTATCGATGTATTCAATGTATCGGCTAATTGCAGGAGCTTGTTTCTAAAATTCAATGTGGCAATAATGATCTACGGAGGAATTTTCAGAACTTCATACTTTCTTCATTTTCCTATAATAGGCATTTGTAATGAACCAGTGTTGCATAACTAAACTCATACAAGCTTGTTCAGACGACAGAACGGTACAGGTTACCCCAATATAAAAGAAACTGATTGTTAAAAACATTCACAAGCTGTACACAATAGAACAATCTGTGCCAACCTCCTTTTGGTCACTCTACTAAGGACGATGATTGTGATTTACCGTCTATGTACTGGATTCCTAAATTCCACAAGAATCCATACAAATAACGTTTCATAGCTGGATCTGCAAAATGTTCCTCCAAACCACTTTCAAAACTTTTAACTTCTAAACTGACAGCTGTCAAAGAGGGTCTGCAGTCCTACCACAACACTTGTTACTCCCGTAGTTGTATTAATTCAATGTGGATCCTGAAAAATTTGAAAGATC
This sequence comes from Perna viridis, assembly GCA_037379345.1. Lineage (NCBI taxonomy): Eukaryota > Metazoa > Mollusca > Bivalvia > Mytilida > Mytilidae > Perna > Perna viridis. The sequence goes on from CM074523.1 coordinate 17,860,372, forward strand.
TTTTGGCGACAATCAGTTCAAGACTACTATCAGAATATAATAGCATTTAAACCTATGATTTTTCAACACTGTATACTTCTATTCCCTATACTGAGTTAAAATCCTGACTTAAAAACATTATATATCGTTGTTTTCTTCCAATAAAAATGGTACACCTAGATACAAATATATAATTCTTGGTAGAGATTCATCATAATTTGAAATAATTCCAAATCATCTTCAAAATATATAGAGAAAGATGTTTACAAAATGATGGAATTTTTAATCGACAACATATTCGTCTAGTGTGGTGGACGTGATTTTCAACAAACGGTCGGCATTCCAATGGGAACAAATTGTGCTCCTTTACTTGCTGACATATTCCTTCACTCTTATGAGGATGACTTTATAGCTGATCTGATCCGAAAGAAAGAAAATCCTTTAGTTAGATCCTTTAATCTCGGTTTCCGCTATATAGATGACGTATTATCTTTAAACAATCCTAATTTCGGGAATTTGATACATCACATCTACCCCAAAGAACTTGAGATAATGGAAACTACAGAACCTGTGAAGTCAGCCTCATATTGACCCACACGTCGATGGTAAAGGAAAACTATTAACCATACCTTACGACACACGTGACGACAATTTCTTCAGAATTGTCAAGTTTCCTTTCATCTGTGGCAACATCCATTCAGCACCTGCGTATGGAATGTTCATATCACAACTGATACGTTATACCAGAGCTTCCGGTACTACGCAGACATGGAAAACAGACATACACAACAAAGAATATAAAGTAACTAAAATCATACATACAAAGTAACAAAAGCAAATGAGCAACTCGGACTCCACTGAAAACTGGGAACATGGTCAATAGTTTTCCTTTACCATCAAATTGTGCCATAATGAAATAATCCTGTAATCTCAAAATAATTGTATTCTACATTACTTACATACTAGTACACAGTTCTTTAATATATATTCAAATTTAATTTAATGTTACCTAGGCCTGTGTTAACATAAAGATTCATTAAGTTTAAACGTATATTTTTTGTCAATAGAGTTTTTCTTCTTGCGTAAGTATAAAAGAAAATTTATTGTATCTTTCTGTCATTTTCTAAGGACAACTCCCCTCCTTCTATTTTTGTATATCTCTTTAATTTATGTTTTTGAGATACGTAATCTCCTTTTTGTTCGTATGTCGACAATATAATATTTACTCACTGTAACTGATAGCACTATTATACTGAAGGAAGGTACTTTTGGTACATGGGTATAGTGAACGGAATCAAATAGTCCAATAATCACTGACTTACTGTGGGTATACGGTCGAACTTTACTCGCTCGAACTCTGATGGCTCGAACAACCGCAATCTCTCGAAGTTCTTGAGCTAGGCTGAGATATCACTGTTACAATGCACCACAGATGATACAGAAAAACCAAGGAAACAAATCAATGATCATCTGGAATCAATAATAACTGTCCAGGAAATTTACAAAGAGGTGAACTCAGAACAAACAGCAGTACAATCTTTGATCAGTTGCTTCTTATCATCAGAAAATAACCTTAATGATTTAGAATTATTCAAGGTTGTGAATGTTTTCGGCGGCAAAACATTGCAGATAGACTGATGTCACTGAACAATTTGCCTTGTAATAAAAATAATTACAAAATGGACGAAAACCGTAAAAGCTTTCGAGACATCTTTCAATCTTTTTATGAAGTCTCGGTCTGAGAGTATGAAGAACCTGTGGAAGGTTTTTAAATATTCAAACAAGGGAATAACAAGCTGATAAGGCAAATACCGTCGATAGAACTCCAATTCTTTGTTTATCCTTTGCTACATTGAAAGTAAAATTAAGCACAGAAGTACATTGCGGTTGCTTATACCAAATGAGAAATTCATTATTAGAATGGAGCCAACCTCTCCTATCCATCACTTGCGTTGACGGTTTTGACAAAAATATGATAAAGCTAAAGTGCGGATCCTCCAATGTCGATTTAGATAACTACCAGAGAGTTTTTGTGACATTACCAAGTGACGGTTAGCAGGTCCTTGGTCTTTGTTCTGAACACAAATGCCCCCACTTGAGCCTTGAATATCATTGTTGCCATCACATTTTTACAATGAAAGGTGGTAAGCTCCATCTGTTACCTTGCCATAATTAAACATCATCTGTCGGGAAAATATTGATATTTATGATTTGCAGTGACCTGCACATTAATTAGGGTTTTTTTTAGAATTGTTAAAACATATTATTATTACAAAAAATTGCTTCTCCTAACTGTCTTACAGGATATGTTTTGTATACGCATTTGTATAAATTGAATATAATATAGCTGATAAGGTAACTGCATCAAATAGGTTAATAGAACAAGAAATTTTCTGTAATTTGTTGGTCACCTTTAACTCCCAAATGCAAAAGTCAAACACATATACAAAAGTACAATAGAGATGTAAAAGAGTACATAAAGAGGCGAATTAGCTGGAATTTTGTTTTATTCAAGTAGATATGTGATATAACATAATTTATGTAGCAGTCCCTCATACCAAATCGGTCACGGTGTGATTCGTGCATTAAAAACTAAATAACTAAATAACTTTGATAAATGGTTTTTGAAATTTGGAATTTGCTGACTTTAGGGAAGATAAATGTAGAGTTTTCTGTAGATATACAGACACAAGATAAGGCGTATGTTAATAACAACATACGCATCAATCATTAAGTGGATTTTGATGTGCACAAAGAATCAACTGTACTGTTTGCAGAACTTGAATATTAGATGGACTAGTACATAAAAAATGCTGTTTTGCTTATCGTTAGGTAAAAGGCAGTAACCACGTGCGCATCCACAAAATGAAAGGCAATTCAATCAACATCATGTATAATGAAATAAGTCTGAAAGCCTTGTTGAATTCAAAATAGAATAAGACACGAATATATCTATTTGTCCATTATCTTGTTGCTACATTCGACTGAATAAATTTTACTTAGAGCCATTATATAGATGGTTAGGCAAATGTGTTATTCGAAAGGAAATATACTAACTATTCATAAAAAACACCTACAAACACAATTAATGCGTAGTGAGTTGAATACTGTCTGTAACAACCAATTATCGAGGTTTATACTAATAATAACAATTCTCGTTTACTACCAAGCACTTTTTCATATAATATTACAGTTAATTTAGTATGCAAATTCCATTCTTTCCTTACAATGTGGATCTACCCACTTCCTATTTACAGTCATCCATTCATAACATCAATCTTTTATCAACAGTCCTAACAAACTTCACGTATCGGCAGATGTTCAATTCTTGTCTTACCAACCGCTGCAGACATGCCTTTCGAAATTCTCTGGCATTATTCTAATCAAACAATCGTTTGACAATCGGATGACGTCATGTAAAATGTGTCGCTTTTTCCCGAATTTGCAAGATTCTTGTATTCTCTGAGAGGGGTGGCTGCAGCGTCTAAAGTAACTTTCGAACGTAAGACGCTGTATGGGACTTGCAGTTCTCAGTCGTTTTCACAACCGGCCAATATATATAAATCATATGACGATTTTGCATTTCAATTTCCAACAGTATGACATTTCATTAAATTGAAATATAGTTCATTTGGTGCTGTACTAAATATTGTTTACTGGTTTGGAAATAGTCCGATTAATAAAGAAATGAACATACAAATATAAGTCATCTATCTAATATCTGTAGAATTTGATCAGAGAATATTCTTCATCATGTCCTTTTTACTAGTGCACATCTCATTTTGAAGCACTACGCTTATTATCGTTATCAAGAATTAACTTTTGTTAACATGTTAAACTGGGAGCATGGACCAGGAGTATCGGTAGGGTAAACGTCCCCTGCTTTTAACATTTAAAAAAGAAATTCTCTTACCAGGGAGAAAAAAAAATTTCTGTGAGCTTTTTGTCTGTATACATTGTGCACTGTATAAGGTACACCATTGAACAATCCAATGCAAAGTGGCAAAATTGAAAATTATTGAATCAGTTTATCATAGGATAATTTAATCGAAAACCTTGTATAACCTAAATAAAATAAGACACGAATGTAAAAAGTAATTAGGGAAGATGAATTATATTATATATTGCAATAATTCTTAATATAATTTTACAGAGTTGTATAGGAAACTTGCGTTGAAGGATGACTTTCTGTAGTGATTACAAAATTACTAAACTGATAGGCAAAAACGTAAGTGTCAGTCAGTTCCTGTAGGAATCAGGCAGTCAGTAAAACATGGTATGAAAAAAAGGAAATCATATAAGATTGTCTATATCATGCTGAACCATTGAGTAACAATTTCATTGAAATGTAATGAATATGAACATTTCGAGGCCAGATAACTAAATTCTATTGAATAATTTCTGCGAAAAGCCAGTGACTCAGAGATCAAATAATGGTATTTTCAAACAAAGAAAGTATCCTTGAGTGATATTACATATTTTGATATGCATGTTTCTGATTTTTCCAATTTTGCCTGATTCTTACAAACACTTACACTTAAGTAGCAGTCTAAACCATATCAATTCTGTAATATGATATACAATCCCAAAAGTGCTACATATCTTAAAGTTTCTTAATAATCACATGTAACATGATTTTTAGGTGGAGTGCTACTGGAAGCGTAGTAAGAAGGAATAGCTGAAGTAAGAAAATTAAATATTACGAATTATATATATCGAGGCGAAAACTGGAGATATGGAAACAAATGGTCCTCACTTGGTAGAGGCATTTCCAGTGCAAATGGTGGGTTAGGCTAGGTCTATAGAACTTACAATTAATTACGGTAATTGATTTCCAGTATATTCCATTACTAAAAGGCATTGTGGCTTTCCCACTACACTTTAAGAGTAATCAAGGGAACCGAGGTTATAGCGGTAATCAAAAGAATGAAATGCAGGGACGAAGATCAGACATGGAAAACAGACATACACAACAAAGAACATAAAGTAACTAAAGTCATACATACAAACTAACAAAAGCAAATGAGCAACTCGGATTCCACTAAAAACTGAGAGCATGGACTAGTTGCGCCGGTAGGGTAAGTGTTGTCTGCTTTTCTAGAAATACCCGCCGAGTTGTTCATAAAAAGTCAAGTCCGTGGTAGACAAAAGAGGAAAGAAAAACTATGACACGTTGAACAAATAAATTTTCATTGCGCATATGAATATTCCGTAGCGATCATCGAGTTCATGATGACGACCATGAAACTTCTGTCAGTGATGTCTTCAATCTGGTAGTAACATAACCCTGTTCCAGAAGCCTATTTGTTAGAAGTCTAGTGCAATACAAAAGCCTGAGACATGACTTTTGTCCTAAATTTAACATTGATCATACCACTATTGCCTTTTTTCAAGAGGTAGATCGAGAACCGTTTGGTTTTTATACAATTCCGTTTTATCTATCAAACTGTCTTTGTTTGCAATAGTACCACACGCAGAGTCTGAGTAAAAAAAGACAAAACAAAAACAAAAACAAAAATAATAGAAAACACAAACAGAAAATCAGCTCCCGGTTAGAAATATATAGGTATTTAACACAGTACTTTTGGAAAAATGGAGATATGCTGCCATGAAACCACCGATCGTTAAATTGTAAGTAATTTAACAGATGAATCTATATGACCCTAATTAGAGGTTTTCAATTCGTTTATTTGCCGTTTCCTTTGTATGCAGTAGTCGTGACCAATTTTTAACCGTATATAAACTGCAATTATTCTAATTTGCCTTTTATTGAAGTTCAATTATCCAGTTAAAGCAGCAATGGTAATTTAGTCAAATAGAGAAATGAGGACATTAGAAAACATGTGATAGGTACATGTACACAACATATACTTCTTATCACAATTTTCATTTGACGAAAGTAATTTTCTGATAAAATAATTTGGTGAATGGTCGCAGATGCCCTTTATAGTCTGTGATATCAATCACCAAAGGCTTTTTCAACTTTTAAAACCTTTGTTATCTACAGCTGAGTTATGATTCTAATATCATTGCTCTTCCATATTTGTCCATTTTTGTCTGAATAAAATCGTAATAGGAAAGAACAGTGGTGCCACCCTTAACCAATCAGTTTTAAGGAGGTAGATCAAGGGTCCGGATACAACTCTTACAAAAACATCCGAACGTTTGTATTCTGCATTTTACAACAATCTCATGTAAACATCTAAGTAACTAAGTGACTAATTCCATTCTGTTTCAAATGATAGCTTGATAGACTTTGGAAAAATTGTATATGATACAGACATATCACTGACTTCAAGAGTTATGTCCCTTAACCTAGGTCTACCTCACCTCCTTTACATATACATATACATATATATATATATATATATATATATATATATATATTCTACGCCGAACCCATTTTTTTCAGTTTAGACAGATTCTCATATATTCCATTTAGTGAGTTAGTTAAAAACAGAAGATACAAATGAGTTTAATTCTCTTTTTGTTTTACCATAGTTCACATGTGTTTTAAGTGTTCAACAATCGTATATTTGTGTTGTTTGGATTGATGCATAATAGAGTTGTATTTTGTTGGAGAAATTTTAAACCACCGCTTCTGATTTATATCAGAAGCAAAAAAAAAAAAAAAAAAAAAAGAAAAAGAAAAGATAAAAAAAAAAGCAACAACAAAAAAAAATATAATAAAAGAAAAAAAAACCCCAAAAAACAGAAACAAATTAAAACAAAACAAAAACTAACCCTGTAACATATTATGTCCTTGTTTTTCTTTCCATTTGTTATTCGTCACGATTTTGCACTTTACTTTCGATTAAAAATAATTAGACCTTAAAATAAGTGGTTTTAAATTACAGGACAGTTATAACCAGTATAATTTAGGGAAAAGTACATAAAAATTGAAAAAATACGATAATATCTAAACCTAACAATTTATAAAAGCAAACAATTTTTTTTAATCATTCAATACATTAATACGAGTTGCAAGCTAGGTTATATTTATGTATATATCTATATACCTCTAAGGTAAGTATTATATTAGGAATGGTTGACAACAAAAAGGATGATTCTGAATTTTTGAATCTTTGCTCTTGTTGATCATTATTGCTATTTCGATTAAGAGTCAAATTTCAATTATATAACGATAAACGAATTCATGCATGTCAAAAACCATCGAATTCAGTTTTATTTTTGTTCAAGAACAGTTACTTATCACATAACCAGCCTTGTTTTTCATTTGGTTGAAGTTGCGCTTTCACGATTATGTAGATTGTCCATGAAATTGGCACTTGCAATCGTTCTTGATTTGGTTTCATTTCGTTGATTTTAGGGGTAGATAAATGTATGATTTTCTAAAAAGCGCAGATCTGAATACAGAAATGATTATCGTTATGTGAAAGTATAGCATATATAGACTGAAAAAGCATCATTTGTTCGTTGGGTTTTCCTACACCATGAGTCTTAACCATTGGCAGTGTCTGAATTTTATATGGACTGGTACTTAATATTTTAATTGGGTTATAGTGTCTCGAATAATTCACTGACTGAGAAAAACATCATAATAAGACACAAACTATTCAAATGCTTTTTTTATTTACAAGTTCACAGTTCTGTTTTTAAATGTTTTACATCCGTATATTTGTGTTGTTTTAGGATCATGCTTTTCGGAGTTTTCTTTGCATTAACAGTGGTAACCGTTTGTCTCGTAGAAGGTAATATGAATATAGAAAGAGTAATCAAGGGAACCAAGGCTACAGCAGCAAAAAAAGAATGTAATCCAGGCACGAAAACCAGACCTGGAAAACAGACATACACAACAAAGAAAATAAAGTAACTAAAATCATACATACAAAGCAACAAAAGCAAACGAGCAACTCGGACTCCACTAAACACTGGGAGCATGGACCAGGTGCACCGGTAGGGTAAGCGTTGTCTGCTTTTGTAGAAACACCCGCCGAGAGGTAGGTGATAGTAACTATAGTAAATAATGAATAATTGTTTTTATTGGGTTTCACAATCTAATTCAATTTTTATAGCATCGATACTATAGTATGTAGTTATCAATTAGCCCCGCCGTCCGTGTGTCCGTCCGTTTGCTCGTCCATAACTTTCCGTTACTCGAACAGTAATCTCTAAAACTTTCAATCTAAACCGTTTGCTTGATGTTTTAACAGAAGCTAAACATAAGCAAAACAATAATTCTAAAAGAATATAGTTATCAGCAGCCCCTAAAAATACTTTGAATATTGAAATGCCGCCATTCGCAACTTCAATTCGGACCATTCATTCACAAACCTGACATAAATATCCTTCGGACTTTTATTTGTTTTGTGAGTGAATGGTCCGATTTTACATTTGGATACATTCTGAAATAAAAACATTGTTAAATCCTTTATTAAAAATGAATCTACATTTTACATAAAGGTCATCTGGTAATCCTAGATTGAGGTCCGTTTGATTTTTGTTTCTTTTGCAAACTTATGTTGTTCTGTCTTTCTTTAAATACTATATTTACGCATGCTTTAAAGAACACTACTTTGCATTATCTTTTTGTTTGTTTATAGGTTCTAGGTTTCATAAAAGAACTTTTTGCGAACGTAAGTTGTTTTCGCTATCGATAATTTGGTATATAATTAAAGATCACTAAATGATTTATTAAAGAATAAATGTAACTATATACGTGGTTTTAAGAGGATGCAAACAAAGCCGAAACGTTTCCAAAATCCAAGTAATCGATAGCGTTTGTGCGTTACTTGTTCGATTGGTGTTAAAGACTGTATAATCGGTAGCCGACGTTTTAGTAGGTTTCTGCAATTGCAAAAGACTGAGGGCATAAACAAACCTACTTTAATTTGTAAGCCTAAAATATATGACAATGTAAACCAATAAATAGATGTGTCCTAAATTAAAAAAAAGAAAGAAAGAAAAAAAATGGAGAGAGACTGGAAACGAAATTTTTAACTTCAGTTCACCAACAATTCTCAAATTTGTCCATACATGCTTCTGTTTGATATCGCCGGCAAAATATTTCACTGTTGAGATGTATTAATTTGCGTTAAATTTACCGAACAATTTAAAACAAACGACAAACCAAGTAATTATTACATTTCAATCATATCTGGTAATAAAAGAAAATGCATTAACTTTTGGTTCGTAAGCTTCTCTGTTTCAGTGGCTGCCATTGAAAAAAAAATGATATTCATGTACGTTCCAGTCCTAATTGTTTTTAGATTCCGACGGAAAATGTTTTGATGAAGAAGGTAACGCTAAGTGCCCAGGATCAAACTACTGCTTTGTTCTCGACGACAAAGGATGTAGATGCTATTGCGATAAATTTTGTACACAAACAGTTGATTGCTGTAGCGATGCTCATACAAACAAAAGGGGTAAGTGTAATGACTCCCACTAAATTAAATGGCAATAGCTACTGGTTTAACATCCACAACGAAAAAAAAAAGAAAAAAAAACACACACACACACAAAGACCGAAAAGTATAGTTCATACCAAAAAATGTGAAATGATGTCTTAACCACGTACTCTTTCAGTCTTTATTTATCAGTGATTACAATCCTCTCTTCACTGCTTTTATATTGTTGTTATTCAATTGTAATTTACATAGTTAAGGATGATAATACCAAATATTGATTTTTTTCAAAATTAATGTTTGTTGATTAAATATATAAATATTTTCATCAAATATTCTTTTAATTTATTTGAAAATTGCATTTTTACATTATTAAAAACATTATCAATTAATTAGTAATAATTTTTGTACGTACGTCTATATGATTTTCTAAGATGACAGAAAGAAAAAAATAAATATCAGTAAGAATTCGGCAATTTTTTTTAATGTGATATACCCCCTCCCCCCCCCCAAAAAAAAAAAATACGTTATTATTTTTGTCATTATGGTGCTTTATGGATCTTAATGATGACATGTATAGTTATTCATGCAAATCTGTCTGCCCTTAGGAGGAGTTAATTCGCATTGAAAACCCAATGGTTTCTATTGTAATTTAGTGTCATATATATGGGTTTCTTCCTTAATTGTTGAATTCTACAGTGCTTTCTACATAATTTTTATCTCTTATGAACAATGGTTTTATGTAAAGCCACATGCACATGTTAATTGTTGCTAACTATAACATTTTAAAACAAAACATAAAAAATAAAAACGTAGGCTTTCTGACCATTCTTTACTTTTTTGCATGATTCTTAGCTGGAGAGCTACCTAATTAAGGCGCTTCAAACATCCTTTGATGTTGCAAATGATTTTTTGCAGTCTTTGCTTGAAGTCAGTAATTAATCTTGTTAATAACATACCCTTCACATTGATATGGTAACTTTATTTATAAGTACTACCGTAAAAAATAGCCAACGCAGTAAAGTTGTGTTCTGTTCAATTATAACAATTATAAGTTTATATATTTCATTCAAGCGCGCAATTTGAATTTTCGAACGCTACTACAATGTATGTACTTATTTATTGGCCAACCGGGAAATATAATTGCGATATGATAACTTTCGTTTCCACAGAGTAGCGTTCTTAAAGTCAGAAAAAAAGCAAAACTATACCGACTGCGTCCAAAAAAACGGAAAATAAATAACAAATTATTTTATTTTTCAGATGATGGTATTGATTAAATCTTTGCCGAGGTATAGCCATAAAAACGGAGAAGAGTGAATTGACATACAATCGGCACCTTTATTTTAAATCAATTGACAATTTTGTAATGTTCTTGGTCTTACATGGTACAAACTTCCCGTTTACACCATATAGCAACCTCTAATTGCCCATTCCCCATATATATGTATTGTCATCACTTGTAGAATACCTATTGTATTTCTTTGCATCATAAAATTTTATCTTATAGCTTTAAAGCCTTTAATATTTTAATTGCTAATCGTTAGTATATTTTATATATTTTTAATATACAATAATACTAGAAAAAAATAATGGACCCATTCTTACTTTTCAAAATCATCGATCCCTATTTATAGCCCCATATACAATAGAATGAGAAGTTAACTTTTATACAAGTACCGTAACTTTAGATGTTATGCACTGTAGACGATTCTATTTCTTTATTCATTTATAAAAATGCATATATTCATGTTTAATTTTTATTATTATGTTATTTTCGATAAACGTGATGATTTTGAAATGAATGACTCAGAATAACTACATTTACAAGTGTAGTTATACACTGTTATATGCATCCGCAGTCATATTTACGAACTATTTTAGTATGGTAATTATTTATGTGAAACAAGATTTCACGAGCATAATATTTTCACAATACATATTCTCGCAGAGTACCCGGAGCTATCTGACATCGAATTTCCCTTTATTGTCTTGTTTAGGATAATCGAGGGAACCAAGATTCTTGCGGAAATCAAAAAAATGTAATCCAGGGACAAAGACCAGAAAAACGAAATCAGACTAACACAACAAAGAACATAAAGTAACTAAAATAGTACATGAAAAATAACAAAAGCAATTGAGCAACTTGGAGTCCACTAAAAACTGGGAGCATGGACCAGGTGCACCGGTGAATCTTGATTCCATTGATTACTCAAAGCTCAGTTGATAAAAAAGTATCTTTATTTATGTACGACAAAATTGCCATACGTATCTAGCCATTATTGCTTTGCCAAATGTTATAGTTCATGCGGATTTTAGACTTCAATTAAGATACTACATTTACGAATAAATTCATTATTTGTCAGAACATACAGAATAAGCCCTGTATGTCGTATGCTATTTTACGACAACTTTACGTCAATAATCAAAATTGATTGCCTTTATAAAGACGTATTTCTAGTAACATGTTTAAAACAGATGTAATAACAAGTAATCATTTGTTGTATGCTATTAAATGAATAATAATAGGATAATTAATTGAAAAATGTGGATAAGCAAAACATGATCGAGAGAGCCGAAGAACACATAGATTTAACGAGTGTTCGCGCGAGTTAAATCTTACTGCGTTCTTGGCACGAGTGATAATATTTTGCTTATTCACGATAACAAATCGATTTTCCTATCTATTATATAGGTTTTCTCCACTATTTGTTGTTATTTTCAAAATAAATTTCAAATTCAAAAATCGGCGGATTGATAATCGTATTGCCATGCACCTTATCAATGCACCTTATCATTGTTATAATTTACAATAGTTACTATTATTCTTGAGGCTTTTTTTAAATACAGTAATACCTAATACGCAAGGTTGCGACCAACAACGACGGATACAGACGTAAAGAGAATATAAGATGGTTCGAAAAAAAATACACATGTGATCTATATACAAATCAGACAAGGGGTGGCATATTTAATTTTGTATGCAGATGTAGTTACAGAACATATAAATAGACTGATTTTTGTTTTTCAATCGGCTGATTCAATGTGGCAATACAGTTATAAATGTTGAATAGAATTTTCACTTTGCTATGGTTACTGTTCTTTTCATGATTGGTTTAAGAGGGATATTGAAATACAGATCTGTGCTCGAAAGGACTGTAAACACACAAACAAATTGTGTAAGTAGGCCGAAAACGATTCCATACGCGTAAAACATGTCGTGCAAAATGACGGTTACTGTTATGTTCTATCAGGACATCACGACGAGGGATGCAAGTGGTCATAAGGGTTTCGATCAAGTGAGCTGAATTGTAACGCGAGTGTGCAGTTTAAACAATTTTTGAAGCGATATTTATCAGCGAAACCGGTGACGATTTAGTTAGTAGAGACACACGTGGAAAGGAAGTTCTGAGGCAAGATTATGAAATGAAACGAGTTAACTGTTTTTTATTGTCATTGAAACTATATACTCGTCTTCAATTCTTTCCGTTCTTTTCTTTAATGAATGCAATGTTTTAAAAAAAAAAGTTTGGGAAAAGTTGGAAGTACAAATGCATCTTATTCGGCTGTTCAAAAGCCTAATGTGCCTTTCTTTAGGTTGCTTTCGTTTTGTGTTCATTCGTATTAAATTTGTACATAATATTACACTTACTGTGGCGCATCATTTGTCAAACTTTTAAGAAATCTCAACGTGCAGATTTTGAAGAATAAAATATTACTATGTTTAGGAATCTGAATCATTGGCCAAACTGAACCATACCTAGTATTTCAGGGTCATTTTGACAATATATTCAAATGAATAACTGAATATGTGGTCAAATTGACTTTAAAAGGAATAATATATCAGATTTAAAATGAAATTTTATTCAATCTATTTTGTAGAAGAGATACTGGGATTTTAATTTACAAAACATAACAAAAAGAAGGGGATAATTTTCAGCTATAAGCGTACATAAAAACCTCTATTTTGCAAAAAAATTCATAAGACAATTTCGTACAAAACTGATATTATATGGACTATTCATAATGCAAATCAATCAACAAAATTTCAGAAAAGTCACCGTGTAGTTTTGTTTTATGTTTTAATGATTGCAGGGTAAGGCATTGAAATATTTAAAACAAAATTAATCATGATAACTAAAATGTTGTTGATATTGAATAAAGTTACTAAGTATCAAATTATAATGATTTATATTGATGAAAGAGCATTGCCGGGAACAGCAATTTTCATATTTCTGCACGAAGGGACAAACTTATATGCTAAACATAGTTCAGTGCTGGATAGAGTCATATGCTGAAAAAAAGCAACAACAATGAAAATTGAAGCTTGAAGTCTTATAAGGAATGATAGAAAAATAGATTTATTAACTCTAAAAAGTTAAGGAGATATAAAACTGGCAATCTTGGTTTGCAGTAGAAGGAATCATTTCAAACGTTTTCCCAACTTAGAAAAATAAATTTTTCAATATACCTATTTGAAACATTTAATCAATACTGCAAAAGAGCAGAGTTACTACGGTTAGCATCATGGTTCTAGAAGTTGTATCCTTTTTTTTGGAGTTATTTTCCTTAAACATTAGTATCACTTTGAAGTTTTCATATCAAGAGTCATTCAAACGCTCTAGTGAATAAACTCCTTTCAATTTGGATTACCCCACTTACCCCAGGTCTACTACCTTAAGACTCATTAAATTAAAAAACATGAATATCTAAAGCTGCTAGTAAGGATGAACTGAGATATTCAAGAATGTTAATGCTCATGACACTCGCTTATTTAGCCAGTTATTATAACATATTAACTTGACCTTGTTTACACTTACGTTTTTCTCTCTCGAATACTTTTCAGCATAAACAAAAAAAATAACATTGTTCGACGACTAAACAGTCATTTTTATGCTTAACCTAGCGATGAAATTGTGCATTTATTTGTATCAACGTGTTTCCAATAAACATCTAAATAAAACATCCTGATTAAATATTAATTTGCCTAAACCAGACATCTTTTGGAATTATTTTTTGTGAGTTTGGACGTGGCTTTAATTTGTGACCATTGAGCCCCGTTTTTACGTCTTTGGTGTGCATACTATGAAAGTACTAATTTTCTTGGTTTAGGGAAAAATGTCAGTTCATATATTCTTAAATTCGTGGATTAATGCACTCCATTATTCAAATGAATGGAAAATTCTCTTTTCGTTTGGAAGCAACTTTCCTGGTTTGTCAAACCCACAGAAGCCTCTGAAATGGGTACAAAAAGTACAAAATTACTTTTAAAGTTTATACAGCATATACAGTTTAATTGTATATTTCCCTGTTCCGGGCTTACTATATGTAACCGCTACAGATAGCCCTTTCGAAATTCCCCTGCATAATTAAGTAGGACTCCACCTAAGAATCATGCAAAATGTGATTCATGGTTGGAAAGCCTACATATTTGTATTCTTGATATTTTGTTTAAAATTTCATAGTAAACAGAGAGTAACATGTGGTTTGTCATACATTCCATATTTATAGGAGATAAACATTATATAAAATGCACTGTATATTTCAAATTTAAGGGAGATAACTCTGTAAATGACAATCAAATACAGTAGAATCTTTTGGATTTTCAATGTTGATTATCTCCTAATAGCAGGCAGATATGAATGAATACTTAAACATTTCACAATACAGACCGATAAAACAACTTAATTACAAAAATAAAAAGGATGTATTACATTTTTCAGATTTTGCATGATTCTTACAAAGACAGCGACTTAAAATCATATGTAGCGTAAAAAATACAAACTTTTACCGACTTTACAAGATTCTTTCATTTTCTGAGAGGGCTAGCTGCAGCGTCTTGACTGAATTCCACGAGCGTTAGAAGCTGTTTGGAGCTTATATATTTTCAAGTAATGAACTATGAATACAATGGGGTTATGGGCATGCATTTACCGCCATGCACCGTATAGCGGGAAACTATTTCGAGATTATAATTTTGGCAATATTTCCGAGGTTTCGGGTATCAAAGAAATAAAAGCTCAACAATTTTTAGTAAATATATATTTTTTTTTAAATAATTTGCATTCAAGTAATTCTTAAAAAAAAAAGAATGCAAACATTAATTATTACATTTCATAGAGTAAAATTAAAAAAGTCGGCATCCTAAACAAAATATCCGCTATGCTGTGTCACCTGACTTTATACGCAATTCCTTGTGCCTAACACTCAACAATTGCAACAACCGTACATCGGTCTTAAATTCCAAATACGTAAATATGAAGTACAACTGCAGTAGGAGAAAAGACAAAACGCTTCCAAAGAGTTGTTTGTGTTTGAGTAATCAAGGGAACAAAGGTTATAGCCGTAATAAAAAGAATGAAATCCAGGGACAAAGACCAGACATGGAAAACAGAGATACACAACAAAGAACATAAAGTAGCTAAAATAATATATACAAAGCAACAAAGCAAACGAGCAACTCGGACTCCACCAAAAACTGGGAGCATGGACAAAGACCAGATATAGAAAACAGACAAACACAACAAAGAACATAAAGTAACAAAAATCATACATACAAAGTAACAAAAGCAAATGAACAACTCGGACTCCACTAAAAACTGGGAGCATGGACCAGGTGCACCGTTAGGGTAAGCGTCCGCTGCTTTTCTAGAAACATCCTTCAATACCCTTCTACCTGGTTATGTTTGTCAGAATTAAATATGTAATATCAATTTGTCTCTTCTAAGCTGTAGCCTAGCAATGAACTCTTGTCTTAATATATACTTGATTAACACAAATCTTCTCATACCTCTCAAAGGCTGTTAATGTGTCTATTTAGGGTTAATTTCCAATTCGAGTTAACTATAAATTAGCAGTCGGAGTTTCAGTTTATTGACAGAGGCAAGCTTTAAACTATCAACTTTCAAATGATGGTTTTGTGCGCTGAATCCAAGTTCGACCTTTTCCGTATTAGTTCGAAACATCACAAAATATTAACTACTTGTCTGTCTATGAAACAGGCAAAATTTGTATAAGATTTGACAAATGACTGGTCGACTTTTCGGTTGTTTCATTGATGTATTAAATATATAACTACATAATACACCGCTGGATTATTATAGACTCCGCTAAACAGGATGTGAAATGAATCATAAGGCATGAACTCTACTCATTTTAAATCTGCGAAGTTGTTTACGGTGAACTATACTAAATTGCAAATGATTGGGGTTTATCACTCAATGTAGCAAAGTTGCAATTAAGCGTCAACGCCAGCCATATATCGAACATTACTTTAGCTTGTTATTGTAAATATTTTGAATAACTTTGGTTGAAGTGTAAATTCTTTTCCAAAAGCGCTGATTTATTCTTTGTCAATGGTATACCAGCTTCAAATTAAAAAAGTACATAAATATAAGTAGAACATACGTTTGACCCTTGATTATGTTTATTTAAGGAACTGTGAACGTTACTAACATGTACGTGCATTCGTAAAACCGCTCAATCAATGTCATAGGAGGTATATGTATTTAGGATTTCTGATATAGAGATTTCATTCAAAATGTGATTTTCTTTAAATGACTGCAAACATTGATAGAAAATACTACTAGAATTTGTTGTTTACGAAACTGAATTTGTCATAGGTAATGTATGTAACATTTACTCTACTGGAGGGAGAAGATACTATACGGGGAATCAGGGAAACGAAAGTGGACATGTAAAGACTGGAATCTGTATAGTAATAACAATTTACTACAGTTAGTATTTGTAATATTGAAACCTTCTATTCTACGGTTCTTATTTCGTAGGTAAATGTGATAGGTATTCACAATTTGAATTTGATTGCTGGACCTGCCGTGAACGATTCCAGAGCAAACATCACTTATTAAGAAAAAAATACGTTAATGCTGTCAATCTATGACAAAAGATGCGTAGGAAAAAGATGCTTTCAAAGGTATTTAGTGACTAACAGAATATATTTCGTTTTCATTTCCCTTCCGAGCGATTTGATATCACCATCAGGATTTATAGATCCTATTTGTGTGCTCATCTGAGTTGATATCGCAATTGTGTTCGCACTATTGGTATTTAATATATCCTTTTATATAATTTATTGGTCTATTAGTTCCCAGTAAAATTCACATAAACCACAATTCAGCCAGATTACGATGTCCATTTTAGCGCCTAGTTTACGACTTCGTTGTTGTCTGTGACAGTAATCAAGATTTAATGGGATTTAGATATGTAAGTACTTTCCAAATCTTCAGTCTTGAGATTCGTCCCATCGATGTATTGACCCGGTATGTACAGACCGTACTTCAAAGAAATTGTTAAAGAGTGATTACTATCTTTATGGGGATGGTCAAATCTTGTAATTTAACGCTAAGGCGACGGAACTGAACACTTTAACATGCTTCGTAAGGCAATTTTGAACATCAAATATTCACGGTAAATATAATTGACCGGAAAATTTTCATTCATATTTTTTCCAAAAAAAAAAAAAAAAAATCCAAAAAAAAAAATCCAAGATTAGGTTGCTCCTTAGTAATATTTCGTTTTAAATTACTAGATGTCGTTTGAAGATGTCAGTAGAATATTCAAAATGATAAATACGCCATTTGAATGGGCTTTTCATATACGAATTATGTATGGTAGTAGATTTAAATGACTCATTACCAATACATATTTAAATAAATGTGCTAAATCTATTATCGTCATTATAGCAATTTCACCTGTTAACGACATTGAACAAGCATACATAAATTACAAAACAACAGACTTACTTAACACTTAAATAAAAATTAACTTTTTGGTACTTAGAACACAAAATTGTGATCATGAAACACAATTATACAAATTAAAGTTCGTCGTATTCGTCAGTAAACTCCTCATTTTCTTGTTAAAATTTACTACTTACTCATTCATAATTTAAGATTAATTCTACGTTGAATATTTTATGATGACATACTTCTCTTAGCTATGCTTTAGTTAGGTGCATAAAAAACCTCCAAATCCCTGTTTAGGTACTCGCCTATAATACTGTGTAAAGCTCGAAACTGTCCGTCCCTGTATTGAAATAAGCATGTGCACGTTTTGTTTAATCATTCATTGACTAAAAATGTTTTAAATTTCTTATACACAAAATTTACATGCTTCAGCAAAATAGCGTTGTCTTCAATCTGCCTTTTGTCGTAAAATATGCAAACCCAATTGAATCTCATTTGTTGTCTGAAATTAGAAGTTGAAGGAATCACACTTTTTGTAGATCGTAATATTTCTGTTGTTTTCCGACAATGATAATTGTGTGGATGTCTGGCTTATCATAAACTTAGACAATAGTGTCAGTTCAAAATCTGAGAAAAATATTTAACTTAATAAAGAATATGACACTTAAAAAGTTATTGTATCTTTTTTGCACGTGTTCCTCACTGTTACACACACACACACACACACACACACACACACACACACACACATTGTATTTGCTTTATTCTCTCATGTTACTTGTCTATAATTTTTTATTGGGTTATATATATTTCCTATACTTATGTTTGGTTTGTATTCTCCTTCTATTCATCGGCTGTACCTGTAACGTTTTCACGCTTGGTCCATGCTCCAAGTTTTTGGTGGAGTCCCAGTTGCTCATTTACTTTTGTTACTTTATATGTATGATTTTAGTTACTTTGTGTTCTTTGTTGTGTGTATCTGTTTTCCATGTCTGGTCTTTGTCCCTGGATTACATTCTTTTGATTACCGCTATAACCTTGGTTCCCTTGATTACTCTTTCACTAAATTACAAATGAAGTTTTCGATCTTACTCTCACCAGTCTTTGTTTTTAATTGACAAATCACTAGTATCCATTATTATTTGTAATACAAACAAACTGAAGACAAATCATCATTCACCAGACGTTATTTGCGTAAACATGAATTGCGTTGGAAGATATACCACGGCTCTTGAATTGGATAAATTTCCCACTTACCTTGTAAACGTAGAATTGCAGAACCACATTTAACATACTGAACATTTAAAATATGCTTCGAGGGCTTCCTCTCGTTCATTTAAGAGGCATTGGTGTGTGTTAGCTGACATTTCTTCATCCTGGTGGGTTTTTGTCTCTTTGACGTAATATTTTGTGCCTGAAATTGTACCGATTTCGAAATAAATCAATCATTATCGGCACAAACATCCCGTTAACTTTTCCAATTATTTAATTTAGCCTTTTTCAAATTTTACAGTTTTACTATTGTCTACATATGTACTCTATATGAGTTAAGTGATTATTTTGATGAGGATATTTTTATGACAGAAATAAACTTAAAATCAGGTCGCCATTCTGGTGGAAGAGTTATTTAATGAATCAGATGAAATTAAAGACAATCTAATTATCCAACATCAAGAAACCTTAGTAAAGGTTATAAATATAGAATTATACACCGAAGAATCAAATACATCGGTGTCTATTTGAATAGGATAGAGATGAAACATGGTCTTTAAAGTTACATCATCAATACAGCCGTAATTTCACAATTTGCATAAAATAGTTTTTAAAAATGATATATATCATTACAGTAATATAACATTTACAATTTATGCAAAAATTCAAAAAGTAAAAACGTTTAGCGCCGCAGTGACTTAGACACAAACGAGCAGTTATCAAAAGAAAAAGCCGAGCAAGCTTTGTGTACAAAATAGCATGTGACACGTTACATAGATCTACTCAGTAAATGTAAAATATAACGATGTCGGACAAAGTAGTCAAATATCATTTAAGTCCATATCGCAAATGGTGGTCTATTTGAATACTGCCCATACATTTTGAAATGCCTTTGATGAGCAGTAAGTTGACGATAAAACGAACTTCTTTTATTTACTCAAGCTAGCGAACCCGTATTTAAAATAAAAAGTTTAATATCTTATAAATACATGCGTATTCTGCCTATGAATTATGTCATTAAAGTCAAAAAATTTCT
Source organism: Perna viridis (assembly GCA_037379345.1). Taxonomy (NCBI): domain Eukaryota; kingdom Metazoa; phylum Mollusca; class Bivalvia; order Mytilida; family Mytilidae; genus Perna; species Perna viridis. Next base: position 17,880,669 of record CM074523.1, read on the forward strand.
TTTTTCTTTATTTTGTGTTTATTTGCGTTGTTCGTGTTGGAGGAGTATATAAAAAAATAATTTAATTTGATAGTTTATGTCCCATTTTGACAAGAGAGTTTATTTTCCATAAACTAACATCGTGCTTTTTACTCCATTAAAATTGATCGGCCCGCTGTTCGCAATATAAATTATACTAAACTCAATGAGATTTTGACGAAGGGACAAATATAAATTTTGACTTTAATCAGTTAGAAATAAATTTCTTAGGATTCTTTTAATTTTTTTTATTAAATTTCGCCAGCATTACATTTTCAAACATCGTGAACAATATTTAGATAATAACGTCTTCGTTGAAAAAAAGTCGATTTTTAAGTCGATTATTACATTGTAGATGTAATATTCATAAATATATTAACTCGGTATAAAATAAATTAAATCATGTCTTTTTTCAGACAGAATATGTTGTTTGATTTAATCTGTAAGAAGCAATGATTAAGAAGGAGTTCCCATGTTTTTTTTTACCATGGCTGTGGTTTAAAGAGAGCTTGAAGAAAGTCATAGTAGTACTGATTTTTTTTTAAATAAACATATACAGTATGAAACTATTTGCATAAATCGAAGCTTTCAATTTTAGTTTCGATATTTTTTCCTGCCTCAAAATGAGCAAATAACTGACGTTTATGCCTTGACAAATCTTTTAATCGCACAGTTAGTGTATTCAACAGTTACTTTTCTTACCCTTCCGGTTCACTTGGCATATGCTCCCAGTTTTTAGTGGAGTTGCTCATTTTCTTTTGTTTCGTTGTTAACTACTCTTTTGTACATATAAGTGTAACCGTCATTTTTAATGGTAATTTCAGTTGAATTGATAACATTTTTGTAATTTCATTTTCATCAGTTATATACCAAATTTCACATCTGTACCATATATATATATATATTTAGTTACTAATTTCACATCGAAATGTACAAATATTTGCAGTTCCGATTAAATGACGAAAGTATCATATTCACATTGTTACAAATTTGGCCATGGCCATACATAATTAAAAAAAAACCAAGATGTTGATTGCAACCGGAAACAATTGTCAGAAATCAGTACAGTGTTGTCTTTATCTATGAAGGCCACAAATAACAAATCATTGATAATACAACACTATTACTTTTTTTGACGATATTGTGCGGTTTGGGTTCTGATTAGATTTAAGTATCACTCTGCTTAAGAATCCTGCAAAATGTGATGCCTGGTTGGAAAGCCTACATATTTTTATTTTTGATATCTTGTTAAAATGCTATAGTAAACAGAAATGTTTATATAGCCCGTGCTCATAGGAGATAAAATTATATAGAATGCACTGTAGAATTCGAACATGAGGGAGATAACTCTGTAAATGACACTCAAATACAATAGGATCTATAGGATTTTCAGTGTTGATTATCTCCTAAGAGCAGGCAGATTTTAATGAATAATTACACATTTCATAGTATAGACCCATAAAACAACTTAATTACAAAAATAAAAATATGTAGCATTTTTTGGGGTGTATCACATTTTTCAGATTTTGCATGATTCTTACAAAGACAGCTACTTACTTAAATCAAACGGAAATTAAGGCAAAATGAGAAATAGTCTATGTTATTTTGTCTACGCTTAAAATCGTTCAATTTTTCTGTAAGTCTTTATTGGGTTGATTAAAGGACAAATAGAGTAACATTTTAATCAAGTAAATACCCATATTTCAAAAGGGGCGATTAAAGCAAATGAATTGGATTTTCAGAAAGGATAATGAAGACCTTAAGATTTATTCAATTTTAGGCTTACTTTGTTATTAAAGGTCACACAATAAAGGTGAAAAGGCAATTTAAAAAAAAATGTACACACCTCATTCATTAATAAGAGGTGAAAGAGGGGTTTTTAAGTCACAATGGTATTAAAAGTACCTTCCGAAAAAAAAAAAAAATTTTGTTTACATGTAATTATATGACGCACCCTGAACTAATACCAAAAGATTTGGATTATTCGTACTGTAAATATCGGTTAAATCTATAATGATGCAGACAATGTCTACAATGTTTTAACCTTAAAAAAAGGCTATTCCTATGTATGAAGGCAGTAGTTATATTTATGTTGAATAAAACAATACTAATTGATTTGATAAGTACTTATATTTGAATCGTGGTCTAAAGAGTGTACGTGTTCAAATAAATTTAACTGGCTTCGGTACAACAGAACTTAAGAAGAAACGCATGCAATTAAGTCTGCAAAACTTTAGATTTTTACAATAAATGTTTTAATAATAAAATAAGTATCTCTGTTATTTTTATTATTATAATTTGTATAGTTCATAATTTTTCTTTGTAAATACAAAAGTTTGTTTTCGTCCATCGTCCTTAAATTTTAAATACAAGACAATCTATTAGTAGACTTTGTTTTAAGTTCCAAATTACACATACCAGATTTGAACACGCGAATATATGTTGCATACAATACCTTGTATTTCTTATTCTACCCCGAAACACACTAAGTAGTCTATCGCACAAGACTTACGAAGTATAAATATTATTGTTGTATAGATATACTCGAACGCTTCAATGATTTTTTTTTTGCCGTACACAGCTGTTATTTTGAAACCAAAGGAGGAAAGGCTTTATTTGTCTTAACCAGCAAAAAAGCAACTCTAAAGATTTGAACCATTTTATGAGAAACATACGTATATTTTGGTGATAGGATAATGTTGGTACATAAAAAAATAAAAAAAACAAATAAGAAGTCCTAAAAAAAAAGTTGTGAAAGGTTTTAAACAACTGTTTTCAAACCACGCCATAAGTCGATAGAAATTTGCATTTGGAAGTTTAAGGTCTGATTGGATGTTAAAATATACTATTCCTCACAAGTTTCGCTGTTGGAATAACGGTTTATGTACATTGATTGATAGATATTAAATCAATCTAGAAATAAATACCGGTCGCTCAGATAGTTAGGTAGCACCCCAACTACGAAACATGCAAAATGTGATTCATAGGTAAAAAGCCTACATATTTTTAGTTTTGATATTTTGTTTGAATAGTAAACAGAAAGTAGCATTCAGTTTTTCTTAGGAGATGCAAATTATGTAGAATGCACTGTAGATTTCAAATGCCTTTTTTGGGATGTATCACATCAGATTTTGCATGATTCTTACAAAGACCGCTACTTAATCTGTACCATGAATCATCCTTACCATTGAATATTATATCCGTATATGCATTGCTGTTTAAGTATAATTTTTTGCAAGAATCAGGCAAAATGGGAAAATTCAGAAACATCAATATAAAAAACCCACCGATATGACCATATTATTTCGCTCAAGGACCATTCCTCTTTCTGCAAAGACTACTAGTTGCTCTCTGCATCACTGGATGTGTTCAGAATTCTACGAACTGTTTAAAATGATGTATTTTGCATAGTTATCTGCCTTGAAATATTCACTGTCAGTGCTTTCCAATTTAAACTTAAATTATAAAAAAATATAACTGAATTCTACCACAAATGATTTGGAAATTCTTGTCTTTTTCGTTGATTCTGATGTTACAAAAAGGTGGGTTTTTCATATCATGTCTTATCCACTGCCTGATTTTTACAGAGCCTGAAATAAACACTGAAATAGGAGCCTCATAATTGTCGAAATGATATATGCATTATCATTTATTACTGAATCAAGCTCAACTTCAGTATTAATATAGTTAGAATAGTTTAACACAAACGTATTAGTAATACGAGTGAGTCAATTATGAGTTGTTTGTAGGAAAAGGTTTAAAGTAAGTTTGGGGAGGTCAACAAGGTAACAAGGTAAGAACGTTTTAATCATTTGAACTTACAATAGTGTTGATTGAAGTATAAATTGATCTTGTTACAATAAATATATTATTAAATATGTGTGCATTCCGAATGTAGTAACTGTCATGCGAATCTTTAACGTTAATCATGTTCATAAAGTGAGTATGTCGTGTGAATACTTAGTGTGAAGTTGGGACGTTAACATTTTTCAAGATGTAGATGTATATTCTAAGTGGTCATAATATTTGGTGATCCAAGCACAAATGTTGCAAATGAGATTCCAAGCTTATAATTAAGTTTTGTATGTAGTAGATATGTACATTTGACGATTAAACATATAATAATCATAATAATGTGCAAATGATCTCCCCTTGGTTCATTTAGTTCTGATTCTGTTACCTTTCATTTATTATTGGTAGTTCATTCATGGAGAACGTTCAAATTTTGCAATATGTAATAATCGTTTAAAACATTTTGTTCACGGTCAAATTATTATCCCGGTGTTAAAACCAATAGCAATTTTCAATCCACCATTCTAGTTTTTATTTAAATGTGTTCTTGTTATTCTATTTTATTATCATCATTTAGAAATAATATTTCTGATATGAAATATGTTTTGCACATTTCGTCAATTTAAAAAAAAGAACCAATCTGACAATAAAATGTTACTGGACTTAAGGATGTTCGTTGGTCAATTTAAGAACAACACAGTTTTTAAAGGATTTCAAAATCTTTGAAGTATAAATGTTTGTAAGAATTAGGCAAAATAGGAAAAATCAAAAGCATGCATGTCAAAACCCCACCGATCTTTCAATAAAATATCACTCAAGGTTGCTTTCTCTAATTGAAAAGACCATCATTTGATCCCTGTATCGTTGGATTTGCTCGGAAATTTTTCAAAAGAATCTTTGAAAAATAAGGTTTTTTTACAGATTATCTACCTTTGAAATGTTCATTTTCAGTGTATTTCAATGTCCATCATGATATGGAAAATCGTGCTTGTTTCCCTTGATTCTGATGGTGCAAATAGTCAAATTACACTATGTTTCATATCATGTTTCACCTACTTTTTGTTTTTGTTTTCCTGCACGTATTATTTTGGTTATGTTATGCTCTTTGTTGTGTGTTCCTGTTTTCACTGTTTTTTTTGTTTTGTCCCTGGAGTGTTTTCTTGATTCTCTTGTTTATTCTTGTTCTTTCATCAAAATGTAATTTTGAAATACGATCGCATTTAACATGCAATGGTATCATGGTATAGGCAATCATCCACCTGCTGCGTTGAACTTTCAATGACTCTAAATTATAATTTTAATTAAAAACCCATTTTGTGAATGATAACTTACTATCCGAATAACACAAGGGAACGGTTTGTATATGATATGATAATGCTAACAACATTAATGAAAATATTTAATTAAATAATTTAAGACAACGATGGAATAATGATGATGTTGTTATAAAGATCTTAAACCGTGTATATCTTTCTACTGCTGTGAAATTCAAATTTGCACCATACATCACTTCAAAATTTCCAATTTCTAATTAAAAATGGCTTGGTATTTTCACTTGTTTTAATTTAAGTAAATTGCATTTCTTGTACATATTGATATTTGTTTTTGGATATCGATTTTTGTTTACACGCTCGTGAAAAAGTGTAGATTATACTGAAAATCGCATTACCTATATAAGATTTGCATTGTCGTATTTCTTGTTGGTAATTCCATAATCCTCCCGCACTATTGTGATATTAACGTAATACCTCATTCATTCCACTTCACAAACGACTCCTATAGCTTTAGAGAATTAGAAATAAATTGATTCGCCTTTAAATAATGTAACATCGAATTTTACTATTTGAAGAACAAATATTTAAAAGAAATTAATGAGATTCAGCATGAAGTCTTTTTGGAAAATATGTTCAATTGATATCATAAATTGTTGAACTCTCCTTGACTCGACAAATAATGCCGAAGGTATGAAAATACGCAGTATAACTAAAAGTGACTTAATGTGCTACACTAGGTACAACAGTTGTTCATAGGTGAAACATTGTTCGTTATAATAGACGGATTACCAGTTGAGGTAAATTAATAACCTAGTCGCCAAAGATTATTTACTAGTCATGACGATTAATTATGAATTATGAATAGTACAAAATACATTTTATTTCTATTTTCTGGGCATGGTCAGTAAGTATTTTCTCAAGGCATAGCAGTACTTTCTCGAAATAAATATAGTTGAGCATTGTAATTATTTGCCAGACAAATAGCACGACAGGGTTCATTGCATAATGTTGAAACAAAATTCATTAAAAATACTATAAAGTAACAATTATGCAAAGTAATCTACCTTTTAGGAGGTACACTTAGGCTAAGGGACATACCTCTTAAAAATCATTACAACGTTTGTATTCATCATTTTACATCTATCTCATGTAAGCATCAAAGTAACTTGGATTGATTTCAGTCTGTTTCAAATGAAAGCTTGATAGACTTTGGTGAAATTGAATATGATACAAACATATAACTGATTTCAAGAGTTGTTTCCCTTACCCAAGGTCAATCTCCTTTAATGCATTTGTATTCATAGCTGCAATAGAACAAACAAAAACACAATTAATAACGAAACAAAAAAAACACATATAGATGAAAAAAATGCAATTATATGTAGCAACGAAATAAGAGAGAAAACGATGAAATAAAATCTGGAGCAGGACTACTTATAAATTTTGAATCTGCAGAGTTGAGTCAACGATTTCATCAAAACACCTGATGACACTGCGGTGAAGTAAAAAAATACTTTGCTGACTTTAACAATATTGAAATTTTGTGACATACTTTAAGCAAATTATAATCACAATATATTAATGTGGTACAACAGTATATAGTTATATGGATACCGGTATTTTGATCTGCTGCCCTAATCTTTTTTAAACCAAAATAGTGTGTCAAAATCAACAATCGGAGGCTATACTCATTTATTTTGTCTTATTTCTTTCGTATTCAATATTTCATAGCAATAATTTTAGCAATACGCCTACGGTATTTTTTAAAGACAGTACGCTTTCCAGTCCTTGTGGATGTGCTTGAATGACAAAAAGTCTGTTTGTGTTTTGAATTGGCTTTTGTTTTTTATGGGTTATTTTTCTTTTGGTTTTATTTTTCTTAGTTATGATACGATAGAAATCGATACTTCTTTTAACATGTCAACCATTGATTTTATTTTTTTGTTCGCACAATCTTCTACGCAAATTTTGACGCTGTTTCTTGATCAAATATGTCTCATTTAATTTGCTGAGTGGCTCAGCTATTAGGAGTAAAAATAAATGCATTACATTAACACTACTGTGTCTTAATCTGCAAAGCTATCCCCGGTGTTCTTTTCCTAAACCAAACACAATGGTAACGTACAGTAACGAGTATGGGAGAAGTTTCAAAGCTAAAAATTTGACAAAAAATATATGCATGGGAGATTGATTTTTAAATAGAACAAGTACGAATTAGTAAAATGTAAACATAGCATGAATAAGTTCTACAACGATTTACATATGTAATCACTTCCTATTCATGTACATGCAATACAACTATTGCTGTAATTAATTACTCTTTAAATATCGCATGTTCTTTGCTTTGAATAAAATAATTTTAGTTAAATGGCTTCTTCCGTAAAACAATTATGGTATTCAGGAGAATAAGAAAAGCAAGCCAAATATTTCTTTGAAATGATTTTTCTTTATCATTTTTTTCTGGAAAGTTTGTAAATCATAGTAAAACAGACCAACCGTTTTAAACAAAACTTACGACAGAATTGTAACGGAAAAAAGACTAGAAACAAACAGCAATCAATTATGAGGTAAATTATATTGTTTAATTTCTTTTGTAAATTTGCAGCATCTGAACATGCTAACAAGAAGGAAAATGGTAAAACAGATCAACATCAAATAACAGAAAACATACATCCATACTCATCACAGACTTATAACAGACAACGGACTAATAACAGACTAACAACTTTCAAAAACAACAGAAAGTATCTTTGAAACAGCCTTCAAGCAGATTGCACACTAGTAACTGGAAACTGACAACAGACTAACAATAGAAACAAACAGAGAAAAATTGACATGTATGTCAACAAAGGATCAGTTTACAACATTTATTGTGTAAATAAAGAATCCAATGACCGATTACAGATTTATCTTACCACAGATTTTTCTTTATTGGAGACAGAATACCCATTATTTTACCTTAACTCCTCTAGGTTGAAAACATGATTACAAAAAAGACATTACCGTTATAAATAAGTCAGGTCTTTAAAGCTGTAATTTATGTGTCTGTTTTGAATTTGTTTATTTTAACTCAATCGTAAACGAGTGTCATTTCCATTTAAAACGTTCAGTGTTTTCTAAAAAAATGAAAAAAAAAATAAGCAAATCCAATAAATGATTGAAATTACTATGTTTATCACGATAATTCTTTTTGTGTCTTATTTATCGTGTTATTTAAACATGCTGCAAGTCATGTTTTCCTCATTACCCTTTGCAGATATAAAGTACTAGTCTAGATAAAAATCAGGCAGGAAGTAATTCATCCAGACCAAAATCCTAAAAAAAATCACTATTACATTTTTATTCAGAAACTGTTACGGACCACATAACAAGGTTTAGATTATCATTCTGTTGTACTTCAGAGATAAAAATATACAAATTGTACATTACCTACGCACTTAACAAGAGTTGTCGTTTTGGTTCGAGTTGATTTGCTTGATATTAGTTGGAGATGAACGTATGGCTTTCTCCAATGAACATATATTCTTACATAAAATGGAAAAAAAATGGTTCATGAAAATAAAATATATGTTGTCTGAATGAACATCATTTACAAAATAAATATTTTTGTCAGGATCTACCATAAACGGTGTTTGAATTTATTTGTGGACTTGTTTTAATCAAAATTTCAATACATAAGTGATATATAACACAAAGGTACAGTACCTGAACCGATCCGTGCAACAAAAATTGCGGATTGTATCTAACAATGCAGTTTCATTCTTAGTCAGAACTATTTTGAAACATTATGTTCAGTTAGTGACCGTCAGCATAATCGTAATAGTGAAAAAAAAATTCTATAATTCTTTAATAGATCAGAGATATTTACGTCTTGAAGCATTTTGAATATCATCATGAAAACGGAGTATGAACTTTAACATAAATATTATATTGATGTAATTTAGAACAAACCAGTTTGCTTTTGTTTGTTCTATGTAATTCATTTTAGTTGTTTTATTCTGTTTATTTTTATCCTTGTTTTTTTCTTGTGGGGGACATTCAATTGAATAAAATTATTACATGTCCCACATATTATATCCGCCACCGCTATAAATGAAACATGAAATTAAATACAAAATACATAAAACTTATTTGAAATGATTTAAAGAAGTATAATGTTCAGTGATTCTTGTTTTTTTTTTACGATCTGCAGAATAATCGACTGTAAGATACATGTATGTAATTGACATTAATTAATAAACTATTAGTAGTTGCATTTAAATCATTTGTTTTCGTCAGTATATACACACAACATCAGCAGTTCTGAAAATTGTCTTTCATTGCCACAAACATGAACGTACAAATAAAATGTCCTTTAAGTGTAAGTGTTTGTAAGAATCAACCAAAATAGGAAAATTCAGAAACATGCATGTCAAAAAACCACCGATCTGACAATAAAATATCACTGAAGGATGCCTTCTCAATTTGACAAGACCATTTATTGATCTCTGCATCATATGACTTGCGAAGAAAATTTTTCGATAGAGTCTGAAAGGTCTTTGAAAGAGTAATCTACCCTTGAAATGTTCATTTTCAGTGTATTTCAATAAGTTCTCATAAATGAAAATATGTATTTCCTTTACAAAACTGTGTTGAATATTGTACAGTCATGAATAATAATTATTTTTCTGTCTGTAAACACATTTTTTGAACCTCCTTTTGATAACCTGAACTTTTTTCCTTTGATTTTGTTGACACACATTTTATCTATCTCTTGCGCATATTCAAGATATTCAAAAATATCCGTCAAATCATTTAGAGTAGTGGTTACGTCAACTTAAAAGTTTTAAATAACAATGACGTCTCACGCCAAACAGTTTGTAGTTGCACTACAAGAATATTGCTGAAATTACATTTAAATTTTCAAAATTGCAATTATTAGATTACTGATAAACAGAACATAAATTACATTCGATTTTAAAACTGAAAATATAATGTGGACTGTCTCGATGAGCGCATGGTATTATGAGTGCCAGTAGCAAAATCGAACATAAATAGTATTAAGGGCTAAGTTACTTTAACATTGAAGTAATCACTATATACAAAAGTTTCATGGTCGTCATCATGAACTCGTGGATCGTTATGCGATGTATCCATCTGCACCATGAGAACCGATTTGTTCAACGTGATATAGTTTTTCCTTCAATCTTTCAGTCTTTTAATGCACAGATCGGCGGCTGTTTCAAGAAAGGAATATGACGTTTACCCTGCCGTTGCACTTTATTCATACTTCCAGTTTATAGTGGTGCCTGAGTTACCAATTTATTCCTATTTCTTTGTATGTATTATTTTGGTTATTTTATGTTCTTCGTTATGTTAGTCTGTTTTCCCTCCATAGTCTTCGTACCATGATAACATTCTTTTGATTTCCGCTAAAGTGGTTCTCGTGATAACTCGGCCTATATTTTCAAGGCCCATCTTTCTGTTGAATGAAAATATAAAATTAATTCGATAACGTGCCATATGGGAAAATTAATGTTGCATGAACTTAATACTTGAACTGACTATTTCTTCTTACCCTTTAAGCTATGGAAGTTCTAGTATTATTTGGTTTTTGTTTCATCCATTTGAAATCGATAGGAGTGTAATGCGAATTGAGTGTATTCTGATAAGAAGAATCGCAATTAATTGCGTATCTATAGTAACCAGTGGTAATTATACATACATTTATTGTTAGAACAGTAAACGGAAAATGAAAGGTAATAACAAGATTATCAAACTGATAAAATAGGCAAAAGAAATAGTATAAACGGAGAGTCCGTAAAACAAAGGGCAATATTATGGTAAAATCTGAAATCAGAAACTCCTGCTATAATTGTGACTCAGTACATGCATTTCAAAATGAAAGGTGAGTTAAAACAAGTTTAATAGCCACTAAACTCCCTGCTTCCTTTACCGTTTACTATTTCCGGCATATTGAAACATGGCTTTTCTTTTAATGTCAGCGAGGGCTGTTTAATGCTTTATTGTTTTTGTAGTTGAGATCAGATTAAGTCGATTTGTCCGCTATTAATCATGAGACTAACGCAAATTAACAGGATTTTAGTCTCGTAGACTTATGCATCAGCTCAGCTATTGATTTGAATAGCCTTCCGTTTACACCATAAACAATGTGCAATTCTCTAATACATGTTTCTACTAAATTGTACGATTATCTATTTCAATTTTGTATTTTTAAATTTTCCAATATTCGAACCATTGTCTTTAATTGAATCAAATATAACTTGTTTAGAATAGTAAGATTAAATATATTTCTCCATTATTACTATTCAAAATCCCCTATTCCCCTTCATCATCGCCAAACCCGTAATTTCCAACCCCCATATACTATAGAATGGACAGATTTCCCCATAAATACTAACCATATTTGTTTAACATTTACTAATTGACTAGGATTTTAAAGGGATCTATTTGTTTTGTTCATGTGTAACTTTTATTTTGAGAGCTTTATGTTTAGGCATATTTTATTATCAATGATAATGAATAATTACGATGGATAAAAAATAAACTTCCTGATATATTATAACAATGATAATAATATGACATGATCAAGTTGCACTGATCGATGTAGATTTGATACATGTTTCTCTCTTATTTCAAATTTTCATTCATTATGCCATCTACATTAGCTTTGCTGTGATAGGAATTTCTCTCAACAGTTTATTCTTGGAAACAATCGACGATCGAAGAAAAAAAAACAACGTACCAGTCGTGGTATTTCCTTCTTTATACATTATATTATATATATTGTATTTCTATATCTACGAATAAGGGAAAACCGGTAAAATATGTGGCGCTTTAAGAAAAAAAAAAAAAAAAACGGCGAAAAAGATTGTAAGATTTTGTTGCATTATCCAAGTAGTTTCACCTCATCACATGCATAATTGCATTAACGTGTTTGTTAAGTTCGTCTGTTTAAGAAACGAAACGGTCAAACTAAGTTGAAACGATTGTTTTAGAAAATTGGTTTGCTAACTTTTTCTGCACTTTCATCCAATTGAAGCCGTCAAAAATATCTACATCAGAGATGCTTAAGGATAACTTCAGTAGCTTTTCAGCAGTTTTCTTGATGAATTAATTGTATACTTGATGGAAAAAAAGACAAATTGATACAAATGATGTACAACCCATTACCTGATTCTTAAACAAAACAGACAAGAGGTGATTCTTGCAACTAACTATATTTCTTTCATTTCATACTCTGAAAGATTTACAGACGCTCTCAGTTTATCCTTCCTATGATGGGCTTTTGAGATAAGAATACATATACATAACTGTGTATAACATTGGTAGTTTGCAAGATTAATTGTTCTTGGTTTAATTATTTTTTTATCAATGAGGTAATTCCAGGTTACTTTAATGCTTACACGAGATTGATATCAAATGCTGAATCAAAACGCTCCAATGATTTGTAAGAATTATGCTCCATACCCTAGGTCGACCTCTTTAATGTATGGTTTCCTCTCAAAGGCAGATCAAATTACAAAATTCAAGAATTGTCTTTACACTCTTACAGTATATAACACGAGCACACTAAACAGCAAATGTGTACTTTAATAATCACATGTTCAATCAACCAATCATATCTAGTAGATAATGGTAAAACGATCATATCTAGTAGGTTCCTTTACCAAAAACAGTTCTAAAGTAATTAAGGTATCTTTCAAAGAAGAATTGCCAGGCTATTCCAAACTCTGTCATTACAAAAATATAATAAACCTTAAGTTTGTTTTGACAAGAGTTTTGTAAATAATAATTTGGAATATAATAAAGTTTGAATCGTCCGATTTGTCTGGATTCTGCCATACACATATGTAGTATGTGTAGACCAAAAATCATCCCGTGTTCGCTGGGTTTTCCATATAATGAATCATCTCTACTATAGGCAGTGTTTAAATTTTACATAGACTGGTATTTAAAGGACTGTTTGGTTACAATAGTATTTTTGTAATATTATGCATATTGTGTTTAGACGACTGTTCCATTTAAAGTATAATCGTTAAATTTTATTTATATTTTGCTTATACTAAAGCAAAATGTCTTAGAAAACCCATTCAATTTAGCACTTACGTTTCTGAACCGTAGATTGATTTTAGAGCTGGAAATGTTACGCAACGTTCCGTTAAACTATGTAAATTAGCTCCATGAAACCTACTGATGTCTTTTGAAGTGTTTTCAATTTCAGTCTGCAATTATTTTCTTAATGCATTAGTGTACAGGATCCAGATGGGACTGGCATAAATTCAACATAAGCCATTTCATTTTATTTAAAGGTTGAATACGGCATTAGATCCTTACAAAACTAAAAAGATACTTTTTGAAGTAGAAAATTTGACATTCTTAGTTAATCATATGTACCTTTAATCTTGTACTTAAAAAGCTACAAGTTCAGAAGAATCTGATTTCATTAAACCAAATTTTTTATAAATGCATTGTGTTTGAAAATAAATTGGTTTTTAAAAACAGTTATTTTCCTTAAAGTTATAATTAATTACATTGGAAACAATAGTTATTTTATTTCAAGGAACTAAAAAAAAGATGCTTTTCAATTATAATGAGACAAAATAAAATCAATGGTATTTTCCGTGGGTATTTCACAAAAAAATGAAGAATAGGAGACGGTAATGGTAAATAGTGTCATATTGAGAATTGCACTTTTCAAGGGCTTTACTTAGTTTTAAAGGTAGGAGACCTTTTAACGATGATTGACAACATTTGTATGAAGCAATAAATGACCTCATTATAGATTTATTTGCTTATGACTTGTTTCGGGATCGGCATGTGGAGATATGATGGAATTGGGAAGGAAGACGTAAGTGATAATTGAAAAACGGAGGAGGTTGACCTACGGTAAGGAGTATAACTCTTACAATCATTGGAAAGTTTGTATTCAGCATTTTAACATCAATCTCACATAAGCACCAAAGTAACTTGGACTGATTTCATTCCGTTTCAAATGAAAGCTTCGTAGGCTTTGGTTAAAATGAATATGATACAGACAAGACATTTTATGATCAACGCGGCGGGTGTTTCTAGAAAAGCAGAGGACGCTTACCCTACCGGTTCACCTTGTCCACACTCCCAGTTCTTAGTGGAATTGCTCATTTGCTTTTGTTACTTTATGTGTATTATTTTAGTTACTTCATGTTCTTTGTTGTGTGTTGTGTATGTCGGTTCCCATATCTGGTCTTTGTCCCTGAATTATATTTTTTTTATTATCGCTAGAGCCTTGGTTCCCTTGATTACAATACTAATGTCTCAAACCCTGGGTCTACCTCCTGAAATTCCAATTTGACCATTTGTTGCCTTCAAATTGATTATAAAAGGATAACCATCTCATTTCAGATCATGTTTATTTTTCTGACGGACATTACGAGACATTAGCGAAATACTGTAGGAGAAATTAAGATATAGGTAGCTTAGAGGTTCTAGAAATACCTGTTCGGTACAAAAGTCGATTTCCTTGTAATGGAGATACCTAATTTGCAATTGAATCAATCGCATAAGGTCATTTGCTTTTAAATGAATGTTTACACGAGTAGACTAGATAATGTTCATTCTGAAAAAAAGAGATCAAAATATGTTATTTCTGTTGATAAAATCATATTAGATTGCTATTTTATGTGTAAATAATGTAATTTAGCACGTGTATGTACCTTTAATTTTAACAACCTTTAATTTAAGATAAGAAAGGCGATCCCAATAATTCCGGCAAAAAAGTTTAGAATACTGCATACGGTGTATTGATCCTGCATCGGGACAAAAAGTGTCTGCTATTTTGTCCCGTTCCGGTTATGAGACAGACAAGGTTTCAAGAGATTTCTATTTGTAATTTATGTTCACATTACGGGTAGACTTTTATTAGAAAGAAATCAAGGAAACCGAGATTTAAGCGGAAATTGAAAATGCATTTAAGGGACAAAGACCAGACATGGAAAACGACACACACAACGGAGACCATAAAATAATCAAAATAATACATACAAAGTAAGTAAAATAAATGAGCAACACGGACTCCTTGAGACAACTGAAATAAGTAAGGATAGGGTAAGCGTTACCTGCTATTCTTGAAATACCCATGGAGTTGCTCATAAAAAATCCAGGGAAGACGAAAGAGAAAAGGAAAATTAACACGTTGAACAAATATGTGCTCATGGTGCAGAATGATACACCGTAACGATCAACGAGTTCATGATGACGCCCAAACGTCTTCCGAAATCAACCTTCAAGTAACATAACCATGTTTGAATAGCTGTACATCAGCTATAAAGTCAGCTTTATAACAGTGAGGTAAAGGAATGTATTACATAAGAGAAGCACAATTTGTTCCCATTGGATCGCAATTGTTTGTTAGTATATTTGGAAGACCAACCAGCTGTACATAGTATACAATATTTGACAATGTTTTGAATTTTTGAAAACACTTGTTTCCTTGCATTAAAAAAGTTTAAAGATTCTTGAAAGTGCATGATATTGATGAGCAATGTAATGCTATTAAGTTATCGGATACCAATTTTCGTCGCCTTCTTCTCCTTTTCCGACACAACTTCACACATGTTTTAACTTTTTTTCCTTTTTCAAATTACAAATTGTCACATCTATTACACACGACATATATAACACATATTATATTTTAATTTGCAAATGGACTAAACATTATTGTCTTTTTTTGATTTACATTTAAGGTTCGTCCCTGTTTTTTTTTATTCATCTATGATTCATTCAAGTATTTTACGAATTTTTTTACAACTGGTGTCATCAGAGTAAGAGATATAATATAAACAAAACGACAGTTGCTTTAAGAATAATATATTGTTCTTTTAAATACATTGTGATGTGTGGGTGTGAATATTTAGAACATGGTAGCTCGATGTCTGCTTTCAATTTTGTTTTTACAATTTGAAATGATAAATAATAAAAGCTTAATGTTACATGAAATAAAGACATTGCTTATTACGATGTAAATTTTGTTTAAAGCATTGCACTCGCCGATTTCTACGATATACACGGTGGAATATAAAATTCTACAAAGATGCAAATTTTTGAAATGATGATTGACATACCTAAGATTGAAATAGATCGAGCTATCGGCTCTTTGTAAAGCATTGAACTTCCAAGTCAGAATGATTAGAGTTCATTTATGTTTGCAAACAGATGATTTATACTATTGTACTATTGCACAGCGCTGTTGTACTATGGACGTTTCATAAGTAACTAAATGTAAATTATGTTGTACGTAACTTAAAGAATGGAAACAATTTCATAAGATGAACATGTTGAAGTCTTATTCAGTACACTATATTTAAGAAGAATATATTTAAATTGATATTCCATAAATTCTGTACGTAGTCATTGTAAATAAAACCTAATCTTACGAAAACAAAAATAATCAACTAAATGAATAGATCGTTTTGTGATATTTGCCACGTTTAACTTGATCTTCATGCGGAAAATTGCAATCAAAAGAAATGTCTTCATAAGTATTTTAAAGAATAACAACTTCCTCTTAGAGTCATGCTTCATTTTTCGTGATTAGGTTTGAAGCTTTTCTGACCTTCTACATATATATTTAAGCATTTGATGATTTAGTAATCATACACAAATGATGGAAGGGCTACATGTAATTTATGGAAGAAAAAAATCCATAAAGAGGACAAGTGTGCCTGTTAATATCAGTTTGCATAAAGGCACGGAATGTAACTTAGATATAACAGAAAACCTACAAAAAAAATCACTTTTACATGTAAGTCAATTACATTTACATCTAAAAATAAATGTAAATTATAATTTACATTTACATCTTCTACACATTAAGTGATTGTCTTTGCAATTAAGGTGTTGTACTTCTAAGTTAAAAATAATAGAAATACATTATTTTTTATCATGTCATATTTATGATTGTTCATAAAATTGGTTGTTTCCAACAGTTATTGTTCTTGATTTGATTGATTTAAGTAGTCTATGAATGTGTGGTTTCTCGAAAAAGCCGATCAAAATACTATAAAGACTAAAGTTACAAAAAGAGTGCAAATAATGACGAAAAAGAATCCATTTTTCGGTATTTTTATGCACCTTGAACCACCTCTTACACAGCCAGTTTTATTACTTGGTGTACATGGCCTTCAAGAGGATACAAATAATGTACGTAAAAAAGCCTGTTTACACGAGGAAAGTTTTCCATCAAAATCTTTGTCAAAAGCTTTCTTTGATAACATTTTTGCACCTGTAAACCTATATCAAATACTTTCACGGACTTTGATTGAAAAGAAATTTTGTAATTGACTTTGAACGACTAAGTTTTCGTCAAAAAGTTTGGACAAAATTAAAAAAAATGAAACACAAATCTGTGGCTTAAATAGAACTAACCGTGTAATGAAAAACACTTCAAAGGTTTATCTTTGTGTAACTGATTTCTGTACTTGTACATTGCCAGTTTAGTCCATACTGAGGTAATCAAAGAAATGACTGGGTCTGTTTCAATTCATGATCACAAAAAACAATATTTTTTTTCTTGTTGTGTTTTGTCATTTTGTCATTTGAATATCTACTTGAATGCATATAATTAAGGATAAGTGTTTGTAATGATGAACCAAAATGGAGAAATTCATAACGATGCATATCAAAATCTCACCGATCTGACAATATAATTTCACTCAAATATGTTTTCTCTATTTAAAAAGACCATTATTTGATATCTTTTACATGAACATAATTGCCCTACAGGTTATAGCGGTAATCAAAGGAATGTAATCCAGGAACAAAGACCAGACATGGAAAACAGACATACACAACAAAGAACATAAAGTAACTAAAATTATACATACAAAGTAACAAAAGCAAATGAGCAACTCGGACACCACTAAAACCTGGGAGCATTGACCAGATGCACCGGTAGGGTAAGCGTTCTCTGCTTTTCTAGAAACACCCGCCGAGTTGCTCTTAAAAAGTCAACTCCCGGGTAGACAAACAAGGAAAGGAAAACTATGATCCGTTCAATAAATTAGTTTTCATGGTGTAGATGGATACAGCATAACGATCCGTGAGTTCATGATGACGACCATAAAACTTCTGTAGTGAAGACTTCAATCTTGTAGCAACATAACCCTGTTCCAGAAGCCTATTTGTTAGAGTTCTAGCGCGATACAAAAAAGTCTGCGTAGTTTCGGCAAGCTCTGGCATAACGTATGAGTTGTGATATGAATAATCCATACGCAGGTGCTTGAAGGAATGTTGCCACAGATGAAAGGATAGTTGACAATTCTGAATGAAAAATCATCACGTTTGTCGTAAAGTTTGGTCAATAGTTTTCCTTTACCGTCGTTTTCTAATTGTAGGTCAAGATATGAGGCTGACCTTGCAGTGTCTGCAGTATCCCTTATCTCAAATTCTTTAGGGGTAGATGCGATGTATCAAATTCCCGAACTTAGGATTGTTTAAAGATAATACGTCATCCATATAGCGGAAACTGAGATTAAAGGATCTAGCCAAACGATATATTTTCTTTCGGATCAAATCAGCTATAAAGTCAGCCTCATAAGAGTGAAGGAATAGGTCAGCAAGTAAAGGAGCACAATTTGTTCCAATGGAATGCCGACCGTTTGTTGAAAAACTTGTCCTCCACATTGGACAAATATGTTATCGATTAAAAAATCCAGAATTTTGTATACATCTTCCTCTGTATATTTGGAAGATGATTTGGAATTATTTCTTACAACGTATGAGGAATCTCTACCAAGAACAATTTATTTGTATCTAGTCGTACCATCTTTTTGGAAAAACAACGATGTATAATATTTTTTAAGTCTGAATTTTAACTGAGTATGGGGAATAGAGTATAGAGTGTTGAAAAATCATAGGTTTTAATGCTATTATATTCAGATAATAGTCTTGAACTGATTGTCCCCAAAAGATCTTTCGAATTTTTCAGGATCCACATTGAATTAATGGGAGTAAGTGTTGTGGTAGGACTGCAGACCCTGTTTGACAGTTGTGGGTATAGAAGTTAAAAATTTTGAAAGAGGTTTGGTGGTACATTTTGTAGATTCAGCTATGAAACTTGTTTGTATGGATTCTCGTGGAGTTTAGGAACACAGTACATAAACGGTAAATCACAATTATCGTCCTTGGTAGAGACACCAAAAGAGGATAGCACAGATTTATGTTTTTTTTTTTTTTGCACATAAATTATTACTCATGAAGATAAAATGTATTTAGCGTCAGATAATTTGACTTATGGTTTTGTTTGTGTTTTTGTTTTCTTTTGTGTTGTTTTTGCTTGTTTTTGTTTGTAAGTTTGGGTTTTTTTGCACATAAATTATTAGTTATAAAGATAAAATGTATTTAACATCAGATAATTTGACTTTTGGTTATGTTTGTGTTTTATTTTGTTTTATTTTGTTTTTTGTTTTGTTTGTTTTTGTTTGTTTGTTTGGGGGTTGTTTTGCACATAAATTATTAGTTGTAAAAAAGTGTGATAAAAAACATTTTGTTCATTTTACAAAACTACCACACAATAAACAAGTGCATGAAGTGAGGGTATAATTTAAGCCATAATGTAAGACATAAATTTAAGCCATTCTGAGTTAGATGTACTTTTCCACAGGTATTGCGACCAATGTTCTATACTATATTTTAAAACAACATGGAAAATGTTTGTTGCATTTTTTAACATTAAGAGTTTATAGGAAGAACAGAACATTTGAAAATATATTGAAAAAACACTGTATGATAATTCATAAATTATTGTAGCGCTTCCGCTAAGAATCGTGCAAAATGTGATACATGTATATGGTTTGCAAATCTTTGTTTATTTTTGACATATTGTTTAAAATGTTGCAAAAACGGGAATTTACATATGACCATTCAAATAGTCTTTCGTCCACATGTAAGTAAATGTTAAATTTACAGAATTTATTGTAGAACTCTTAATTCACTGAAGTGACTTTACACGACGCTGGAACACAAAAGCAACCATATGATTTTTTTATGTAAATTATCTCCCTTTACAACACAGATTGGAATTAATGATTAAACATTATATTGCAAAGCAATTTAATCACAAAAAATATATTCCCTTTTAGGGGTTGTATGACAAGTAACATAATTTGCATGATCTTACAGACTGCTACTTAGAACGTTACATTATTCCGGTAAGTAAAACGAGATTTACCTACAAAGATTTTATTAATACAAATGCATTTTAAAACCTGTCTAAGGTTTTATTCAAATACTGTGGATTTTTATGTAATTACCTACTATAAATAAATGACAAATATGTCTACCACTAAAATTCCCACTTCCTTGTAGCGCAATTACATTTGAAAAAGTACAATTTTTTTTAAATTCCTTATTCAAGAAGCAAATAATGACCAAGTAATTGAAACTGTTCTATCCTTATTTGTCATTATGTTTGCTTATACCGATACGAAATACATTTTTTTAACGAAAAAAGGGGGACAAAATATTTAGATGTCACCAACTTTCAACAGCACTTGTTTTTATTATCGTTTCCTATAACAAACACAACTGTATTTTTTGGTTTTGTTTTATTTTGTTTTTGTTTTAACAATCTTCGTTGCATGCCCACAGATCTATAAATATTGAAATCATAACCGTATACACCACGGGTGTACACATAAACACGTACTTTGTTTATATTCTTGTTTATAAACTTTCTTTAAATACATGTCTTTCGTTAATGCACACGATCATTGATTCAATTATATAATATACATATAAATATTAATAGAGTATTATTTACAATATTATACATATTTTGAATATCAAAAATGGTTTGCCATTGGTATCGACTAGTAAAGAGGTGCATGTACACTGAATTGATTCATTGCCTCTTTTTGAATTGTAAGCATTTCAGAATTATTTTAATTAATGCGATAGAATATTTCATTGAACATTGTAGCTTTGCACTTGATATAATACTTGATCAAAACTTTTTCAAAGCTTTTCAACAGTATGAAACCACATACGCATGTCTATATAATATCTAATTGAGTACACCTATTAAATTAAAGGATTGGCGATGATGTAGATAATGAAAATCAAACTTTAGCTGACAGGCAAAATAGACATGTTTTTGTGGTAAGTTGGTGAGCATGCTCAATATTCACTTCCGCGAGGTAGAGCTTGGGTAGAACAAAAGAATTTTCCTTGCGAAAGTGTATATTGAGCATGCTCTACGCATGCTCATCGACTACCCCAACGTAGCACAAAAGGGTCTATTGATTGTATAATATTATTATGTATTATTTTGCACTTGCAAGTTAATGTTAATATTCTTTCTTCTGATGTATCGAATTAACACATATCGTGATTCAATATCATGTGTAGGGAAAATAGTCATCATGGTTTTCCCATCCTCTGTCATCTACTCTGTATTTGATTGTAGAAAAATAGAAGACGCTTACCATATCGTTACACCCGTTCTATGATTCAAGGTGCTAGTAGAGGACGAATTGCTCATTTACTTTTGCTGCTTTGTACATCTATTTTTGTTATCTTATGTTCTTTGTTGAATATATTTGTTTTCTATTTTGTTTTTTGCCCTTGGATTACATTCTATTGATTTCCGCTAGAATCTTGGCTCCCTTGATTACTATTTCATAGGAACTTACTCGTTGCATATTGTGGTGAGCGTCATCTTGTTTTTGTGAAATTTATTAAGAACGGAAGGGAAAAGCGAAACTGTCCATTATTTGTTACATACAATTGTGATAATATCAGACTAAAAATGTGCAGTTGCAGTTGAAGAAATTCAGGTTGCTGACTGTCCACAGTGTGCACTTGCTCCAGTGCTGCTTTCAGTGATTTTCTAAACTATCAATCACAGTGTTTTGAACCTAAGACGGGGGAAGCAGAGCTTTCTCATTTGATGAATCTGTGATGTGCCAATATGGAATAGAACTAAACATTATTTGCAGAATCATGAAATGTGATTTGTATTAATCACCATATTCTTGTCAGTATTATGTCTTGATATACAAAAATGAATTGAACCAGTACAATAATTATTAAATATGATATTTGGAAATGAATGGGTGCAAAACTAAACCGGAAAATACGGATGTTTGATATTGAAATTAAACTTCGAATTTCTGGAACTATGTCTACAAAGAGATGTGTTTTGAAATCAAAACCAATTTTGAACTCACATCGTAGAGTTTTGTTTTTATCCTCCTCCTCTCTTAGTGACATGTTTGACATAATTTTACGTATATATGAACTGCTCCATGTATATTTTTTAGTTTATGAAAAGACGTTCTTTGTCGTCATGGTCCTTGTATTGGAATTGTAAAAAAATAAGTTAATGTTTTTTTTTGTTCTTTTTTTTCACTTTTGCAAAAATATCATATTTCAAATGAATAGCGACTTTCTGGTTTACTGTTAAAAAAATAATCTGACGTCCACAATTTACTCTTGACGTGGCACCCTCGGAAAATGCAAGAATCTTGCAGCAATGTCTGAAAAAAAAGTGAAAGGGTAATGACAACGTTTACAGATTGTCCATAGACGTTCGGTTTTAATAAATCCGTTATTTTTTTTAATGATGTCTGCAGCAGTAGGTTTAAGAGCAAATGAACGTTCTTTGCCATTCTGTTCGAGCCAGGAATTGAAAATGCATCTATTTTGAACTGTCGTTTTCTGTCACTGATGATGGAAGCCATCCACTGATCAGGAGTAATAGTCATTAAAAGACGCGATGTATAAGGTTACTGAATTAAATACAGTTGTCAACTAATGCTATAATGGGCTTCATTAATTTTATAATGGAAGTGGCAACAATGTAGGGGATGGCATTAAAGAGACTGACAACCGGATTTATTCCCGTATATATATTACGTAACGTATCTGTTTGACCGTACGATTTGTTAATTCCATGTCGTCGGACAGATTTTAAAATCTGTTAATTCGATTCTTTTTTGACAGATTTAGAAAACTGTTATTACACACACCTCTTCAATGCAGTTGCATGAATAAGCTTTGGTTAAAATTTTCAAGTGAAGTAATTAAGTAGTACTCCAGCTAAGAATCATGCAACAATATGATTCATGGTTAGAAAGTCTAAATATTTTTATTTTTGATATTTTGTTATAAACGTAAGAGTAAACAGAAATTACATTTGTAACATTTGGTTTTTATATAACCTGTGCTCTTACCAGATAAAAACTGTATAGAATGTATTGTATAGTTCAAAATTAGGGGAGATATCTCTAATGTAATAGAATATCATAAAAACAGACAGATTGGAACGAATAGTTATTCATTTGACCATATTGTCCTATATAGCATCTTAATATCAAAAATAAAAATGTGTAGCCTTTTTAGGGTGTATCACATTATACAGAATTTGCATGGTTCTTACAAGGACTGTTACTTAGTATATGTATTCCTCATTGGTGATAAAATATTTAAGAGATTTTCGTGTTATATTTAAAAAGTGAACATAAAATATGCATGAAATTGGTATACAATTCAAGATCTGGAAACAGTCTGTATTGTAATATATTATTTACTGCTTTGTGAGCAAAACGTAGTTACAGAAAAAAGACAGAACGTGAAGGATGAATAAGATTTAATTTATCAATGTCAAAACTATATTGTACTAAATCTATCATAAGTTCTCTCAAAGTGTGGAAACACTTTAACACTAGCTGAAATGTATGCAAGTCGCATATAAATCAATCTGGTAAAATATCCTTAAAGATAGCGAATCGCATATTTAAACATAATTATACTTTTGACATATTTTTAATTGAAATACAATTCGCTGGATTTGTAAACCTAAAATTTCCGTTAAACGTGTACGATATCCATCTACGATGATTTTAACGAATATCCACTGTGAACAAATTCTGCATTTTCAAAACAAAAAAAGCATCTGCAATCATTAGGGTTGGACGATTCTTTCACGGATTTTTTTCTAATGATGTAAAGAATTTAAGAGGTGTAAGAGATGACAACAAAATAATTTTTGTATTATG
The DNA here is from genome assembly GCA_037379345.1 of Perna viridis. Taxonomy (NCBI): domain Eukaryota; kingdom Metazoa; phylum Mollusca; class Bivalvia; order Mytilida; family Mytilidae; genus Perna; species Perna viridis. The sequence goes on from CM074523.1 coordinate 17,904,790, forward strand.
CAATGTAGAACTTTCTACGATTTGCAAGGTATTTTAATGCACTTATTTGTCGTTCTTTTGGATACATGTTAGGACCTTCCCCTATACTGCATATGACGAATGTTGTTAGGCATTCCATTGCATTTTCAATACCGCCCTGGATATCAAAAAGTGTGATATGAAAAAAAATGTCGTGTAATAAACAACGTATTACATATTCATGAAAATTGACAGTTCACTAAGTTTATACTCCAAATAAGTGGTAATAACACAGTTACTGAAGTGAAAGATAAAAGTCAAAAGACGAAAAGTCAATGTAACAAATGGTAATGTTTAGACAAAACCTAGAAAGTTGAAACTAACTTCTATTGTCCTTGCGTGCTAAAGGAAACTTAGAATTCCATACTCTGTTTAATAATTTGTTTAGCATATAACCGAGTGCTTGTTTGTTGAAAAGAAAATTAAATATATTATCAAATATAATTTCCGCAGAACTATGGCTATTTCCGAGGCTGCATAGTTTGACAGTTAAAAAACGAGGCAAATCAACGAACCATCATACATGGTATGAACAACCGGAAATAAATTGCGTAATTCTAAATTGACAATCGAATACAGTATTAAAAAGATTTCTGGAATAAAACTATAATTAACACAATGCATTTAAATTTCATGAGCTGGATGTGTTCAGTTGAATTTTACTGTTTCCGCAATTCAAGCAAAAACTTCATAAAAATCATTCTTTTTCTTTGTGTTATTCGTCGTTTGTTGCATGTTCCGACTAACCTCTCTTTAATTTTACTTACAATTAAAGAAGTATTTTTTTAAATTTGTTTTTCATTTTACAAAACCTAATAGTTATGGAGAAAAACTAGTGTTAAAGATCGATGCTGACCAGCATCGTTGCAAGAAATTTAGGACTTGAGTTAAATTACTTTAAAAATCTTACAATCACCATACAATCATCACATAATTAAGATTAATTGCGAGGCTAAGATTAGTATAACATTTCAAATGATAAAATTACTAAACTATTCTCGCAAAACACTAATATGTCATATACTGCGAAAGCACTTTAATACCAATATCGTGGATTAGGGAAGAAACACAATTTTGTGGATTCTTGACTTTGTGGTTTTGAGGTTTTCAACATACACTTCATTGGAAATCTCCTTTTTGTTGGTTCGACCTTCCAACGAAAACCATGAAAATTGGTACCCCACGAACAATAGTACTTTCACAGTATGTTTTAATGTTGTATTAAGTTAACCTGTTTTGACTAGGCTGATTTGGTCTGATGAATATTTGTAAAAGTAAGTTTTATAAAAGAAAAGCCATGACTTTGTTTAACTAGATGCCACATTTTCAAAAACGATCATTGAAAAAGAATATTTCATGTTCAAAACTGTAAAATCCGACATGATTTGTGCGTGAAAAAATTGAGGCACTGATGTGAAATTGGCAAGTCGGTCTACATAAAATTCAGACACTGCTCATGGTAAAGTGTTTTATGGTGAAGAAAAACCGACCAAACAAACGATGCTTTTTTAATCTAAATATTCTATACTTTCAAGTAAAGATAATCATTTTTGCATTGGGATCTGCACTTTTTAGAAAACCATACATTCATCACCTACTTAAATCAATCAAATGGAACCAAGTCAAGAACGATAACTCTTGTAAAGAGCCAATTTCATGTACAATATATATATATTTTGTCTTATTTTTAGAAAGGTTGATACTAAATGCACTGAGTGATGTTCACCCTTAAAAGAGATGCATGTACAAGAAACTTGGAAAAAAAATGGAAAATGATCTGAATGAAAGTGACAACCCGGAAACAATTACATAAACTATGTAGACAATGTATCTTGTTTTATCGCTAGAATATTACATGTATTTGTTTTGTGATAAAGTTTCATCGAGATTTTGCAAAACCGATGTCCTCAAATGACACACAGATATAGATGTATTGATTATAAAAATGGTTGTTTATACGTTACAGAACATTTGTTTTCGTCAATAAATGACTTTAATGATAAGCACAGTTTTGTATTTACGGCTGTATTCCCTTGTTACATAATCAAATTAAAAAGCAATGAATCACATTATTGAATTAGCCTTACGTAACAGTACAAGAATTAGGAAATCAACAAAATCATAATGTTTAAAGCTAACTGTCGTTAATTTGTCATTAACGTATTTTTAATGCATTTCTTAAGGTAACAGCCGTAATTAAAGCAATATTTCATGTCAACAAGTGATTCCTCCTCAACGGGAAATATCAAACAAAAACGCATCCATAAAAAAACTCTTTGAACAAGAGTCGTTAATATTAACCAGACGCTAAATGAAAACGATGATGGTTGCAATGAACTTGTAATAGAAACTAATGTGGAAGAGATGTTAAAGTGTGTACATGATCAATAACTGAAAATGTATCTATGCTTAATTTTAGTTCTTAGAACCTTTGAACATTCTTTACTCGATGCATAATAAGCACTTCACATAATACATATTGGAATCTCAAATTGGCGGAATCATTAATATAAAAAAAGTAAACAAACGTGTTGTGAGCTGTTAAAAGTGTACGTTTTCTAAATCCAAACTGAACAGAAACAGTATTCATGACTTGCCAACAAACAGTGGTATGCCTTTTACGCATCCATTATGACAGGCCTTCTACATACACATATATTTTTGAAATATAATATTTCTTTATAAATAAACCACAGCATCTATAAAGACTTTATAATAACACCATAACAATTAATATCAATTTAGATTTTTATCATAAAACTGTTATCAATATTTTAAATCCTTTTATCCATGTGCATTTTGTTATTATATCAACTAGGCATCAATAAAAATTTATAAAGGATCTTCAAGATCTGCAACTAATCTGAATAACTTGATTAATATATTTATTTGTACATTTAACTACTTTGATTAATTTAGAAATAATAATGGCTATAATCGATAATCAAATCAATCACTATTTAATTTGTAGGAATGCAATCATGCAGTGGTAAATAGGTATTGGTATGGTTTAGACATAATTTAAGACGATGAAACTATTAAAGTTATATAGAATAGAAAGTTGTTAAAGGGCCTATTTCACCTTATTATTTTCCAAAATAAATCTGAATTTTTTCTTTTCCGGTGATTATTAGGCAACAAACCAAACAAACTCAATTACAATTAAACATATTTAAATAGTTTATGATGGAATGTTGCATGTAAGACGGGAAGAAATATATTTTAATGGGAACCAGTTGTCATAGAAAATGATGTGGAGGAAAAATACAGATTCAAGTTTTTACCAAATTTTGCAGTATCAATCCACGAAATGAACATGACATTCCCCAAAAAATCAATACTACTTTAGTAAAGAACCAGTAAAGTACTTTTTTAAAAATTAAATGTATAAACACAGAATTCGCATCTTATTTTTTTCGCTTTCTTGGAAGTAGCCTTTCATTGCGCAGAATAGGTATCGAGTATTTTGAAATTTATCCCTGTTTAGAAGTATAGAGTATCGTATCCAAACAATACCATGCCTGTAAAGTCACATGATTTCAATTCTGAGTAAACGATACTTTGTTATTAAAGGAATGATAAACATTTTGTTTCTTAGGAAGTTACCTGTCCTTGCAATGTCCATTTTCATTGCATTTCAAGGAATTATAAATCGACGTTCCAAAATGATATAACAAACCATTTTTTTATTGCTTCTGATGGCGTAAATAGTCAAATTAAGCTTTCAAAATTGTGTGTTTTATCAGACCATGTTTCAGGTACGGCCTTATTTGTACAGAGACTGCTTTTTAAGTGGTGCTTACACTACATAACGTCACGCTGCCCATTTTAGTATTTTATGCATGGTTTATGCAAGAGGGTGCCACACACGGGAAAAAAAGGCAGATATATTTTTGTTCGTATTTTATCAAATTCCCTACAACGATCTGTATATACAAATGATATATTATCCTCAGCTGAAGCATTTCAACTTCCCTTCTTCCAGCACAAACATATGCCATTTATAATCGGTGAATGTTGCAATTCTTTTGATCGATCATATTTAATTAATATTCATTTTTTTAAGTAGCTTGATTCTGACTTAACAATAAGAAGCATTATCGTTTCTTTCTTAACATGAAATTAAAGTCCTAGGTTTTGAATTTGTGACAACAGCTTTTCGTTCGATCATGAATGTTAAATCGTGCTTATTCTAATGTAAATGTTAAATATGAATTGTCTTTGTAAAAGTCAGGTTGGTTTAGAATGTTGGATTGCTTTTCATTTTGACCATTAAATCAATTTTCGATATAAGATTTTTTATGATTTAAGGAGGTAGTCTTAGAGTAAGGGACACAACTCATACAAATCATTGGAACGTTTGCATTCAGTAGTTTACATCAATCTCATGTAAGCATCAAAGTAACTTGGTCTTATTTCATTCTGTTTCAAATGAAACTTGAAAGACTTCGTGAGTTATGTCCCTTACCTTACGTCTACCTCCTTACATCTAATTGCTAGCAAATATCAAATATACTAACAACCCATGTACATTTGTACTTATTTTTACTTACTATTTCGGTGTCATCAAATAATTTAAAATTGAGTGTGCAATACTAAAAACTTTAAAAAAAAAATCCAACGGTAAAATCTCAGGGACATTAAGGCGGCCCTGACGATCTAAGCTATCATATTATCACTTTATCCGCGAATGTCTGATAATTTCATGTTAATTCTGCTCCGTTCTTCCCCCTTTTATATCAGCTTGTGATCACGGTGGTAAATCTAGGGTAAAGGACATTACTCTTAAAATCAGTAATATGTTTGTATCATATTTAATTTCACCAAACCTTATCAAGCTTTTACTTGAAACAGAATGTCATCAATCAAGTTATTTTGATGCTTACATGAGATTGATGTAAAATATAAAGATTCGAATGATTTGTGTGATTTGTAAGAGTTGAGTTCCTTTCCTTAATTCTACCTCCTTAAATCGAACTTATTTAGAGCAGCCCACGTGTCGTTATTTGACGTCATAACATATTTTATTATGACATAAGAAATGTCTTTATCTCAACAAAACTCCAAATGGAGAAATGAACATGTATTAAGTTTTTAATATGAGTCCATTGGCATAACCTGCGATATCATATTAACAACAGAAATCAAAAGACTAAATAGACACTAATTAAAAACAAAAGATAAATCGTCACACTAACATGAGCAGTACCAACCAAACTTAAACCAGTATCTGATATCCTTACCGCTATAATAAATTCTAACTGCATATAATTGCAAATCGGTCTTTTAATTGGATAATGATATCTTTTTCACTGCCTAAACGAGTTCTTAATATCAGAGGAAAAAGTAAAACAAAAGTATTATATAGTTAATGGCGTCTATATGCGTGTAAAGGCTGTCTATTTATTACCATGGCCAGTATTGCTAGCCGTTTCAATTATATTTGAAGAGTGTCTTAATGGAAAATTGTAATCTTAATGTAATTCTATTATCCTTTTTACTACTATAAAGTGTCTAATTGCACATAATATACAAAAGTATGTCACGATCACCATTTTTTTCCAGCACTAAGTTATCAAACGATTTAAGTCTATTTCTGGACTGAAAAGATTGTGAAGCATCTTGATAGCTTGATAATAAAAAAACGTGATATTAGTTTATCCTTTTTATTTCATAGAAAGAATCTTTTATTTACTGAAAATATATTCTTTGCCACTCCCGGACTTTTGTGGGAGTTCACTTTTAATTTTTTTCTCGGTATTGTTTTCCGTTAGCTAAACAATGTCAGTAAATCGATTTCATATTCTATTTCACGTTAAGGCCATGTACATAGATGTTGATGTATCTCAATTGTCCAATTATTGACACTTCAGTTTTTTTTGTTTCATCATTCAAATTGTCAACTGTGGGATCTTTGTCTTTTTGTATAATTTTTAATGTTAAAATTATATCACCGCGTAAAGGATTGATTATCACCTTTTCCTTGTTTCGTCCCATTCGGATACAAAACAACTGGTATGAATCATGCATGTGTCAAATGAGGGACTCAGTTGCGATTATGCAATACCTAACACAAAATTATCACGAAGTGTTGACCACATGGAAATTTTCTAGAAAGGTACAATTACATTGGTTTCATTACTTAAGATATTTATCGAAAAAAGAGATATGGGATTGGTTAAATATTTTTTTTTCTGTTAAAAAATCATCAAATGAAGGAATTGTTCATTGTTTTTTATTATTAAATCTGACAATCAATTCATTGTCAAAATGTTAACACAAATACTATCGACATCTTGTACACACTCGGTTTGACCAAAGTTCGTATCCAGTTAAAAATGAACTCCCCACAACCCGTATCTGCCATGGATTCCTCTCATTCCTGTATTTAACTGTTAACCATGATTTCTTTGCGAACGATTAAGTGTTGAGTAAGAAAAACATCAAGAAAATATTTTACCACGGATAAGTATCTTCATTATGTAATATATATGTTAAAAAGTAATCGAGAAAACCGTGATAATGGAATCCATATGGACGTAGTGTCAGCATGAGTAATGCAAGACCAGAACTATGAGTACCAACAAAGTATTTTGAAGGAAGTGAGTCGACATGGATGTAGACGATGGGCAAGTGCTTAAGTGCTGTTTTGTCTTACTACGTTGGTGGGTACGATTTTATAGCTATTTTTTTGTTGAATGATAATTTGGAAATTATTAGCTGAGTAGAAATGTATCAACCTTTTCAATGACATTTTCCTTACCGAACGAGGATTTGCTCATAGCAACTTGGCAGTGGACTGTAAACAAAAAAAAAATAAATAAATAAACACAGTCCACGTGTGTTTTAAAGAAACAGTTTGAGAGGACACATTAAGCTCTAGCATAGCCATCGTGATGACAAATGTCAGCTTAAGGCCACCAATAGGTCTTCAATGACCTACGAAGAAGCCCTTTAACCACAGGGCAGGCCGTAGCTGGTCCCAGTCACGCAGTGTGTAAACATTACACGTAAATGAATCACATGATGAAATTGAATACGTTCTGCACGATTGGCAATGAAAAATGCGCTTCAAATTTAGAACACACTTCTACATATTTTGGGGGCTTAACACATAAAATCAGACAGAGTATGTTTTATTGACAGAGTATTGAGAATTGTGAATAATACAATGAAGGTCTCAAGAGAATATGCATATATTTTTCAAAAGATCTTTTTCATAGAATTCAAAATAATCTTCTGTGAAGAATACGATTTCACACATGCGTAGATACTGGTGAATTTTGCACTTGTATAACAAATGGCAGTCTTGACAGGAGGTGATTCTTGAATGTCAAAAACCCACCGAATTCAGTTTTATTTCTTGTTTAGTAACCATTAGAGATCACATAACAAATCTTAATTTTGGGGTTGCACTTTTGGGATAAATTTATATAGATTGTACAAGAAATTAAAGTGCAGTTTTTTCAAAAGTACAGATCAAAATACAGAAAGGACTATTGTCACAAAAAAAATAGCACTTGTAGATAAATAAACTATCGTCTGATCAATGGGTTTTCCTACCCCATGAATCACCTTACCAAAGGAAGTGTCTGAATTTTATATGGACTGGTACTTATATTATCACCACGTGATTAAATATTCTTGACATCTTACATAAAATGTAGTAAGTCTTTTTCACGGTTTGCGATTAATTTTCCACTTTAAAGTAAATATTCATTAAATGCAAATTTGATTCGTTTTGTTAGGAAAATGGCTGATAAAGAACTTTAAATGAGTACAAATTATCAGTTATAGAATCAAAACGTCATTGATAAGTAAAAGAAAAATAACCTGTCACCAATATTTTACAACGTGCATTTTTTTTTAATTTTATTTTTGTTTTGTTTGTTTACGAAGAGTTTGTGATTGTATTTGCCCTATAATCCTGTTTACAACATTTGATACGGAAAGGGCTTACGTTTGCTAAAGCTTAGAAAAGTAGAAGACGCTTACCCTACCGGTGCATCTGGTCCATGCTTCCAGTATTTTAGAGGCGTCCGAGTTTCTCATTTGCTTTTGTTACTTTGTATGTATGATTTTAGTTGCTTTATGTTCTTTGTTGTGTATGTCTGTTTTCCATGTCTGCTTTTTGTCCCTTGATTACATTCTTTTGCTTATCGCTATAACCTTGATTACCTTGTTTACTCTTAGACTTCTATCTTAACTTTGATTAAGACATCATCCATAAATAATCATCTGATTTATTAAACATATTTGCCCACATGAAGCTTATATACATTATGCAAGTCAACTAATCAAAACTGTCAATATAAGGTTTTTTTGCTGCTAGAATCATCGATGTAGAATTTATAAAGCGTAATGTGCTACTATTACTTTATATACCTGTTAATCAATACGCCTTTTTGCTATACATACACTCAATGTTCAGCCCAATGCCTTCACAATATTGTTAACATTCCAACGCGAAGTTTGAAAAGGGTTTGAATTAGGTGTTTAAATGAATTCAGAAGATTGACTTTAGCCAGTTTGGATTTTGAAAAGACAGGTAAGACACTTATTTTGTAACTTCTTCAACTAGAACTACTAACAATAATAATAATAATAATAATAATAATAAAAATAATAATAATTATTATTATTATTATTGTCATAATTATGAAAATGATGAAAATAATAATAGTACTAAAACATTTATAAAAACAACTATGATGATAATAATGGTAACATTATTATCATCATAATGGGGTCCATGCTACCAGTTTGTAGGTGACTCCGAGTTGCTCATTTACGTTTGTTACTTTGTACGTTTTTTTTTAGTTATTTATGTTCTTTGTTGTGTTTGTCTGTTTTTCATGTCTGTTTTTTCTCCTTGGATTACATTCTTTTGATTTCCGCTATTATTTTGGTTCCTTTGATTACTATATTAATTAAACTGTTGCCTTATTGAATTGTTTCTTCAAACTTTATATTCAACATTACATGACTTGCTTTTAATTGACGATTGTTTAGTTAATTGAAAAAAGTAAATATCAGATAGTGGGATAATTCAAAGACGTCAAAATCCCCCCAAAAATGACCCGAACTTGAAGACAATCAACAAAGACGACCTACATATACAATGTATCGAACCTTATAAAAAAGATAGAAAACAAGACTGGTAATATGGACTCGCAGAAAAAATTAAGAGTGATACCAGGTGCTCCAGAAGGGTAACCCTGTCCTGTTCCACCAGTGGCACCAGTTATATTGCAACTTAGTGTAATCCGGCAACAATCTAGCAAAAAAAAGCTACTTGACTCGAATCACAAAAGAATCCCGTTAAAAAAGTTTTCATTTACAATAGTCATTTTGATTATTCAGAAATGTAAACGGTCAGAACTGGTAAATGAGCTCCCTATGTATCAAAAACTGGGGGTCAATAATGCAAATGATGCACTTGATATTTTGGTCTGTTTTTCACACATAACAATTATGAAATCAATATTTGCGTTTAATAGATTTATTCTAGTTTGTTTTATTGTATTTGAAAAAAAAATCATCTGTTATTATTTTTTCAGTTGTTTGAGGAGGGTGTTAATATCATTTTGCTGTTGTTTATTTGTTCGACAATTTTCTACCGTTCCTGTTGCAGTACTTAATTGGAGAAATCTTTCAATTCTATTGTATATTGCCGGTAAGGGAACAGGGATAAGAAATAGGGATAGTGTATGGGAAATTTAGAATCTGCTGAATGGGAGCGATGAGGACATATGTTATTTGTTTATTTGAAAATATTTCATTTTTGTTATTGAAATAAACATGTTTACTGTTGCAGTTTTTAAACAATGTAAAATTTAATTAATATTTGATAACCAAGATTCTAGCGGAAATCGAAGACTTATAATTCCGGAACTAAATTAAAACATACAAAGTATCAAAAGTAAATGAGCAACTCGGACTTCACTGAAATGCAATGGGGATTCTATGAGGGTGGGGATTTTTCTGTGGGAAATTTGTTAATGACGAATTGGGATAGAGCAATGGCGATGGGGAATCCTCAATAGAGAATGAGGATGGGAATGCGGGGGTTTTATATGGAGTCAATGAAAAGTTCATTCAAGCGCTAAAATAACGTATTTTTAGGAACTTTTGGGACATCATTACAATGACTCTAAGCCACAAAATATTTCATGTTCTTATTATTTATATGTTTTTCTGTGCTTTGGATTTTTTTCAACTAAGTTGATAATTTTGAGTCAAACATACTCATATCCTAATACCCTTACACCTTTTAAACTTATATAGGAAAATTAAAAGACAACACATTGATGTACAAATGTCACTTTTCAGTTATGTGGCAAATAATAGTCATATATTACCAGATATATCTACCGACGATGAGTTTGGATGCAAAAACAGTGTTAGCCTTGTGTTAGACTCGTGTTAGCCTTGGTATCTTACTAATGTACACATGGATAAAAACGAGAATAAGGACTCAATTCATGTGTTAAGGAGGTAGACCTACGGTAAGGGACATAACTCTTAAAATCATTAGAACGTTTGTATTTAGATTTTACATCAATCTTATGTAAGCATCTAATTAACTTTGATTCATTTTATTCTGCTTCAAACGAAAGCTTGAGAGGCTTTAGAGAAATTAAATATGATACAAACATATCTCTGATTTCATGAGTTATTTCCCTTACCATAAGTCTACCTCATTAATTAGTTCAAAACAATCGGCTAAAACTTCTGTTCAAAATAAGATATCTCAGGATCATTGGACACAAATTTCAGGAGTCTTTGATGTTTCTACAACAGTATCAGATATTCTGTGTGGATCATGCAATGTGTTTAAGTATTATATCTTATATCTGTCAATTTGTCAAGCTAAACATGACAAAGACGTCTTGTCCGTGTTTGGAAAATAATTGATGTATTTTTAACACCAAGCGCAGTTCAATTTGATTACAATGTAAGATATGTGAGAGAAAAACTTTATAGATTAACAGGAAGTTATAAAAGAATGGGTTTGTTAATTACCAGACAGCCACCTCCGTAGATTAACTGTTTCGTAATAAAAGGCAACCTACATTTGTTAGAAATTTTCTGTCTACAATATGATTTTGCATGTTGTAGTATAAATACAGGATATTAAACGAGTAATCCACTTTCCAAGAGCGGATACCACTTTATTCTGATTATTACTTTTTAGTAATAGGAATTTTTTAGTGTACAATATCGAGAAGGTTAGATGAATTAATTTTACAACCTATAACATTTGTTCTTTTTTTCCTTTATGGAATAAATTAATTTGACATAAATACTGTAATATGTTTGGTTAGAATAATTTTGTTATATCTCAATGGATAACAAATATTGGCACGCCCCTATTCAGTTAAATAAATTCAGAATATTTTTCTCATGTTTAAAGATAAAAATATGTTTTAAAATTAATTTATAAGAATTGGCTATGATAAAACATTTGTCTATTGAAAAATAACATAAATTTTCCGTATGCATATTTTGTTTATTGCACGTCGCGCAAATAAACAATATGATGCACATGGAAAATTAATATTATTTTGCAATAGACAAACTTTTTTCATGACCAATTTCTAAAATAGTCGTAAGTTAGATATGTCATACAGTTTAGTTGTGATTGCTTTTAGTCTGTATTGTTGTGAGTTTTAAAAATGACGACGCTTTTACAATCAGAAAAAAGACATAACAACGAAAGAAATCATGCACTCAAAAATTGGAACAGGTCAGATGAAACTCAAAATAAGTACAGTTGTAAGCTGTAATCTTTTTAAAAATGTTAATGATTTTTTTTCGTGGAGTTCGGGTTACTCATTTACTTTTGTTACTTAGTATGTATTTTTTCAGTTACTTTATCTTCTTCGTCATGTTTGTCTGTTTTCCATGACTGGTCTTTGTCCCTGGATTACATTCTTTTGATTTCCGCTACAATCTAATTATTTTATCTTACCTTATGTGCAGATAAAGTGTATTTGATAGAGCAAAACTACATCTAAAGAAAGTACTCTAATTAATATGTTTTGTCATCTCATATACAATTATTGATATATGTATACAGTTTTAAGCATTTATTTTACATATGCTTTTTTTTATTGTTGTTGTAGAAATATGAATGTTATCGATGCCGACGTTATCACATACGACATCAATGACCTTGGACCAGTGGTCAATATCACAGATACACCATACACTGTATTGCAAACAAAACAGAATACAACCGGTCACTTGAGAGATGAGGAACTCGCTAAAATCGAAGTAGCCGTTCAGGTATCAATTTTCACACTAGCAGTATTTGGAAACTTCTGCGTTCTGTATGCGCTATGGAAACGAAAACGGAAAGTCACTCGGATGCACATTTTCATAATGCACCTAAGCATTGCCGATTTGCTCGTTGCAGTATTCAATATTTTACCACAAATGATCTGGGACGTGACAAATAAATTTGAGGGAGGCGACTTCCTTTGCAGATTTATCAAGTACATGCAGGTTTTTGTCATGTATCTTTCAACGTATATATTAGTAGTGACTAGTATAGATAGATACCGAGCAATTTGTCACCCTTTATCTAATCACACATGGACACCGCGATTAGTCAAGGTTATGGTTGGTTGCGCCTACGTCCTTTCCGCTCTGTTGAGTATCCCACAATTCATAATATTTAAATATCAAAAGCGAAAAGACCATGGCGTTTTGGACTGTTGGGTTAATTTCATCCCTCTTTGGACATTGGACCTTTATGTAATATCGTTCACCCTTCTGGTGTATATAATTCCTCTTCTTGTACTTTTTATGTGCTATGGATCGATTTGTTACACGATCTGGAAGAAGTACAGACTGAGTGAAGAGTCAGGCAACTACATTAAGCGCGAACATGAGAGCTCTACAGCACGGAAGCGGTCTGCAAGCCGTGGCCAAACAGTCCTGACTTACAATAGTCGTAAAACGCCATCTGTTAATATAATGCTGCGGTCACATTCGTTCAGGGGATTTAGCAAGGCTAAACTTAAGACTGTTAAACTAACTTTCGTTATAATTGTGGCATACGTTGCATGCTGGTCGCCATTCTTTATATCTCAACTCTGGTGGCTATGGAATCCATCGGCAGGTTATAACAGTATGTATTATGTTTCAATAGGGTAATACGTATATGTTTTTTTTTTCATTTAAATTACTAGTTCGTTCATATGGTATGCAGACACTGCTTATGGTAGACGTAATTTATAGTATAGAAAAACCCACCATTCAGGCGAGGCCTTTTTTATGTCATGTTTTCACGTTATGATAGTCCTTTCTGTTTTTCTGATCTGTTTTTTTTTGTGTTCAAACTCCACTGAATTCCACCATATCAAATAAAATCAAAAACGATACATTCTCTTAAGTATCAGTGTTATTCAAATTCTATGTTATTTGTATCTCAAAAGTTCAATAACCTACATACAAACTAAAACTGGTTGTGTTGTCTGTAAGTGTTTCTGAATAACAAACAAACTAAGACTGGTTGTGTTGTCTGTAAGTGTTTCTGAATAACAAACAAACTAAGACTGGTTGTGTTGTCTGTAAGTGTTTCTGAATAACAAACAAACTAAGACTGGTTGTGTTGTCTGTAAGTGTTTCTGAATAACAAACAAACTAAGACCGGTTGTGTTGTCTGTAAGTGTTTCTGAATAACAAACAAACAAAAATTGATCGGTTTCAGACATGCATAAATCACCTCCTGTGTGATTTCATCATAATTAACAGATATGTCTCTTTTCTAATTTTAAGTCAAATACAAATAATTTGTGTCTTTCCTAGGAATATTTGGAATTAGTACAAGAAATGAAAATCTTATTTAAATGCTAGTCTTGGTGAAGTTGTCTTAAATTCAATTCGGACAAACAACTCTTAATGACCCTCTGGTTAAATCAGTTTCCTTTAAGCAAGCCAATTAGTATCAGTAAAGCCGATGTTTAAATTATCGATTGTCATAACTATTTTTCCAGAGGTGCAGAAAGAATGCTAAGACACATTTTGCGACTTAAAACTATTACCCTACCGGTGCACCAGGTCCATGTTCCCAGTTTTTAGTGGAGTTGTTCATTATCTTTTGTTGCTTTGTGTGTATGATTTTAGTTACTTTGTGTTCTTTGTTGTGTATGTCTGTTTTCCATGTCTGGCCTTTTTCCCTGGATTGCATTCGTTTGATTACCACTGTAACATTGGTTCCTTTGATTACTCTTACATGTAACAACATACCTATTCAAATGAGACTCTAAATTTCCTGACGTATAACAGCTCGGAACATATGTATATGTATATTACATTTTGAATTGACGAAATTTCAGTTTAAGCGATACTTACATTTGATAATGGTACAAGGAAATCTTTATTGTAAAAAGAAGTAACTATCAGTGGAAATTCAACTGAATACCGCCATTTCATGAACCATTCTAATATATCGAACACGTAGAATAAAGGGAACTATCAAATTACTGAACTGATTAACCATATGTAGAATGTTATAGTCAAAAAGGAAAATAGACAAACTTAAAACGATGTAAAAGAATAGCCGCCTAATTTAAGGAATAGTTTGTCATGTGCAACAAGTTTAATTTCGTTTAAATTTGTTTTGAAATATTGCTTTCGATATTTTTCTGTTGAAGAAAAAAAAAAACAATGGGAAGGAGGGGAAACTATTTTAAATTATTTATTTATTTAAAAAACATATTGATTTTAAATGGAAGTTATCATCTAAATCTTGAAGAATTTAGAAGTAAAAAGTTCAATATGATTATGTGTATTTTTTAATTACGAAAAATGCAATGGAGATAGTATTGGGGGATGATGATTTTTCTAAGACGAAAGGGAAACGGGACAATAGTATACCGGGAATGCAAAGATGGTTTATTGTGTAAATGGGAATTTATACCATTCAGGAGCTGTAACTATGTTTGTCTATTTGGACTGTGATTCGATATGTGTCTTCAGCCAGATTTATTTGATTCATTTTAATGTAAAGATAAAATAAATCAACACAACTTTTATGACTCACTTCTACCCTATGAAAATGATTGTTCAGAAAATATTGTAAAACGAATTCGTTGGTATATAACCAATAAGACATTTGATAAAAACATCTAAATCACCTTTTATTTACTCCAAGGAGATTTTTCTGACAATGGATCTTTGAATCAACATATAATTTCCATTTAGATTGTATGTAATCGGTACTTCTTCGCTGCATAAAGCAACATTATAATTGTGGGCACTGTGATCTAATGTTTGAGGCGAACGATTAACCATTTGATGAAAAATTTTAACCATATCAATCATTTTGGATTATTTGATTGTTAAATGATTTAGTAAGTATGGATCTGTCGAAAAACCAGGAGTATTTTTTGTAATTCTTAGGTTCTGAAAAAAAAACACAACTGTTCTAGGTTTATTTCCTCACATCTGATATATATCGTAAGCTATTTTTTGACTGGTTTTAGTGTAAAACTGTTGGTGGGAAATTTTCCACTTTTATCAAATACAACTTTAACAAATTTTAAGTGTTAAGATATCCAGTTGCCAACTTTCATTTTTTATTCAGTTTGTACGATGCCTACTAAAGGATTCTTGATCTTAAATATTTGGATGAACAAACACATGAATCACTAATCATAACACTTGATTACAGTCATGCATTCATTTGCATAAAGGTTTTTCATATCTGGATGACGTAATTATATCATTCGGATTAGCGCAATACAGAAGATTGTGGCGCTTTATACTATTTTATATAATAGGAAATTAAAAAAAAAGATCTTAATAAAAATGCAATAATATGATACTGATTGTACCATAACTTTTTGGGTGAAACGAGGACAACATTTTTAATGTATTCAAATACATGTCTTTAGAAAAAGACACAAGATGGGAAAGACCTGAAACATACCTCAGACGATGTTATGCAATTTGAATTATTTTGGCGATTGATCTATTTTCGTTTATTTTGCGGTCAATTAAATGGCTGAAAATTATCTCCGTGAATACATCCTCCATTAAGAAAGAAATTAAAAAGGGAAAAAAATCTTGAAAAGACATACTAGCAAAATCGAACTGATATCCTGGAATGCGATAATACATTATTATCTGCAAGAAATATAATTGTGTTCAAGGGAATTTTCTTAATTTGAATTAACTATTATCTGAACCCTACATCATTGGATTTAAAAAAATGTTTTCGACTGTCTTCATCTCATGAATTATAATTTACAATGCACATTAAAGAAATTATAAGTTTTTTTTTAAACATACCTGAACCGACCCATCAAACTTAAATTGTGATCGGTCATCGATCAACAATCAGTTTCCGATCAGTCATCGATCCGTCAAACCGATCCATGAAACAGATGATCGCATCACCTGACCACACAGCGATCAATGTATTTTACGATTTCCATGTTTCAGTTGTCAATTTTAACACATATTTACATAATGCAATAGCTATAACACCAGTTAGTTATTTCTATTTTACATTTGATTTATCTTTAAATAAATACAATTGTGGATTAAATATCTTAAAATTTAGGTATGTAAATTCAATACAGTAGTATACTCGATTCGTTCCCATGGACATTTTAAAATTTACTTGAACCGATCATCCGTCATTTTACATAATAAAACTGCGATCAAATCGGTCACTGGTCATCGATTATCGATCCGTCAGTGATTAATCAGTAAGCGGTCATCAAGTCGTCAAATAGTGGCGCGGATCGGTTTAACATGGAAAAATTTGTCTGTATTCTGTTAAAATGAAAATACAAAGAGTCAAACGACACTGCCAAGTGATGTCTTATCATATTCACCAACTGATCGCGTCTTACAAAGGCCAAATCTCGAGTAGAGAATTTTAAAAGATACAATCCAGATGAAAAGAACAATTCTAAAACTATTTTCGGGAAATTATTGAGACTTTTTAAGAGTGCAAACTAAATAAACGACTTTTCAGCTCGGGACATCTTTTTCGCGTTAACTCTAATCCTTAATGTGTCGATGATATTTATCATCTCCCTGATATCTCCCTTGTGGCGTTCTTTTTCTCAGACATATCACATTATACAGGACTTCTTTCGCATTTTATCACATTACCTTTCAACAGAGGTTGTTTGCAGTATGAGGTATTTCACTCAATGACATTATATAAAATTCATTTTTCAATATGTACCAGACGATTGTACTTTGAATATGTCGCGCTTACGGTAATCATGATCATGTAAGCTCGTTTTTAATGCTAATGGTATTCCAAACTAATCATTTCTGAAAGATATTTCTCTTATCAGGCGTGGTTATTTACCAGCTAAATGTTATCAGAGCAATCCACTAGAAGGGATTAAGACATCATCTGTTATTAAAGCTTGTATATAAAGACGAATTCTGAAATCTTGTGGAAACAAATTTGAAACAATAAACCACACTTCTGCTCATTGGTATTATTGACGTTGTTTGCCTTCTTGTGAGGAGAATGGGGAAGACATACTGTTTTTATTTATTTTTTTTGTACATTAATTGCGAGTCGTTGATCGTTTGGTATTTCCCTAAGATCCGGCCTTTGGTATGATGCAATATAGCTAGTAGGCCAAAAGGTTGAATGCGACTCCTGTTTATACTTTGTGTTTCTCTTCCTAATTTTTACTTTTGTAGGACAGAAACATTTTGTTGCTGCTGTTGTAAAAACGTTTTAAAAAGACTAATAATTTAGGAGGATACAATTAAACTGAGGGCACAAAATTGAAAATTGACACTATGTACCCGCTTTTGTGTATTACTATTAATACTAATTAACATGTTTGCCCATATTTTGGCGGTTGAGGGAATACACTGTTTTTGTTGTGACAAACACGTTTTCACAAGTTATAATTGAACATCATAGTTCGTTAGAAACCCCTATACAATCTGATTTGGAAGCACAAGTAATAAACAGATACGAAATAATAAGATTATAACGAATCAGATAAGTGCTTTCCGATTAAATAGCAGTCTTTCTAAAAATCAGACAGGAGGTGATTCATGCATGTCAAAAACCCAAGGAATTCACTTTTATTTCTTATTCAGAATCAGTTACAGACCACATAACAAGTCATAGTTTTTCATTTGAGTGTTGCGCTTAAGAGATAAAATTTATATAGATTTTACATGAAATTAGCACCTTGTAAGATTTGGTTGATTATAGAGGAGATAAATGTATTATTTACTTGAAAAGTACAGATCAGAGTATGGAAAGAACAACTGTTACATAAACATATAGCGTTTGTAGATTGAAAAAGCATTATTTTTTGGTGCGTTTTTCTTCATCATAAATCACTTTAATATGGATAGAGTCTGAATTTTAAATAGACAGGTACTTAATACTCTAATATTCTTTTTTCATAAATATCTGGTTTTTTTTTGCTTTTTTAGGAACAGTATTGAATCAAGCAAAAACATTTGTTTAAGACTAACACATAAATTTATATATAAAACAAATACATAAAAATCATATAATTATCATACACTTTATAAAGGGCTCATGTAAGAAATTGAGACTAGATATATACTTTATATATGTTTTAAAAATATAAGGTCTATTTAAGTGAAAACACACCTTTCTTATCGAAAACTTACATTGTTCCATATTTTCAATCAAAGTTTGCTTTTTCCCTAAAACATCGTTTCCTTACTGTATAACAACGAGATGAAAAACACTATTTCCCAGAAAGATCAATATTCATATTAAAGTAATAAATACCTTTTGTGTGTAACTGTTCCTTGCGTTATAACGCTGCATAATGGTTTATAAAAATATTCATTGTAGCGGAAAATATTAATGTATGTGTTCCTTAATCTTGTTTGTACATTCATTTCCCTTTCCCTAGACCTTGAATGGAACAGCGACTGGGGTAAACGGCGGTTAAATTTTCCCCTTGACTTATAAAATGTATTGGAATTTTTCGACATATGTTGTGTATCGCATGCTAATAATAATACATGTAAATAAGTCAAGCTTATACCGTTCTATTGTTATCATTCTTTCATTGCGATGTTAAAAATGTACACTACTTGAAAATACGACACTGCATTGACTCACGTGTCGCCGATTGCCCAATCAGCGCAGTGATTAAACTTCAACATAATGGTAACAACAAGATTACCGACCAATAACTCAATCCATTATCAGGTCAAGTCCAAAACAAATTCAGCTAATTAGTTATTACACCACCGCAGCAGTTGGTACATGTGTCAACTATGGCAAACGAAGGCAAACCACTATTCTATGTAATAATAATTTCAACAGAAACAAAAATATTAAGAACTGATATTTTTAAAGATCAAGGACAATATTTACAGTTCAAATGGATTACACCGCGAATGATACTTTTAAAACGACGTTGATACATAACAGTCATACGAAAAAAAAAACAACATACCAATAGTATCCTCATTTTCTGGTTAGAGTGCAACATTCTCCGGTATCATTAAAAAATACTTGACCTATCTATTTATTTAAAGTGTTTATATATCCCGAGTTAATCAGATTTGAACATGGTAATCCCGTCTATATTGATTGATAAATTGCATGTTGTCTTCCTATTGGCAGTATGGAGTGTCATTGGCACTATATATTCTACATTGATTCTAGGCAAAACAAATATAAGGAATACATAAAAAAGCTATTGAAAGATAACACTATTTTAACTGATTTTCCCCGTAAAAATGAGACATAAGACATAAGATGTTTTTTCATTTTATTTCAAACAATAATTGACATAAACAAAAAAAATTCTAGCTACTGTAATCATTAGATTTAAACACATTCTTCCTATATTCTATATTGTTTTTAGATTTTGTAAATATTTGTATTAAAATTTTAGGTGGATATTTTCTGATATTCTTCCGCGGTAAAATATTTTGTTGTTGAGATACATGTTTCCTTATATCATAACAAATAATTTCCAACTAGGGTTGTTGCAAGTTGCATTTTTTTAACTTCAAGCTTTGAGCAAACAGAATGTTGTAACACCCAAACAAGATGTTGTCTTTTGTATGGCTTCCGAATTCCTCTTATCTATTCAGATAATCTTCTGAATAACTTAAATTGGATACATATTGGTTATTAGTATCTGTTATCATTCATATAGCGTACGTCCTACTACGATTCCAGGTGTCAATTTCACAAAAAGTCGTAAGTGAGAAATTGATCGTAAGTTATGACGTCACAAAACTATTATTGGTTGTGACGTCATTACTTACTATCTACTTTACGGGGCGCTTAACGGTAACGTGAATTTTCAATCGGCATATTGAAAACATGGTACTTTAGAACATTTATTTATTAACTTCGATTTTATTTCACGATCTCTACTCTATCTAGTCATTTGAGAAAGTCAGTACCCAAGAATATAAATAGGAAGCGATTAGCATACGTTTTTATTTACAACAAACCACAAACTGAAATAATCATTACAAAGTTTAAGAATCACCCGACTCGAAAATAAGTGCAATTACAATTTGTTTTGGCGCGGAATTTTGGGTAAAAAAACATTATTATATAGCATATCAAATTAATCAGATAATTCTGATAACTGAAAGGATCTTGTATTTGTCCTTGTTTCGTGTTAATTTTGCATTTCAACCTAAACATTTTTGTTCTGTTGTGAAGACATTCCGATGCTAATAAAATTATTAATTGCAGATGTAATGATAATTGGAAATTTGTATCACGTGATCATATCGTGTTACTGTTATGTCATTATGATATTTGTGCTGAATAACTTCTTAAATGATGAATTATAAATGAAGTTATAAGGATATGTTCTAATATGTTTTCAAGTTATTCAAAACAAATGGATAAATGGAACACTTGAATCGGTTAAAACATGTAGTACAGTACCTGAACCGATCCGTATAACAAAAATTGCAATCGGTTGTCGATCAGCGATCAGTTTCCGATCAGTCATCGATACGTTAAACCGATCCTTT
The DNA here is from genome assembly GCA_037379345.1 of Perna viridis. NCBI lineage: Eukaryota > Metazoa > Mollusca > Bivalvia > Mytilida > Mytilidae > Perna > Perna viridis. The sequence goes on from CM074523.1 coordinate 17,925,814, forward strand.
TAACCGGTTATCGTATCACTGACCAAAGAGTGATCACTGTATTATACGGTTTCCATTGTTTTATTTATCAATTGCACATATATTGACATAATGCAATAGATTTAAACATCAATTTCTACATTTATTTCACATAACTTTTATTTTATACGGATCATCTGTCATTTTACATAACAAAACTGCGGTCAGATCGGTCACCGGTCCTCTATTATCGATTCGTCAGTGATCAATCAGTCAGCGGTCATCGATCCGTCAAATCGTTGCTCGAATCAGTTTAAGGACTGTATGTCTTCTTCCGTTTCTTCATAAAAAAACAGAGTTATTTCAATTATTTCTGAAATAATATATTTACAATAATCTCTTCCCAATATTTATTCATTTAAATATTATAGGATATGTGATAGCTGATGATTGAATTAGCCAAAGAAAAATATGAAGTATGCCTTGTATCATAATGTTCCTAACAACCTTATTTAAAAAAAATTGTTGCTACATGTATATGAAATGGGATGGGTTACAGTTAAAAAAGTTCAAAACTGAAAAAAATACAAACAAAAAAAAAACAAAAAACAAAAACAAAACAAAAACAAAATCAGTGTTGTGTCGTGGTTGATTGTATAACGGGAAACTACTATTACAATTCCTTAAATAACCCTTTCACAATGAATCCTCCAAAGACTTTTCCATAGATTGCTATACAATATGATAGTTAAATGTAGAAGGGTGAATTTAAAGAAAAACAAGAGTTATGCCATGTATCTTAATGGACAAGAAACTGATGATATCTTTCCTCAAATAATTGTTTTACATACTCCCCTTCCAACACTAATTCGATTGATTAGTATAGGAAATATGATGATTGCAAGACATTTGATAGGGATTGACAACTGGTCTTCACTAAGCAGTAATAATCAATCATTTAGAACAAGAACCAGACAATCTATGTGACATTGCTTGATAGATTGTGGTGATGTTAAGTCAGTAGAAGATTGTTGCTAATTTTACCCATGTTCAGCCTGATAGATTTTTTGCACGATTGAGAAATTAATCTTTTTTTTATTTCGATAAGAGGTGAATTTGTAGTTGAATAAATTCCAGACAAGATGACGATAACGATTTTCAACACGATAGGAGAGACAAAGACCACCATGACAGAGAATATATTACCGAAAGTATTGACCTAAAGCTAAATACATGTTATTTATATTCAATAAATAAATCTAGAAAAAAACCAAAATTCTGATGGTACAAAACGTCAAATTACACTTTCAGAATGGTGGTTATTTTATGCTATGTTCCACACGCTGCCTGAAACACTTCATATCACTTCGATGCACATTGAAAACAGTCCACTCCAGTCTGTGATGTTTAGCTAGAGCTAAGACACTATAGAATTAAACTCAGTAATTAAACGTCTGGTTTGTGAGTGGAAAATTCTATTTTAACATCGATAAGTTCTGGTAAAACTGTTAAATCCTTATAATTCCAATATATCTGAAATATGTTTTATTTTTTCCTTAAAGACTCTCTCCCAATGTTATTGACACCCACAACTTACAATAATGGCATTCAAACGACGACGTGACGTGTTTGTCAAGTTAAAAGGTGCTGCAGTCAGTCTTATTCTTTCAGAATTCTTGTTTTGAATAACTAATCATATTGCATGAACAAAACATATGCGAATTGAATTGTAATAATAATCGTTGAAAAACACCATGTTGACATGTCTCATTAAATAATTTAAAGAACGTATTGTCTGTAAGTTACTACAAATGCAAATTTAAAATTATTGAACATATTGAATTTTGGAAATTCAAGCAATGTGCAAGAGTACCGAATGAAAACCAACATAAAACAACTCTTAATTTCTGCTTAGTGCATTCTTCTAATAGTCATACCACGCTACCTTAATTAGGTGATTTTTTTCATCAAATACGGCCATGGCGAATTGGAAGGTGGGTAGAGCACCGGGAAAGTAGAATAGTGATGGGGTTCTGAACAATTAGAACAGATCAAGCAAACATTATTATGAATGTCAAATAATTCTGATTTGCAGATGGTCTATATTCCCAGTTTTAGTGGGGTTTGAGTTGTGTACGTTGTGTTAAGTTTCATATTTCATGATCTTTGTCGTGTGTGTCTGAATTTGCTGTCTGGTCTTTATCCTTGGATCAAATTCTTCTTACTTCCGCTTGAATTCTGGTTCCCGTGATTACTATGACACACTTAAAACTTACAATTTTAGGCATAATTTCTTTTTTGTCAACAAAAAAGGTATTCATGAACAAACCATTGACATTACAAAAGCTTTTGAAAAAAAAAAACAAATCTAATTTTTGGTCCAGTTTTGCAACATCGAGAGCTTTATCTGTAAGTCTCTACAGATTAATCGTAGTCATAATCACATCTTATCCTCAAGGTTAATAAACACATCAAAGTAAGTTTTTATAAAACATCGATCATAAACCATGTTTTATAGACAAACAAGATAAACAAAACAATAATGATTGTATGACTGACTTGATTCACGCTAAAAACCAATGCATGTCTTGTTCAATTTTTTGACACCGTTTTCTCTTCCTTCCTTGTTAGCTATAAATGGTAGTCTAGGCATGTGAGACATAGTACCATGTGATCAGTTACGAGAATTAACCCCAATTCATGTTTTGATGTAGGGATTTATCGTGATTTCAATCTCGGAAGTAATATATAATAAATGAAAAAATGTCTGTTTTTATGTATGCTAAATGATGTATTTCCTGTAAGAGTTATATTTACAAGAACTTTTACAGGACATTTTCTAGTGGTCAGTAAGCGCATGGCGTTGATAAATGAGGTTCTAACTTACATAATATACAGTTCATCCATTTTCAATAGACCTGGCTTCATTTGTATATTCTGGGAAGCCTGATGCCCGTTTAGTGTTTAAACGTAAAACACCTAAACAACAAGTCCCACCAGAAATAAAAACGAAATGGTGAATTATTCTTACATAAGAATTGTAGTGTGCTTCACATAGCTATACGAAACTCATACAGTTTATATTGTGCCAGTGAAGAGGAAAGACGTCTAGGTTTGTTGTTGGAAATCAAAAATCTAATGAATACCGTCAATTCAAATATGAAAAAATAGAGATGTTGTATGACTGCCAAAGAGACAGTAATAAACAAAACAAAACAAACAAACAAACAAACAAAAACAAAAAAAACAAACAAAAACACAAAAACAAAACAAAACAAAACAAAAAACAAAGCTACAATAATGCATACTATAAAAATAATAACAAAAAACAACGACAATTGTCATTTGGCGAAATTATATGTGTAATATATATATATATATATATAATTAGTATATTACTATATATTTACAATGTGTATAAAATTAACACTTTATTTTATTGAGTGTTGTAAGGCTTGTTTTGACTATTTATTTAACAGTGAGCTTGACACACAAATGTCAAATGACAAATGTTATTGACGTTTCAAATGACAACGTAACTCAACATTCGTTAAGCGAAATGTTATGTTATTCCGATATCCTTGAAGTTGAATCTAACCTTGTAAAAAAAGGTATATGAATGCTTATAGTAATAAGCAACTGATCAATGTTACCAAATAGTAATCATGTCCAGAAACAGTTCTTCTCTTCATTTAAAGAATTAAAGAAACGAGAATGCAATAGATTTCATACAGTTAATATTTTTTACTTATTTTCTTTAAAGCGAAAAACAGATGCGTCTTGTTCTAATGTCGGAGTTATTTGGAATTTGGAACTCGATCGATCAAAAAAAGTGTAATAAATATAAAGTTTTACTTTCACTTGTAGTTGTAAACAGTGGGTGTCAGAAAATTAAATGGCATTTTTATGCCTTGTATTTTTTTTATTATTATTTTTTATATATATATATTAGTCACTCAATGGCTGCTTCGTACTATTTCAAATATATATTGGTTTAATTGAACGTATAAATCATAAAACAAAGCGGGGCCATTTTTACGAACAGTAAAGTAAATGCTTGTTCATATCAGAATATATGAGATATGCGTTGAGGAAATCCTAATAATGCTCATTACTGCACTCAATATGATACAAGAGTAGAGAGTAATATTGAAATTTACACTTCTTTTCCTTTCTTTCCTCTTTCTTCTACCCGGACTTGACTTTTTACTACTCGGCGGGTGATTCTAGAAAAGCAGTGGAGGCTTACCCTACCGATGCACCTGGTCCTTCATCTTAGTTTTTAGTGGAGTTCGTGTTTCTCATTTACTTTTGATACTTTGTATGTATTATTCTAATTACTTTATGTTATTTGTCGTGTTTGTCTGTTTCCCATGTCTGGTCTTTGTCCCCATATTTCATTCTTTTGATTTCCGCTAGAATTTTGGTTCTCTTAATAACTCTTTGGATGTTGAATTTTGTTGATTAACGACCAACAAAAGCAGTGTAAGTACCGAACCTTGTAGAAATTATTGACATTTAAGTGTAAGTGTTTGTAAGAATCAGTCAAAATTGGAAAACATAGTAGTATGCATGTCAAAACCCCACCGATCTGACAATGCAATATCACTCAAGGATATTTTCTCTATTTGAAAAAAAAATTATTTGATCTCTGAAATCACTGTCTTTGCGCATGAATATTTCAATAGAATCTAAGAAAAATGAGGTTTTTTACTTGTCTTATAATTATCTGCCCTTGCAATGTTCATTTGCAATGCAATTTAATGAATTTCTAGCTCAATGGCCTAGCATGATATGGAAAGCCTTCTCTTTTTTCGTAGATTCTGATGGTGCAAATAGTCAAATTACAATATCATAATGAAGGTTTTTTTTCATATCATGTTTAACCCACTACCAGATTCTTACAGGGAACTGTCACTAACAAAATGAAAGCAGTAGTTTCAGTGCTAATGACAATACGTTTCTTACTTGTTTTACTATAGACATTTCGAAAAATGTCCAACTTTGAATTTAAATAGCAATAAACATTTTCTGTTCTTTAAAATAGAGTAAAAAGTGTTCTGTACCGGGTAAACTTCATATATAAAAAAAATGATATATATAAAAATGTGGTGTCGTAATTGATGTTTTTGTTCTTGAAACGTTAAAAAAGGTACAAATAGATTTATGTTTTACTTCCCTAATGATTACAATTACTTGTCCTATCAACGACATTGGGGAATCACTAGTCGGCAAACAAGAAACTAACTCACGTTTATTTCCATTTGAATTAGGTTTGAAACTAATCAAAGCATTGTTATGAACAATTTGAACAAGATAGCTCAAAATATAACCCAACGACCGCTTAATTTACCAATTTCTATCCACACGCTTACCGAAGTCAATTATAGTAAATCATACACATCACTTCAATTGAATTGGCTTTATTCTACCCAGTTTGTCAAACAAAACTCAAAACCTTCCACAGTGATATTTAAACACGAATTTAATCACCTCCCTTTGTTGTATTGTCACTTTAATTACGTATTCCAAGTGGCCTTACATAATATCTGCATGTACATTCAGTTTGCACATATTGATCGTATCTTAACGTGTTTCTCAACTGTATTTCTTATAAAGAAACATTTATGCTTTCTAAATTGTTAGATTCCAACAAATTTTCACGTTGATCTGAATTAAATTTCTAATAAAGCAAATTACTACGACGTTGAATGCGATGCCCTTGGTGTAAATTACTACGACGTTGAATGCGATGCCCTTGGTGTAATAATTCTTATCCTTGTTTTCTGTTGTCACTCCAACTAGGTTACTTATCCTCATTCAACAAACGTAATATGAAGCACTTTATTTGATTAGAGTAATACTGCACAGAATTAGAAAACGTATTAAGTACTTCTCCGTCTAAGAATCGGGTAAATTGAGTATGAGGTGTGGCACATGAAGGGAAAAAACACAGGAATTTTATTGCATTAACCAATTATTTATACCAGATAACATCCAGAAACAACCATCAAAGTGTTTGTAAAGTTTGCCTTTTTAAGATATTGATTGGTCAAATTTACTTGAAATGCACTGTGAAAAAATGGCGGGAAATATTTTTAACTTTTTTAATCTTTAACTTTTTTCTTAAAAAACAAATCAGAAATATATACGTCACAGATGCTTCAGGGTAAATTTAGATAGCTTTTCATTTGTATGTTAGATGTATTGAATATATTTGAAGCAAAAAAAGATGAAATTCAGAAATATGATGTGGCACGCATGGCCCGATTCTTACACAGAATGGTGCTTAAATTGATAATCAAATACCATGTAGAATAATTAAAAGATGCAAAGTATAATATGACAAGTAGTGTTACAAATATATAATAAGTACAATTTTTTTTTTCATTTATCCAAATTCAGATATGTGTTGCCACATATATAAAAGTTAAATTACACATTGAATTATCTCCCTTTTTATGCATCATAATTTGTCCTTCAAATTTTTATAGTAGATAGTATGCCTTTTTACAGCTAAGATTTAACGCGTAAAAAGTTCTAGCGATAGTTGAAAAATTGCACTGTACAAAAACTTCTGATGATCAGGCAGTGTCTTTTTAATAAAACAGTGTATTGATAAATTCATGATGATATATGTAAGCCAAATCTGAATATTCCAAAAATATGGCTTCCACTTCTGGAAGTTCCATTAATTCAAATGCATTTTGAATCTTGCTACACCTGACAGCTACATTAACTAGACGAATTAGTCAAAAAGTGGTTCCTTTTAGACATGTTTCACAGTAGATCAAAGTCATGACTAATATGTCGTACAACTGACTTATAATTTTACGGTTGGTGAATAAGTACATACTAATTATTTCCGAACTTATAAGCAATATGATATCTGGACAACGATCAGAATGAAAGAAATGCAATGTATTAAACGTCGGCATCAAGGCAGTTAGCAGAAAGTTGTAAACATATTAAAAAAAAGAGAAATATGACAATATTTACGAGTCAAGAACAAAAACAAAAACGTCGAATAGTAAATTACATTCTAATTGTTTTTTAAATCTTTCGTGAATTCGGCTTTCTTACGATATTTTGAATGCAATATTTCTTGTATATAATTGAAGTAGAAAGACCTAGGGTAAGGGACATAATTCTTGAAATCAGTGATATGTTTGTTTTATATTCAATTTCAGTAAACCCTATCAAGCTTTCATTTGAAACAGAATGACATCAATCCAAGTTACTTTGATTCTTAGATGAGATCGATGTAAAATGCTGAATACAAGCATTCCGATGATTTTTAAGAGTTGTGTCCCTTTCCCTAGGTCTACTTCTTTATTTTTGTATCTTTACCTATTTTGATAAAGAGCCAATGAGAGGTTACTCCTTCCAACGCAGTATTATATGATTGGGATATTTAAATTTTATCACAGCAAATTATTTATCATCTCAGTAACAGGTCGATGAAATACATTTAAATAATGATATTTTTTTTATATTTTAGATGATGCCGTCGTCATAATGCTCCTGTTAGCCAGTTTAAACAGCTGTTGTAACCCATGGATATACCTTGTATTCAGTGGTAATATGATTTCTCATTTAAACCCTTGCAGATGTAATAACAATTCCACTGTAGAAGGGAAATCAACAAATTGTCTATGCTCATGTGCAGAATCTCGGGGACTTCCGGTTAATAATTATGTAAACGGCATTCAGCGTGAATCCGTGACGTCGACAAAATCTACAGTAGTAACTCTCAGTTCTGATCATAACAAATACAAATCGATTGTCATTCCATTGAAGGACTTGAAATAAAGCAATATTTTTTTTTTAAACGCGAAACACTTAAAGAGTATGTACATCAAGGGTGAAATTTAACGGAATTCATATAATCAAGATTTGTTTTCAAAAGTATGGTTTATAATGTACATTTGTTAATCAAAATACGTAAAGAAGGCAACGTCTGAAATAATTTTTCCTGTATGTAGAAAAACTTGAAAGAAAAGCTTTCTGTTTCTTTTTAATGGATTCTTACAAATAAATATGTACACTAACTTCAAAGGTATAAATTTAATTGGGTTTAAATTGTAAGAGAAACGATTTTTATTGGTGCATCTACCCTCAACAAAAATATCGCAAATATGAATTACCAACGTTAGATGTTCATAGATATACAATATTGTTTTCCCATTCTTTATCATTGTATGAGTATAATATTAATGTAAACAAAGTGGACTTGATGAAGTTCCCTCTTTCTCCAGTATTTTAACTATCTATGTATATATTTATATTTTAAATTTGTTGATGAAGTTGTTTTAACTGTACATAAGTGTTTACTTGCTCAAACAAACTCTTAGTAATTGCATTATTCCAGTGTTGGTCATGAGATACAACTTCTTATATTTTGATGAGTTATGTATATGTATGTGTTCAATATAGTATCACCATGAGTTTGTTATTTTTTATTTGCTGGGTTTTGTTTCTAAATGGTTATGCTTCGATGCTGTACGGAACAGAATTTCTTACAAATCAGCTTAGAAAACCAAGTTTATGTTGCAACACGACTAAATTCATAAATTTGAAAGCTAATTTTTTGACAAGAACTAATACATTGTCTCCAACTTCAAAAAAGGTTTGCTTACATCTCAAAAACAACTAGCTGATTTTTGTTTCATATTATATCCTTCTTGAAATAATTAAAAAAAAACCTGAGTGAAGTGGTTTAGCTTTCAAAAACAAAATGAAAAGCAAACATATTGTAAAACTTTGTAATTAATATTTGACATCTATAGCCCTCCGTATAATGTAGAAGTTCACCCGTCAGATGCATTATGTCGATATGAAAACTGCTTCGTAGAAGATCCAATTCAGCTCAAAGCGTTTGCAATCAATTGCTCAATCGAACGTCTCAATTTTCTGTATTATAACTTTGTTTTCCTTTCTTTGTTTTGTCTTTGTTTTTGTTTATTTATTTATTTTTTTTTTTGTTTAAGTATTTTTGTTTTTATAAGAGTGATTTTGTTGTTTTGTGTTATTGATCACCTGCTTTTTGTAACATTGCCTCGTCATTTATCACTGTTTTGTTTCATCACGACATTGATCGTTTTTACTGCATATATTGTGCACAACCACATTTTGAAATTGGCCTTTTTTTCTGATTCGGTGAGCCTTTTCCACAGCAATAGTTATCAATTTAATATGCCATATCACTTCAACGAAGCGGAATTGAATGTAAGCTGTAAATTTACATACTATAAAAACAGACATACACAAAGAACATAAAGTAACTAATATCATACATACAAAGTAACAAAAGCAAATGAGCAACTCAAACTGGGAGCATGAACCAGGTGCACCGGTAGGATGAAAGAATTATATGAAAACAGAATGAAGATTTATTTCGGAAGTTTACAAGATTTAATTTTCTTCGGCACGAAAAATTGTTTCACGATTGATGTTTATGAGTATAATATCGCTGAAGGACATTTTAGTGCTCTTAAGCTAAACCAACTTATTTTGCAAGCGATTTATTCACGTTCAGTACTCCAGCACAACCATATCATAAACACACAAAAAAATAAAAAATAAAAACGCAAAAACAAATCGCAATAAATCAATCTATGTGCAAAAATGTCCCTTAGAGGAACGTGAAATTTAATCGTCGCAAAATGATTGTGACATCCCGAACTGCGGATAAGAATCCACGATAATAAATGATGAAAGCATATCAAAATATAAAACAAAAGTGTTTTACTCATCTCTTTTATTATTCTTCTTGGATCATTAACTTTTTAGGAATTTAAGAAGTTTAATGTATATACCTCATCAACTACCATCACTAATGTCCACTTCGAAACAGAATGAAAACCGAACAAAAAATTGCTCCACGATTCTAGATTTTCCCAAATACAGTAACATGCCCACTGGCTTATTGCACTGATAATTTGGAAATTTTGGTTACTTCATGTCCTTTGTTTTGTCTATGACGGTTTTCTTTCTCTGTGTTGTCTATCTTTGCAATTTATTTCTTTGATATCCACATATTGGTTTTCTTGATTTCTCTTTCTATGTTTGACCTTAATACATAATGTATTTCTTCAGCAATAGGGTCAACCCTTTTTATAAATTGTGTCCCCATTGACCTTATCGTAAAATATGAATCACTTTTGTTGTTGTTGCTTACAACTTTTAGAACACATATCTGTTACAAAAAACTTATTTTTCTTCGCTTCAAATAGCGATTTTTAAAGAACATCAGATCAAGATAATATATTAAAAAATAAGTCTCGTACATTTTTTTTAAGAATAAGTACACAATGCAGTGCTCAGACACAAATGCTCTATAAATACTCAACTTCACAGTTCTCTTTTTCAAAGCAAACTTCGAATGCCCTGCATGTAGTTCGTATATCACGTTTTCAGTGTCCGATGGTTGTTTATGTACTTTTCTTTCTATATAATTGTTATTTTGATTATTCAATGCTCTTTGTGTGTGTGTCTATTTTCGTTGCATAGTCATTATCCCTAAATTATTTAATTATCGTTTGAATCAACTCACCGGTGTAAATGATTTATTTTCCCCATTTTCGCTATAAATTATGTCTCATCTAACATCCACAAAAGTTCATGGACCTGTTTCCCAGATTATTTTATGTTAATTTATATCTTCAAAGCAGACGGTTTGTTAAACATATCATCAAGGCAAAGGATTACCGAGTATAGATTTATGAAGGGTCATTACCATTATAGTACGAAGCAGTTTCGTGTTTACTTATTTAACTTAATTATAGTTATATGTACAGTTCACAGCCAAATGTGTCACATATGATTATCATATGTTGCTCCTTACAATATCAATATTAAAACATACTTTTAAAATTAGTTTTGCTTACTACGATTATTTTCTGGTACATGAAAAGTAAAGAATATATTGATATCACCTAGGATCCGAATCTTCATCAGATAATTTCTTAATTCTCTGTAAATGGTCAGCTTTTTGGTCATCATAAAATCCCTGTGTAAACATTATTAACACATATCGTTCGGGTTTGGATGGCCTCAGATGCTACAAATAATCATTTACATTGTAAAGTCAACAATATATTAGTTCATCTCATTTCAAATGAAACTTTTTGGAGTCAAACTTCGGTTGAATAACCACTACAAACACCTTTCTTTTTCCATTCTCAAAATTAATGTATCTTTCTGTAGGCCATTCCAGGTAGATCATACTTATCATTTGTAGTATATAGATTTTCTTTATTTTCCTCAAAGATGACCTTGAATGCAACTACTTTAGAAATATAATGTAAAAATCATAGATCACCAAACTTGATTTCGAGGTAAAAAGGCAATATTTTACATTATCAAATTTTAGATCCGTAGGGATTTTCTCTATTTCCAAACCTGTATAAAAAATTGGTATGTAGAATTTCTAATCAATATGTAAACTGTCATTCTTAAAATTTCACAATGAAAATTGGGGGTAACCAAATTCTTTTCTTGTAATATCTTAAAAAAACTCATTTTTCGCATATTATCTCTCATTTGAAAGAACGTTTCTGCCAATTATTCCCCTTGAAAAAATTAACTGTCTTAACTTAACTTGTTCAAGACAAGTATATTCGGATTTTGTATGTATCGATAGATAAATTGTACAGTTCAAATTAAGATATACTCTACTCCTCGTCATATTATTACAGTTTAAAAGGGTAGATTTATGATTTTATCCCGCCGCATTATTCCCAAGTCAACAATTTCTGGACATTGTAAGTGTAAGAGTTTTTTTTTTTTTTTTGCCAGCTGTAGTCTGCCTTGTGGTGTGAGGCTTTCCTCTTCATTCAGAATACACTTGGATGGCCTTAAACTGGCGGTTGTAATCCTCGCTTGGTTGTTGTCTAGGTGACATATTTATCATATCAATTCTCGCTATATTTAGACCGAATTTGTCCTTCCTTTGACTTTCAAAACGTTCGGATCAAAATTTTTGCATTGCCTTTTGACTCGTCATAATATGTGATTTTTTTTTAAATATCTTTTGCCTTTCGAAACAAAACATTTAGACACTTTAAAATTAGCGTACTTAATGATCATTTTATCAAAACACGTGCCTTAAGGTCTGCATATCTATAGCCTTTCGACGCCAGAAAATATTAAATGTAAAACGGTGGATATAAACGAATAATTAAAACTTAAACAAATGACACATTTTGTGTGAAAAGTACAAAATAAAGTGTAGGAGTAAGATAATCTTGTGATAGGTGTTTTTATATTTGTAAATTTGCAGATTTTAATGTCCTTTACGTACTTTTGCATTTTCAATCAGCTAATTCTTTAACAATCATGCCCGAAAGTCAAATGATAATGTTGCAACAATGTTGATTATAGATTGTTTGAAATTTCTTGAATGATTTTAATAAGGTACGTTCATTTGTAATTTCCCACATGGAAAGTGCAAGAATATGTCAAAAAGTACGTGGAGAAAATTATTATTTGAATATTAAAATAAAAAGCATCAAATACAGGTCTTGAGTGGAATACTCTTCCAATTGCAGTATATACCACCCCCATTCCCAATATAAGATTCGACATTCTCTTTGAGGAAATAAATTCACATCTCCCATAGAATCCCCATTGCATTTTTAATATAAAGTTTTTGCATTATTAAATCTGATTTTATATTTTCAAATTCTTCAACATTTAAATTGTAATTTATTCTTCAATTTAATATATTTGATATGTAGATAAATACTTTACAAATTAATTCACCCATCTCCAATACAATAAGTCCATTTCATCCGACCCCTAATATTAAATAGAACGGATAATTTACATTATACAGGTATAATCAAGGGAACCAAGGTTATAGCAGAAATCAAAGGAATGTAAGCCAGGGACAAAAATCAGACATGGACAACAGACAAACACAACAAGAACATGAAGTAAATAAAATCATACATAAAAAGTAACAAAAGCAAATGAGCAATTCGGACTCCATTAAAAACTGGGAGCATTGACCAGGTGCACCGGTAGGGTAAGCGTTCTCTGCTTTTCTAGAAACACCCGCAATGCCACATTCCCAATATAGAATTCGACATTCTCTATGAGGAAATAAATACCCATCTCCCATAGAATCCCCACTGCATTTTTATATCACAATTTTGTATTATTAAATTCAATTTTATTTTTTTCATTTTTTTAACCTTTAAAATGTAATTTCTTCTTTAATTCAATATATTGAATACTGAAGCGTCAGTAATGTGGAATGATTTTATTTAACAAAAACGTCAAAAAGACTGATCTTATTAACACATGAAACACAGACGATCTACATTCATAATGTTGGGACCAGAAATGAATAGATGATAAATAAAGACTGAAGATAAAAGAACAAGACGTCACACAAATCACTAGCAATATAAACTCCAACCTAATTAAGTGAGAATAACCTTCTTCAGGTTAAATCGATAATTTAGAATAAGAAAAAATAATCATAAAAAAAAAAACTAGTAGACGTAAATCTGTTATTTTTTAAGGGAAAATCGCTTTCAACTTCTCTTTCATTTAACACATAATTGTGTTCGGTTAAATTAAAGATAATCTAAAGGCATACTAAATACACGACCTCAAAAACGTTTCCAAAACGGCATTCCAATGGGAACAAATTCTGCTCCTTTACATGCTGACCTATTCCTTCACTCTTATGAGGCTGACTTTATAGCTGATCTGATCAGAAAGAAAGAATATCGTTTAGCTAGATCCTTCAATCTCAGGTTCCACTATATATATATGGCGTATTATCTAAACAATCCTAATTTCGGGGATTTGATACATCGCATCTACCCAAAAGAACTTGAGATAAAGAATACTACAGACACTGTGAAGTCAGCCTCATATCTTGACCTACAATTAGAAATCGATGGTAAAGGAAAACTATTGACCAAACTTTACAACAAACGTGATGACTTTTTATTCCGAATTGTCAATTTCCCTTTCATCTGTGGCAACATCCCTTCGGCACCTGCGTATGGAGTGTTCATATCACAACTCGTACGTTATGCCAGAGCTTGCCGAAACTACACAGACTTTTTGTATCGCGCTAGAACTCTAACAAATAGGCTTCTGGAACAGGGTTATGTTGCTACAAGATTGAAGTCATCACTACAGAAGTTTTATGGTCGTCATCATGAACTCGTGGATCGTTATGGTGTATCCATCTGCAACATGAAAACTGATTTATTCAATGGGTCATAGTTTTCCTTTCCTCGTTTGTCTACCCCGGACTTTTTATGAGCGGGTGTTTCTAGAAAAGCAGAGGACGCTTACCCTACCGGTGCACGTGGTCCATGCTCCCAGGTTTTAGTGGAGTCCGAGTTGCTCATTTGTTTTTGTTACTTTGTATGTATGATTTTAGTTACTTTATGTTCTTTGTTGCGTATGTCTGTTTTCCATGTCTGGTCTTTGTCCCTGGATTACATTCTTTTGATTAGCGCTATAACCTTGGTTCCCTTGATTACTCTTTCATAGAATGTCGTTTTTTCTTCTACATGATGTACATTGTTCGTTTTCTGGTTACTTTCCTTCTGTACAAATACAAAAGCGAACTGTAACAATGATGCTATCATAGAAACCCGTCAGAGATTCCAATTATTCAGGTTTAATCAAGTAGCCAAGAGATACGTCAACAATAGGATATTATTTAGGAAATTAAAACCAGCTAATTAATCACTTATTCATTCAGATACGATACAATACATAACCCATCTTTCAGGAAGTAATATGAACTTAGTCGATATTGTGTTTACCAACTAAATTGACGTTTGACACCGTTAAACACTAAGGTTAGACATATATATCTATATATATGTCTTACGCTTTGTCCTATCTTTGAGTTTTATGATTTTTAGCAATTTGGTCCTGACATTCCTATTTGACCTGTTTTATGGAAAAATATCATACTACAGTATTAATCAAAATCTTATAAAGTGACGCAGCGATGTCATGTTACAATCTATAGTAATTTTGATCACTTCTGGTTTTTACTCTTGTTTAACATGCAGGAGATCTTTTCACCAGGTCCTATAAAGAAGAAAACGAAACTATTTATCAAATCACAATTTTAGCCTTTTGTTAATTAATGAAAAATTAAAACTCAAGTGGAAATGTCATATTCTTGCCGTTGTAAGGTCCACAAATTTGATATCTGATTACCTTTCTGGATCACACTACTTTGCTTATTTGTAGATGTCGATTTTTAGTGGTAGATCCAGAGGGAAATCCGTCTTTTTTTTTTGGACAATTTATCATTTTCGTGTGTGAAATTGACAAAAACTGGCAAATAATGTCCCAGAAACCCTTTTCCTAAGGAATATATATTTGTAGGTGTCGATTTTAGGTGGTAGATCCACAGGTGGGTTGACATTCCCCATTTTTATTGGAAAATTGCCACCTTTTTTTTTTTTTTTTGTCTTGTGACGGCCGTGAGGTTTTGTTGTCGTATTTGTTTTGTGTGTGTGTGTGTGTCTAAAAGAACTTCTTGAAATTTATTCAATTGTTAGAGTGTTCTTCATTTGGTGTCGTTTTTGTTGTTATTATTTGGTCCAACAATTTCGAAATCAAAGAAAAAAAAATTGGAATATGATTTTCATCTTTAAAAGATACCGTTCAGTATCACAATCAATATAAAATGATATCAAGAAAATAATATTTTGTTTTATTTGGGAGCCACTCGGAGCATGGACCTCGTGCCCCGGTAGGGTCAGCATCTTCTACTTTTCTAGAAACAATTTGACATTTCGCTGCGAATTGTAATGCATGATTAAACCAAATCACATAAGCCATGACTATGATTGCCCGATGTATTTTTTTTTCTAAATAACCCTCTTTATTAATTTCCACACTTACTATTTCTTATTTAACAATACACCAAAGGATGGAAATTAAACCTGGTTTACGGACAACAGTGTATTTCTAATGCGGAAAATGCTAACATATTGACCTGCTGAATGGACACTGCCCGATAGCAGTATTAGTCACTATGACAAAATCTTCCTGCTTTTTTTACACCTTGACCTCAGGCAGAAGTTCATGAAGGGATTTCCGTGTTTAGCATGTGATTATGATAGTCATATGTAGAATGCATTTGATCTTAACATTGTATAATACATGTAATTACTTTTTGTAAATAGTATCGTCATTATAAATTATTGTCAAAGTGACAAAATACAATATAAATCTCAACTTTGTGGTGTAATCTAATAATCTATAATTTTATAAATATAAATCAAAAATAAAAACAAGTTTTGACTTGAAACGAGTTTTCTTATTCCCAAATTATTTTAAAAGACTGATTGCGGATTTAAAATAATTATTTCCGTATTATACACTGTCATAATGACAAGATAAAATATATTACTCATACACACAAAATACTTTACCAAAATAAAATAATAAAATAAAAAGCCAGGAGTGTTGATGACTCCATTTGTAAATTTAAGTATTATTTGAATGCTTGACAGGCATGATAAAAATTAATATTTTCCGAATTACTTTTGATTGATTAAAAACAGTAGGCCGATAAGGTATCACTTTCCCAACTCCCCTTCCCAATCTGTTTAGCCCCCATTCCACAATCCATTGAACATAAAATGGAATGTTTTCTTCATAAAATGACTGTATGTATTATGTTTATTTCTTTGATAATATCACTTAACCCCGGATGGGTTTCAATACTGAAAATTGATTGGTTAGCTACACGTCGCTCAAAATTGTATATCCCCGGACGTTGCTAAGCCATATCCCCGGGGGTTGCTAGACATTTCCGTGCGGAACGTCACACGCACTGCTGACAAATGACTGAATTGAGAAATGACTGAAAATGTGAACTCACAAATGACTAAATTCAGAAATGACTGAAAATGTGAACTCACAAATGACTGAAATCAACTGTCCGGAGTTAACTTAAATGACTTGATCAGTAACTTTGATTCTGTTCCGCAAATGCCGGTATTTCATGGATGTTACATTGGATCTATCAACATCAACATTAACCATGATTTTAGCTCCATATTCCAGTGATTGAATAATACAGTTTTTTTGTAGAATTACGTGAAATTCCTCAATGAATGATGACTTCTGTACACTCCATATATCCCGAGTAATTAAATGTACCTTTTAAACGAATTAATTCTTTGATGCCATTAATTTGTCCTATTTTTTGAGTTTTTAAATGCACATGACTTTTCTTCGTCGTCATCATCGTCAATGGAATTTCTGACCTTGTTTAGTTTCGATGTCACATCTCCGACCCATGAACTTTGACGTCTGTGACGTAGAGCTCGAGACGTTGACCGGCAGAAACAACATTGTCGATTTCCATAATTGTTTCAATAAAACCACCTTATATTTGGGCACCTGTATCCTACAGCCGATACAAAACACACAAAATTTGTATATTTCACTATTTTTCAAAAATACTTGCAAAAGTGTCACATTGGCGTTACATGTTGTGTTGAAAGTCCCTAGAAAAACGCCAGTTTAAGGATAAAATCGTCATCTACGTTTTTATACGTAGATATGGAGATTTTAAACCATTCAGTACTACCGTAAACCCTTCGGCTTTGCCTCGGGATGTACCAACGTACTTCAGGGATTTAAAATCTCCATATCTGCGGATACTAACGTAGATAACTTAAATGTTATTGGTTCAATTTATCATTGGGGTTTGAACCAAAGAGTCATTTCAACACACCAACTCAGTCATTTTTAAAGTAATAAAGGATGGAGCCGTTGAATAAAACCCCGCTTTCTGAGACGCCCAGTATGGTATTTTATTTCTCTGTAAAATTTCTGTCTGAATCAGACAAGTCATGGGTATCAGAAAAATGTCATTACATCATCACTTTTACTCATAAAAAAATCTTATCTAATAGAAAAGGCTTTGTCATTGCGTAAAATATGCATGTGTTGTTTGTCGTATACAGCTTTAAAGCAATAAACATCACATAAAAGAAAAATGTTCTTTGTATTACGAAATTATCATATAATCATTTTCCTAAATATTTAATTGTTTTCTCTCACGTATAACAGCAAATCAGCATACTTCTAACGAGAATGTCGCCTACATCGCAATTTATAGATACAGATATAAAAATCGTACGATTGGCTTTTCCAAAGTTAAACCATTATAATTAATTCATCGTGGCCTACGGAGGTTTGTTGGTTTGCTGTCGAAAAGATACATTATAATGCATTTTATACTTTTGTATATGTGTTAGTGTGTTACTGTGGCGCATATATCAGCAAAGTGGATTTGGGTATATTTCATATCTTAATTCATTACACATTATTTATATAAACGTACTAATGATAACAATAAACCCTCTTTTGAAAGAGTTTTACTGATGTACTGCACCTATATCGACAATATTATCAGACATGTAAAATCTACTGTAATATTATAATTTATAAAATTATTTAAAAGGGTTCATGACATGATATTTCACTCCTGTATTTCTACGAACCTTGACATATTAAAACAACCAAACAAAAAAAACAAACAAACAAAACACAAAAAAAAAACAAACAAACAAACAAACAAACAAACAAAAACAATAAATTACTTTTTAGGAATTAGAAATTAGAAATAATCTATTAAGGAGATAGCCATTTATTGATAAAAAATTGTGAAAGCGCAAGGCAATTGTTAGCCGCGTGTCAACAAAAATCGAGTAATTCTCATTCCTTCAATCAAGATAATAACAAACAAATCTTAAAGTACAACATAGTTGCCGCTATTAAAATGTTAAGAAAAGTCCGAGATGTGTACTGTTAGAAATGTTAAAAACATATAGTTATTATGTCATTGTTTTTGAGAAATTGAAAATCCAATACAACGAAACAACACTTTAAGTTCTACAATTATATAATATCAAATTTGGCTCTTCTGTGAACTTGCTTTTTCATATCAGTATCATAAAACTTGCAACACACACATCTTACTAAAACGGAACATTATTTTTTCTCTCCAAACTGCATTTGATTCCCTCAGATATGTTTTCTTCCGTCTAAAGTATAAATAAAATAGAAAATTGCTGTGATTATTTCTTTTTAGTTATTGTTATAGTTAATGTTCAATAAGCTGTCAATGATCTGGAAGAATTACAGAAATCTCTGCCTGCATTAGCCTGAACGCAAACATGCAAATTATATGAACATTGTAGGTTTTGGTATTCTGAATACGCATGTTTCGCGCTTTACCATCTTATCTACAGCATTCAAACAAAATACCTGTGAAAAACAAGGACACAAAACCAATCATATCGAAAAAAGAAATCAAAATCCATGAACGATGAGTTCTACCAAAATATTTTAAGGAAAAACGACATGTTTTGACTGGAATAAAGCATTTTTTTCGTCAACACTCATACAAGATTAGGTTATATATTTTTCATTAAAAGGTTCTAAAATCTACAGCTATTCTGTAAATTCCTTATATCAATCACACAAAATGTGCGTTCTTATCTTATCCAGCATTCTTTGTTTGTTTGTCGATAAATTAACACTTTGAAATATGAATAAAGTGGCACGAACATTTCCCATGACAGAGTCAATATCTAGTTGATGACTGCTGATAGCTTATAAGCACTTTCTTATTAATTACGAAATAATCTTAAGGATGTCAATAAGTAATTTACATTGTGTAATTTATTGTCGATACTCTCAATTATCACGATGTTAAGTTTTAAGTAAAACAATGTAACAATGAAAAAACATCATGTACATGTATTTTATTTTAATACCTATGAGAAAGTGACTAAACAAAAATTTACAAAATGATGGATAAGTGTGTATCATTGCGAAATTGGAAATTATTGACCAATTGCCTACTAATCATTCTCCAAACTACCCGTCATAATGATAAAGTCAAACTGTTAACTATGTCGTCATGCAGAAGTTTGTCGTCAAAACTTGAAATTTAAATGTGGCTATGAAAAATTGTTTAAATGAAATAGGTTTAGACAAAAATAAAAACATAAATAAGAAAACGTGTATAGTTATACTCTATATTCATCATCATGATAAAATGTCTTTGTCATGAGTTTTGTTTTCTAGATACAGTGGTTCTGTTCATTGGTTCAACGTGTTAAAGTACAAATGAGTACATCCATTTATAGAACGAAAAATAATGGATTTCATTTAACTCTTGCCACAAAAACAGTATCCAAGAAGGTCTGTGATCGAGTATTCGACATAACAAAAGACAGTCATATCAAATCAATTATTACCACAAAAAGTTACATCGTTTATTTCATTTAACACTTACTAAATATATATAGTTTAGAGTGCAGACGACATTGACAAGGGAAACAGGATTTGTGCTTATTCCGCTCTTTTAACAAATAAATATTCCCAAACTACACTTAACAAAATCAAATTCAGGTTTATAATAAAGGCAATTTATTTAATTGTGTCGTCTTTTGTCGTATTCTATATATCAAATGAGTCATATTAAAGCAGCACTGTTCTTGTTCCGGAAGAATAAGAAATTGTGTTAAGGATGGACTTCTACAAAATGTTCCAGAGAGGATCTGAATACAGTATAGCTGATTTTTGAAAGCATGAGTGTTTTAAACTTTTTAAGGAAATTTTGCCAACAAAAGAAAACGAACAAAATAAAGAATAATCAAACATATAATCACACAAAAGAGACGAAGAAAACGTTCAGGGGAACCATGATTTCAGGAGGTAGACCAAGATAAGGGACATAACTCTTGAAATAAGTGATATGCCTGTATCATATTCAATTCCACCGAAGCCTTTCAAGCTTTCATTTGAAACAGAATCAAGTTATTTTAATGCTTACATGAGATTGATGTAAAATGCTGAATACAAACGTTCCGATGATTTGTAAGAGTTGTGTCCCTTACCCTAGGTCTAACTCCCTAAACTGTAATAAATACGTAATACAGGGATAACAACAATAAAAAATTCACACAACAAGATTACATATCAACCAATATAACTAACAAATGCAAAGACACAATTGTAAACGTGCATAAACTTAGTCCAACAGTAGAATTAGCGACCTCTGCTTCCCTAGAAAGCACCCGTCGAGTGGCTGGTGAAATATCACTTCCTGGGTAGTATTCGAAAGGGCGACGGATGTTAAGGATTTAGACATCGGGATGATATGAATATAACCCATAGCAGGAGCAAGCATAAATAACAGCAGCAGAAGACACAACTACCTGGGTTTAATGTTCGAAAGGTTTAAAAAAAAAAAGTCTTCCTCTTGCAGGACACGCATCATGTTTGTCGCCAAATGTAATGCATGTTGGAGAAGAAGAGCAAGTGTGATAAAACCGAGATTTTTGACAGAATAGAAATCGTTGTTTCATAATGATACGAATATCTGTAGAAAAAATAGAAAATTTGTTGATAGGACAAATAAAAAATAAAATTCATAATGGTTGATTAGGGGAGCTTGTAAAAACAGGGGGTCTCCATCTTAACATAAACTTCGCATTAATAGGGTATTGTGAAAGAAGTATTGTTCGTGGTGTACCAATTTTTAATTGTTATTCTTGGCAGCCCAAACCTTGAAATTTGGTTCCCAAAGAAAAGATCTGTCTCTTATGAGTAATCTTATGTTTTTGTTCTTTGTGCTGATGTGACGGCTGATTTATGGGTTATGACAATAGCATGTAAATATTTTTTTAATCACCACTGGTTAAGTCAGGTCGCAATGAAAGAGGGAGGTTTAGCGGGCTGTAAAACCAAGTTTTAACCTACCATTTCAAATGAACTGCTTCTAGCAAGTCAAGACCATTGTTGTACGAGCTGATCCGGTGGTGTAACATCTATTTTGCCAGATATATTTTGGTCTTTATTTGATTATGAATAGGAATAATTATTCGGTAATTTTGTTGTTACCCTTATCTTATAAACACTAGATAACTGCTTGTTTGAAAAAAAAATACTAACTTGCTCTTTAAGAAACTAGTTTTGAAATAAAATTCTACATTTAAATTTCATTGAAAATATTTTTATTGAAATCATATCACAAACAGATAAAAAGTGCCTCTCAGATGCATTAACAATTCTTAAAGTTGTGAAACTTTTATCTTTCATCTATTGAACCGGTACTTTCGGCGGGTATTTCTAGAAAAGCAAAGGACCCTTAAGGTACATGCATACCTGGTCCATGCTCCTAGTTTTCAGTGGAGTCCGAATTGCTCATTCACTTTTGATGCTTTGAATGTATTTTTAAGTATTTTTATGTATTTTGTTGCGTATGTCTGTTTTTCCATGTCTGGTGTTTGTCCTTGGATTACCTTTTTTTTTTATTTCCGCTAGATTCATTGTTCTCTTGATCACCCGTTCCCCATTTACGATACAAAATGAAATTAAAATTAAACTCCTTCAAGGAACATAAAATGGCATTAAAAGGTTCATATAAACGCAGTCAGCAGAATAATTGCGTTTTTAAACATGTCTACAGATGCTGTGAAGGTTTTATCTTTATATTTTTATATTTTTTAGTCATTACCGTCTAACCAAATACAAGACAGGGAAATAAACTTCAATTTAAGTAGAAATCTTTATCAAAATCAGACAGGAGGTGATTTATTCATGTCAAAAAACAACCGAATTCACTTTAATTTCTTATTCAGTAACAGGTTAAGACTACTTGACAAGTGTTCGTTTTTTCCTTATTATCGATTTTACATAAACAATCGAGTTGGTAATTAAAACTATAGTTTTTGACTTTGTTTGATTTTGGGTGAATGCGAACATGATTACACAAATATCCTTAATTTGCATGTATTATTTTATTTATTATATGTTTTTTTGTGTTTGCCTGTTTTCCATGTCTGGTCTTTGTCACTGGATTACATTCTTCTGATTTTTGCTAGAATCTCCGTTTTCTTAATTACTCTTTATAACGTTAATCGCTTGTACAGTTGGCGATGTGAATGTAATTTGGACTGGTACGTAATTATAATGGAAATGGATTATACTTCAACATTTACTACAACAGTTTCAAACTTGGTTAACCGACAATTGTTAACCGACTTCCAACTAATTTCAAGTTATCAATTGAATGCGTATACGATAATAGCCGTTATTAGGATATCTGGTTACTATGGTGCAAATCAGAATATTTTTGTCTGCTTCATGCCATTAGATGACAAACTCTGCAGAAATAACATTCTTTTCTTACATTTTAATCACATGGAGCGTAGTGATTTGTAAAATTTTTCAAATGAAATAAATTTCAATATCTCTGACGGAACTAAAGATTATTCTTCGATAATGTGTCCAACGTAGGCAACAACACTACGTATTGCTTTGGGCCACTAACTGACTCTGCTACCGAGAATGTAAAAAAATGCCCAAGACATAAAAGAAAGTGTTAAGGGTGTACTTAACTAAATTGCATAATTTGATGGTTTCAGTTCTAAGTATATCTCTTGTAAAAGCGTTGAAATGATAATTATACTATATATTGTTCTTATTTATTTTCATATTTTTGTTTGAATATTACATAAATCCGGGCGTATGAATCAATGTAGCATACAACAAACATATTTTATAAGACTAGAAAGTGTATCGGAGTCGTTCTAATCTTTTTGAAAGTGGTTTTTCATATATATTTTTGTTTGTCAATTCCATTCTTTTAAATAACATTTTTATTTTATTAAATGCATAAAATGTATATAGAAAATTAAGCTTTGGTTTTTGTTTATATTTTGCTATTTTTATTCATGGGCAAATCGGTGATGCTAAGGACCAACTCATACACATTTCTACTTACTTGTTTAATGTATTAAAGCTTTATCTTATAAACTTGATATTTAATCGTGACAAAAGTAGAAGAAAGTATGTTGCTAATTAATTTATATTTAACACCTGCTACGTTTTGGTCTCGTATTTAAAAAACCGTTGAACGGAACTTGACCTTCCATTGATTCAGGAAATTGGCATTGTCTTTGAGTTTGTCAATTTCTTGATCTTAAAGCAAAATAAAACCTGAAGTCATGTGAAATATTTTGTTCTTTTTTTTGTTGTTGTTGTTTTTAGTCATCTTTTGAAAAGACATCAAACCCCACTATCTACTCAATCGTCAAATATCCAATTGAAAATGTTCCAAAGGTATTCAAAAGTATTAGAGTTGGAACTTAAGCGGCCATTTTAAAAATGTTTGCATTTATGACAAAATTGTTTTAGTCGAACCTTAAGCTCAAAATTCTAGAAAATGACTATTTATACCATTATTAAATTGCAAAAAAAAATATGAACTGCAGTTTCTTGGTTCCACGGCAAACCACGACACATGGTTTTAATTTGATACGAAAATTAAATTAAGCGCCTTAATTTATACCATGATACTAATTAAGCAATTAAGAAATTATTAGCATACAAGGTTTACGGGTTATAGCAATATCCTTTTTAATTACATTTTCGCGTTTCCATGGAAAGAGTAGCAGTTATTAGATGCAAGTTTCGCTGCATTGTTATCAAATGTGGTCTATCTATCGGTGAAAGGCACAAGTTGCAAGTGTTATATATATATTATAAAAAGTTACTAAACAAGAAAATTGATGATGTTACAACCATCCACTTTTCCACCAATGTTCCGACACTCATTCTTTTTCTGTAATTAACTGTCTGCCACTACTAAACTGCAAAGTTGAATCTACATTTCATTTTTCCTTCTAATGGTAAGAATTCATCAAAATCGGTTGATAAGTATTTTATTGAGAATTGTTTAAATAGACATGATTTTGAATAGAAATCAATAAGAAATTAAGGATTGACCAATTACTTATGACACGTATCTGTCTACAAGTGTGTTAAGTAATATATATATCATTATTCAATAAATAAAACAGATCTGAATATTTTGAAATATCCAAAATGTATTTCTTTTTTTCATTTTTGTTTTGTTTGTTTTATTTTGTTTTTCCCCAATTGAAATAGATATTAAATGCATGTGCGTAAATGGATAAGGCATACTTTTACACTTAGGTTTTACTGCTATTATTCAATGGGCAAATTGCTAGGGCAACGACATTGATTTTCTTGAAATTTTCACATTTGGGTTGACATTAAAACTACATATCGAATCAATTTTGCATAATTTGTTAAATGTTCTTAACTCGTCCGCTAAACTAATATTCATATTTCTTGCCACCTAGTTTACTAGAGAGTTGAAATGTCAACCACTATAACTTTTAGTGTTTCTATGGAAACAGTAGACATATAATATGCCTACTAAATATTTTGCTGAACCGTGTACCTTACTTTTAATGGGGTCTAAAATCTCAACAAATTCCCTTTCATTTTCTTCATTACTATTATGCCGGAATAAGCTGCGTATTTCATATTTTGTATTCTCTATGCAACACTTCAATCAATCGCATAAATGTTTTCAAATGCTGCTGATGAGAAGTAACTCCTTGCAAAAATGTACAATGGACTCTTAATGGAAAAAAATGATAAATTCCTTGTCGAGTATAGCGCCTGTTGTATTTTTTTTCTGTTTTGTCCTTTTTTGTTTTGTTTTGTATTTTTACTGCTTTAAAGTTTGTTATCGTAGTGTGTTATTTTTTCTGCTCGTTGTAGATGTTTGTTTTTGTTTGAACACGACACAGTACATTGTTCACTATAAACTATTCCAGTTAAAATATTTTGTTTCTAATTTTACTCCACGACAGGAAATTAACGTTTTTTTTCACGTTTTGACAAGACTTACAACGCATTAAATGAGGGATAATAACAAAACTGAATTAATCAAGTCAGACGGAGTAGCCAAAAAAAGTCTATATAACAAAGGCAATGTCAAGGTACAAGTTGCAACCATCGCGATTGTCCTGACGGGTATGAGCATTTATAAAAAAAATTTTTGATCGTTAAGTATTAAGTGCATACATATAACACTCAAAATACTGTAAACAAATATTTTTTTTCACCTGCGTGATATGAAAAATAATATGATTACAAAATCAACGTTTTAAAACTAGTGTCAAATTCTAGGACGTTTCATATACTTTGCAAACACGCAAAATACAATAAACATAGCATTTTGAAATGTTTTTTTATAAGATTTGCACTTAAATTGCGAACATAGATAAAAGTACGATTACATAAAATACACACATCTTGCATGGAAAATTATGAGAGTTTAAAGACCTTTTATAATATATGAGTAATATGTAGGCCGTTATCCGGTAAGATCAAGTAATTAATTCTGAAGTACTTGAGGACACCAGATAAATTATGATAATATGTTTAAGTGAGAAGATCGTTCAATCTACAACGTATCTATGTGGGGCCATGCAGGAAAACTATGGAGTATTTAATGCAAAAATTCATCAGCTGTAATAAAGGGAAATCAAGGAAACTTAAACATAACAGCCGCCGCGTTGTTTATAACAATTCACTCCCGGTTTGATGAAAGAGGATATGAAAATTAACAAATTTCACAAAAGACCGTAAAACACCTAAAAAGATACACCGATACAAATTTATCTTTGACAACTGTTACCGGGTAATGATAATACATTAAACATTAACTTTTACATTAAAAAAACCATTATGTAAATTGCCAAACTTATACCGACACATCAACACAGAAAGACAATTCATGGACATAACCCATTGTCATGTCACAAATGTGGAAAAAGGTGACAAGAATGATGCATATACAAAATGTACATAACACACTTAGACAAATATGATATAAAAACTGAAAATAAGAAAAAAAAAACAAGACAGCAAATAAAATTCTTATACTCTTACAATGTCAATTTCAACAAATTCGGCAGGTTGTCAATTACGTAGGACAATTATTACTGTACTATAACTTGGCACTTTACGCATGTCTCTCTTATAAGGACAATCGTAAGTACGTTGCTTCATCTTAGCCAAGTGTTTATGATCTACGATATACATGTTAAACATCCGTACTTAGAATATGGGTTAGTTTTACCATGGAAAAACAGACAAACGAACAAACAAACATATCTAAAGAATATATATATATATATATATATATATATATATATATATATATATATATATATATATATATATATATATATATAATGTATTTTTTTCGCCCTTGATATAGGCATCTTCTCTCGCGTACATTTGTGTAAACTACAGTGAAACCAGTTCAGCCGAATCCTTTTGAATTTTATGAAGATGTATGGTTTACCAAGGTTTAAAAGTAGTTTTATTCAGGTTAGAAAGGTTTTACGGTATTTCTTACGGTTTACATTAAGGTCGGAATGAAATGCAGATTTTTAATCATCATTTTGTATTCTTTTGGTCTTGAATTAGATTTATGTTATCTTAAAAAAGTAAAAATTTGTGTTCTTTTTTTTTATTTAATGATTGATTGTCAAATAGAGTGATAATGTTATATAACACCATCAACGCACAAAAGGGCAAACATTTTGATTGAATTCAGGTCACAATTCTTCATGGTAATTATGTAAATAATGTTTTTTGTCTAAATTAAAATATATATCATTCAAAAATCATGACAAATACAGGCAATTTGGAGATAAATGAATTGCAAAGCGTGCGCAATATATCAGAAGTGTATGTGCAAGTCATTCAACATAAATCATTTAACCTAAATTTCATGTCCTTTATTTGGATAGATAATTAAAGGAAAAGACAGTATATCATGTCGAATCTTGTTCTTCAAAATCAGGTGATGCTGTAACCTTTAAGTAGCAGTCCTTATGAAAATCAGACAGGAAGTGAGTCATGCATGTCAAAAACCTACCGAATCCAGTTTCTTGTTCAGAAACCTATATTGATCACATAACCAGTCTCATTTTTTTTATTTGGGGGTTGCGCTTCTGAGATTATTTGTTATACCTCACAAAAAACACTGTTAACGATCAGCTTAAGTCAATATTTAGAACATTGTTGAACGAAATGTTTCAACCCATTGTTTTAATAATACATTACATTTAGCCCTGAAACTTTTCTAAATTCATATTATTAGGTATTCAAAACACACACACACACACATCAAAGAGTAATCAAGGGAACCAAGATTCTAGAGGAAATAAGAAGAAAGTAATCCATAGACGAAGATCAAACATAGAAAACAGACATAGACAACAAAGAACATTAAGTAACTAAAATAATACATTCAAAGTATGAAAACTCGGACTCCACTAAAACTGGGAACTTGGGAAAACGTTCAGTAACGAAACTGTAAACAACATATTTTTAAATACGCCTACACCTATCAAAACAACGTTTGAAGTCTGAAATTCATATAGCCTTGTTTCCAAATGTATTATGCAGCGCAAGCTAGCATTATTTTGCTTGAAAATAAAATGCCATTTCTTTAAATTTAGAAGAATTGATATATCCCATGCAATGATCCAGCTGTATAATAACACTTATACTAATAAAATTTTAGAATTTTAATTAATATCTGGCAATTTATAACCAATTTATGATATTTTGCGTGCACTAGATATTTAGGCTAAGAAGTCTTTTTTTTTAATATCCCCGACTTGTTTTCTCTTAGGCAATGAAAAATATAAACTAGCTAAAATGGCTTTCATTGCGAAAATGTAAGACTAATACATATGTGTCATTTGATACAATTTTTATTTCAAGAAAGGTCGAATACGTGTTTGACCAATCAATTACGCATTCATCTATTATTGTAATTATAACTACTAATTATACACACCATAAAACGTGCAATACAAAGTGTAAAAAGACACTTAACATGTCAGTTACCCTCCCCCTTATTGTATGTAATGTATATTTATTGTGAAAAAATTCACATGTGCTAATAAATCATTAATAAACGATGGTCGTTCTTCTTTCTTGTAACGTTTCATATTCAGTGTTGTAACTCTTTATACAATACGAAAGCGTACAATTATCTTAGAAATTTATATTCAAATGTAACAAACAATTAGAATAATACGAAATGTTCAAAAGTCTTAGTGTTAGTTCTTTAAGTAGCACTCCAGCTAAGAATCAAGCAAAATGTGATTCGTGTGTAAAAAGCCTACATATTTTTATTTTTGATATTTTGTTTGAATTGCTATAGTAAACTGAAATTAAAATTAAGTTTTTCATGTAACCCGTGTTCTTAGGAGATACAAATTATATAGAATGCGCTTTAGATTTCAAAATTATGGAAAATAACTATGTAAGTGACACTCAAATACAATAAAATCTATTGGATTCTCAATGTTGATTGTCTCCTAAGATCAGGCAGTTTTGAATGAATAATTACA
Source organism: Perna viridis (assembly GCA_037379345.1). NCBI lineage: Eukaryota > Metazoa > Mollusca > Bivalvia > Mytilida > Mytilidae > Perna > Perna viridis. Next base: position 17,955,060 of record CM074523.1, read on the forward strand.
CATTTCATAGTATAGACCTATAATACAACTTAATTACAAAAAAATAAAAATATTTAGCCTTTTTGGGGTGTATCACATTTTTCAGATTTTGTATGATTCTTACAAAGACAGCTACTTAAATTGTAAATGGAATCACATATAACATGAAATAGAAATTGACTACTAGAGCATGGTGTAAAGGCAAACAGGAAATGTATTTTTAGGATACAGTAGGTAAAGATGACCGATAAATGATGGTTAATATTTATACCAATGATATCACGACTAATTGTTCTGTTTTATTATTATTATTTTAGTTTTGGTGGTACATATTTGTGCGAAGACTGATCACCCAAAAGGCTTTTGTTTTTGTTTTTGTTTTTTGTTATGTTGTATGTTGTCATTTTTGTCATGCTGAACGTTGTATTGACCTAACGGAAAAAAAACATAATATTTTCTTTTATTTCTATCCATTTGAATTGATTCTTAACTCCACACCCCTGTGTACTTACCGCTTTATATTAAATATAAAACACACATATATCATGCATTTTTCAATCATCAAGATGATTAGAGAGCAACAAATTCTGCACTTGTAACCTTATGGTTAAGAGATGAGATTTATCTTCTAACATGGATAAATATGACCTACAAATGTCATTAAATTATATACATCAAATGAATAATCCAGACTCACTTTACCTTAACAAGGCCCCTAAGAGACAGTCAAGCGACAATTTATGTCCTTTTTCTTTAGGCCATTACGGTCCGATAACGATTGTGGTGTTCGGGTTATATCTTTATCAGTTGGGATAAGATCCAGATCCGATACGGACGACTACTCGAAATTCCGGAACTGCGCTTTTGCATATTTCATCATGATATAAATGCAGAAATCGGAGCCGGACTCGTAGTCTAAAATATGGATTGGATTTTCCCGATAAAGAGTTGTTTGTTCATTGTGCTTATTTTCCAGTCATGTTTTCATCACATACTGGCTGGATTTACAACTGTAAATAGTACGTATTACTTATAACAAGAAAAAATTTCTTTTTTTTAGTTTTTTTTAAAAATTTTTTATGTAATATTTCATGGGCCAAAGTTTTCATGGTTTCGACCACAAAATTATATAAGGTCATATTGTACAGAACGGTTACATGCCGTGTATAGCAGTATACCTTCTTTTCTTTGAAGGATCAAAAAGAGAAAAAAAAGGTTTGCTTTCATCATGAGAGAAACAAAATATAATTTCGTTTTCATATATCATTCTCAGCAAACTTTTTGAAATATCACTCGGAAAGCTTTGCCACAAGATCAACAAACATAATTAAAAATATGTAGTTATTGTCTATTTCCCATTATCTGAACAGCCATAACGTGTCATTCATATCATATAGACCAAGACGCGACTTTTGACCTTTACAACCTAAACGTACATTAACTTTAGCCATAACAATTCATCATCTGAATATCAACGGCATATTGCTAACTTTTATATTTCATAATAATTAAAATTCATGATAAGGAATACTGCTCATATAACAATGTGTAATGAGATATTGTTCTACCGCGGACTTGACTTTTTATTAGCAACTCGGCAGGTGTATCTAGAAAAGCAGATGACGCTTACCACACCGATACACCTGGTCTATACTCCCAGTTTTTAGTAGAGTCCGAGTTGCTCATTTGCTTTGTTACTTTGTATGCATGATTTTAGCTACTTTGTGTTCTTTGTTATGTGTGTCTGTTTTCCATGTCTGGTCTTTGTCTCTGGATTACACTCTTTTGATTATCTTATAATCTTGATTCCCTTGATGACTTTGACTAGTTAAAAAGGGAATAAAAATTGACGAAAAATAATTTTCAGTCATCTAACTTATATGTAGTGATGTTTATATTCCTTCAAATTGTCTATTAACAAAAGCAACTGTTAATCTCATTGTGTTTTATTGTTAATTATTTAATACAGCTGCCTCGCTTTTAGTTGGGCCTTTACTAGAACTATTGATACAATTTCCGATTTGTTTAACCTACACATAATGTCACTTTATGCCATCTAAATCAACTGAACATGCCTGGATTTGTTATTATAAACATAAATGGTCGGTTTATGAACTATTTCGCACACAAATAACTATTAATACTGATATCTCTTACATTTTCCTTACGTATTTATTAGTGTGTCTTATGATTTCTTTACATTTTAAGAATGGACAGTAATATTCCTTTTGTTCTTTTACGGTTATATTTTCTAGCTACGTGTTTACTGTGTGCATTTAAGTACCAGTCCATATTTAATTCATACACTGTGCATATTAAAATGATTCATGATGAAGAACAACCCACCGAACAAATAATGCTTTTTTTCAATCTGCATTTGCTATATTTTTACGCAACAGTTCTTCTTTCCATATTCAAATCTGTACTTTTGAGAATAAACCGTACATTAATCTACCGCTAACACCAACCATATCGAACAAATAAGAACGATACTCTTGCAAAGTGCTAATTCCTTGTACAATCTATTAAAATTTTATCTGAAAAGAGCAACACCGAAATGAAAAATTGTGACTGATCATTTGGTCTTGAGCTGATTCTAAATTAGAAATAAAAGAATTAGGACGGTTTTTGACATGCATAAATCATCTTCTGTCTGATTTGTATAAAGACTGCTACTTAAGTCATAAAACAAATCACAAATAATGTTCCAATCAATCCCTATAGTTAAATATTAGCATCCGAATATATTGCAAAAACAGTACTAAGCATATGGTCCTTACCAAATGTTCTATCCAATTATAGATAATGAGATAAGCATTTAGTTAATTCGGTGTTTCGTCGTTGAACTTATTTTTCAGTTTCTTTTTTCTTTACCTTAATGGTGATATGCTTATTTTGTACTATGTATGAGCTTTATTTGTTGTTTGATGGACACACAGCGTTCATTGACATGCTATATAAGTCAAAATAAATGTACATGACCAGATGGTTTAGTTCTTTGCCAAATAATGCAGATTAAACCCATAACAATGTTTAAAAGCTATATTTTCTAAAACGCATTATACTAACTACCTTAATCGCCTGATTTCTATTTTTTTTACTCAACAGATACTAGTTTTCAACCACATGTGACACACATTTCGTATCTATGTTATGACATCAATAATCTGTTTGCCTCTTGGGCAGCCCGTAACTTTTTATGTAAAAGTACAAACAAAAGAGTTTTTTTCAATGAACAAATGAAATTATATTATATAGATTAATTACAAATGTGCTTCTTTACATTCTTTCTGCATTAATTTTATATTGATAACTCTTACACGTTTAGGTGAAAGTACTTTAATTAATGGATACCAATGTTCGTAAATTAAGGACGGAACATAAATTCGTGGTTTCTTGAGTGTGTGGTTTTGATACTTTCTGTGTACACATTAACTGAAATTTCCTTTTCTTTTGAAAATATTTTGGGGATTAGCCTATCCATGGAAACCACGAAAATTGGTACCAAAAACAATAAAACTTTCAAAGTATCTCATGTCATTTTCCTTTCAACAGTCAACATAATCTTTCAAAAGAGTCATCAAGGGAACCAAGGTAATAGCGGTAATCAAAAAATGTAATCCAGGGACAAAGACCAGACATGGAAAACAGACAAACACAACAAAGAACATATAGTAACTACAATTATACATACAAAGTAACAAAAGCAAATGAGCAACTCGGACTCCACTAAAAACTGGGAGCATGGACCAGGTGCACCGGTAGGGTAAGCGTCCTCTGCTTTTCTAGAAACACCCGCCGAGTTGCTCATAAAAAGTCAAGTCCGGGGTAGACAAACGAGGAAAGGTGAACTATGACCCATTGAATAAATCAGTTTTCATGGTGCAGATGGATACACCATAACGATCCACGAGTTCATGATGACGACTATAAAACTTCTGTAGTGATGACTTCAATCTTGTAGCAATATAACCCTTTCCAGAAGCCTATTTGTTAGAGTTCTAGCGCGATACAAAAAGTCGGCGTAGTTTCGGCTGTTTTTTTTAATTTTTGGTTTTATTACGTTTAAAAAAAATCACAAATATTATTGTATGGATTATTGTGGTATAGCCAAGTTAACTTGGGAAAACTATTTCATTCTATTTCCACGCCTCTTCCGTTTGTACATGCATAAAATTGGTATCTAACTGGGCATGCATCTGAATAATCTACACTGTATATAGAATCAGAATCGTTATCAGAACTTTTCTTGGTTTATAATCCATACATCTGGATTGTTACAATACAAATACCATGAATCCCACACAATTATACAATTATATTTAAACAAAAAAAAAACAATCGATGCATACATGAAACTCCTACAGACCTGCAAGAATTGGAGAACCTCCATCTATACTACAGTAGCAATTTAGCATCTCTGTCTTAATCACTTTTTAAACACGTACACAAACACCAAAAATAAATGAGCAACAATAGATGTATGGACCAAGTGCAACGGTAGGTTAAGCGTCTTTTGCCCACCGGATTACTTACAAATGTCATGTCTGGGGTAAACAAATTAGAACAGAAAAATTATGTCAATGTGATCAGATTGTTGAACTGGGAGCAGCTGGAACAATTGCTTTGTAGGTAAAACGAAGATTGATTGAGTGATTCATGTAATTTTATCACTATCCTACCGTAGATGTTTCTTGTTTGTCTGGACATGTACTATCTTTCAATCGACCATATCTTTCTATATACTAGTTCTATATGCCAGAAGGCATGTTGAAAGTTTTGTCTTATTGCATATATATTTTTTATCATTGTAGGTAAAAAGAAGGCACAATCGTCTCACAAAGAGGTATTTCCGAAGGAAATAACTTTTGATATAGAAAACACAGACATTATAGATACATTGAATTTAAAAAGAAATCCACATATTGATATAAATGTACCAATGTGCCACACAGACAATGGTGATGTTATATGTGAACAAGGCAATAGACAGGTAAGTAAAAGCCATCGTTTGTAATGAGTAATTGATGCTTCTGGGATTTTGGCATTTGTTATACTACATTGTGTTTTTATGATTGACTCGGTTTATACAGAGTAAAACATTATAGGCCGAATCCTGAAAAAAAAAGATAAATCTAATCCGGGCACTTTTAAACGCCCCATTGTATCAATTTAAATGTATAATGATCCTTGGTAGATCGAACATCTGTCTAAACCGAAAACATTTTATAGTTCAAAAGAGGTTTTCTTTGACATGTTTTACTGTTTGTTTAAATGGGAAGTAGGAAATGATGGTTTCTAGCAAGTGACACGAATGAAAATGACAAGTCTATTTTTTTTACTAATGTTTTCCCCTACCGTTTGTCTATTTTAGAGCGGGAAATGTACAAAGAAGAAAAATTGCAACAATTGTTTTCTGATGTAAAACACATTTTATAACGTATGTTTAGGACGGAGATGGAAATTTATGTTTTTATGCCTGTTAAATCACATGGAAACAACAGATCTTCGAAATAATATGAAAACCATACTTTTACCTACGCTTTTTCCTATGGAAGTTTAACAGTTGCTGTATGGTTTTAATATGCCTACTTTTTCACGAATTAATTTATTATTTCTAAATATATGTTTTTCATATATTTTACATTGAGGTCCTAAACATATGAAAACACATAAGAAGCGTGTGTTGCATTTTCTTCTGTGTAGAATTTTATATTTTATGTTCATTTAGTTTTTATCTCTTTATTTTGTTTGGTACAGACAAAATTTGTCAACTAGTTTCCTTTTGAACTTGTCATTAAAAGATTCTATGTGGTTAAAAAACACCATTCGCTTTCCTTTTGTTTGTTGTTTGATGCCGCTTGTTCTGTTCTTATATTGGCCGGTTTAAGTTATGTAACACTTTGGGTGTTTCTAGAAAAAAAAAACAGAGGACGCTTACCCTACCGGTGCACCTGGTCCATGTTCTCAGTTTTTAATGGAGTCCAAGTTGCTCATTTGCTTTTGTTACATTGTATGTATGATTTTAATTACTTTATGTTCTTTGTTGTCTATGTCTGTTTTCCATGTCTGGTCTTTGTCCCTGGATTGCATTCTGGATTACCGCTATAACCTTGGTTCCCTTGATAACTCCAACAAACTATTACTTTTCACTCATACACTATTATAACTTGACGTCTGTTCAAGCCAATTTTCGATTCAATCATATTTTTTTTTATAATCACTCATTCACTGAGGCACAGCTGTCTTTTTTTTTATTTATGCGTTTCTCAGTTTGTAAAAAAAAACCAAACATCTGTTTTGACGATGGACATGCATAATCAAAGCAAAATTATAATTTCTTACTAGAAATTCAATTTGAATTTCCATCGTTTTCTTGGTAACACTTTACTCTCTAAAAAAAATGAACGTATGGAATAAGTGTTTGACGTATTATTGGGCCTAGTGCATTATAGTTCAAGGTAAGAGTACGCACATTTGAAAAGATAATACTTGCATTTTTAATCTTCTATACTCCTAACATGACAACCGTCGTGACCATTCACTATTCATATTTAAATTATTACCACTATTATTGAATGTTATGATAGATTGAATCGTGTGCAAATTGTCTTCACATCATGCTGACATTTCAAATAATGACGATACCTTCTTGCACGAATGTCATAATTGGCTTACAAATCTATCTCCGTTTGGGAACAATAGTTAAAATTAGTCACTAATTATTATGTCATTCAAAGTATGCTGCGAAAACGAGATGGTGTATTACAGTTTTTATTGAATTGCAAAGGATACTTTAAATTGAGTGTCATTGTCCTCTTGAGATTGGAAATAACTTCTTACTTTAAAAACTAGGAAACTGCCACGATTTCATATATCACTTGGAACATATAAGAGTGTACATGGCTTTGTCGACCTGGTGGATTTTTTTTTTTTTTTTTTTTTTTTTTTTTTTTTGTGTTAGTGCATTCACTCACAATACAACACATTATTGATAAATCAATAAAAACCAAATAAAAGATGCAAATCATTAACATGAAGGAAAAATGCAGAGGAAGATCAACTCACTACATAATAACAGAACATTATGATTTGAATAATTATAAAACACGTGCTTAAAAAGACCAAGTTGTTTTGTTGTATTCAGGTCTACTCAAACTTCACATCTCTTACCATGTCAGGAGAAAGACGATTTTAGAGTAACATCTTAAGGTTTCCGATCCGTATAAGTTTTGCAACTTTTATTATAACAATTTTTGGCCATATATCCCCCTTAAAATCATGTCGAATTTCAAAAGCGTCACTGTTGAAATGTTTGAAGACCACGCTTTAAAACGGTGGTATCCAAAACATCTTTGAAAATCAACCTAATTCTTTAATTTTTGTGTTGTTAAATTCAAGATTCAATTTATGATGAAAATGTCTTAGTATGAGTACGAAATAGGTGTAATTGACCTTAAATACAGCTTAATCTATTCGCCGCTATCTGCATTGTTGTGTTTGGTGTATATGCTGTATGTTTTATATATGGTTACAAAATGACACGGCCTACGAAAGCTTTTAATTGCCGCAGTTATTTCTTATTAAGTTACTAAATTCAAGGTTCGTGATAAGATTCGTCCAATTGCATTAGAATGAGTATATAAAACAATGTCATCGACTTGACATATTGCTAAAAGCTCTAGCGCTATCCTATAGCTGTATAAATTATACTATATTACATAATCGCTTATTTATTTTCCCATCCTATGCATGGACTGTTTCAAAACGTTAGTAAAATAATATATTATATTTCAAATGTTTCTACGCTTCATTTTGAGAAATATATAAACACTTTTGCATTACTTTTCCAATCATGTTTAGATGGTACTGCCGCAAGATAAATGTAACACTTTCTCGTAATAATTCTTACAGTTTTAAAACATTCATTGACATACCTAAAGACAAATTTGAAAATAATAAACCCGTTGTGATGCCTTTGCATGTGTTTACATATTTGCAAATAGAACTGAATGATGATTTATGATTGGCTGATTTATGTTCGCGATATCTGGTCTTGTAATTTGTATTTGTCGATAGAAAACGCTGCGTTCTTATGGGGATTTGAGTTTTGACGTGAAAAAGGGAGCAATTTTTTTTTCATTTCACATAATTTATGTCAGCAGGCTAATTGATATTTTCCAAAAATGAAATAAAATTAAAAAAAAAATAATTAAGTAATTAAAAAAAGGAGAAAAAAAGAAATGAATTTCTTCAGATACTGAATCAACTTGTTTTAAGTGTTGGTTTTTTAAGAATCGGACAAATGGGAAAAATTTAAAAAAAATTAAAAAAAACATGGATGTCATAAAACCCACCGATATGACATTTTAATTTCACTGAAGTATGCTCTTTCGTTTTGAAAAGATAATTTGATCTTTAGATCACTGCAGTTGTTCAGAAAATTTCAATGGAATGTTAGAAATAATAGGCCCTTGAAATGTTTATTTTTAGTGCATCACGATAAATTTATAACTCAATTAACAAAATATTATTGATTATGACGATGCAAATAGTCAAATAGAGGGTTTTTCCACTGCCTGATTCTTGCAGGGGACTGACACTTAAACAAGCCAAGTAATAATATTGACCCATGTCTCAGTGAACTAAATGTACAATGGCACCAACGAATCATGCAAAAACAGTAGAAGGCACTTTGCTTACTTGTTCTGAAGTTTCTAAGCTCCCAACAATTCATCTTAATGCTGATTAAGGTTTATTCCTTGAAACAGGTGTTGAGCATTTCGCATTTCGCAATATAAATGCATGATATTTCTTGTTGTACTACCATTTGGTTGATGGAGCTGCTGTTGGACCAAAAGAGAGTAGTGTATACCTTCGTTTGTATTTCTCATTGAAAAACGTGTAATATCGTTATTGCAATATATATGATTGGTATTTTTGTATTTGTACTTTTGTAAAACTGTCTAAACCGACACCTGAATGATCTGACACCTGTCTTAACCAGACACTTTAAAGACTATGTATCACTTTACTTGTATTTTCGCATGATTTAAGGAAGTAGACCTAGGTTAATGGACACAACTCTTAAAAATCATTAGAACGTTTGTATGCAGCAGTTTACAATCATAAATATAAACTTAGAACGAGGTTAAAGAAAGCTATGAACCCCTCTGCATAATTACAAGATTAATCTATACTTTAAGTATTTAAGGTGTTTGTATTTTCAATGGGATGGTGGGGCGATTCCCCCGCACATTAGTTGATGTTACACAAGTCCTTTATCATTTTCTTAAAACCTGTACGTCATTCGTGTTGTTAAGAGTTTACCCTTTCCAATGGCATTCAGGGTTATACGGTCAAGAAACCCAGAAGAACAAATTACCATTATTTTTCCAATTATTTGGCGTTAAACTAATAATTATATTTTGACAACTAAGATACTTGAAATATTGCTTGTTATAAATCTTTAATTAGTTTGTTTATAAACGTGAAAAATATCATATTGCTTTCATTTCCCTAGGGAAAGATTTCAAAAGGCTATGATTGGTAATAAATTATCACCAATCCCTTCTGAAATAGAAACCTCGTCTTGATGGCGGTATTGTAGTAAAAATCTGTGCTTACTTGACAGTGTCAAGAACCTTAATCAAAGTCAGTCGCATCACTTGAGAGTTTATTTGAATAATTTAAACCTTATTGATAGATAGTACATTAACCACTGAAAATATGGAATACTTTTTGTTGTGTTTTTGTTGCTGTATTCCTTCCGTGGAAAAAAAACAAATTGATATGTCTACAGAACGAACAACGATCTGATGATATTGTAATGATGCAATAAAGTCTTGAAAGTTGGACAAAATTTTGAAAGGTTGGTCAAGGCACAAAACAAAATTCGAAATTTTAGCTTTGCCACATGTATGTAATTCTCAAAGATTTTGTGATTTTTAAGAACTTAAATGCTTGAACAATATAAGTGACAACAAATTGATAGGAAGTGTACTCGTTTTTTGAGATAGAAGCATTTGAAATTTTGGCGGGAAAAGGATTTCTCTTGATTTTCATTTGGTTTTGTCTTAGTAGGTTTTATCAAAACCCAGAAGAAATATGAAGAATTAAGTAAAACATATAACATTTCAAGACGTGTTCATTGAAATTATGAAAAGAAAAACGGGAGAACTACCTCAGGTCAATATTGTCTTCATTTTAAGATGAAGCATTTTTTTCAATCAAAGAACAAACTGGATCAAAATCAGCTTAACTTTTATTCAGGCATCAGACGATGATGCAATACCTTTACTGTTTGCATCTATCAGGTTATAATCTCATTTATAATTCTGACAAGGCGGAAGTTTTACATTTTTTTATATATATATAAAATATTGATGCGCAAAAATATGAAGGTATTCATGCAATTACTATATTATAACTTCCATGACACCAACACATCTTGGGATTTTAGCATTGATACATGCCTCAGTTAGATATAGGATTCTAATTGTCGTTTAAATCTACTAAACTTCATTTTAGGATGTGGCATTTTATCAATCAAAAGATCAAACAGGAGCATTTGCCTTGAAATTAAGCAAAGACAACACAACAGAACTGGTAAGAAGAAAAGAGTAGTCGAATGAATGGTTCAATTTGAAATAACTTACATCTGTGGTTCCAAAATTTTGCAGTTTTTCGGATAGAGTTAACCATAGTACTTTAATACACGGCGAGATTCGAAATCAATTGACCTAATTAAATACTAATTTAAAACTGAACGAACATTTTCAAATGAAAAAAAAATTGTATTAACTTATCTTTGTCTGTATCTGTATTTTAAGCTTTCATTTATGTTTTTCAACTTCAGGATGGGTTTGTAGTAACAAACAACACAGCATATGTCGTTGAACCTGCTGGAAAATTAGCAAATGTTTTTCACAACAACTCTCATTATATACGGAAAAGAAGTGCCGGCATTATGCACAGTGAGTGGTTTTGTCCATAGAACGGCACTCATTTTCTCGCTAATTAACAGACATTCTGTTGAAATATATAACACATTTTTTTTAAAAACAAGTGAGATGATTTATACAATTATTTAGTAATTACCCTATAGTGAGTTATTTTGGCGGATGTCAAATTTGGCAATTTTGAGGCAAAATAGTATGCCAAAAATGTTTGCGATTCTTATGTTGGCAGTTGCTAAATTTATTTTACTTTGAATACTAAGCTCAGAGTAAATACTTCGCGGAATTTCGTATAGCGTTCTCAGATAGACCGCTAACATACGTCAAATTGACATCCAAAGAAAATCTCTCGCTATACAGTATAACATATATGGTATGGAAAATAAGAACAATCATCACAATACAAACTAAACTCTAACGATGGTTGACTCAATTTATATATTTATACACCTTTTTCTATATAAAGCGGGGCTATTTTGTTAATTTCTGTAAAATAAACAAAGTTTGAAAAATACATAAAGACATAATCATTGTTGATTAAAATTACGGCGGAACAATACTGTCAAGTTCACAATAGGTCTCTGTATTCTAGATTCATCCCTTAAACCAACCGTATAAAAAATATGTGCGAACATCGCTTTCAACACACCTCAGATATAATCTTATATATCCCATACCATTTTTTCAACAATGATGTGACGACATAATATGATAAACATATTTGATAATCATTGTACATCAAAACAGCTATTTAATGAAAAGAATCTTATAAAAGAAAAGCATTGTATATCGTTATAAGTGAATAAATATCGTGTACATATTTCCGTGTTGATGAACGGTTAAGGTACATTGTTTACCTATACATTGTACAAACACATGTGTACACACAAACAATACAATAACAAATACGCACTTGTTATTTTACATGTTAATTGATACCTTCCGGGAAACTCTTCATTGTGGGAGTCACAAAAGGTGTACTCTATGCAATAACTGTCATGACTGACAAAATTTATGACGGTGACAAAATTGTTATAGTTTCTTGTTAACTAATTGGTTGATTTTGCTAAGATAGTAGTTATAATAATCAAGGAGAGGGAATATAGTATATTTACAAAGAAAAATATTTTCACATGAAGTATAATGTTTTCAGTTTAGCACGTATCTGTCTTATTGGTCTGTGTTCAATATATTACACAAGATGGTAAATACACGTTTTACATCCCGCAGTATTTATCAACAGACAGGTATAAGTCGGTAATTATTATTGTTTTATTTTGGTGAAGGTTGATTTTGTATTATTGCACACAAGCAGGATTTGTTTTCTATTTTTACAAAACCACTTCTAGATAACACACAGCCTCTAAACTATATTCCATTGAATATATGCAGATTGTTATAATATACACTAATGTTGAAAATTTATTCTAGATCGCCAGCAGTCTTATTTCACACAATATTTCGGGCACAGCATCGCACGGATATCTCGTCGACAGGTAGATCCATACGAAAATAATATTCCAGATTCCGATTACAGTGATATGCCAACGACGTTTACTGTCGAACTGTTGATACTCATCGACAATAGTTTATATAACAAGTAAGTACAATTAATTATTTGGATATAACAAAGTTTTGATAGTCTCATTTAATTAACAACTACCTTACGAAAGCATCACCCCACCCGCTTGTCTTTATTTGCAATCAACATCGTCTGAGGTAAAGTAAGTACCAGTAGATTATACTAATGTAGTTTTCCAGGTTTTTTTTTCAAAGAATATTGAGAGTTTACCGGAACGGTACGTCTGGTCCATTTATCAATAATTACGCGGATTGCGGATTGTCTATATGCTTTTCTTTTTACGTACGTGTTAAATTGGTTATTTCATATTGTTTCTCTTGTGTGTCTATTGCTTTGTCTAGTCGTTATCGCTTGATTTTATTTGTGTTTTTTTTATGTTTTATCACCGTTTGTTAAAATTATCCTTCTTCCATTCCATTTTATGAATCATCAATAGTTTTAGTTATTTACACTGTATGATTTAAATTGACATTCTTTTTTATTCTAACTGATCATTAAGCTCTGTGCAATAATTCTATTTTTATTGTTTTGCGTCACTTTTTCCCTTTCTGTACTTTTGATAAACGTATTTTGTTAAATAATGTCATACCTATGTAAGGTTTCTCGTTCATGGTTTAACATAAACCCCGTACTAACGGTGAGCACTATAGCGAATTCTTTTAATTTATCTATGACACTTAAAGTGTCATCTCACTCCTTAAAGAGAAACTACAATGATTTTGCGATAATCGGATAAGTTGCCAAGAATGTATCAGTTTAAGTCACATTTTAAGAGCAAAAATGCTACCATAAATATGTGGAATTCTTTAATGTGACATTTGATACTAGATTGATATTTAGTATTTTAGGGTTTTTTTTTCTTTTGGTAATTTGGTCAAATGATTAATAATCAGGATTTTAAATGATAATGCACATATAGATATTTTTTTTCCAGATGCGAAACAAAGTACGATAGAAAATTCAATTTAAAGAAATGAATTGTTAAATAATTTCTGCTTTTGAAATATTTGATGAGTTCAACCGCTTAAAATGTGTTCTTATTCAACATGACATGTTACACTGGATCGATTTCTTTATTCAAACATTACACTGTAAATCGGTTTCACTTAAATTTTTTTATGTCTGTACCTTTTTTTTAAAGACAGGATAACGATGGAGTGTGGTAGACTAAACCAAAAAAATTGCCTTCAAATCTTAAGTCTGTTTTTGGCGCTGTAAGTTTTCTAAAATCTGTTGATATTTTGACAACGGAAGGCTATTCATAGGCATTTCCTTATGTGGCAGTTTAGTGTAAATCTGTGATGAGATCAATTATGGATATTCTCGACACTACTCCTTTATATTTCCTCTGTAAACGGTCATAGGATTTCCAGGAATATTTTTAATCATGAAAATGTCCTTTTTCAATTTGTTGAAGACTTTCATACATTAGACCTATGAATTCGAGACTATATCACCCAATGAAAATATCCATCTTTACAGTAAATCTCTAAAACACTTTACTACATGTAAACCTAGTTGACCTTTTCGACCCATATTTCTAACCGTACTGTTGAACTGAATTAATGCATTCGGTTTAAAAGGAGTGTAGGTTACTTATGTGCTTCTGTTTCTTTGTACATGTACGTGTTATTTTGGTTAATTTATGTTCTTAGCTGTGTGGGTCTTTATTCCCTGTCTGGTTATTATCCTTTGATTATTTTCTTTTGATTACCTTTCGAATCCTTGTTGCCTTGACGTTCCTCTCATTTACAAAAGAGAATGACATAAAGTTAAACACATCTTCAAACATTTCAAAGAAATGGAACTCAAATATGCTTTTTGATTTTGATTCAGATTTTTAAGGAAACATGGAACAGATGAAGACACAATGACAAAATTAAGATATTATTTTACACATATCGTAAATGGAGTAAGTATTATTTTTGTTCATATGATTCAATTCAAATAAACATGTTTAACCAATACCTTAAATCAAAATTATATTTTCAGTTCGGTTTTGAGTTTTGTTGCTGATAAATACAGGTCAAATTAATTCACAAATATACAGGTTTAACTGAATAGGGTAGCTATAGACATGCTTAAACAATGTTATTTACAAAATGATATATTTAAAGAAAACATATAGTACAATGGGTTTGAAAACCTTATACCGTTCCATTTGTTGTCCATTAAATGCTATTTTGTGTTATTTACTCATCACGCCTAGTCAGTGCTGTAAGATTTATTCAAATATTTCTCGATAACATTTTAACAGTATACAACAAAATGTTTTGGAAAATGTTGCCTGTACATCTAAAAACACTGACTGGGCCTGCTCTAAAAAACGGAATTGTTAGTATACTCTTAGATACTATATTTTTGTTTCCTTTTCAGATAGATCTTCGGTTTACATCCATAAATAATACAGATTTTCATATAAAGATAAAACTTGCAGGCTTTTATGTTGCAAAGGTAAATTGCATTTATCATAAACAATACCAAATGCTGTTCTGATTGCTGTGTTTATATTATATATCACTGAATCAAACCTGTCTCTGCAAAACATTGAGCATGCTTTGAAAATGGAACAAAACAGTTTTCCTTTTCTGTCCCTCCCTCTACTCTTCATTAACTATACAAAATTGTTAATTTATCGTGAATAATTAAAATTTATGTGAATGCTGAATAGTTCAGCGTATCAAACAAAATTGTTCATGTAGTATAATATAAATTAGTATTTCAGCCATGCCCCTTGTTAAGGTGACTACTTTAATGGTTTCCTAGTATAATAAAACACGTGATATATTACAAATTAAGCTACTAATTGGTTGATGACTTATTCGGACTCCACTGAAACCATGGAACATGCACCAGGTTCACCAGTAGGATAGGCTTTTTTAGAAACAACTACCGAGTTGCGCATAAAACGTCATGTCCAGACAAGACGAAAGAAGAAAGGGAAGCTATGTTCAACAAATCAGTTTTCATAGTGGAGATGGATACATCCGTAAAGATCCACGAGTTCATGATGATGACTTAAAACATATTTAATCATGGCTTGAACATATTGCTTACATTATAGAGAAACCATAACGCTTTAAATGGTCAGTACGATATCTTTTTAAAGTGCCGTCAAATATTTTTTTAATTTATTTATTTTCTCTAGAAACCATCAGATATGCCGTTTGTCCTAAGTTTTTCAGAAGGTGCCAATGACCGTGCAAAGGTCGACGGGAGTTCAACATTATCGGGCTTAACCAACTTTTTGAAAAAATCAACGCATCTTCCCAAACATGATCATGCGATGTTTTTCACAGAGTAAGTATTCTTCCAAAATTTATGTACCTAGATAGTGTCAATATTGTCTTAGCTACAAAGTTAAAATTCATGGGTAGAATAGAAGAATGAAATGAGGCTTCGATAATAGCTAACGGAATTGAAGGCTCTATATTTCAACTCTCAGATTCCATTGATTTAAAAAAAACACGGAAGGGAAGACAGTTTTTGGAAAAAAAAATGTGTATATGAAAAACCCTGTCTGTTTTTTTCACATTACCTGTCGTTTTCCTTATCCTCATTTCCTTCATCCAATGTAAAGAAAAGGAAAATATCATCCTAGTTTGATCTTGACATCGTTGTGCTGCTCTTAGAATGCATGAACTTTCCACTTTCATCATGAACAATCCCCTATTTGAAATTCCTCACTAAGAATTCCCCATTCCCCAATAGAAAAATCCCCTTCCACAATGAAATCCCCTTCCACAATGAAATCCCCATCGTTTCCTATCAAATATGGGCATCATCAGATTGGGTTTTACATTTTTAAATTCTTTAACATTTTAGCTGTTATTTTGAATTAAATTTAATGTTGTTTCAAATCTATAAATATTCTAAAACCTATTACTCCGTGCATCCCATTCTAAATTGTCATTCCCCATGCATCATCCCTATTTCCAGTTACCCATATACCGTCGAACTGGACGATTTTCCCATACAAGTACTGTACTATAGAATTAACATGAAAATAATATTTTATTATGTCAAGTCATATTTTGCTTCCCAACAAAAATTCAATTAAAGATTCGAATACTCAAAAGATACATGAAATGGTTATCCTTTAAAGAGGATTTTACTAAGGTTCACATATCAATATACTAGATCAAGTTTTAATGATAACATAATCCTTGATATATCATTTCAAAGTTTTGTTTATTTTTCGTACAAATTAATAAAAATTATTTAACTAATAAAAACATTCATAAAGATAAAATATAAAAAGTTTTTTTTAGTTGTACTTGTATATTGTACAATACGATATTATTTTTAAGTGGAGACTTTCTCAAAGTTTTGGAGTAAAAAGATTCGAAAATTACATAGAATCTTAGATGATACAAATTCTCTTTCGATCCATATATAAGAGTATGACACGCGCTCTTATTGACCCACATTTAAGTATCTTATGTTGATTACTACTGTTTCATAACTAATATTGCAAATGTTTTTGTCTGTTTGTTTTTTGTTTATTTTCACTTCAACTTCAGTTTCCTGCATGAAATATTTAATTTATATTCAATTGCATTTATACTGTGGGCTTAGCGATTTTGAATAGCTTGTCGAAATTTATTATAATTTTTGGAAGATTGGTGGAAACGAATATAAATTGTGCAGAAATTACTTCGTGGTTTTAACTTACATATGAACAATATATATAAAATAATTTGACACGTTCAGTTTAGCAATTAATCATGTTTCAAACCTCATAAGAAAAATAAAATAATTTTTGTATGCAATCTCTATGCTTGCTTAATTAAAACCAATAAAACACGTGGCAAATTGTACTATTTTTTTTTACAATATCACACAGTTAAACAAATAGATTCAGTAATATTTATAGAAATAGTTCATTCTAAAGCATTTTATTAATGCCATATCCGTTTATATTGTATAGTATTTAATCAAGATTAAACTTGAGACAGGCAATGATAATCTACAATGAGGTTTTTTTATATACTAGGCATAAGGTTTATTGAATGTCGTAATGAAATTATAGGGATATCAATGCAATACTTATAAAGTGTCAAAGATCCTGGAGTGGTGCCCATTTACACGAGTCACCCAAGTCGGTATACTCATAACGCTTGACGAAAAGGCAGGATCCAGTTAATATTTCCCATATTTCCTTTCTTTTATACTCTTTTTTGTAGTTTAGATAACTATATTGAAATGACAAGTTCATCACATATGATAACATATATACTGTTCTTGATTCAGTTTTGTCACAACAAGTTTTTTACATTGTATAGTATGTTTTGTTGCTGATGTATGTTCACAAAATATTTGTAATTAATTATGTGGAAAGGACCTTTGTAAGTTGGCATAACTTATATCCAATCCAATTGCCTCTAAATTTTAGCAATAAAATATGTTTAAACTAAACTAGAACAGGCACACGTTCTGAAGTATCAATAATATATCGCAGGGGTAATTTACAAAACAACATTCGAGTACACATACCTGACAAACTTGCAGATTAGCAAAATATCAAATTAAGCAGACGGACAAAAAGTACAAACCACACAAAAACACGGCTAAATACATATTAAGCGAATGATAAGAAATTCTGAGTAAAATTAGTCGTATGTTATGACGTAATAGTAAATAAAAGTATTGTGACGTCATAACTTACGACTAATGTTACTCTAACGATTTTTTGTGAAAAGGGCCACAGATTTCTAGCATGTCATCTGCTTGTGTGTTAAAATCATGCTAGTTTTATTGCTTTTGTTTTCAGACATGATGCCACCAATGGTAGAGGATATATTTTAGGCAAGTAAAACAATATTAAACAATACACTCCCTGAAAGAGTAATCAAGGGAACCAAGTTTATAGCGGTAATCAAAGAATAATCAAGAGAACCACGGTTATAGCGATAATCAAAGAGTAATCAAGGGAACCAAGTTTATAGCGGTAATCTAAAAATAATCAAGGGAACCAAAGTTAAAGCGGTAATCAAAGAGTAATAAGGGGAACCAAGTTTATAGCGGTAACCAAAGAGTAATCAAGGAAACCAAGGTTATAGCGGTAATCAAAGTGTAATCAAGGGAACCAAGTTTATAGCGGTTATCAAAGAATAATCAAGGGAACCAAAGTTATAGCGGTTATCAAAGAGTAATAAAGGGAACCAAGGTTATAGCGGTAATCAAAGAGTAATCAAGGGAACCAAGGTTATAGCGGTAATCAAAGTGTAATCAAGGGAACCAAGTTTATAGCGGTTTTCAAAGAATAATCAAGGGAACCAAAGTTATAGCGGTAATCAAAGAGTAATAAGGGGAACCAAGGTTATAGCGGTAATCAAAGAGTAATCAAGGGAACCAAAGTTATAGCGGTAATCAAAATAATGTAATCCAGGGACAAAGACCAGACATGGGAAACAGACATACACAACAAAGAACATAAAGTAACTAAAACCATACATACAAAGTAACGAAAGCAAATGAGCAACTCGGACTCCACTAAAAACTGGGAGCGTCCTCTGCTTTTCTAGAAACACCCGCCGAGTTGCTCATAAAAAGTCAAGTCCGAACCATTCATGTTCCCAATCACACAGTACACGGACACATAGAAAATTTTGATTGTTCTTGGGTTTTCGTGAAACGAAAAGTCACTGGTCCGTCTTATAAATTTCTTACATCCCATTTACCATCTCTAATACATTCTTAAATACCTGCATTACGTATATAGTAAAATTAAAAACAGAAAACGAACAAAGTAAAGACCAAACATTTCTGTGGGGATATTTAATAAAATGCGAAATACGCAATTAAGATACTTACTCTTATGTTCAAATTAACATAAGGGGAAATCTTGACACAATAAATATTAAAATTATGAACCAAGTGTGTGAATAGGAACTCTCCTACGAAACAATGTCAATTTACTTATATAGCGAATAGTCCTGGATTAATTTTAAATTAGATAAATAATTAACGGTTGCATGTAATTCAGTGAAATTTTATTAAGGCCCGCATACTTTAATATTTTACAGGTACTAGTTATTTAAGCGGTATATGCACATCAATGAGTACGTCAGTAATTGTTGACCATGGATCGTACAATTCTGGTGGAATAGCTGCGCATGAATTGGGACATAAGTACGTTTAACTATTTAGATAGTTCTTACACTCAAACAATCATTTATAATCTGGCTTCGACAACAAAATAAAACGCAGTGATAATAATTTGTTAAAAAAAACAATTACGGCAGCTATTTGCATTGTATTGTATTCTATTGAACACTTAAAAGATATTTCGATCGCTGCATTTAAAAACGAATATTTTGGTATACATCAGGACGCTTACCCTATCGGTGCAACTGGTCCATGCTCCCAGTTTTTAGTGGAGTCCGAGTTGCTCATTTGCTTTTGTTGCTTTGTGTGTATGGTTTTAGTTACTTTATATTCTTTATTGTGTATGTCTGTTTTCCATGTCTGGTCTTTGTCCTTGGATTACATTATTTTGATTACCGCTATAACATTGTTTCCCTTGATTACTCTTTGATATGGTCGAATCATGTATAACCAGTTTTTTTATATGTATTTGTTTCAGATCTAGTCTTTTTTTATAATTAGCACTTTTCGGTAAATACTTTTTTTCACTCTTCTGTTTATTGGCACGATTTTTATGTTAATCTGTTCTTAATGTCTTTTAATAGCTTAGGCGTTATACATCATGATGGTGATAGTGTTCCTGAAGCTATGAATTGTCCAAGTGTAATGAATTATATTATGGCACCATCTTCTGCAATCATCAATAGAAAAACAGTAGAGTTCAGCTTTAAATTTTCTGACTGTTCTATTCATCAGATGAAACAACAAGTCATGCGGCTTCGGGAAAGGTTTGTAGACTTATACATTTAGTTTTATGAAGATTAAAATACGATGTTAATAGTAAGTGTACCTTACATTCAACTAAAGGAGGTAGAGCTAGGGTAAGGGACATAATTCTTGAAATCAGTGATACGTTTGTATCACATTTAATTCACCAAAGCCTATCAAGCTTTCGTTTGAAACAGAATAAAATCAATCCAAGGGACTTTGATGCTTATATGAAATTGATGCGGAATGCTAAAAACAAATGTTCCAATGAATTGTAAGAATTGTGTTCCTTACCCTAGGTCTACCTCCTTCAAGTTTGCTGATGTATTATTGAACAAGTTGTTTAGTCATTTTCTTTGATAATGATGGAGGTGTATAGGTCATTGAAAGGGAAATCAAGGAAATCAGGATTCGATCGGTTGTTGGACGAATATAATTAAAAGATAACGGATATGTCAGCACCTCGGATTTGGAGAATCGACTAGGTGAACTGGAAGGGAAAAGTGTCCTACTTTTCCAGACACACCTGCCCGGTCACTCATAAAATGGCATATCAAGGGAA
Source organism: Perna viridis (assembly GCA_037379345.1). Taxonomy (NCBI): domain Eukaryota; kingdom Metazoa; phylum Mollusca; class Bivalvia; order Mytilida; family Mytilidae; genus Perna; species Perna viridis. The sequence goes on from CM074523.1 coordinate 17,975,998, forward strand.
ATTATGACACAAATAGGTTATCATGGTACACATGTCTACATCACAACGATCCACGAGCGTATAATGAGGCCTATAAAACATTACATTTTAGTAATGACTTTAGTAATGTAACAACATAGGTCTGTTCCAGGATCCTAATTAAATGGCGTCTTCTTGCACAATACTAAAGCTCCGTGTAATTTTGACAAGATCTGGCATACCACATGGGTTGTGATATGAAAACTCTATGCGTAGGGCTGATTGAATGTTGCAACAGATGACAAGTTGACTATACGGATCAAAAAGTAAAATCGCCTTTTTCGTATAGTTTGGTCATGAGTTTTTCCCATCTATGAGTATAGAAACCTATGCTCTTCTAGTTTCTTTTCGCAAAATTCTTCATGGTTCTGTGTTTGAGTATGTGTAATTTTGCCAAGGGTACATGGTCATGGACAGAATCACACCTTTAACTTCAGACATTGAAAGTATAACATACGTAAAACAAAATTTACAACATGAATTGACTTTTAATGTAAACAAATGAAAACGAGTGGAACAATTTCTACTAAGAATTAAAGATGCGGTTTTTATTGTTTTTAGTTTTGGTTTTTTTTTTTGTTTTTTTTTTGTTTGTTCTTTTTTTTTTGGTTTTTGTTTTTGTTTTTGTTTTTTGTTTTCTTGGTTTTTTTTGTTTTTGTTTTTGTATTTTTTGCTTGTTTTTCTTGAATGGTATACAGTCCTTACGTCTGTTCAAGATACAAATCCACACTTTCAATCACAACTCATTCCTCACGCCTGATACAGATAATATAGAAAGTCTTCCTCATCCAGATCCTGTTCAAATGCAATAAATTTCATTTTTTTTGTAGACATTCAAACTGTTTAAACCAAGACAGTGGTAGTTCCAGTACTAGTGGAGTGATGAGACCATTTCTGTCTGTTCCTCCTGGTCAAATAATGGACGTGCACGCCCAGTGCCAGGAAATATATGGAAATACATCATTTATGTGTGTACGTATTATGGTCATGAAGCGTTTCCACTTTTGGCGGGATGTAACTTGGTTGAAAAACTGAAATTACATAAGGATCCGATTCTGCCTGCTAAGACTATTGAATCATATCAAAGGATTTCAGATTTAAGAATCGAAAAAAAAAATTCTATGTAGATTATGAATTGATGTAATAAAATGTATAAAAACACCTTTCCTAATCTACCCACCAGTACTTTTATGGGGATTTCGTTAATTAAATTAAAACATAATTTATGATATTTTGTGTAAACACCAAAAGTGCAACAATTATATTTTTGTTTGCAATTGTCCTTCAGGCTAAAATCGTACTTAATACATATTTTTAAGTTTGACATCATTCTAAATGTCCCCGGGCTCTACTTTGAAGATATTAATGTGCATATGTTTGTGACATGCATTTAATTTAGTTTGTTCCACCCACAATTTATTTTGTAAAATGTACTGTGGTTTAAAATTGGATCATTCTTAAAACTGAAACTGGTTGATTAGGTTTAAATAAATACAGAAACTTTTTTTTTTAAATTACGCACTTTTTTGTCCATAAGATCACCCCTTAAAACGTTGTCTAAATATAAGATTACTTTTTAAAAAAGTAATATTAAACGATAAAAATGTTTTACATTCTGGAAAAAAATGAATTGCAATTGAATAAAAGAAAAAACCAACAGTTCATCACAAACAAAACGTAGCCGACAGACGTTGATTTTTTTAAATTCTTTTCATGAAAAAAAACATTAATAGCAATCGACTAATAGTTAACGGTTTCACTAGAGGAAAGAAGTTACAGAAGCATCAAAAGGTGAACTATGTAACAAATTGTAAATAATTGTACAAAATGTGGAATCTGCAAAGTCATTGTATGTAACCTCTACCTACTGAATTATATTGAAATGTATGAATATTAGAATATAGCATAGTGGAGTAAAAGAAAAAAATGGCATTTATCTTACTCTTACTATAAAACAGGTATCGTAATGCTATTTTTTCAAAATGTCTTAAACATTTTAAGCAATTGTTTTTTCTTAATATCCTAAGTGTCTAAATTGTATTCTTAACTGATTTAAATTTTACCATGTTTCTGCACTGCCTTAAGACAAACTTAAAAGTTATAAATGCAATCATGTTACAGACATGCGTTTGCTTTTGTTAACACCACCTACAATTTATTTTGTTAAATTTATCTATTCGTACCGTGGGATTTCCAAAAAAAATAATTTAGGAATATATCAAAAAAGGAGATGAATGATGCTTCAACTGAAAAATAGGAAATTCAATTTTTACTGTAGTATGTTCAATCTTTTATCCAAATAACCAGTGCGTCTCATATAAGCAAGGGCAAGGGACTTTTTTCGGCAAAATCAGAGGACGGTTACCCAACCGCTGCACATTGTCTATGGTACTTGTTTTTCAATTTTGAATCCAAGGCGGATTTTATATATATATATATATACGTGTAATTTTAGTTATTTCATATTCTTTGTTGTGAGTGTCTATTTTCAAGCAGCTTTATGGTCGTCACCATGAAATTGTGGATCGTAACGGTGTATCTATTTACACCTTAAAAACTTATTTGTTCATCGTGACATAAATTTCCATTCATCTTTCGTCTACCCGGCACTTGATTTTTATGAGCAATCCGGCAGGTGTTTTTAGAAAAACAAAGGAGACTTACTCTAAGTTTTTAGTATAGTCCGAGTTGCTCATTCACGTTTGCCACTTTGTATGTATCATTTTATTTATTTTATGTTTTTTTTTGTTGTGTGTGTCTGTTTTCCATGTCTGGTCTTTCTCCCTAGTATACATTATTTTCATTTCATTTCAACTGTCTACTCATTATCCTCTGTTCTTTTCTCTCTTGACTGCCATTCGAATCATGGTTTCCTTGATTTCCTTTTTAGCGTAAAAACATTCAAACTTTGTCAACCTGTAATCCATTGAATTGAGAGTGATATTACTATTGATTTTCATATGCTATCTCAAACCCAGATTTTTTTTTCAAATATTACACAATAAGATCGATTTGGAATCAATAAGTACGAAACAATGTCAAGTACATTTTGAGACGAAATGGAAAACTGATTTAGTATATCAAAGGGCTCAAATGCATTCAAGTAAAAAAAAGAGTGAGAAAATAAAGTAGTAAATGTATTTTAACTAACATAAAACAACAATACAAATTGATTGAACGACTTCATCATTCTCTTATGTTTATTTGTAATTAAGGTTAAGATTTTATTTTTAAGCTGTCATATGAGCTATATCCTTTTATTCCATTCTAGCCACCTACAACAATAGATGAAATGTGTTATAAAATGTATTGTTATGATCCTACAAAGAGGATATGTATCACAGCCAGCGAACAAAGGGCGGCAATTGGTACTTCATGTGGGGATAAAAAGGTAAGAAACAGTGTCATTATCTTTCATTTGTAACCTGTGTCAAAATGTGCGGTCTGAGTGGTCCTGGTCTCAGTTGTCCTTGGGCCGAGTTGTCTTGCATACCAATCTGGCAAATGGGCAAAAGCGGAAGTTAGAATTTCCTGCGAAAATAAAAACTAAAAAACGTTGACATTAATGCAAAGGTGACCTCCATGGATTCTGTCAAATGAAAATAATTGCCATGTATGATATTTGCGGAATAGAAAATTGAGAAGCGTTAAAACTTTTAAAAAATCTTTTTCGCATGTATATGTACTATTTTTCGCGCTTTGCTGGAAGCGGAAACTAGTACATCCTGAAATTTGTACGTTTACAGTATATTTGATTTGGCAAACAAACAAGATTGCAATTTATGTCTAATGTGGGTATAAAGCATAAAATACAAAAACATATGCATATTGTAATACATTAAAATGATCTATTTACGCCTTTAAACAGCAAGTGCACAAAGAAAGATAATCGAAATTGCTTACAAGGATAAAAGAAATTAGCTTTAAAATGAAATTAAAACACTAAGACACTATATATTTTTCTTTATACCACACATCTTTGGTGGTACATGTATAGTTATCTTTTAAACTTTTGATTAATAATGAATCTATATTGAGAATTGTCACTTTGGCCGAAAACAAAGGGTGGAAATCGGATTGTATTTTGCATAATCATTTAAAACGATTTCAAAGCGGTTGACAGACAGCTGTTCTCATACTTCTTTGTTCCTTGTTTGTGTGGATTTACTTCAGAAATATAACCTTTAATTTATTATATTCAGTATTGTCGATACCATTTACATTAGTTTATAAACAAATTGAACTGGTTTTCTAATATCTGATTGGCAAATAGTGGCAAAACATATCAAAGGGTAACCAGTGGGATGATAACCTCCAAGCAGAGGCAGACGTTCGTTTCCTCTCTTACTAACCACTACAGACAGGCCTTTCGAAATTCTCGGGCATTACATATATTCTAATTATACTTCGTTTTACAATTGGATAACGTCGCGTAAAATCATTCATATTTTCCCGACTTTGCAAGATTCTTGCATTTTCGGAGAGGGCTGGCTGCAATGTATACAGTGAATTTTTCATCGATTAGGAAGGTAACACAAATTCATGGATTCTGGAATTCATGGTTTTGAGGTTCTCAGTACATTCATCAATCGAAATTTCCTAATCATTGGGAATCAAATTTCATGATTTATCCTACCCATGAAAAACACAAAAATTGGTGCCCCATGATCAGTACTTTTACAGTATATCGTGAGTAGAGTAAAACGTTTTTTATAACATCATTGAAAAAATAAATTCTTTTAAGTCAGTTTTGTTTTTAAATTGTGTAACTTGGCATGAAATTTCAAAAATATGTCACTATGTATAAGTAATGCTTTTTCTTAAAAAAATTAACTTATTGTCAAATATTAGAAATGTAGTTCTTGTTCTACTGTTTGTTTGCAGTGGTGTATGCTTGGGAAATGTATTCGCGATGAAAGTGCTCCGTCCGTACCAGGTAAGTTTATATTACAAAAATTAAAACAATGGTCTGATTTGGCTGCATGTGTCAAATTTACTATTAAATCTACATTATATTTCTACGTTTGAATGTCATATTTGAGGAAATTGCATTACATATCATTACGTATCATTACCAAACAATCAAGCCTGTTCAAAGACTTAATGATCTAGCATATACATACATTAAATAAATAAACAGTATTTTTCTTACAGCTTTGTACAATGGGAAGTGCGCATTTTGTTTATTTAAGTTTACAAGTCCATTTAAAATAAGTCCCCGGCCTATACTAAAGTGGTTTATAATGAAAATGAATCCACCGAACAGTTTCTGTAGTTCAGAACAGTTGTTTTTTTTTATTATTTGTTTTGTTTTGTTTTTTTTATTTTTGTTTTGTTTTTATTTTATTAATTTGTTTTTGTTTTTGTTTTTGTTTCGTGTTTTTTTTTATCCATTCATTTAGAACTATAACTCAATACCCAATCACACCCAATCTTGTCAATGCTTATCTCAAAAGTGAAACAAGGACAATACTTAAGCTGTGATCTGTAACTGATTCTCAGTAAGACAGAAACTGCTACATGTACCTAAGTATATTTTCATTGGCGCATTGCACAGAGGGTGTAAATTCATAGTTTTACCTGATTTTACCTGAAGTGGAAACGCATAGATAAATGTTGATCAATGTCAAAACTGTTATGATAAATAAATTTTTAAATGAATTCAACTATTTAACTTGCTTCAATAATATATAATCCTTACGTTACATATCTTGTTTGTATTTTTTTAAAATTACTATCTTTAAAAATAAAGATAAACGATGCAGTAAACTATGCTCTTTGTACTTTCTACATTTCAACCAGGAAATAACACATGACACGTAATTTCAATTTTTGATACAGTTTTCTTTTTCGAATGGGACTAAGTTATTAGTGTATGGCAAATGGGAAAACATAATTGCGATCATGTGACTTGCGTTTCCATGAGAGAATGTCTATACGGTCAAAGGGTAAAAAGCGAAACTATTTCAACTGACTGCGTCGGAAATACAATCTGAAACATTATTAATACTATTTTGCTTTTTATGTACTAGGTTGACAAACATTTTGACATTATTTACTTTATGTCCATTATTGAACTGGAGGCCAATTTTGACTTGTTTGTGTTTCCAGACACGTGTCCCTTCCCGGATGTCCCACCGCCTAAAGCCAATTGTGAACAGGATGCATCACCTTTTCAATGCCAGGACCCTGTCTTTAAAAGACGATGTTGTCAATCATGCAGCAGAAGTATGTGCATTTATTTACGGTCGAGTTTTCCTTCAAGAACAATAATATTCTCGTCTTTAATATTAAGTACTTCTCTGTCTAAGAATCGGGCAAAATATGTATAAGGTGTGGCATATGAAGGGAAAAAACGCAGAGATTTTATTACATTAACCAAAAAACACCATAAAAGTGTTTGTAATAATTGCTTGTTTAAGATATTGATAGGTCAAATTTAGTTGAAATGCACTATGGAAAAATGGCAGGAAAATTTCCCGTACTTGTTCCTTATATAAGCGGTCAAAAAATATTTACGTCACTAATGCCTCAGGATAAAATTGAATAGTTTTTCAGTGAGTGTTTTCAAGATGTATTTGAATATGTTTGAGGCAAAAAAGACCAATATTGAGAAAAATGATGTGCCACCCATTGCCTGATCCTTACACAGAATGGTACTTAAATGGTCTCCGTTCTATTGTGTCCATATGTATGTTCATACTTTTTTTGTAATATTTTCTTAAACCTGGTTTTAATTATATTTCATTGCAATTTTTTGAACACCATGTTGATATGCAAGAATTTAATTATTTGGAAGTGTTTGATGATAGTTTTCCCGCAGTCTTTGCATTAAATGATGATGTGCGAAAATTGTGTCCTACGGCTTTAAAGGGAGTCAGTTATATTTCAAGGGTTTTATGTAAATCATTTCGAATTCGAATTAGAATAAACCAAGGATTTAGATGAACCTGTATTGGAAGATTGGGCATCATTTGTCAAGGTACATGAAAAAAACAAACAAAATGTGAGAGAACTCAATAAGGTAATGATAAATCTGGGGATTTTACACGTGCAAACTTCGTAAGCGAAGCTCCACATTAACCTCCCAATGGTTAATTCATGAATCTCTGAGGAAGCTTATACATCGGAGGTAGAAGTGCTCTGTTAATAAATATTATTTTCGATAGAAGTCATTCAAAAATAACCCAACGCAATGGTTACAAATAAATATTTGTAATGACAAATCCTCTTAAAATACAATCGGGAATTTAGGGGAATTTGAAAGCAGTAGATAAACGTAGTAAAAACTTCAGATTTTCATATTTTGTATCAACTTAGACATTTACATATGCAAGGAACCGAACTAAAAGTCCGTAACATCACAAATTAAACAAAACAAAATGAATTTAGTAGTAATGCTGTCCTAGATCAGCAATTTGTGGCCCGATTTGTGTTGATCAAATCAATCCATATATGTAATTGTTTCTTTTAAAATGATATGGCATACTTTATTGTATGTCTTTGTTGCTTTTCCTGTACTTTAAGCTGCTCTTGACTTTAGATTTTACAGAGGAGGATTATTGCAAAGATACCCGCATCTTGATCAATGGGCTGTCCTGCTTTGATTTTGTATCTAATTATGGGACCTATTTCTGTAATTTGGATCCAAGCTTTAAGGATTTTTGCTGCCACAGTTGTCATGTGCTCGGTGTGTATTGAAGTTTATACATGTACAAATAGAATCACGGTACCTGAACGATCCGCCCAGTTTTTTTGTACAAATTGTCACTTGTTCAAATAATGCCGATCAGTGTTACTTTATTATTGAATAACTGGATGATTGTTACTATTTTTAATAACAATCGTTTGTTTTCTTGAATTTTCTGACACTTATCAATTTTTTAGATTTTTTTAAAAGTAAAATTAATTAATTTAACAAAACGTTATATTTGATCTCACAATAATTTAAATGCATTATTCAATAATACTTGTGTATGGTTATACTGCATTTATTTTATTGAAATTGAATAGATAAGTCCTTATTATAAAGAAAATACATAGCACAAAATTGAGCGGGTCGATTTAGAAATCGTGAATTGTTTGCAGGGTACTAATCACATCTCCTGAAAGCATGACATATAAAATTTTACTTGCATGATTCAAAACTTGATATGACGCATTGAAAAAAAACGTACTTTCTTGGTAGAAAATTATTGCATGACACATAGGCTTTAGATAAAATCTCTGCATGTTCTTGAATGTAAACATGTAAAACGGTAGTATATGGCAAGGCAAATGATCTATATCAAAACCCAATAAACAAACAAAAACAAGAGAAAAATTTGTATGGCATGTTTGCATGATTTGCGATCGTACATGGAATGAATACTATGTTGCTTTAGCTGATGCTCTGTAAAAATTGGATTTGCGGGTTGGAACGATTTGTACATTTGTAGAGTCTTGTGCTACTTAGAAGTTCAGATTGTAGTTCGACAAATTCATTACTATTTCCATACTATGTATTACAAAAGCCAGTCTTATGTTTGAATATTCGTTCGCCTAAAACATTATCAAAAAGTGCAGCGTGAGCACAACATGGAACATTCGAATGCCAGTTACTAAACAGATCCGGTCGAATTTATATAGATATGTCTAGGCACCTTTAACTCCGAAAGTGCAGATGAAGGCGGCTTTTGTACACTAAAATATATGCTTTATTGAACTAAAATATGAATAAGGCGTCTCGAATAATTATAGATTGTATGTGCTGCTTTATATGCTGTTATATTATTTCCAGAACAAAATGCTCCAACGACATTTTCACCCGATACATCAATGTCGGATTGCACTGATAACCGATTTGTCAGAATAAATGGATACACATGCACAGACTTCGTAGCGCAAAACGGACAAAATGAGTGTGCAAGACCATTAGTTGCTAAACATTGCTGCCAAAGTTGTTACTTCAAATAAAGAAATCCCAAAATCTACATGTTTGCCTATAAAAAAATTCATTTGTGTGTAGTATTATTGTATCCCAAACATGTGCGTTTGTGACGGCTATTTCCAGTTCGCCCATATCAAACGAGCAAATTGATAGTGCACAGTTAGATTATTGATGTCATGTATTGCAGCTTGATCTTGAATGGAGGATCTCACTGAATATGTACATTCCGTTCTTCATTTAAGTTGTGCACTTAAATTTTTGAATATCCACTGTTTACGATCACGTAACTGGAATACTTGACGTCTATTATAGATCTGTTCACTAACATTTCTCTTGCTTAAAGTTAAACTTGTGAATATTTTTATGTATAATTTCAATTTTACGAAGTTTTCCTTGTAAAGGGTTGTTCTGCGTCCGTCCATGCATCCGACCATGCGTGTTTAACAAGAAACTTTGATAGACACAACTTCTTAGGGACAATTGATTGATTTCGAATTTCATAGTGTGTAGATGATCATAATATAAGGCCATTGCGATTTAACAAATACATCGGAATTGTACTTTGTTGTAACTATACTAAAGGAAATCAATGTGAGGAAAAATTCTTTGAGAGTACTGGTCGAAATTCGTTCTACATTATATATATATATATATACATATACCAAAGGAGCGACTTTCGCCTGCAGTCAAGTTGGGCTTAGATATTTCAGCCCTCACAAGTAGACTACGCAAATTGTCTGGCTGTCATAGGTAGCTCGGGAAAGACTTCGGATAATGTCGAGTTTCTCTCGACAGAGGCCCAGTGCTCACGAACGGTGTTGTGGCTGTTTTTAAGGCAGGGGTGGTATGTTAAAACACAAGGGGTTCTTTTACATTTTTTCTTTGCCTTGTATTGTAACAGACTACTTCTTGGGATAATGTGAATTTTTTGGAACCCTTCTTCGATGGTCTTGTATCTATATCCCCTTCTTAAATTGTTCTTCAGTTGACCTAGACGTTTTTTTAAGGATTCGTCATTTGAACAAATGCGTCTTAGCCTAAGAGCTTGACTAAATGGTATACTCTTAGTCAGGTGAGATGGATGACAGCTCTTAGGTATAAGATATTGATGTGTGTTAGTTGGTATTCTGTATAGGTCCGTGGAGAGCTCTCCACCCGATAAGGTGCTGGAGGTATCCAGGATGTTAGTAGCAGATGTTTCGTGAGTGAACTTAATTGAAAGATGTTGACTGTTGGCACTAGCGATAAAATTGTTTAGTTGAACTAAACAATTTTATGGCTCGTGCCAACAAGCAACATCATTCAATTTTCGTGAGTGAACTTTATTTAGTTTTTACAAATTTTGTCTGAATCAAACTTTAAATCCATCCATCATTTCGCAAATTCAAAGCACCCTTTCGAAGCGTCCCTTTTAAACTGATTACAGGATTCCTACAATATCTGGTAAGTGTTACTGAAATGAAGTGCAGTTGTGCTTATATTACTGCCTTTGTGATAATATACTTACCGAACGTCCGTTGTGATAGAAAAAAATAATTAAGAGAAACGGAGATGTCGAAAAGGAAAAAAGGAGTATCTGAATTCAAAAGAAATTATTATATTGAACACCATATCATAAACTCTATTTTCATTGAAGAAATACCGAAATATGTATGGGAAGCTCCAAAAGACGTAACTTCCTGTCAAAATGAAATCAGGCTGTCAGTGTCCTTTACAAATTTTAGTTTTGCATACACGTCTTTATAAGATACAAATCGGAAGAGTATTGCAGATATACTTCTTAAAACTGCAACTGTATGTTGGTATTTATTCATTTTCTCAAAAGTAGTTTTTGTACAATTTAAAATTTTGTGATCTTTCGTTAGTGTTGAATTTACTATTTTTGTGGTAATAATTGCTGAATTGTGATGACAAAATGGCGGGAAATATGATTTGCATTTCAACCTATTTAGAAATGATCCAGTATGTTTGCTACACCATTTACCTGCACTGTAAAGAGTATAGGAATTGTTTCTCAGATATCTGAAAACAAAAATATAATAAAGACACAAGGACAACACTGCTAGACAACATGATGGCTAATGTGACTATAAACAGTTGTTTCATGACTAATATAGACAGAAACCAACACTTAATTTGCCTATGAAAGATAACCACAAGGTTAAAAAGAGTTGCATTATTCATTTTATGTCAATTTAAAAAAGACATATGTTTGGTTAGATATTATTTGGCTATTTTAACATTTTTAGATTGCGTTAGAAAGAGAATGTCTACGTCAACTCCTCTTGCGTTCAGGTGTCCGTCTGAACGAACAAAACGTTTGATTAGACATTTAGTGACTTAGTCAAGACCAGATATACTTAAATGTTTTAAGTCTCTATACTGAGCAAAACAAAATGAGGGTTTAAATAGACATAATTTAATAACTCGGGTTATAATTTGAATTTGCATGGTCATTATTTTACCCAGTTGTGCAACATCTCCTGACTGTGGACGGTGGGTACTACGGTTTTGATAATTTGACAAAAAGATTAAAAGTCATTAAAAATATCAGGAATAACCTAAAGTCAACCCATTCTTTGAGGGATATATTCAAAGACTAACAAAATTAAACATGCTTTATATTTGTATGTACATGACATCTTTCATCACATGATATGATAATACAAGAGCAATATAGGCAATATATATACACATCATACAGAAGCAATACACATTTTCCATGTAGATTACAAAAACCTTGAAAAATAACAAAAAATATAAATTGATTAATCCAAATGCGTGTGATTCGTCTGTCCATTTAATTGATTGGGCATTCATTGTTTATCGTCATATCGATTTCATATTACAATAAACTTTCTATCATAAAGAAACATTATGATATAAAAAAGTTAATAAAAGGGGAAATAAGGCATTTTTTTTCTAATTCATGCGATTCAATTTTCTTTTGTAAATGTTTATTAAATCCAATATTCTTGAATAAACAGCTTTCACTTGCAAATTAGAAATTTTCACTGACATCTTGGTGTTGTTGAATAATTTTCCTGAACAATTCTTTATACATAAAATCAATCCAATCTCCTATATTGATATCATAAATTAGCTAAACAAGAAGCTCCCAGAAGCCTGAATTGCTCATCTGATCAAATTTGTGCCTTTCGGAGGCAATAACTTTAACAAGAAGTTGTCCGACAATTATGACTCCACGAAGACTTTGATAGAACTTATCATGAGGATAATTTCATCAATCGGAAGTTCTATTCAATCTAATACAGTTTTCAAGATATTGACTGCAAACTGCAAAAAAAAAACATAATTGTTTGGCCTTTCAAGGGCAATAACTCTTATATGGTGTTGTCTGACAACTTTGATATCTGAAGACTTTTGTAGGCCTTATAATTAGAATCATTTCAGAAATTCAAAGTTTCATTCTATCTATCATAGTTTTTAAGATATAGGCTGAAAACTGTAAAAAAATAAAAAAAGTCGTTTTTCACCTCTCAAGAGCAATAACCCTTACATAGAGTCATCTAAAAATTTGATCCTGTGAAGACTTTTGTAGGCCTTATAATACAGATATTTCAGCATTTGAAAGATATTGGCCAAACCTATCGGTTTTGGAGAAATATGCAAAAAACTACTGTATGACTCCTATGTTCTAATTTTAGAAAAGGCGACAATGTTTTTTAACCAATCATAAATTCAAACGATTATTTTGTTGAGGATACCCTAAAAACAAAAATACTAATTTTCATTGAATTATGTAAAGTAGTTTCTGAGGAAAAGATCCTTTAAAGTAATAACATCAAAAACAGCAAAACAAAACGTCCAAAAAGGGCAATAGGTGTTCACCAAAATTTGACCACAGATAGATCTCATCATGCTAAATACATTTACCTTGCCAGTATTTGGCTAAACCTAATTATTTCGGAGATATAAGCAAAAATCTGCTGTCAGACCCCTAGGTTCAAGTTTTAGTAACGGTGGCCATGTTTTTAACGATCAAAAATCCAAACGGTCATTTTGTGCAGGATACTCTAAGGAACAACCATTATAAGTTTCATGCAAATCTATTCAGTAGTTTCAGAGGAAAAGATGTTTGAAAAACTGTTAACGACGACAACGACGACGCCGACGACACCGCAAGAGATGGCAATAGCTCACATGGCCTATGACCAGGTGAGCTAAAAAGTGAATTAAAATTAAAATAGCAAATTTATTTATAAACTTTTTTTTCAAATACTTCTAACGAAATTTAATTATTGGAACACTTGTACAGCATACAAAAATTTGCAGTATGTATATGATTGGTATTTCTTTTTAATTAAATGTACCAAGGATTAAATCTAGATATTGTAGTCTCCTGAGGTATTGAGTATTGATAAAAAAAAATTAGTAAATGCAAGTATTAAAAATGTGTCGATGCCTAGTGTTATTGCGAAAACATTTTGTGACGAATGCATTTTAATTAAAAAGGATATTTCTAAGAATTCATCCAAAACAACACTATACGCAAAACCTAAAGCATACAGAATTATGAACTTTCCCGACATTTACTGCAAATTAAACAATCGGAGTGCATATGTCATTTCCAAAATATCAATGTTTTTAAGTACGACCATTAATTCATAACTTGATCTTAAGTCCTTTGTACTTTTGTTTAGGTTATCGGTGAATGTACGGTTTACACACCAATAAAGTCCTGAAGGACAACATGTTTAACCGTTTTTTAGATATTTTTAATTCACAATGGAACAAACAAAAAGGACTTTAAACAATTGTATAAATAAAGTGAGTTCAAAAAGGTTACACATCCGGTACACGTTGTAGCATCAATTAGTCCCACGTGACTATGCTTCCGTGGTATTTAAAATACAAATAGTGTTTTGTCATTTATTTGTGTTACCTTGGAAAAAAACATATCCAAAGGCATTTTCGGAAAGTCCGCTTCAAGGCTATTGTATTGATTGATGCTACTTTTTTGTTCTGCAGGCGGTTTATCATTATTCTTATTATTAACATTTCATGTAAATTATTCGAACAATAAAGTGTTGTAAGTAAGAGAACAAAGCGCAGACTGATATTAATAAAACGTGTAAACCGAGATCTTACGCTCAAAATATTGGCAAAAAAAACATCAAGACTATGGAAGTGTATGTGATTCTTGGTCAAAACAATCAGTTTGTACATAGTGCAATTTCGAAAATACAACATTCAAGTTACAAAATCAATTTAACAAAAAAAAAGAAAGAAAAATATTGCATAATGTACAGTCCAATGGCTAGGAGGGTCCAGCGTGCCCCACTCGTCAATTTCATGGTGATTTTTAGGTATACCTCCCATTACAAATCAATTTGTCGCCAAAGAGTATTCGCGGATTCGTGTTCATTATGTAGTCTAAGAAAGTCTGAGCTTTACAATAGTACCAGAAAAGAACGTTGCGGTAATACTTAGGATTTGGGATAAAAAGAAAAAAAAATACACCCCTACCCCAATGAACAATCGCTTAATTTGACATATTTTTCTATGCCAAAACCCCTTGAGTATTTATGGTCCGGTAAAAATGACTAATATGGTATTTTCTGTTCTGTACTTCTGGGGTTCTTTTGATTATTATGGCGATTTTTGTATAAACCATTTATTAAAAAAAGTACCAAAAAAATGGGATTTTTTATTTGTTCGTAAAGAGTCACATAATTTCGACTCTACAGGTTATTGCTTGATTATCAAGTCTCATGTTTTATATCATTTGATAGATAATTCAATTATTTACATAGATACACCACGAACAACTACTTTTCGAGAAAAAAATCAAAAAATAATACTTAACAGAAAATACCAAATATGCCATTTTTTCCTGAACCATAAACACTCTGGAGGTTTTGACATGGAAAAATATGTCAGTTTATGTGATTTTTCGTTGGGGAAGGGGTAATATTTTTTTCATTTTACCCTCAAAACCCTAACTGAAACCGCAACATTTTTGGTATCATTGCAAAGTTGGGACATTAGGCAAAATTTATATTGTTGTCTTAATATAATTATATTATATCGTTAACTCGATATAAGTATATCGTTTACTCGATTTGTTTATTTCGTTATCTCGATATAATTATTATTTAGAATCTGAAGGCTAGATTTTTTCTAAATGTTTTGTTTAAATGACTTTGTAACATGAATGTCGTATGATCGAAATTGCATTACGTACACACTGTTTATTTTGACCACGAATCCCCTCCATACAACGCATCATCGAAGGACAATACAGAGATATCAAAACCAAGGTACATGAATAAAACCTGAAAACACGAGCAAAGTGTGGACAACATATTAAAATATTATTACATCTAAAGATTAAACCCATAATACAAGGGAGTCATCAGACTATTTGTAATCTTTTAAACATTATAAAAGCAAATACAATGCCTGTTTACATTTAATAGTCTTTGGAAACGTACGTTATTTCATTGTTCACTTCAGGAAATTTACATAAAATGTGTTGATGTGAAAATGACAAATACTCATCCATATATTTAACCGTTAAAGTGGGTGTATTGTTTCACTACAATGAATGAATGGAAACTTGGAGAGATTTGTATCGCGATAAAAGAAGTATATACAGTTGATATTTAGCAGTGCATTGCCCCCTGCATTTTCTTCGTATTACATGTAGGTTTTGAAACCGCTTGCAGCAGATCGAGAATAAATTAAGGATATTTGTATTATAATAAAGTAAGTTCTACATAACATTTTATAAAATGGTAAATGAAATGTCATGTGCATCTGCGACGTTCATTTGTACTTAATATGGAAACAACATGAATCTTTTCTATAACATATTAGGTAAAATATTGCTAAAATTGTCATTAAATTTAGAATTTCGATCAATAATATTTGATAATCAATAAAATGTTTTCTAAAAATTATAAAATTTGAGTTTATGTAATATTTGAATGTTACGATTAACTTGAAGAATATCTGTATTGATTGAAAACTTTACATCCTAAAATTGACTGTCGTTGAATTTGTAATTAATTATTTGTGATAGATTACTAGCACAATACAATCATCTCCATTCTAATGCAAATGTCGAATAGAAGCGAAAAACTGACGATTGCATATCTTAAGAATTATAATAAAAACGTATTGGTTTAACCATGGAATTGGTCTGAAATATGTGATGTAAGTTTCTAACCTATATCAATATTACAATTAGTGGCAAAGTTATTAAACTTTTGTTTTCTATTGAATCCACTATAATTATTTCATTTCATTCTTTGTTTGTATTTTCTTAGAAGATGGGAGGGGGTCAAGAAGAATTCTTAAGAATAGTTCTTAAGCTCCTTTATTCACTGCAAACGTATAACTGTGACAAATCGTTTTAATCTTCAGATGTTAGCGACGTTTAGTTTTGCTGTCCTAGTGTTAAGTTTTGTAAGATTTGGATCAACAAGAATTCCAATTCCAACCACGGTAAGTTGACTTAAACCATCTAAGTCGTAATAGAAAACATAGTTCCTATACTTGTAATCAAGATGAATTTTAACTGAATTCGAAAGCCCTGGAAGCTTGATATGATTATGAAAAGAAATTGAAATTAACGTGAGAATGTAACCTGGTAACATTAATAGATAGCATTTGTTTGTGTAGTAAAATACCGGTCGGCAACTAGTAATACGCACTATGGATCTTACTAATTTCGTATCTGTAACCAAACAAACTGTTTATAGCTGACACCTCAAAGTTATATTAAGAAATGACAAAAAATATATCCCTTGTTAATGTAAAGCTAAAGAAGGCATAATAATTCTAAGTAGCACTCCCCATAAGAATCATGCAGAATGGTGATTCATGATTGGAAAGCTTAAATATTTTTATTTTTGATATTTTGCTTGCTTAAAAATATCATAGTAAACAGAAAGTAACATGTGGCTATTCATATTATCCTTGTTTACAGGAAATACAAATTATGTAGAATTTAAAAATTAGGGAGATAACTCTGTAATTGACACTAAAATACAATAGAAACTGTTGGATTTTAAATGTGAATTATATCCTAAGAGCAGACAGATTGGAATGAGTAATTATACATTTCATCATATAAAGCAACTTCATAACAAACATGAAAATATGTAGCCTGTTTCTTAGGTGTATCACATTTTACAGATTTGCATGTTTCTTACAAAAACTGCTACTGAAATTGCTAATATATTCTGTCTTCTTTTAGGTCACACCTGCATCATACTAAGTATAAATGATTGAAAACATTACTTTTTTTCAACATAGTTATCGGTACAAAACTTCGTTTGGCAATTAAATTGAGGTCTCTATTGCTTTTTAAATTAGTATTGCTATTTTTATTATCATTATTTGAGTAGCAGTCTTTTGTTCACTTTCTTTTTTTCTTTTTCTTTTTCTTTTTTCTTTTTTTTTCTTTTTTTTTATTTAACAAAAAAAACGAAAACAAAAAGCAAAAAAAATAAATAAATAACAAAAATAAATAAAATAATAAATGGCCTAAAAATACATGTTTAAATGAAGTCTGCACTGATAGTTTGCTTTTAATTCCAGTGTCTGTATAATCCTTCACGTAAGTATAATATATTATGTAGTTCATAACAGATATACATTGAAATTTGGTTACAATGAAATACGATGTCCTGGATACGAAAGATCTGTAGTGTCATGACTTCTATCACATTTCCCGATTGCAAGTTGACACTGAGACATGTCATCTTGGAAGTGGGGAATGTCCACTTGGAAGTCAGAAATGTCAACTTGGAATAAAGAAATGTCAACTTGGAACTGAGAAATCTCAGCTAAAATTTGGAGCTGAGAAATGACAATTTTGAAATGAAAAATGTCATCTTTGAGAAATGACTCGCATCAATAGGGTATGTGAGGTCATGGCACTACCAGTATTTCGTACCAGTGTGATGTCATTAGAAGTGTAACAACAAAATTACCAAACTAAAAAACTCTGTGCAATAGGCAAAAGGAATGGACAAAAACAAACAAAGCCTGTTCTGCTAATGACAAAAGAAAAAAAAAGAAAAAGTTCAAAACAACCACAATGGTCTTGATTGAGAACAGGCGTTTTCGTTGGATATTGTGGGTTCAACCAGGTTTTATAGCGCGCTATACACACCGCTACTACTATGGTTAATTGTATTCGAAAGGCATTGATATTAAGTTTTGCAGGAATAGAAATATGAAAACGTTTATTCTTAAAATATGGACACGTTTTATTACAGTTTAACTTTTTAAACAAATGCAACTGATTTCGAAAGGCATTGCTATTGAGTTTTGCTGTGATAGAAATATGGACACGTTTATTCTTAAAATATGGACACGTTTTATTACAGTTTAACTTTTTAAACAAATACAACTGATTTCGAAAGGCATTGCTATTGAGTTTTGCTGTGATAGGAATATGGACACGTTTATTCTTAAAATATGGACACGCTTTATTACAGTTTAACTTTTTAAACAAATGCAACTGATTTCGAAAGACATTGGTATTGAGTTTTGCTGTGATAGGAATATGGACACGTTTATTCTTAAAACAAATGCGACTCATTTCGAAGGGCATTGATATTGAGTTTTTCAGAGATAAGAATACGGCCACGTTTGATATTGGGGTTTAACATTGAGTATGACAGAAAATTGGGATCCAGTATCCTATTTTGTTTTGTAGACAATGCTGAGTACATCGGATGTTTTAAGGACTACTACGAAGAAGTATCCCCTGATGAGTTCGTACGCCTTTTCGATTATTTGTATATAGTTAATGGACAATATGATCACTTGTTTATGACTAACGATGTTTGCATAATGATATGCAGGGATAGGGGATTTCTTTACGCTGCCACTGAGGTAGGCTACTGTTCTATTTCATACTTCACATTCATATTACTTGACCCCAATTTAGAAATGTTACTTCCGTCCTCGTTAACAATATTGCACTTTCGTTGCGTACGCGTACAAACGTCTTTACCAATCAGGTAAGGGACAAACAGTAGAAATCCCAAAATGCAATCTAATGTCTAAATCTGTCTATAGCGATCCGACTAATTTTACAATTAAACTTATTTACAAAAAGTTGTTTAAATTGATATTTTTGAACACAATTTCTCGTTTTTTAATCACATGTATAATTGATTAGCCGAATATCATTTTCTGTATCAAAATAAGTTATTGAACATATTTATTCTCGTTATATTAATGCACGATATGGCAAGACCTTATTTATTTCTGGATGTTCTAGGACACTGACCATTTAATACATTTTTTATTGTACTACAATACATTTGCCGAGTAAGTTCACAGGTGTAAGGCAAAATATTGGTGGAAAAATATAAAAATGATAAACGATATAACAGGCAATATTATGGCATCAAACTAAAACTACATATTCAGTCAGTAACAGCAACAGTTTATCACTTGTAAATTGTTAAGAGACTGTCCATGTGAAAATCAGGCATATCCTATGAAAAGGGTGGCAAAGGATACATTTTATCCCACTAAATTTATTTGTTACAATGTAATGCATACTTCATATGTATGTCAAATTGACAAAGGATGGCTCAGAAAATTGACTTTAAAACTGACAAACAATGCAACAAAATTTAGCTCAAATTGAAGAGTTATCTCCCTTTTTCAAGGAATTCCAATGCTTTCTATGTAATTCATTTCTCTTTAATCGTTGAAATTATTCAAAAACCAACTTTAAACTTTGGGAAATTATGCCTTTGTGATATGAAATGGATGATTTGTTTTTAAACAAAAAAAAAGCGTCATTAGGCATTTACCAAACGTATTTACACTTCAGGCTGGGCTACAATGCATATGTGGTAATGATCCATACAAACACCCGACGTATTTCTACGAATATCAGGGATGCTGGGAAAACTGCTATGGTAATTTATCACAGCAATGTGGTGGTCAAAACAGAGCTTCAGTATACAAGACGGGTATAACAGGTTAAGTATTAATAATTATTCATTGTATTTTTGCATTTCGTCATTTTTTTATACATAATCATTGCAAAGATTATTTAAATAGATTTGAGTGAAAACCTCACTTTCAGAAAGGGAAGTTAAAAAGAAAATTTCTTTTTAGAGTTTTCTTAATTGCATCACAAGAAAAACAACAGTTACCGGACAAATTCCTGGTTATTATGTTTGTTAAATTTACAAGAATAATCAAGGGAACCAAGGTAACAGCGGTAATCAAAAGAATGAAATCCAGGGACAAAGACCAGACATGGAAAACAGACATACACAACAAAGAACATAAAGTAACTAAAATCATACATACAAAGTAACAAAAGCAAATGAGCCACTCGGACTCCACTAAAAACTGGGAGCATGGACCACGTGCGTCCTCTGTTTTTTCTAGAAACACCCGCCGAGTTGCTCATAAAAAGTCAAGTCCGGGGTAGACAAACGAGGGAAGGAAAACTATGACCCGTTGAACAAATCAATTTTCAAGGTGCAAATGGATACACCATAACGATCCACTAGTTAATGATGACCACTATAAAACTTCTGTAGTGATGACTTCAATCTTGTAGCAACATAACCCTGTTCCAGAAGCCTATTTGTTAGAGTTCTAGCGCGACACAAAAAACTGCGTGTTTTCGGCAAGCTCTGTGATAACGTATGAGTTGTGATGTGAACACTCCATACGCAGGTGCTGAAGGGATGTTGCCAAAGATGAAAGGAAAGTTGACAATTCTGATTGAAAAATTCCTCACTTTTGTCGCAAAGTTTGGTCAATAATTTTCCTTTACCATCGATTTCTAAGTGTAGGTCAAGATATGAGGCTGACTTCACAGTGTCAATTATTATTGATATTTAGCAATGGTTAAATCAGTACATGTGCACCAAGTTGTTTGTAGCCAAATGCGTCGAAATAATAGAATGTGAATAGGCTTTGCAATATTTGCTCTGATTGAGTATACACTGTAACAGCTTTCCTTGGTTATATAGCAAATAGATTGGATCGATTTTAACTACTAAAATGTTTCCGATCTCTAAAACTAGATAAAACAATTGTGAATGATTCCAAAGTTTTCTAAGGTATTGTTGAAATCTGTTTCTTCAAAGAGTCTACATTTTTAACTGACCCAAGACCTTTTTTGCATCGCTGATTCTTCTTTTAATACTCACCAAGGTTCCATTTTCGCTTCAACACATTTTTTTTAGAAGAAGATTTATTTTCAAAGTGTTTGTCTCGCTGATCAATACATTTTCTGTAAATAGCAACAAATGTTTTTAATAGTGATGTAACTAGTTAAACAGACCTTCGAGAATTTAGAGATGGTCTTTCAGATCTGATATTTTGAGAACATATCTTGAAAAACGGTATCAAGCTACTTCTATATTTATAGAGCATGCTTCGATAGACCATTGTATTTTGAACTTTTTTATACTATTATAAGAACAACACTTAACCAAACACCTCCAGTCTCGCTGTGGGTTTGAGCTGATCTCATCTGTATTTGTACAACGTGGTAATATTATAAGAATACATAGCAAAATTTTCAAAATATGTGACAGATCATTTTATTCATATTCTGATGTCAAATAGGGTGAGGCAGATATAACCTGTAAGAGGACAAAGTTGAATGCATGTTTATTGATATTTTGTGAAATAATAATGCCTTTTACAGTTTTATTAGGATTTTTTTTTTTTTATAATTTCACAAAACTCTTAGATACATGTTATTACCATTTAATGTTATTGAAAATACGAAACTAAAAAAGATCCTTACTTTGCATTACCTTGTGATTATATGTTAACTTCTTATCAGGCTGATATCAGGTTGTCGACGCATCTAAGGTCAAATGTTTAATTCGCAATGATTACCATTTTGAGGACTTTGTTCTCTATCAAATAACTCATGCATTCAGTTCACGTAATTGTGAAGATAATAGCTGGATACAAGCCATTGTCTAGCTGTATGACTTGCCCAAGTAAAACAAAACGCAACATATCATTCAGAAGTCGTTGGAAGCAAAACACATTTTAAGTATGGATAATGTAGTAATGATACAGTTCGGCAAGAATCTTGGTTCCCTGATTACTCAAATATAGTTTTTTTTTATAGATATGGACGGTAGCGGAATCTTCAAAGGATTTATGAAGGCCACTTCTGTCCAATTGTCAGGGACACCCATTTACGTTATATTCGGTGAAACGAACATGTCGTGTGCTATGAATTGTAGCATGAACAAGTTATGTGGTTTGTTTACATTTGACAATGGAACGTGTACACTGTTTGGTTTCTTTTCAAGTGGCATATGCTATGAAGTGAATGTTGGGCTTCATCTTTCTACAGGAGGAGAGGACTTGTTTATCATGCAATAGAAGAAATTATTGTTAACGCATTTTATTGGTGCACTATTTTTTCTTATCTTGACAGTGAACAGAAAGCCCGATATATAGTTCTAGGACATTGATTGTTAAACCATATCACGCTTATCATGTTTTGAAACGGCGTAAATCGATACGCCAAAATTATTTGCTTGACAGTAAAATTAGCAACCGCGAAAATTAATAAGTTTACAGTATTTCTAATATTATCTTGTTTATGGGAAGTTTTGGCCTACCTTACCGACTTTGCTTCGGGGTTTTCTGCAAGTATTCCGAATTGGTTTTTCTGTACTTCTTTTGTTCAAATAACTTTCAGATCACAATACCTCGTCCCTTTTTTACCTGAGTCGATTTTGTTTAAAATCAAAATCAAGAACACAACTCATGAACTTTACCAAATTTCCATTGCCTAAAAGTTATCTTAATTTCTATAAATACCATTATTTCAGACGCTAAATAATTAAACTATTTTAATTGATCCACATAGCGGGAAAAGGCATGGTGACAATGTCAAAAGGACAACAACCCCACAAAGTGAAAATGTCAGCCCAAGGTCACCCATTGGTTTTCAATGAACGACGGGATATCCCTCACAACACCGAGCAGCTTCAAAAGCATTTTTATACACAGGAACAGCGACACAGTTGCCACTCTATTCACTATACTTCGATGTACTCTGTCTGTTCACAAAACAAACAATAATGTATGTATTTTTATTAAAGTGTATGACTAAATCCCTTTTAGATAAAGCTTATATGGATAATGAATGAGAACAAATCATTTAAACTATGGCAATGGTATAGCATGATAGCATTATTCATGATTATTCATGAAAAACCCGCAATAATCATTTCGGTATTCAGATCTGCATTTTTGAGAAAATCATACATTCATCTCCCACTAAAATCAAGAACGATAACTCTTCCAAAATGCCAATTTCATGTATAATTTTTATCTCAAATGCACAACATTCAAATGAAAAACTAAGACTGCTGATGTGATCACTAACTGTTTCTGAACAACAAATGAAACTAAATTTGGTGGGTTTTTAACTTGCATGAATCACCTTCTGTATGATATTTTGAAAGACTGCTACTGAAGTTTTTCAAAGAATATCATCTTTTTTCAAGACGGTGTTATTTAAACCTCCTGGAGGAATTGATGAGAAAATGACTTTTAAAATTTAATAAAGCGAAACTTGCACATCTTTGTTCTCTTATAAGGCAATCTAAATCTAATGACAAATCAATATGTTGCTCAATTTTATTGATAGAAAAGATTTTTTTTCTCATTGATTTGCGCATTTAGTTAAATGGATAAAACGAACGTATAAACCATACTTTACTGATGAGAAGCGATTACGGAACTAATCAACATAAACAAATAATTTCGGTAAGTGACTATTTTAGGTATTTTTTTATTATATTCCTAAAATTTCATTGATTATATTTCGGAATATGGAAAGCTCATGTTTCACAACGGTTTAATATAATCCGTTTTAGATAGAATAAACATAGAATGTATGGACTTTACTTATTTACTTAATGGATGCCCATTAGGCCAACGCCAGCCTTCCATAAATTTTGTCTTGTTTACTTTTCTACTTTAACCATGATATCCCTGTCTCTTTAAGTACACTCTCCACTGTTCTTCACTGTCCTTAAGATATTACCAATCTATTTATTTGATTTAAATATCATCTGCAATGTCTCGTAGTAATTATAGTGTAAATAATATTTCGTTATTTTGTCGAACCTATAAAATTTACACTCAGCATGCATAACAGAGATGCCTTCTATTTTTTTCCCATTTATACCGACTTTAGACTGCAATGGAGCTGCTTGCTTTAAAAAATATGCAGGACTCATTACCGCATACTTTTTTTTAAATATGATGATATGATTTTCAAATATATTTTTCAAGACCATAAATATGAGTTAAATTTGAATGGGTACTTTTACTAGTCAACAAACAAAAAAGGATACATTTTTACCAAAACATCAATTAACCGTCCTGTTGAAGAGTAACCAAGGGAACCAAAATTCTAGCGGAAATCAAAAGAAGGTAATCAAGGGACATAGATCACACATTGAAAACAGATAAACACCACAAATAACATAAAGTAACTATACTCGGCGTCACATAAATAACATACTGTTAAAATTTGAATAAAAATATTTTCTACGACTTTATTGACACCAACCGTCGTTTAAATTGTCTTAAATGACTTGCTCATTCGTTTAGCCAAACAGCTTCTCAAAAACAAGTCGCTTATTAGCTTAAATCATGCGTAACAAATCCTTACGGGAAAATCCCATACTAATATCCGCCATGTTGGTTTTTACGGGACGATTTGTTTACAAACGAAGTGCGTAAGTTCCCGTCGAACTCCGGTGACAATCGTCTGCTTGATCAACTTCTCGGTATTATACGTTGTTCGCGTAAAATAAATCCGAGATATCCGAAATAACGCCGAATTGCATTCTGGGTTCTTCGGTTTTTGGACAAACCATTTAAACGTAAACAACATCTCCTAGTAACCCGATCACTGTAAACATGGCCGACTTTTTACAATGTAAATATTGCCACCTAGAATTAAAATCTGACCGGAATTTAACGATTCAATGTTTAGGGAGAAGCCGTTTGGCTAAACGAATGAGCAAGCCATTTAAGACAATTTAAACGACGGTAGGTGTCAATAAAGTCGTAGAAAATATTTTTATTCAAATTTTAACAGTATGTTATTTATGTGACGCCGACTATAAATATTACATACAAAGTAACAAATGTAAAACTCGGACACCACTAAAAACTGGGACGTGAACCAGGTGTACCGGTAAGGTAAGCGTCTTCTGCTTTTCTAGAAACACACGCCGAGTTGCTCATAAAAGGTCAAATCCGGGGTAGAGCAAACAATAAAAAATACCACAATTATAACGTTCTATATGTCAACATGAATAGGATACGACTCAGATAGTTTCTGGAGCAAATACGGACAGATCAAAAATAATATCTGGTATTTTATTTCTCGAACTCAAATTCGAAGTTATCCCATCTTGCATTTGCACCGAAATTCTGTTGTTTTGACGATCAATTAATACTCCGGTCGTATTTTTTTAAACTCAATGTCAGGTTGATCGTGCATATAAGACAATTCTTTTAACAGTGTGATCACATGATGAGCCAGTTAGCGATAGAAGGGTACCAGATCTTGATATTGTAACTGTTACAATGTACCACATGAGTATTATTTGCGACATAAGCGCTGGTCGTCCCACCTTGAACCGTTATAATTGACTGTTCACGATCGTGACATCCAAATTTGGGATGATTTTTCACTTGTCTTATACGGATAATTGTTTATATGATGCAGTAGCCTAAATATTTTAACCGAACTTTTAAATCCTTCATTGATTTATTGCGGCGGCAATGACCGGGCGGAAAGGTAACATTTCGGATTTTTATCGTATTCGTTCGAGAATTTTTTCGAAAAATGAAAGTACAGATGCAGTTGGTCTGTTTTGACAGAAACATACTGTGTAAGAAGCTGTAGAATGCAAAATTTAATAATTGACAATTTGAACTTTGAATAAGTTCTTTTGTTGCCAAGCACATGTATATATGTTATATGTGTTGCCCTTAATGTGTATCTGTTTATCAAATTCATTTATATTCGTTTCTAAAAATTGAAGCCTCTGATAAATGTCAAAACAAAATTCTTTATCATAAAACTCAAAATTCAAACAGGTTCCTGATTTAATGAAAATTCAATGCAAATATTGTATACAAAGGTCTCCTAGCGTTTAGGTTTAAAGATGTCCTTTTTGTCAACCTAATGGCATTTGTTGAATTTTATTTTTTTATTTTATTTTACAAGAAACAATGGATAAAATGATAGACAACCTTGATGTTGTGTAGAATTGTAATTGAAATATTGAAATGCAATTTGATATTCTCTCATCGATCTGTTAAAATAACATCTATAAGTAGACCGTCCGCCTGAAAAGACATTTTAGAAACCTATGATACAAACACTGATTTTGTCCAGAAGATATGTGCACATAAATTACGAAACGATATGTAGATTTTTTTCTTTTTCTTATTATTTTTTTTTGGGGGGGTGAGATTTATCATATTTTATAGTTTGCATGATTCTTACATAGAATGGTACTTAACATTTGTACTTTACAATAATAATTCAGATATGGTTGCAATTTTACAATTAATTAATGCATTAGTATGCATATGAATTTGAATCCTCTTGAGAGCTTTGGAATGAAAAGTTGCTTAACAACAGAGTGAGTATATTTTGTGCTTTGTAATCAGTTAACGGCATTACATTCCTTTTTATTTTTTTTATTAAATATTATCAAAAAAATATATGGTAGGCATTCGGCGGCTTTTTCTTCATTTTTCAATGAATATCTTTTTTATTACGTTTAGATCGATTCATTTTTTATTTCTCTTTATGATGTGTAAACTTTTTTAATTGTCTTTACACTCACAATTCAGCGTCCGCCGTACAGGAATTTCAAACGGAATGGTGGGTTTAGGTTTAACAGAGCGTCAAACTTCCTTCTTCCATTGCGACGTGAATATAACTGAGGTGATTAAATAGCATTTGCATGCTATAATTTAATAATTGATAAATCAGTGATCATATCAGTACAAAGAATATTTACAAAAAACAATTATTACTCATTGTTTTAGAAGAAACTGTGTATTTTCAAGCAAAAATGATATCTGAAAAAGAATTTGGTAATTATCATATTGATACAAATTTTATTCATACCCCTGATTCGGGAGTCTATTACGCGGATATTTATGTCGTTCAAGGGAATCAGAGCAGTATTTCAAGAAATAACTGATTTATGTCCTTTGTCGTCGACTGTTCTATTATATTATTTCTTTGAGATGTGTACACGTATTAACGTTGGCATGACGATGAAAACTTAAAGTACATATGCACTTGATTTGAATTTGTTTCCATTCAGACGTCGATAGTTTATTATCATTACTAACATCAAGAATAATGAACAACAGACATAAAGCTATTTTTACACTATATTTGTTAAGTCAACATTTGTTAATTAAACGCCTGTATTGTAACTAAACATCTGATATTAGATCGTTAATCCATCATTAATACACTTTCTTCCCATTACTTCGTTGGCTTTTAAACAACCTATGTTCCTTTGTTGATTAAGTTTTATGGTCGTCATCATGAACTCTTGGATCGTTACGGTGTATCCATCTGCACCATGAAAACTGATTTATTCAGCGTGTCATAGTTTTTATTTCCTCTCTCGTCTACTTCGGATTTGACTTTTTATGAGCAACTCGGTGGGTGTTTCTACAAAACAGAGGACGCTTACCCTACCGGTGCACCTGGTCCATGCTCTAAGTTTTTAGTGGAGTCCGAGTTACTCATTTGCTTTTGTTACTTTGTGTGTATTATTTTAGTTACTTTATGTTCTTGTTGTGTATGTCTGTTTTCCATGTCTGATCTTTGTCCCTGAATTGCATCGTTTTGATTACCACTATAACCTTGGTTCCCTTTATTACCCTTAGTACATATATTATTGTTTGATGTAGAGTTAATTACTTACTGTAAAATAAAAAAAAATAAACTCGGCCTTAACAGCATTTAACTTCCTCCGTTCTTACAGAATTTCCCATTTTACATTGACAATAATCAAAAAGTGATCGTGATTCTGTGTTTGTTTGTGTGTTTACACTTGGAACACATACATGAAAATGTAGAATTTAATTCAGATCAAAGCACATCCGTTTAAATAACCATTGAACGAACTGGGAAAGTAAAGCATTGTCTATTTTATAAACACACTTGCATTTTGGTTTAAAAAAAATCATTGAAAATGTTTAAACGAACTGGACGACGGCTTCATAGTATAATTAGTTTGGACTATAGCATGCACAATTAAGGTCTATAGTGGATTTCGGATCTATTTGGGATACAAGTCACTCAAATTGTTAAGTATTTTTAGTACATCATTTTTTTAAAATTTATATCTGAACATTTGTTTTTCTTTCTCTTCTTTTTTATAAGTTGGATTTTGCTTGTTTGTCAACCAATTTTGTGTGTGCGGTTTTGTTTTTACTAGTTTGTTTGTTTATATTTTTGCCGTTGATGCAAATGTTTATTTTTGTCTTCTGTTTTTGTTGTGTTTGTTGTTATCGATTTATTTTGGTTTTATGTTGTCTTCACACTACTGTATTAATAATGGATTCCGAGGAACTTGATATTCATTTTCGACATTAATTCATCCCGGTAACATGTATTGAACATTTCCAATTTAAAACAAAATGATGTATTTTAGATTCCAGTTGAACATGAATTATAGGATATTCATCTATTATTCATTTATTTTTCTTTCTTTTTAATTGTTTTTTTTTTTTTTTTTTTTTTTTTTTTTTTTTTTTTTTTTTTTTTTATTTTGTTTTGTTTGTTTGTTTGTCTGATTTCCTGTTGTTGTTGTTTTATTGAAGAATAACACTCAAACAGAAAAACCAATAAGTCAGGGTATTTAATACAAAGATGTGAAGCGACACCTTCCAAAGCCTCTTGCACAAAGGAAGACCACAAAAACTGTGCTAAATTCAATGATACATGTATCAATTTCGAGATAGAAAAAAAGGAACAAACAAGGCATGTGATCGTTTTCACGATTACTTGTTAGTGTAAAAGAAGTTGGTTCGGTAAGGGAAAAATTTTGCCTCAAAAACAAAGTCTACATGAAGAAAGTTTGATGTTGTTTTTCAACAGCTCTTTAGTATGTTTTATGGTTGATTTGATTGGTTTATGGTAATAAATTGAACATATATGGTCGTATAAGACCTTCAAAATTGGCTGAGTTTGGACAAATCGTTTAAAAAGACTGGGAAACACTAAATTGTGTGCAGTTTTTCACTTTAAAAGTCAGCCTAAAATCTTGACCTATACTTAGAGATCAAATGTAAAGGAGAACTATTGACCAAACTTTACGACAAACGTGATGACTTTTCATTCAGAATTTTCAACTTTCATTTCATCTGTAGCAACATCCCTTCAGCACCTGCCCATGGAATTTTAACTTATGCGTTATGCCAGAGCTTGCCGTTACTACGCAGACTTGTATTGCGCTAGATTTCTTACAGTTAGGCTGCTGGAACATGGTTATGTTGCTACAAGATTGAAGTCATCACTACAGATGTTTTATGGTCGCCATCATGAACTCGGGGATCGTTATGGTATATCCATTTACACCATGAAAACTGATTTGTTCATCGTGTCATAGTTGTCCTTTCCTCTTTCGTCTACCCCAGATTTCTAGAAAAGTAAAGAACCCTTAACCTACCGGTGCACTTAGTCCATGTTCGCAGTTTTTAGTGGAGTCCGAGTTACTCATTTGCTTTTGTTACTTTGTATGTATTATTTTAGCTACTTAATGTTCTTTATTGTATATGCCTGCTTTCCATGTTTGGTCTATATCCCTGGATTACATTCTTTTGATTTCCGCTAGAACATGGTTTCCATTGATTATTCTCTTAACAATGGCCACATGCGTGTTGACATATATTTTGTGTATAATTGTCAATTACAACTCGTGTAAAATATATATCTTGAGTCAACAGATGTGTGACCACTTCTGTTCCACACAAAACTATCTTAAACTTTGCCGAAATGTTAAAAGTTAAAGGTTTTGTGAGAGTTAGATGAATGCATACTGTTATTTCTGGAAAAATCGCCAAAAATCTCGTCACAAACATATATTCAGTGTACGCGACCATTTTACTATACTTCTTCTACCAAGACATAAGCATTAATCAAATTTTCAAAAATGGCCAAATTATGAGGCCCAAAGGGGTCCATACCAAACTTTCGCCTAAGTCGTAAGTTATGACATCATGAAAGAATGAAGCATTTTGACGTCAAAACTTATTTTGAGAATAAAATTGAGAATAAAATGTTTACTTACATATTAGATTAATATTCATCTTATTGGACCAAGTCCATTGAAGAGAGAAGTAACACACTCCACTTAAAAAAAACCTTATTACATGTATCGCATAACAAGTACTAACATTGAAGTTGACACTAAGAAAAACAACTTCGGTATTCACTTACAAATAGAAAGGTGTTTATTTGAGGAGGTAGACCTAGGTTAAGGAACACAACTCTTACAAGAACAACACCGCTACGTACATCAACTAAAAGACATTCATGTACTTTTTAGAATCTGATGTTAAATAAAATACGGAAAATAATGTTATTCAAAACAACAAATACATGTACTTATATGGAGTATGCGTTGTTCTTAAAAACGAGCACCGTGAGTTTCGCTTTATTCTAAAATGTCTTTTATTCACACGAGCAGTTCCAGTATTTTCCTTTTTTCTTTAATTTTATATGTGCATTTCCAGCTTAATATTAGCTCCCGGTGGTGGAAGACCAGCATATTTTACAGATAACTGATGACATTAAAAAATATACATAACGATTTTAGGCGCAACTGATTGTCTATTTCAAAAAGATAATGAATCGAGATAATGAATGCCTTTTTTGTCTTAGAAATCAATGTTTCTATTTGGACAACACAATCGAAGTTTTATTTTTTATTTCTGCAGCACGTTAGATTCTTTTTCAGCCGGCGTCAATAACCGGAGTATATGTACGTGCATTTCCCAATCATTTTAAACAAAAAAAAAAAATTCTTTTTTTTTTACAGAAAAAGAAACCTCAATACTTTCAATAAAAATCAACTACTTTTACTGAGA
The DNA here is from genome assembly GCA_037379345.1 of Perna viridis. NCBI lineage: Eukaryota > Metazoa > Mollusca > Bivalvia > Mytilida > Mytilidae > Perna > Perna viridis. The sequence goes on from CM074523.1 coordinate 18,007,103, forward strand.
CACGATCATTAATCAAATAGTTTTATTTTTTGTTGTGTTTGAAACTGAGTTTTATTAATATATTTAATCTTGGTGTAGTACATGTTTTCATGTTATTTGACTTTGGATCTTGATTCGTAATAATAATAAAAACTCAAACAATTTGAATGTAGTTCTTTCACTTTATATGTTCTTACAAAGAGATGAAGTTTAAGTTTATAATTAAGTACCAGTCTTTATAAAAATCAAACAAGAGGTGATTCATGCATGTCAAAAACCCACTGAATTCAGATTTATTTCTTGTTTGGGAACCATGATAGATCACATAACCAGTCTTAGTTTTTCATTTGGGGGTTGCGCTTTTGAGATAAAATGTATATAGATTGTACATGAAATTATCGCTTTTGCAAGAGTTATTGTTCTTGATTTGGTTTGATTAGGATGATTTTAATGGGAGGTAGAAGTGTAGTTTTCTCGAAAGTATAGATATAATTACAGGAAGGACTATTGTCATATAACAATATAGCATATGCACACTCGTTGAAACGTTCACCGTTCCCATTTTGCCGTTCGTGCAACGTTTATCGTTCGTTTACACATCGTTTTGCGTATGTTTAAACGCACAATGAACGCATGATAGAAGTGTTCGTTTAAATGCACGATAGAAGCCTTCGTTTAAACGCACGTAGGAGCGTTCATTTTTTACGCACGATAGAAGCGTTCGTTTATTTTTCTACATTCATTATTTCCTTTATTCAACTGTTATTTTCATATTATTTGCTGTTATTTTAAGAATGGTCATTAATTCTTTTTTCGATTTTTACTTTCTTCATAATATTTGTTAATATCGTTTTTTTTTTATCTGGAAGCGTTCGTTTATCGTGCGTTTAGATACACGATAGCAGCGTTCGTTTAAACGCACGATAGAAGCGTTCGTTTATCGTGCATTTGGTGAATGTTTAGCATGCGTTTAGACTAAGTGTTGGTAACCTAAACATCTGAATGAGTGTAGTTAACAAACATGGAATTTTCTACACCGTTAATTCCCTTACCATAGCGAGCGTGCATCTGAATTGTATATGGTATGGTACTTCATTATGTGTATGTCAATGCTAGTGCAATATTTAATTAAAGTAAAAGAGAATTGATTTGTTTAAGAGTCTCTTGAAATCAGCTGTTTTCATTATCAAATGTTCTTAAAAAATAGCAACTCAACAAGATATCTATAAACGGAAACTTTCCAGTGAAACTGACTTTTCAATGAAGAAAAGAAATGTAAATACCGAAACAATCTGAACAAAAAAAAAATACATTGTGCAATTACGAATATATTACTTGGTTTATGAAGGCTAGTCAATGCCGTAACCACATTGGACCAAGTCTCTGATGACTTGATGATGTGCAAGACGAGTAAGAACATTTTCGATATATTTGTTACGCATTTGATTACTATGAAACGTTATTTCAATATAATATCATATTTAATTTGTTTGTTCATATTTTTTTCTGAATATTTATTCAAATGAGTTTTTAGTAATGATAAACAAAAAGACCTTTTACAATCTTTTTTATGGCTTTCCACGACGAAAAAAATATTAGAAAGTGAAATTTTAAATCAATTTTAAAAGACGACAAAGGAAGGGTTTGATGTTTGTTGAATATTTTAAAATATACTATAAATTTATCTATGAAATTATTGTTACATTCTGGTATTGTTTTCTATAAAAAAAAAGTGAAAAATTTAAAGAATCGATTTTTTAAAGTTAACAAATTGATAATGAAACTTTTACTATTTGAGTTCAAAGTTATACAGAATAGATCGTAACATGAAATGAACGGTAGATGATAAATCTTAATTTTGATTTGCATTAATAATCAAAGTACCTACATCGAAGGGTAAACCTTATTTGCGTTTTTTCAAGGTCAGATTTCTAAATGTTTCAATTAGTCTTGGTGGCTTGTACTTTCTACAACTGATCGTGATCAAAGAAAGAAAAAAACATCCTTTTTTTTTATATTATCAAATTTTAATTCATAGCAAATTACCGAAAGCATATATACCATTATATGTTGTCTGTAGATATATTTTATTACAGATGTTCAACGCATTGATATTATCAACTGTTGCTTGTCTTCTATTGGATCGTGTGCAGTTTGGATTCACTGACATTCCAACGACAGTAAGTTAAATAAGAAACATTTTTTAATTACATCATGGCTATTCCGGTCTATTAAAACATTTTATCATTACAAACTTTTTAACCGTTATGATAAAAGTAATGATTGTATTAATTATAAATACTATGATTAGTGTCAGTTTTGTTTTTTTTTTTGTAAATACCGTAATTGTTTTGGTTGTCGCATTTTTTTAAAATCAATTGTAAATTATTTTATTTATTTACTATGTGAAATATTATATCCTCGAATTATGGTTATTCTTAAATAGGTTACCGGCCTTGGTATTGAGGGAAATTTAATCGTATCGACTTAACGAATCATTGGTCTATATGTATGTAAGACATTTGACTTATCCTAAACAAGACAATAAGAGTTGTTTAGTAGTACTCCAGCTAAGAATCATATAATTTCTGTAACATGTGATACAACCCCCCCCCCCCCAAAAAAAAAAAAAAAAATCAAAAAAAAAAGAAACGCGACACATTTTTATTTTTGTTATTAAGTTGCTTCATAGGTCATTATGATGAAATTTTTTATTATTCACGCCAATCCGTCTGCTCGTAAAAGATAATCCACATTGAAAATTCAACTGTTTCTTTTGTACGTTAATGACATTTCCAGAGTTATCTCCCTTAATGTTGAACTTAATTCTGAATGCTACAGTACATTCTATTTAACTTTTATATCCTATTAACAACGGTAACATGAACAGGCATATGTAACTTTCTGTTTACTATGAAATTTTCAACAAAATATCAAAATTAACAACATGTAGGCTTTTCCAAATATGAAACACATTTTGCATTATTTTTTTGTGGAGTTCTACTTTAAACTTTTATTTTATTTGCTGAAAACTGAAAAATTAAACCTACCTACACCTAAAATGTTTCCTGAATTGTATTGGTATGTTTGCTCGGTCAAAACATGGTAAATGTTTTTCGATTTTTGCAAATGGTACAGAAAAGGATGTCACCATAAATTTCTTTTAGCGTATGTTTACACTTTTTGATTCTACGTAAATTCTTACCCATATCATTTTTTTCGCGCTATATCAATATTCGTAGTTCTCAATTGTTTCAGTGCTTGAACAACCCATCAAGTAAGTACATAGTTTAGAAAGCCAGGTTTTACATATTTTCAGTTTATAGTAATCTATTTTATTTTGTTGCTTTTAACGTATTATTTTGGTGTGTCTGTTTTCCATGTCTGACCTTTTCCCTGAATTACATTTTTTTTAATTTCCGCTAGAATCATGGTTCCCTTGATTACTCTTTCACGTTTTGGTCATGTCTTTTTTTTTATTTTATTTTGACGTATCTGAATTAAATCATTGCTAACACTTCGTTATTTTTGTCAATATTTAGGCTGATATATATCCCATCTGTGAAGAAATGTTGAGGCAGCTCTGTCTTAAAAACCAGGCAGAAAAAATGATAGTGCATTTCTTAATTCCATACATGTTTTTTTTTTATTTGAAAATTATCCTCACGAATTAATATTAAAGTAATCTTGACTAATCCCTATATCGAAGATATTTTAAATCTTTACTCGTTTGAAAGAATAAGTCATACCATTTTGAGTTGAATTGTATGATTTCATTCTTTACATGCTTTCGTATTTTGTAGATCATGTTCAGTACATCGGTTGCTTTAATGACGATTCAAATGAAGTAACCCCTAATGTATACAAACGTCTGTTTGACTACATATATCTTGTCGATGGAGCATGGGACCACGTATTTATGAATAACGATGTTTGCATAATGATATGCAGGGAAAAGGGCTTTCTTTACGCTGGAACAGAGGTATATACATTTAAACTTTTTTTTCAGCGACAACTTATACATGTAGACAATCCGAAAGGTGAATGGCTAAACGTCTTCTGGTCGGGAGTGACATTATCTTTTAAATGACGTATTCAGTTTAAACCTTTACTGAATACGCAATGTGACGAAATAGTATTCTCGTTGATGGAGATTTTAGAGATGTGATTACACAGCAGTGCATTTTACAACGAAGTCATATGTCATTAGAGTACAAATAGCTCCGACCATTAAAGGCAAAGCCTTGAATTATATTGTGTTTAATCTCAATTCATATCGAACATCTGGGTAATGTAGTGTATGTTCAGTATACGCGGTTAGTTTCTATCTTCCATTCCATTAATATTCGAATGATTATATATGCGACTTTTCTAGCAACCGATGTTTATGTTTAAACGAGGGAATTCCCTCTATTAAAATGTGTGATGTAAATTCATATAGCTCAGTAACCGTGCTAGATTAAATGCAGTAATTAATAGTGCATCAATTAAAAATTAATATCAAAATGATTTAAACATTCCAGGCTGGACTACAATGTATATGCGGTAATGATCCGTATAAATACCCATTACACTTCTTTGAACATTCTGGCTGTTACAGCTACTGTCATGGTAATTGGTCACAAACATGTGGTGGACAATACAGAGCATCTATATATAGAACAGAAATTCCAGGTAAAGAATCATTTTTGTTTTGTTTTACGCATGTTATGATGGTAAAACCCAAGATCCACTCAGTAACAGATGTCGTTTCCTCTCTTACTAACCGTTGAAAACAGGCCTTCCGGAATTTTTGAAAATGTTTTCTAATCAAACCCCGTCGATTGATCATTGGATAATGTTGCATAAAATCATTCACCTGTTCACAACTTTGCATAATTCTTGCATTCTCTGAAAGACCTGGCTGCAGAGTTGAGAATAAGAGTAATCAAGGGAACCAAGGTTATAGCGGTAATCAAAATAATGTAATCCAGGGGCAAAGACCAGACATGGAAAACAGACACACACAACAAAGAACATAAAGTGACTAAAATCATACATACAAAGTAACAAAAGTAAATGAGCAACTCGGACTCCACTAAAAACTGGGAGCATGGACCAGGTGCACCGGTAGGGTAAGCGTCCTCTGCTTTTCTAGAAACACCCGCCGAGTTCATCATAAAAAGTCAAGTCCGGGGAAGACAAACGAGGAAAGGCAAACTATGACCCGTTGAATAAATCAGTTTTCATGCTGCTGATGGATACATCATAATGATCCACGAGTTCATGATGACGACCATAAAACTTCTGTAGTGACTTAAATCTTGTACCAACATAACCCTGTTCCAGAAGCCTATTTGTGAGACTTCTAGCGTGATACAAAAAGTCTGCGTAGTTTCGAATAATTTTCGAACTTCGAACGCCTTTCGGAGCTATGGTAAATGCGAGCAACAAACCAGTAATCCTTTCCCATAGACAGACTGTGAATCAATTAGAAAATATATAGGATTTGGAAAAATAGCATTGCATTAGGTCGTTGAATAAGACAGTTACATACTAAGTTTCGCCAATAGGGAAAGTGGGGTGTAGGATTCTACAAAAATCTAGAAAAAAAATCAAAACTTAATTTGCTCGTCTTTGTAACATTTGCCCAAAAAAACCTTCAAGTTTTAAAGACAACTACAGTCAACGAAGTATCTTAAAATTTGGATAAGGAAAACTATTGAGCTTACTAAACGACAAATACAATGACTTTTCATTCCGTATTGTCGACTTTTATTTCATCTGTGGCAACATCTCTTCAGTTCCTGTTGATAGATTTTTCGTATCACAACTCGTTATGCAAGAGCTTGCCGTAACTATGCAATATTTTTGTACCGCGCTAGACGTCTTAAAATCAGGTTTCTGGGACATGGTTATGTTGCTACAAGATTGAAATCATTACTACAGGTGTTTTTTTATAAGCATCATCACAAACTCGTTGATCGCTACGGTTTATCCATGTGCACAATGAGAACCGATTTATTCACCTTGTCATAGTTTTTCTTTCTTCTTTCTTTTATCCTGGAGTTGTCTTTTTAGAAGTAACTCGGCGTTTGTTTCTAGAAAAAAAGAGGATGCTTTAACTCTATCGGTGCACCAGGTCCATGTTCTCAATTTGTAGTGGAGTACGAGTTGTCCTTTGTTGTGCGTGTCTGTTTTTCTTGTCTAGTATATATCCTTGGGTTATCTTCCTTTTATTTCCTCTAGTATCTTGGCTCCCTTGGTAACTTTTAAACAATCGGGGACTCAACAGGCAGAGCAATTCCTCTGTATCCGACACTTATAAAACTATTATACGAGATGTTGTTATTTGATAGGATATTCTCAGAGTAATCAAAGGAACCAAGGTTATAGCGGTAATCAAAATAATGTAATCCAGGGACTAAGACCAGACATGGAAAACAAACACACACAACAAAGAACATAAAGTGACTAAAATCATACATACAAAGTAACAAAAGTAAATGAGCAACTTGGACTCCACTAAAAACTTGGAGCATGGACCAGGTGCACCGGTAGGGTAAGCGTCCTCTGCTTTTCTAGAAACAAACAAGATTTCAGTTTTACTTCTTGTTCAGACACAGTAGCTGATCATGTATCCAGTCTTAGTTTTTTCCTTTGGTTGAGATAAAAAATATATAGATTGTACATGAAATTTGCACTTTGCAAGAGTTATCGTTCTTGATTTGGGAAATCTTATTTGATTTTGATCTTGTTACTAAAAACAACAAAAAAGTAAATAAAAAGTGAATAAAACTTTCTCTGATACATTTAAATTTGAAAATAGAAAAATAGAAAAAAAAATATATACGTTGACATACTTAAAACAAGAGACTTTCAGGCACAAGTATTTCTTATGTTGAACCAGATAATAGGTGTAAACTTATTTGAGGTGGATTTAAACTTGTGTGGAAGAACAGTAAAATCGTATGATTTACCAGATTTTAGTTTATTTGTGGAAAGTTATGCCACCTTTCAATGTATGATATAAATTATAAAAAAATCAATTCGACAAAATGTTTGTTTTTCTGAAATGTTTAAATATTTCTTTTCAGATACCAACAGTATCATATTTTCCAAGAGGTTTTCGAGATATGCTTCCTTCCAGTTGTCAGGGAATCCAATTAATATAATATTCGGTGTAACACGTATTTCCTGCACAATGTTTTGCATCAAGGAAAGGTCATGCGGATTATTTACTTACAAACACGGGACTTGTAAATTGTACGGTTCTTTTTCAAGTGGCGTGTGTTATGATGTAAATATTGGGTTCCAGGTTTCTACAGGTGGCGAAGAGTTATACATAATGCTGTAAACACACTTCTACTGGGTCGATATTGCGTTACCAATTAACAGAAAACAACCGCATTTTTTTACATTTCTCGATGTATCAGTACGTATACATAAGTGGATCGGTTCTTATTCAATAAAAATGTCATGACAAAACAGGCGTTTGGCAAATTGAATTACATGATTGATTTGGCCATTTATTTTACTATTCCAAAGTTTGCATTAAAGCGTTTGGTTCAGACAAGTTTCATTTTATATCATCACGCAAAAGTAAACCATGGATAGGTACTCTAGTATGTTACCATTTTTTAAATTTCTAATTCAAATTTTGGAAACATTCTGACCTATTTCATGCTTTTATTTAACGGAAAAAAATCAGGAGAACCACGATTCGAGCGACAATCAAACGAATATATTCCAATGTTAAATACAAGCCAAGGAAAACAGACACACACACAACAAAGAACAAAAGAACGTTAAGAAAACTCTCACAAAGTAAAACAAAGGTAAATGAACATAACATGTCTAAACTGAATCCTATTTGACTGTAAAATTTTTTTGGTTTATTCAGGTAAAAACGAAGAAATATGGATTTCTCAGGCGTAAGGTTCAATTGAGGTTCCGTTTATAGGTTCCGTATCGAGTGAAGTGGTTGTATTTCGATAAATAATTCATAATAATAAAAAAAAAATTCAAGGAAATAGACCTAGGGTAAGGGACATAACTCCTCAAATCGCTGATATGTTTGTTTTATATTCAATTTTACTAAAAAAACTTATACTTAAACAACTTTCATTTGAAACAGATTGAAATCAGTCCAAGTAACATTAATGCTTACATGAGATTGATGTAAAATGCTGAAGACAAACGTTCCAATGATTTGTAAGAGTTGTATCCCTCACCCTAGGTCTTTCTCTTTTTTTTAATTATTAAGTGACTGGGCGTCATTTTATCGATATTCCAGGTTTTCTAACATTATCGCGGATTTATTTGCGCCTTCCGTGCCGTCTCGCGTGTTTCGCTCATTTCTGGGATTTTGTGTTAGTAATAATGTAATAAGGCTTTTTTTTTGTTTTGTTTTGTTTTTGTTTTTGTTTTGTTTTTTTTTTAATGTAGAAGAACTGAGTCGTATTACGAGTGTCATTTTTCTTTATCTTGAATTATGTACTTTTAATGTCCGGAAATGTAGTAAAAATTATAGAGTTCGTTATGGTTTATGTTGAACACATCACATTTTCGTAAGATTTACGAAGTTTTCTAAATTGCTTTATTTTATGTTTTATAAGCGTGTATAAGCAATGACTGTGTCAATTGTCAATGAAACATACAATTCGTATAATTATATTTGCTATGTTACTCTTGTTTGATTTCTATTATATTAAATACAGAGAAAACATGCAATACCGAGTGATCAATAAAAGTAGACCACGTTGTGGGCGTGGCGTATAGAAAACCAATTGTTATTATTTATTTATATCATTCAAAAAGATATAATGCTTTGTATAAAATTCTTTTTAATCGTACTTGAATATAACTGGATACGAAGTATTTTAAAACTAACATTAAAATTGGAAACAATATTCAAGCAAATGACTATTTATTTGTATAGTACGTCACTTTGTGTGTGTGTGTGTGTGTGTGTGTGTGCAGGGCTAATGCTTATATCAAAATAAAATGCTACATATTACAGTAAATATGTGTAAACAATCATAACGTGGAGTTACTACATATGTAATAATAACGCATTATTCCTATTGTATTTGTTGTATTTTGTCTTTTTTGACCAATAATTACAGAAATAAATATACATTTTTATGCTTAGTGACGCACAAAATCTTTTATCAAAATATAACAAACGTATTTTGATATAATTATTTGTGTTACAAATATAATTCATTATACAAGTGGAGTTATTGACAGAAAGAAAAACATATGATAAATGTTAATTATTATGGTAAGTTTTTCTATTGAGACAACTTTAATTGCAAAAACCGTTAGCCCTTTAAGATATTCAAATTTTAGGCAAATAATCTTTTTTGCAGCTGCATTAAGTATTGTCCGTTTCCGAATTTAGTCTTGCTGCCTCGAAAACCATATAGTTCACTGTTTTCATAAGTATCATCTTCAGATAGTCTTCTGGAGAATGTTGATGTAATTTCTTCGTTTTGTTGCACTGAGTCTGTACTGTTGAGTATTAGAATTGACAGCGGTCACAACACATAGTATATTTCTATGACAATTAATTGCCACTCGCTTATCTTTCCCTACAACGTGATCTTTGCATTTACTGAGTTAGCATGTTTTGCATTCTAGCCAGTTGCATTCAACGCTGCATGACATGCAGTAACCTTGTGTTCATAATCCGTAGGTTCCGGAATAGCACCGACTTCTTGTCTATCCTTGTTTACTTGTAGATTTTGGCCGACTTTTTCAATTAAAATCACTATTTAATATTGTCATGTTTGGTTTTTGGAATGAAACGAGTGTCTGGCTTCTCATTAAACTGCTTATGCAATACTTCAGTAAACATTATATTATTTGAATCCATTTGCGTCATGTTCAAATAACTTTCAACAGATGACAAGAATTAACTACAATCACAGGTGATCTACCTTTCTTTACCTTAATTTCAAATTTACTTATCAGCTTCAGCCCCGTGCAGGTCCGGGTGTTAAACGAATAGGCCTGCAGCAGCGCTAAGCTTGTCGTAAAAGGCGACTAAATAGTGCTCAGAACCCTAACCGGGGCTAGGGCGCTCTGCCCACAGAGCAACTGGGATGTGTGCCCCAGGTGGTGAAATGGGGTACCCCTGTTGTGTTACAGCCTGGGGTTGTCAGGCTATAATACGGAAAACCTGACCGCAAACCATAGTGGTGCACCGTGTTGGGAAAGATGCCACGTTCTTTGCACGTTAAAGAACCCTACTGTGGTATTCTCCCGGAGTAGGAACCATAGGGATCCGCCACAGGAGGCTAAATTGCCGACCCTACCCACCTCTCCCTATTTCCAGTGGCAATTAAAATTTGTCGACCCCATTGTCCTTGTGTCCCATCCCTTTTTTATTTCATCATCAATTGCATGTTCATCGTCAGAATATAGCTGAAATATTGCTGCTCGGACGTTAAACCCCAACAAACAAACAAACAAACAAACTTATCAGCTTCTCAAATATTTAATTCTTTACCAATCAAAACATTTCATAATTGCTTAATAAAGTAAGCCTAATTTTTTTTCATTTATTTATCATAATACCTAAAAGAATCAAGAAATACGAGTATTTACTTAACCTGTTAGGAATAATTCGTTATAACTATAGTTTAGTGATTACGTGTAATTTCTAATTATGCTTACTTACAGAAACATATAATATATAATCAAGTCTTACCTACATCCTAACTCTGGAATCGAGGCGAGGTTTTACATTTAAGGTGCAAATTTGTTCGATGCCTTCGTAGGATCAGAATCCCTTCTCGGCTTTGACATCTATGACGACATCGCCTGCACTACGTCAAACGCTCTAGACCAATCAGCCTAGACTATTTATACAATATATACTAAATTGTTTTTTGAGTTGCCTCTCTTTGATCATTGTTTATCTTACATATGAAATGTCAATACATGATTACACAATAAGTCCAATTTATATTTAGACATAATTTTATCTTTATGTACATATATTCTCTTTAAATGAACAATTCATTGTTGTAATTTGAACGATCCATATTAGATACATGTCTTGGTAATGGGTAGTAAAGCATCTATGTTCTTTGTTGTGTTTGCCTGTTTTATGTCTTGTCTTTGTCCCTGGATTATATTCTTTTGATTACTGCTATAACCTTGGTTCCCTTGATTATTCTTTCAATGGAAACGCTAGCCGATTAATTCAAGTCTTATATTAATAGATCTAATTTATGAAAGACAACCACATGGATCGTTACACAATTATGTAATAACAACAGGAACAAAATGAGCAAAATTGTTCATTTGCTTGCGTGTAATCGCTGTCTTGAGCCAGCGTATGGATACACTTGAAGGTCTAAATACTGAACAAGTATTGCATTTGGAATGTACGGAAACAGCCATAGTAAGGAGTGCTGTAGTAGACCATTATTAATTCAATCTCCCACCACATCGATACTGTTGTTAGACATTTATTACGCTTTACAATATCATACCATATTTCACGCCACTGTAAGGCACGACATGAGGAATTTAATGGAAGCCTGACTTTGAATGACAAATTTTATTTATGTTTGAAATGAAATAAGAACGGACATTATGATAAATGGTTAACATGATATCGGATTATTCTATGTGGAAAAGGAACTAAGAAATATTAATTTAAGTTGGTTAATACCAGTGCTGAAAGCTATTAGTATTTCAAAATATGGAATTAAGATGAGGGCAACATAACAAGTAACACAAGACGTGCATTTTATTAAAACACAGAAACTGCTATTACTAGGGGTTTATATATCCCTGCTATATTTCTTGATGACTTTATTGTCAATCTTTCATTTTTATGGTTTGTTCAACATTCAAATGCCAAAAGTATACACAGGAATGTAATATTTACAACTGAAGACCATCTCATCTAACGGACCACTCGCCATAATTGTTACAATATCTTTTCTTGTTTCAAAGAAAACAATGATCGTATTACTCACCGGATTTTTTTCTTTCCATCAAGAAGGCATTTGATTTAGACATTATGGTAGTAACTACAAATATAAGAACAAATAACCATTAAAACTAATGATTCAGAAACAAACAATTGTCTCCATTAGTATCAAAATTTGTCGATTTGTATCCACGTCAATATGTCTGACAGTTTGGGAAAGTTGTAAATGAAAAATGAAAAAAAAAAAGAAAAATTATTATTCGTATGTTTGAGGGCTTTTGATATTTTTATTTGTTCTGGTATCAATTCGATTTTAATAATCAATTGCACTTTCATGAATTTTGCAAATATTTCAATACCGTCATATTTAATCGGTTTTATTTAATTTATATTTTCATAGGTTTTCAGTTATTAGAAATATTACGACCTATTTCAATCTCCTTATCAATATTCAAAATCTATATCAAATGTAAAATTATACATTTGTATGTTAAGACGAAGCAAAAACTGTTCATTAAATAGTTGAAACTGATTAACCTTAGTCGATGAATATTCGTTTTAATCTATATATGAATAGGATGAATGAATATAGCCATTGAAAAATGAATAATTGATAATCCAAAATGATAATATATCTCGTTTGTATCAGAGTTACTTTATTAGTTCTCGTCCTCTTCGGGAACGTGTGAAGATAAAAGGCAGACCTTTTATGATTCATGCAAGTGAAAACCCACCAAATTCAGTTTTACTTCTTGTTCAGACACAGTAGCTGTGTCTGAATATTATGCGGACAGGTAGTTAATTTTTTTTCTACGAAGTCTGTCTCAAAGAAATACAAGAACAGATCTGGAAGCTGAAGTACAGCCATCGTTCCATTTGGAATATTGACTGCTTGTAAAAAATACACCACTGAAAAAAAAAGTCCTTGAAAAATTCCAAAACATTTGGACAACACCTTTAGTATGTTTAGAAAATGTTTTGATACTCATTTTAAAACAAAAGAAAAAGGATTTTTGTCAAATATTAAATAACTGTAACTGTGTGTTCAATCCTTCTTCAAATAAAAGCGATGTGCATGTATCTTAACCTAGATTTTAATTGCGGTTCAGGAAGTATAGTATAATGTTTTCAAACCGAAGGTCTTTATGACATTGCACTTAATTTTGGTCCTCTTACGCGTAGAATTAGTCGTAAGTTGTGACGTCATGATAGTTTAAAATATTGTAACATCATAACGTACAAAATAATTTTACATTGTTTCATACTTATACCAATGATAAGTGTATAAATGGAATAAAAAAACCAGACATGGAAAACAGACAGTCACAACAAAATACATAAAATAACCAAATTTAAAACGTACAAAAGTCAATGAGCAACTCGGACTCTACTATAAACTTGGCGCATCGGCCAGGAGCATCCGTGGGGAAAGCGTCCTCTGCTTTAATTTTCTAGAAACACCCACCGAGTGTCCGGGTAAAACGATTTATGACATGTTGAACAAATCGGTTCTTATAGTAAAGTAATTTGGATAGAAGTTGCACCTTATTTTACTGTATGTCACGAAGTACGATTTCTAGAGTATGTATATGTATACAATATTTAGACGGTAAATCGAAATGTACATGTTGAAATAGAGCAATATCACGTATGAAATTACAAAAACCTAAATGGAGAAATCTTCCCATTCTATGATGTATTGCGGGATGGGGAATGGGGAATTGGGGTATGGGGATAACATACTACTTATTAGGATAAGTGCTATTAGTTCCATCTGGATCCTGAAAAATTCGAAAGATCTACTGGAAAGCATCAATTCAAGATTATTATCATAATACAATAGCATTAAAACGTACGATTTTTCAACTCTATGTACTCAAAACATCATACATCGTTGCTACTCCAAAAAGATGGTACACCGGGATAAAAATATGTAGTTCTTGGTAGAGATTCATGTTCTTTTGAATAATTCTAAATCATCTTCTAAATATACCGATGATTATGTTTTCGAATTTTTTATCTACAAAATATATATCCAGTGTAGTGGACGCGTATGTCAATAAACGGTCGGTATTCCAATGGGAACAAATTGTGCATCTCTATTCCTTTACTTTTATGAGACTTATTTTATATCTGATCATTTAGATAGATCTTTTAATCTCAGTTTCCGCTATATAGATGACGAATACTCGTTGAACAATCCTAGTTTCGGAGATTTTATACATCGCATCTACAAAAAAGAACTTGAGATAAAGGATACTACAGACACTGTGAAGTCAACCTCATATCTTTACCTACACTTAGATATCGATAGTAAAGAAAAACTATTGACCAAAATATACGACAAACGCGATGACTTTTCAGTCCGTATTGTTAACTTTCCTTTCATCTGTGTCACCATTCATTCAGCACCTGCGTATGGAGTTTCCATATCACAACTCATACGTTATTTCATTGCTAGCTTGCCGTAAGTACGCAGACTATCACTCTAGACTTCTTACAATTAGGCTTGTGGAACAGGGTTATATTGATACAAGATTGAAGTCATCACTACAAAATTATATGGTCGTCATCATGAATTCGTTGATCGTTGCGATGTATCCATCTGCACCATGAAAATTGATTTGTTCTACATGTCATAGTTTTTCCTTCCGTTTTCGTCTACCCCGGACTTGATTTTATATGAGCAACTCGGCAGGTGTTTCTAGAAAAGCAGAGGACGCTTACCCTACCGGTGCACCTGGTCCATGCTCCCAGTTTTCAGTGGAGTCTGAGTTGCTCATTTACTTTGTTACTTTATATTACTGTATTATTTTGGTTATTTAATGTTCTTTGTTGTGTATGTCTGTTTTCCATATCAGGTCTTTGTCCCTGGATTACATTCGTTTTATTTCCGCTAGAGTCTTGGTTCCCATCATTTCTCTTTATAACAATAATTTTATGAAGATATTTTTTTTTAAATAATAAAGATAATCTTTTTTATCAATGTTATGTTTCTTAAAATTCATTTTAGAGGTATTGATTATGCATAACGGTTTTAATGTCATGATTCGTTTTATAGGTTCGTATAATCATAAGTATTCTTCAATTATATAATGATTCGCTAGTGATTATGAATTCTCCTTTAAAATCATAAGGATAATATTTTGCGAAGTAGTTTGGCTTCAGATTCTTAATGAATAGATATGTTGGTAAGTAATATTTTAATAATAAGTTAAGTCTTATTTCAATCATAGAAATTACAGGTTTTACTGGTGAATTCACTTTAAAGTTCCAATTTCGACTCGATTTCATTTTGTTTACCTTTTAGATTTGTGAATTTTTAATGCATTGTAATACAGAATTATCAAACGTCTCTCAACAAACAAATCTGTAACCAACAAAAAGAATTATCTCATAGTCATTTCTTTATAGGCGCATTGAATGGTTTATTTCATGCACGGTACCAAACAGAAGTCCTACAAGTGTGCATGTTTAAATCAAAGGAAACATTTAACTCATTGTTTAAAGTTTTAATACAGAACAAAGAAAACGTTGATAAACATTATCGATAAAAGAAAACAAGACATGAGCTCTGGGAATTCCACGAAAATCATCGGTGATCAATGTGACAGATAATAGAAAAACTGATATTCACAAATCGGAGGGACATAATAAAACATGCCTAAACTGGCAAAGGAAAAAAAAAACAATTTGTACATACATTTTTAACTAAAATGTTGGGTTAAAAAATGTTAAATTGCTACCCAAAATATTGTACTTTTCAATATATAATAAAATAAGTCGTTTGGTGTTTCACACTATTCACACTAAGCTTAGTTTTGCAACAACAAAATAAATCTACTTTTGTAAAATTTAAGTGTCAGTTCTTAAAAGAATCAGCCGGTGGATGAAAAATGGTATGAAAATACCCACCATTTTGAAAGTTTAATTGACAATTCGCACCATTAGAATCAAGAACAAGATTTCCTGTATCATTTTTATAAATTGAGATATGATTTCAATGAAATGCACTAAAAATAAGATTTTCAAAGGCAGATTACTCTTTCAAAACGTCATTTTTCTAACATTCTAATATAATGCCATATCGTTGTGGTTTTGACATGCATGTTCCTGATTGTCCAATTTTGCCTGTCACTTACAAAAACTTACACTTAACAATTGATGTAATATCTTCAACCACAGAAATCACTGAAATCAAAACAAAAGATAAATCTAAGTATCAATCATTTTTATTTCTATGTTTTCTTTTTCTTTTTTCTTTTCTTTTTTTTTTTTTTGGAACAGGGGAAGAAAATGAGAAGACTCATAATTCTTCTTTTTCTACGGCATGACTTTCTTAGAAGTGCCTTTATTCCTTATAAGGTATTTTGATTATTTTAGAAATATACTATCTAAGGAAACACATTTGAATGCATATGCATTAGCTATAACTATTTGTATTATAGAAAATCGTAAAATTGGAGTTTATTTTTCTGTCGTGATAAGCAGGAAAAGCCAACATTAATACTGGTTTTGATAACTGATTTTGCTAATATATACACAGTTTATATGTAAAAAATTGTACAAGAAACATTGATGAATATGGTATACATTAAGTTTAGTGTTGTAAGTCGTGTCTACTCCCAGGATTGTTCAGGGACATTGTACCGCACGTTTTCTATAACGTAGAGAGAAAGTCGAAACGGGAAATGTTTCGGTTCTTGTATACAGTAAAGCGATATTAAAATGGGAATACTTTGACTCCCGTACACTGTGTTTCTTTCGTTCACTTTTAACAGTTTATATCACCTAACGTTTGCAATAACCATTGTTAAAATTCCCCGATTCATGCATTGATATGCGGTATATGACTACATTTTCTGAAAATGATACTGTAAAACCTCATCAAGCCACAAAAAGTTAAATTCAACATATTTCTTTTTAATAGTAAACAATCAACACAATCATTTGAAGAATATTTCATTGTTAATGTTCTTAAAAAAGGTACGATTTTATAAGAAAGGAAAAGGAAATTTAGGACTGATCGATTACTTTTACCACTACCTTCGTGTGGCATCTGAATTTAAATAAAACATCTAATATGAAAAAAATTACCAGCTGCATTATAATTTAGCCTATTATATCAATACCTTGTCTCTAATGGCTGTAATTTTTAAAACTGAACCTATTCTAGCTGACGTAAAGCAGAGTTTAATCGACAGGTCAAGTTGACCTCAATACAAATTCACTTTTAATACATGCGTATGAGTGTGTCTTTTTGCTGTGTTTATACGAGCCCAGTACAGGTATGTATATAATTATGCGTGGGGTAAAATCTTTCTGTTATACATGGGCAAGAAAATGAGAAGTTTGAATATGGGAAGAAAATGTGAATGAGGGAGTAAGGAAATCCGTTTAGGAGTATCATTCTTAAATTATATTACAGCTGCCGTAAGACACTGTAGGCGCGTGCCTAAATATGCTTTTTAACATTGTTTATTGTGGATGAGGGAGATTAAATACAAAGTCATAATGATATAAAATAGGGGTTCCATGTATCAGAGATTTTAAATTGCAATAATGGGAGCTTTATAACGCTCCTATAGATTATGTTATTAAATGATAGTGAAAAACCAAATGGTATTCTGTTTGGATTAGTGGTTTCCCATATTTTGCCGGAAATAACCAGAAAAGGGAGAAATAAAGATTCCTGTCAATGACAAAGAGGCATGCAATAAATCCCGATAGTGTACCTTTATCGACATGATGTGGGTGTTCATTAGGAAACATGTTTCTAATACATTCTTAATTTTCCGAAACTGCTCGGAAAAAGGTGTGATACAGCTTCCGATCAATGACATAGAGGCATGCGATAAATTTCGGAAGTGTGCCATTATCGGCCAACTGTTAGTATTCATAAAAAAACATGTTTCTAAACCATTCTTAATTTTCCAGAACTGCTAGGAAAAAAATATGACCTGAAAGTAGTTTTTAGACCAACCAAAAAAAAAAAATGAGGAAGATCGATTCATGTAATAAAATGATTTAATATCAACGCTCATTCAAATGTAAACGTATGCGTACTTTGGTAGAATTAGGTCGCTATGTCGGCTGCTTTACTGACAACTTCAATGATCACCCGAATGGAAAGAGGCTCTTGGAATATACGTATACGCTTGGTCGCAGCTACAACTTTAACTTTATGACAAACGATATCTGTATATTCATTTGTGCAGACAGAGGCTTTTTATTCACCGGTACATAGGTAAGTTATTTTAAAATAAAATAATTGAAAAGAGTAAACGTATAATAAGCGATTAATGCTTAAGCCTACGTTGCAAACGAGAATGAATCTTTCAACACCAGTAAGACATAAAGGAACAAACGTAGAACCAAACGTAAAATGCATGAGAAACAAAAAGTCAAAGAACACACAGAAGAATGAGCAGAAAAAAAAAACGTAATAAAAAACAATGGAGTCCATAGGTACTCCAGAAAGATATATCATAAAACTATTTCATGATATGCAAGTTAAAAAAAAACAATGAAAAACTTAGGAAATAAATGATGTAATATCCAACGCATTGAACGCGCAAATTGTGATTATTTAGAGAAGCGAGGGTGATATGATTAGCACATGCATCAATTTACTTATGATTAACGTGGTATATGTTAGAAAGTCAATGAGTAAATATGAAAATTATATTAATAGATATAACTATCACACAATACTCATATGATTATCATATAAAGAATACTCAAAGTAACCAAGATTCGAGCGACAATCAAAATAATATCTTGCAAAGATAAGGATATGCAGGGAAAATAGACATACACAACAATTAACATGAAATAACAAAAATAATATGTGCATTAAAAACGAAAGTAAATGAGCAACAAGGACTGTTAATTATCTGATTACATTTCAAGGGCAATAACTCTAGTATTTAGTCACCAAACAACTCTGAAACCTATATCAAACTTCTCAAGACATAGTGTTTTTTCATTGGAATTAAATCAAATAAGGAGGCATCCTTTAATTCACCACAAAGTCTTTAGTTGAGTTTATCAAGCTTTATTTTAATTTTCTGTCTTTCATACGTTTTTTAGAGATATAAGTTTTTGGTTGCTTCAGGGCCTTCAATAGTCCGAACAATTATGAAGTCATATATTTACAACGAAATCATTGTGCTACACACCACTATAAATACAATAAATATGAAATATATAGATATATAATTATACTAAAACGAAGTTAAACAAAGATAAGCATGTAGAGATAGATACATTTATGCACAGGTAATATTCATTCAACGCCCATGAAATGATCATTAGTTTTATTTCACAGATCTTGCAATGTCTTTTGACGTGTTTCACAAATGAAATCTCAAATTACGATTTTCCTCAAATTCCTTCTCAAATAAAGTTTGAACCAGTCAGATTGATTGAAATTAAAGAGTTAAGAAAACTCAAAGATTTGGGTACTATCTCAAATGCAGATTTTTGTTTTCACATGGTAGTTATATGTCTTCCTCGAACGTTAATATATAAAAAAAATGTATGATTTTCTTATAATTGAGGAAAACATTTGTTTCATGAGATTCGATAGGCATAAAAACATGTATTTCAATATTACCGATTTAATATATTTTCACATATGCTTTAAATCATTTAAAATGTTTTAACGCATTTACTGTTTTTATTCCTGTGTATATTGTTCACTACACGAGTAATATATCGGTCAATGTGACGAATGTGATCGATACGTCACATTCATGCAAAGGGGTGGGAGATACGGTATGAGTATAAAATGGAGGGTCGAGAATGGAGAACGAGGCAATAATGAATTTGGAAAAGAAATATAAAGGAATGGATAATGGGGATGAATGATGGAAAGGGGGTCGAAACAACGGATAGGGGAATCAGGCAAGTTTAATTTGTAAGTTAATTTTTTGTCCAATATTCGAGTTAAATTATACCATTTTACATATTTTATACATAGTAGAAATTAAATTAAATCCGGACAGATATTATACAGACCTTGTATGGGATAAACTTCCAACCTGTCACATATCTAATATCCCAATGCCTCATTTCCCCATACCCCATTCCCCACTGCCTGATGCTAAAGGTAAAAACGATTTTGTTTCAGAAAAAAACTTCATAGTCCCTTCCCCCGAAAATCAAATGCTTACTGTTTCATCGCACTCCAAAGATTGCTTGAGAAATAATCACGCAATAATTTTAATCTTTTTGACCAGTGTTTGGTTTCTCTGTAAATAACAAGTTATTTCAGGCACATTCATGAGCAGTCTTAAGTCAGCAGAGGACGTCTATTATTCAGATAAAATAATTATTAAAACATGTATATATGTATGTGTGTTTTATACCGTGTATGCATTTGACAATTTACCTCAAGTTCTGGTATTTTGATATTGTATGTCTTCGGGACTGGATTAAGGAAGAAAATAAAAGGGGCGACATAAACATTACAATGTGACGAACTTCCTATACTATTTTCTTTTTTTTTAACGTTCAAGGGATTACTTCATTTTTTTTAATATTTACTGTGGACATTTACTGTTATCTAACATTATCTCCACCACATATAACTTCTAGACGATGATTGTTTTCTGATCATTCTGCTCTCCGGTAACTTGCACGTGTATGTTGCCGTAAAGTTTTCCGATCTCGCTGCGGCGAAGCTGTGCTCGCTATTAAATTTAACTCATCTGCAAGCATCCGTTCGTACAATATATAACTTTTTGGTTTTGTACATTGATTCACAAATGGTACAAATCTATATATATATATATATATTGTGACAAATCTTTGTGTTTTCAGGAAGCTGACGAAACGAATAGTTCAGTTTTTATGATGGTGACAAAATTTATTTTCTTTTTGTTATAGGTTGGACTCATGTGCTTTTGTGGAAACGATCCATACTACGACACCTTTTATAGGAAAACTGCAGAAAGCGAATGCAAAATCGTCTGTGAAGGCGACACTGCACAAAAATGTGGAGGTTCTTATCGGAACTCTGTTTATCGAACAGGTTTTATTACTTGTGGAATGCTTATAGCATGCAACTTGATCGACATTTTCTAAAAACAAAACCTCAACGCAACAAACAAACCTTCGTATTCTGGAAGAGCAAAACTTAGTTATAAATCCTTTTTTGTAAAGTTTAAGTGTCACACTCTGTAAGAATCAGACAGTGGGTGAAACATGGTATGATAAAACCCACAATTTTGAAAATTTAATTTGATCATGTGTGGCATCAGAATCAAGGAAAACAGACTAGATTTCTCATTTTGCCACATTTAGTTATAATTTCATTGATATGGTCTGAAAATGAACAATTCAAGAACAGTTTACTAAAAAAAACACGTCTTTTTCTGTGACATTCTAGTTGGAAATTTTCTGAGCAAATCCTGTGATGTAGCTATCAAATAATGGTCAAATAGAGAAAACATCCTTGATTGAAAATATATAGTCAAATCGGTGGATTTTTGCAGTGCATGTTTCTGATGCTTAGAAAAACTTACATGTAAACAAACTGTTGTAATCTAACTAAAACATTTAATAAATATACAGTAAATAAATGTCTCCGGGTCTTACAAATATAAATCTACAAAACAACTGCATTCACGTAAGTAGTGTTGCACTTTATTCGACCAGTTCCAACTTCTAACAGAAGCGTGCACTTATTTTTCTGACGCTGTTCTAACATCTTACAGGTTTAACAGCCGTTACTAATACTTCTAAGAGGAAACAGGAATACACTAGGTTAGCTCAACCAGTTGGATTAAATGGTACCGCTGCTCTTACGACCATTTTTGGAACCAGTCTCGTGAAGTGCTTATCATATTGCAGAACAGTAGTAACGTGCGGAGTTATTTCTTACAGACTGACAACTTGCAAACTCTTTACTATGTATGAGAGTGGAATCTGTTACGAAGAGGCAGTAGGGTCGTTAACTCCGGTGGTCGGAGAAACTATATACATGCAGCGGTTGTAGAATAATAGGTGACGTTTAAACGTCAGCCAATTGATTTGAGGGCGGCTGATATTGAATTTAGAAATAAAACAGAAGGTTTAGGTCGTTACAGCTAGTTCCCTTAAATAGAATAAATACAAAATAAGACCGGACAAGAGCAACGACATTAGGAATCCTGAGATTTCCCCTATCGGTGCACCTGGTCATGCTCCCAGTTTTTAGTGGAGTCCGAGTTTCTCATTTCTGTTTTGTTTCTTTGTACGTATTATTTTGGTTAGTGTGTGTGTGTGTGTGTGTGTTCCCTAACTGGTCTTTGCCCCTGGATTACATTCTACACAATACATAACAATTTGTGCGTCTTAAGAGAGAACTGGAATATTAGGTCTCATATACTTATTTTACGTTTTACTTGAATCACATACATTTTTGCTCTCTGTCGTTATCATTCCACCCTTTATATTTGATTATGTATAACATTTCTTAAATACAAGCCTTTTCTTGATTTACATAATGTCATAGTGTTTACAATTGATATGTTTTGCAAATAATATAGATGTTAATGTTGATGCAATAAAGTTTCTTTTTCTTTTGATTTATGCTAGAATCTTGGTTCTCTTGGTTCCCCCTTTCAATTAAGGAGGTAGACCTAAGGTAAGGGAAATAACTCTTGAAATCAGTGATATGTTTGTATCATATTCACTTCCACCAAAGCCTTTCAAGCTTTTTTTTAAACAGAATGAAATCAATCCAAGTTACTTTGATGCTTACATGAGATTGATGTAAAATGCTGAATACAAACGTTCCAATAATTTGTAAGAGTTATGTCCCTTACCCTAGGTCTACCTCCTTAAATTATACTCCCACTCATTGAAGAGGCGTGTAATGGAATCACCTTGTAGACCCGTTTTTCTGAATTTCGTCGCAATCATCTCGGCTCCCAATGAATGGGTTGATTTCGAAATTTGTGTTTGGCTTTATATAGATATGGTTACGTTGTAAGCATTTTGGTTGCTTTAAATTATTTAATATCTTATCGGAGGAGTTTGCCATTGTTCAATATATGAAATGATGGAGAACACGATCGTCATGCTCCCAGTTTTTTTGTGGAGTCCGAGTTGCTTATTTACTTGTGTTATTTTGTATGTATTAATTTGTTACTTTATGTTCTTTGTTGTGTTTGCCTGTATCCCATGTCTGGTCTTTGTCTCTGAATTATATTCTTTTGATTTCCGCTAGAACCTTGGTTTCTTTGATTACTCCTTTACAAACATTTCGGCTACCTGTGAGTGAATTGATTTCACATTGGTTCTTTGGCTCTATATAAGTATAGTAATATTGTAAGAGAGTTTGGTTACTGTAAAATATTAAGTAGCACTCCAGATAAGAATCATGCAAAATGTGATTCATGGATTAAAAGCCTACATATTTTTATTTGTGATATTTTGTTTGAATTGCCATGGCAAACAGAAATAAATATTCAGTTTTTCATATATCCCGTGTACTTATTAGATTAAAATTATATAGAATGCACTGTAGATTTCAAAATTAAGGGAGATAACTCTATAAATGACACTCAAATACAACAGAATCTATTGCATTTTCAATGTTGATTATCTCCTTAGAGCAGGCAGATTTGAATGAATAATTATAAAGCAACTTAATAACAAAAATAAAAATATGAAGCCTTATTTTTAAGTGTATCAAAATTTGTAGAATTTGCATGATTCTTACAAAGACTGCTACTTAACTACACGTATCTTATCGTATGACTTTGTAATTTTTCATAATGTAGATTGTTAAAAACAAATTTCGTCGCAAACATTTGATGGATTGATTTCAAATTCGGTTTGTAGATAGCATATACGTTGTATTGATTCAAAAGTGATAGTATGGGTTGTCCGTTGTTAATTTCCTTACGAATATGGGTGTACCTAGCACGACAATGCGTGTAATCTCATGTTTTATAGGAGTATAATTCCTTGTTCATTTGAAATTAATCATGTCTTGGTGATTTCAATGATATATTAAAAAAATATAACGTTACAGACAGAATAAATAGTCATTAGATATAAGTACCGTCATAGGACAAAGAGACTGATGATTAAAAATTAATCCATGGATTTGTCCTTTTCTAATTTTAAGTTACATACTTGAATTTAAAAGTCATAATTGATGAAAAAAAAACATATCAATATTGACTTCATTATCAGATTAAAATATGTTTACCAGCATTTTTCGAAGTATTAAGTTACAAGTTTAAAAAGACATAAAATTTCAACTTTATTTTTTGTTTTTCCTGGAGATTCGGTGTACCTGACATTGCAAATGATGATTTCAATTCTTTTGTTCCACCCAAGCCCTACATTGCGGAAATGTATATTGAGCATGCTCACCAACTTTCCACAAAAGGGTCTATTTTGATAATTCAAGTAAATAGGGTTGTCTATCAAATTTTGGATAAATAATGTCGCAAATAAAT
Source organism: Perna viridis (assembly GCA_037379345.1). NCBI lineage: Eukaryota > Metazoa > Mollusca > Bivalvia > Mytilida > Mytilidae > Perna > Perna viridis. The sequence goes on from CM074523.1 coordinate 18,031,475, forward strand.
GAAATATGACAGCCATTTTCGTTTCACACTTTTAATTGGCTACATCTTGTGTCAGCCAAGTTTCGTTATAATAACTGACTTTACTCTGTTGTCACGGCTGTAGCGGTAGAAGATACACCAATTATAATGCACACCTGTCCAATGATATAATATGAAATAACCAATTCTTGTCACTTTAAATATCTGATTTTCGTCGATGTTGTTTGAAAAAAATAACATTTGAATTTTACGACAAATTTGAATATCAGCGTAAGCCATGTGACGCGCATCTTTTTTTTTTTTTTTTTTTTTTTGACACCGCAAATGATTATTCTCAAGGATCGTGTGAAATGCACATTTATATTAGACTTTTTTCGGCTCTATCTAGTGTGTGTGTGTGTGTGTGTGTGTGTGTGTGTGTGTGTGTGTGTGCGTGCATGTGTATGTGAACTTCTCATATTAATCAAAGACTTTACACAGTCTTCAAATCGTTCTCTGTCACTGATTTTGGCTTACTTTCCACATCCGCAATGGCACGAATGCGAAAAATCGGGTGAGTTTTGCCAAAATCTTGGTTTGCTTGATATGATTGCGTACTATTTCGTAACTCGTTCCAAGAACGCATTAAGATTTAACTCGTGCGCGGAACAAGTTCCGCATACTCGTTAAATCTAGGCGTTCTTCGGCACTCGTGATCATATTTTGTTTTTCCACTCTTTCCAATTAATTATCATAATGTATTATGATTTGTCTGCCTAAATTTTTACACTTGGACTTTATAATTTTTTTCCCTAGAATTTTCAATTTTCATTTTTTTGTATGTATTGGAGGTCGCAATGGGGAGATCCAAAACTGCTATCTTCTTTGTATAAAGTAGTACTTGTGTTTTGTTTGGTCACACATTTATGAACCACAAATAAAACAAAAAAGTAAATTAAACAAAAACAGAATATAGAAGTAACACTCATCTTTGGAGTAAAAGGTCATGACCTCTAAAAAAAAGACAACAGAAAAGTATTTCATTCGTCTTACAAATGCCAATAAGTGCCAGCTACAAGCTGGGCATATAAATTAAGCAGCCCCCCCCCTCAACCCACCCAACCCCCCCCCCCCCACCTTCCACACACACACACACTTTTCCTCCCATCGTGAAGATTTAATATAAAAAATTGCGTCGCTAAATAGGTTCTTGCTTGCCATTGATTCAAAATGCTTTCACTTTCAAGGAGGTTCATTCATGACCATCATGGCAGCGAGGGAACTCAATGCTACGTATATTTCTACTAGATGATAGACATTTGAAAAGAAATATAAAATTTCGGTCTTCATAATGCGTGTTTTCATAATGTATATAAAATAATTCGCGTAATAACGCGTAAGTTACGCGATATTTCGCGAAAGTTTTGCGTAAATAAACGAAAGTTTCGCGTTATTTCGCGAAAAGATCGCGTTATTACGCAAAAGTTTCGCATTATTACGCGTACGTTTCGCGTTAATAACGCGCACATTTTTTTAGTCTACAAAATAAGCTCAATGGGCTTTCGTAAAAAATGAACTTAACTCAATGTCGACAAAATAAAATTCTATAGCTTTTCTTTACAATAACGTATTTCAATTGATTGCCAATTATTTTCTAGCAATCAAATCGGTCAAAATACAGGTACGAAATGTGACTTATTTATTGAAACATGTTCCAATAGATCCTATATGAAAAGAAGGCTTTAGATTATTCTTTGAAGAATCAATTTCCAAAACAACAAAGTTATAGATTTTTCTTCATAATTCAATTAAAACTGTTTGTCAAAGAGAATAGAGTTAAGAAGTTAAACTAGTCCTAAAAATTCATATATAATATTAACCATTTAGCCATTACTCATATATTTTATTCTAGATTTTGTGTTATTACAACTCCGACTCACTCTGTGTTTTGTAGAGGAAGATGAGAAATTCATTTATTTGTTTGCTATTATTTTTAGGTTTAGTTACTAAAATACGTGGTAAGTTGAATTCTACTTTAAGCAATGTAACAGAGGAACCGGTTTATTGTGACTATTCCTGAAACCTGTAAATATTGACATTTCACAGTTTTTCAATATAAAATGTCTTGTCCGACTTTTTTTTCCTCAAGGTGAGCGGATTACACGGGTTTCAATTATAATTTATATTAAAATGATAACTTGTCTTGTTGATCGATTTTTAGAGTAGTCAGAAAGGGCAATTAGTACATGATTTTGAATTATCCCCGTGTCGTCGGACTATAGAGGCTAGCTGTGTCGGCTAAGTGTTTGGTCAAATATTATAAAAATAGTGTTACGTATCAGATGTAATGTCTCTTGGATTATTCGGCGTGACCGAAATCTATTGTTTAAAATGAAATTTATACTTCTGGTTGTAAAATGCGATTGATTTTGTCCTAAACTTTAAGATTGTTTAGTTTGATAATTTTTGTCCAGATAACAACTTACAGACATATTTCCATACATTTTGTAAGAGACGTGCCCGACGTACCCCTTAAAAATACTGCATGAAACATTTTTCTTTTTTTTTTCTTTTTTTTTTTTTTTTTTTTTTGCATGTAATCAGTTTTTCAAAAATTCTATCTTGTATCTACCTCGCTTTGCTTGGCCTTTAATACTAAATGCAACGTGAAATCCTGTATCATTCCCTAGCTGTCCTTAATTCTATCGTCACTAAGAGGGCTGTCAATTTAGATACGAGTATTCATTTTCAAATTTGTCACGCATTTTTCAATTTCAATTGAAAATATTTTTTGGAAATGTATTCGTATTTCGGATGAAAAGCAATGTAACTTACTATATCAACAAAAACTTGAATAATAAAAAAATACTCTTTTCTCTATGTGAAACATGTCGAATCAGAGAGGAACGAATTATTATCCCAATCAACATTTCTGGTTCTTTTCTAGATTAAAAAAAAATAAGGGCAGAACGATTCGTAAATAATATGAAAAAAAAATTACAGTTTTATCATAGAATGTTTCTGTAAAAAATCTGAACCGGATTTGAAAAAGAAACATTTTTTATTTTATATTTTATCCTTTTATATTTTTAAGTTATTTGGGAAATAAAGGGGGAAGCAATAAAAAATGAGAGTAAAAAACATGAAAGAAGTGACGTTAGACAAGTCTTTGATGGAGAGAAGATTGGTTGGCCTGATTAATAATAAATGGGGATTCATAGCAAAATTTAAAAAGTTAATTATATTCTAGTTCCACAGACTAAGAAACGAAACTAATCGTTCATCTTCTCACACAGATCTTCGTTTTTAATTATGTTTCCTGACAAAGATACAATGTAATAAAAGACGGGCGATTGACAGTTACTTTTAAATGTCAAAAACGTACAGGCACATACATGTTCATAAAATAAGCATTTTAAATTTCTTCTATTTTTTTGAAGGGGGGGCATCGGATTTGAAACTACAAATAAGAAACTTTATACACTGCACATTACACTACAATAACAAACTGACGAACGAACATGGATTTTCCGCGTTCATGAAACGTTATGGAAACGCACAAGCTTGCTTGGGCAGCGCTTTAGGGTTTAAGACGTGTATATATTAGAACGTCCGTGATACAACAAAAACAATGGTAAATCAAATAGAAAACACAGATAAACAAAATAGGGCGTTAGTGGAACATTAAGACATGAAGTGGTAAATCGACATGTAATGCAGAAAAAATGAGGCGACAAATGTTTATAATGACCGAACTCGAAAACTACATTTGCATCTTTTTAAAAATTGAACTTACAATGTAATACGTATTTTATAGTACTAAACAACTGTGCAAAGTTAAAAACAAAAACAAAAACAAAAAAGCTGTGATCCATTCTCAGGTTATAATCAGGAAACCGTCGGGAACAGACAAACGGACGGACGGACACGCAAATTTTCGATCGGTATCACATGATACCTCGCCAGTTCGTGTGTGTGTGAGGGGGGATAAATTTAAAGGAGGAGTACAATGGCATCTTATAATAAAGAATGTTCAAAAGTTTCATCAAATTCAGTTCAGTAATTTGAGAGAAGTTGCGGACCGACGAATGGGTGGACGCAACGTGTACCGATCAAAACATACTTCCCGCTTTTCAAAGTGGGTTATAAAAATAATGTACGTGGCTTGATATTTATTTTTAGTATGCCATTTTACTCTTTGCTTTTTCGTATGTATGTCATTACTTTTGTTTGAAAATCATTTTGAAAATATAAAACAGGTCCATTAAACTCGTTTTTCATTCGCTAGACAATAGTTTTGTTCGTGCATAACTCGTTACTAAATTTCGTACATTTATGCTTACAATGTGTTGGTGTTCGTTACGTATCTGTTCAGAATGTGCGTCGTGTTTGTTGTTTTGTTTGTTTGTTTGTTTTTTTGTTTTGTTTTTTTTTTTTTTTTGTAAATTCGTTTTTCAGCGCGTTCAAAACCACCATTTTCTTTTGACAAGTTGACAGGTGATCTTTCTGTTTTTATTAATTCGTTGACAGTACTAGTTCGTTCGCTAAATTCGTTATAGGGTAAGAATGTTTACACGGTACTGTGAAAAGATGTAGTACAATGATAAGATATTGTTTTTCCTGTGTTAAGTAGCTGTCTTTGTAAGAATCATGCAAAATCTGAAAAATTCGATACACCACAAAAAAGGCTACATATTTTTATTTTTGTAATTAAGTTGTTTTATGGGTATATACTATGAAATGTATAATTATTCATTATCTGCTGCTCTTGGGAGATAATCCACATTGAATATCCAGTAGATTCTATTGCATTTGAGGGTCATTTACAGAGTTATCTCCCTTAATTTTGAAATCTACAGTGCATTCTATATAATTTTTATCTCCTAAGAGCACGGGTTATATGAAAAAGCACATGTTAATTTCTGTTTACAGTAACATGTCAAACAAAATATCAAAATAAAAATATGTAGGCTTTTTAACTCATGAATCAAACTTAGCTGGAGTGCCACTTAATACATAATTGGCAAATATTTTTGCTAGTTCTTCATTTATTTTTTTTTTTCATTAAAAAAACTCATCGTAGTTCATTTTAAAATCATCCGCGGGGACTCAGTGTAATTTACTACACTATACATAAAGAACAAGTGCATTCGTCTGCTGGGTGGAACTACGAAGAAGCTTTTTGAATAGAATATTGATATTTTAATCCGTACATGTTTTGAATGTCCTTCATGTGTTTTATTACATATGTATTTACATGTATTCGTGTGTATTGTCGGTAATTGTTTAAAATTATTAATAAACTACTACATGTACATAAATTAGCACCAAAATGTTTTTGATATTTCAGGGTTGTGTCATGTCTATTATGATGATTCTTGTGAACAAAAATGTAACTGTCAAACGAATAAAAACGGAACGAAATCTTGCGAAAACTGCATGATGCCCTGTACCAAGTAAGTATATATCTAAAAGGTAAATACTTTGGAATTCGAATAAAGTTTTCCGTATGACAAGAAAGTCGAAGTTTTCCGGATGAAACAGTGTTCTGAGGTTTACATTTAAAATAGTAACCAAGGGAACCAAGATTCTAGCGGAAATCAAAATATATTACATACAAAGCAACCAAAGCAAACGAGCAACTCGAACTCCACTGAAAACTAAACCACGGACCAGGCGCACCAGTAGAGTAAGCGCCCTTTTACAAGGAGCAAGCATTTGTTTTTATGCAGTGACGTGACACAGTTGGTTTTTGACTACATGTATCATTGGTTTGAAGTCCATCATTGCTCATTCAAATGTCTCCCTTCCAGTTGGGGTTTAGGACCACTTTAATTTCGCTCCAGGGAACTTAGAGGGACTCGAAACTCTAACTTTGGAGAATGACTTTAGACCACTGTAAAATATGCCGCCCGCGACTAGAATAATTTACATCAGCACATAAGAAGTGCGATCCTACAATAATTTTGAGGGTGTCTCTATTCGTCTCAATATTGTTTCAATTAAAATCAAACATATCAGTATCACTGCCCAGCAAATTGATAGATGGCAAATAGATGTTCCAATCTGGATCCGCAAATGAAATTGGCGAAAAAATCGAACGACTGTCTTATTCTCTGTAGGATTCTCATTTGAACATGACATTTCGTTAGAAGTCTGATCCAGATGTATGATTTAGGCCCATGCTATTTATATGGAATAGGCGACCGAGTGCTTTGGAAGGGTCTACAATATAAGTGGTTGTAGCAAGCGTTAGCTCACATAGGTTTTCTCCCACTACGAAATATTCAGCCCAACATTTTTTTTTTATTTACATTTTTTAAACTAGATGGGCTACATTACAAGTCTTTGTTATTAGAACCTAGTTTTTACCGGTTACCTTTTTGGGACGATATCAATAGGGAACGATTTTGGCATATTCGCGATGTCACTCCCCAATATTATTATGCCCTTTGTCTTCTGAACAAACTTCTTATTCGGCAACCACATAGGAACTTGTTTCGATCACCATTGGTGAATTATTTCGAGTATAACATTTACCATCAAAATGCAATTTTATCTATGGTTATAATTAAATTTAAAATGTTTTAAAGTCAAATTATATGTACAAGTAATTTATTATATGACGAGTTAAGGCACAGGCACATGTGTCATATTAGATATATGATATAATATAATAATATTCTTTATTGGCACAAACACAATTACAATAATTGGCAAAGGCCATATAATTGATATATAAAAGAGTAACATGTATAGTAGCGGTATACATGTAAATAGAATATTAATCAAATGTTATGAGAAGAGATATTTGTTATGAAATAAATTTTTTTCTGATAGAAAAAATAATATCTAAAAAATTAGCGATAATCTTTAGTATAGTATATGAACCACTGAATATACATTGTTTCAGTGTGTAGTAATTAATTGAATCAATATCTTTTTTGAGGATATTTGATAATTTGGACATAAATTGACTTCTAACTTTGGAGTATTTTTCACATTTTAGCAAAAAATGTAATTCGTCTTCAACCTCCCCGGAGTCGCAAACTTTACATAATCTCTCGTTTGCAGGATGCAGGAATTGATAGATGACGGCTTTTTTCTATTTCCTAATTATGGCTACTGATTTTAATATTGCAAAGAGAGGATCTTTCTGATCTTTTTTGTAAAATATCAACAAACTTGCTCGTTTGTATCCAATGTGTATATTTCGATAAAATGTTAGTTTATTTGAATTTTGGATTTGGGAATGTTGCTCTTGCATAAATTGATTGGTTATTCATTGTTTTATATTTGATAAAATAGGTTTAAAGCTACATTTTTGGTAGATTATGTGTGAAAAACCAAGTTTATTGATTAATAGAATATACTCTCTTTGTCCAAGTGTTATTGTTTTCTGTAGCTTGAAATATTTTGAAAGCCAAAGTGTTTTCTGAGGAAAGAAGATGATTTAAAAATTTAACACAGGAAAACATAATTTTTGAGTGAAGTGGGAGTCGTCCAAGTTCAGAACGACATGCAGCATTTGTAGCTTTGCAATGTACACCAAGAATTTCCTTGATGAATTTTAAATGAAATTTTTCTACAGCTGAGTTATTAAAAGTACATGTATCAATATCTATACCCCAGACTTCACTACAGTACAAAAGAATGGGGCTAATTAAAGTATCAAACAGCTGTTCTAATAGATGACATGAATGATCAAAAGTTTCATCAAATTCAGTTCAGTAATTTGAGAGAAGTTACTACTGACTTTTTTTTATCTTGAATAAAGCTTTTCTAGCCTTTTCCATCAGCTAAGATACAGCTAAATTAAATTTACCATTATAATGTAACATGACACCAAGATAACAATATTTTGGTACTGCTTGAATGATATCATTATTGTATGTAAACTCATTAATGTAAGATCTACCATTTGAATTAAATACAATAACTTTAGATTTGGACACATTATTATATAATTTCCAATTACAGCAATATTCATGAACAATATTTAAGTTAGTTTGTAAACCTTGTTTACTTTCAGATAATATAACTAAGTCATCAGCATATAAAAGACAATTTACTGCTATATTCCCAATTTTTACAGGATTGCAATTATTAATACCGTTACAATGTCATCTAAAAAATATTAAATAATAAAGGACTCAAAACATCATCTTGTTTGACACCACATTCTGATTTGAATGTAGAACTTAGTCCATTTGAAAATTTGATTCTATTTGTAGTATTATGATACATAGAAAATATTATTTGAAATAGTTTTGGAGGAACATTTGCTGACGCAAGTTTGTAAAAAAGGCCAACCCGCCAAATGGTATCAAAAGCTTTACGTAGGTCAATAAAAGCAGCAAAAACTTTTCTTTTCTTGTTTTTATAGTGGTCAATAATGGATTTGATTGAAAATAGATGGTCAGCAGTTCTAGTATTTTCTCTGAAACCAATTTGGTTTTTCACTTAGGAGAGATTTGCTGTTTATAAATTCCAGTAGTCTAGCATAAATTATTTTATTAAACAGTTTTCCTAAATTAGAAGTTATAGAAATTCTCCTATAATTACAGGGGTCTGTCTTATTACCTGATTTATGTAGAAGAACCAAAAAGCTCTCATTCCATAGAAGTTATAGAAATTCCCCTATAATTACAGGGGTCAGTCTTATTACCTGATTTATGTAGAAGAACCACAAAGCTCTCATTCCATAGAAGTTATAGAAATTCCCCTATAATTACAGGGGTCAGTCTTATTACCTGATTTATGTAGAAGAACCAAAAAGCTCTCATTCCATAGTAGTTATAGAAATTCTCCTATAATTACAGGGGTCAGTCTTATTACCTGATTTATGTAGAAGAACCAAAAAGCTCTCATTCCATAGTAGTTATAGAAATTCCCCTATAATTACAGGGGTCAGTCTTATTACCTGATTTATGTAGAAGAACCAAAAAGCTCTCATTCAATAGTAGTTATAGAAATTCCCCTATAATTACAGGGGTCAGTCTTATTACCTGATTTATGTAGAAGAACCAAAAAGCTCTCATTCAATAGTAGTTATAGAAATTCCCCTATAATTACAGGGGTCAGTCTTATTACCTGATTTATGTAGAAGAACCAAAAAGCTCTCATTCCATAGTAGTTATAGAAATTCTCCTATAATTACAGAGGTCAGTCTTATTACCTGATTTATGTAGAAGAACCAAAAAGCTCTCATTCCATAGAAGTTATAGAAATTCTCCTATAATTACAGGGGTCAGTCTTATTACCTGATTTATGTAGAAGAACCAAAAAGCTCTCATTCCATAGAAGTTATAGAAATTCTCCTATAATTACAGGGGTCAGTCTTATTACCTGATTTATGAAGGAGAACCAAAAAGCTCTCATTCCATAGTAGTTATAGAAATTCTCCTATAATTACAGGGGTCAGTCTTATTACCTGATTTATGAAGGAGAACCAAAAAGCTCTCATTCCATAGTAGTTATAGAAATTCTCCTATAATTACAGGGGTCAGTCTTATTACCTGATTTATGAAGGAGAACCAAAAAGCTCTCATTCCATAGAAGTTATAGAAATTCCCCTATAATTACAGGGGTCAGTCTTATTACCTGATTTATGTAGAAGAACCAAAAATCTCTCATTCCATAGTAGTTATAGAAATTCCCCTATAATTACAGGGGTCAGTCTTATTACCTGATTTATGTAGAAGAACCAAAAAGCTCTCATTCCATAGTAGTTATAGAAATTCCCCTATAATTACAGGGGTCAGTCTTATTACCTGATTTATGTAGAAGAACCAAAAATCTCTCATTCCATAGTAGTTATAGAAATTCCCCTATAATTACAGGGGTCAGTCTTATTACCTGATTTATGTAGAAGAACCAAAAAGCTCTCATTCCATAGTAGTTATAGAAATTCCCCTATAATTACAGGGGTCAGTCTTATTACCTGATTTATGTAGAAGAACCAAAAAGCTCTCATTCCATAGTAGTTATAGAAATTCCCCTATAATTACAGGGGTCAGTCTTATTACCTGATTTATGAAGAAGAACCAAAAAGCTCTCATTCCATAGTTTAGAAAATGTTCCTATGAGGAAAATAAAGTTATATAATTTTTCAAGAGGTTTGAGAATAGTATTCCCACTATATTTGAACATTTCGTTAGAGATCATATCTGTGGAAGTACTTTTTCCAAGTTTCAGTAGTTTAATAGCCTTAGCTATTTCCTCTACAGTTATCTTGTTGTCAAATATATTTTGAGCTGGCCCTTCATTAATATTTTTCATAGCTTGTTCAAATTTTTGGTTTATGTTATCATGAAAAGCTGAATTATTATTATCAGTTTTATTTAAGTTTTTGAAGAAATTTACAAATTCTTCTTTTGGTAAAGTATCATTGGAATCATGATTCATATTCAACCGATCTAGTTCATTTACTAGGTTCCAAAATGATTCTGGATCATTATCAATGCTATTATTCATTTCAATTTCTGTTTATATTATTTTTCTTCATATTTACAAATCCTTCTATATTTTGACTTATGAGTATAATACATTCTCCTGTAATATCCATTACTAGGATTTTTGTTAACAAGTTTCTCATAACATTTAACCAACTTCTTTAAATCTGCACATGATTGTGCATACCAAGGTTGTCTAGTAAGTTTTGTACCTTTTTTCTTTCTGTTGGGTGACTGGTTGACATATTTAGCATATTGCTTAGCACATTCTATTAATATAGAATTGAAAGAGTTAGTGATTTGGTCACAATCTTCAAATTCAGAACTCATATAATCCAAAAATTTACCTTTAAATTCATTATTATTGATTTTTTCATTAAATAAGCATTTAGCTTCCTTAGACCATATAAATTTACCAGGGAGGGCATCTAATTGAACAGTTCTATGGCACTATGACAGATAATCTATAAAAAAATGTACAACTAATTGGGCGATGATCAGAAAATGGTATCAGATCAAAAATGTCTAGATATCCAACAGAACTTAATAGACCTTGTGACACTAAAGTGTAATCCACTAGACTGCAACCATTATATGTGATGCAAGTAAATTCACCCTTTAAATCTCCAATTGTTCTCCCATTTAAAATTCTCATTCTGGTTTCTTTACAAAAATTTAGCAATAAATTGCCACTATTATTGGTGTGTTTGTGATCAAGATTATTTCTTGATGTTAGAATATCAACTTTGTGATTCAAGTCATGTCTATTTACAAATTCAGAATCATTATCGAATACAATATACTCTGGTTTTGTGTTAGTATAGGCATTGAAATCGCCTTGAATTATAACATCACCAAGTCTACAATATTTTTCAACATCTGACAAAAGAACAGAATAAATTGACTCAATATCATTTACTTTACCATTGGAATATTCAGGTGATATATATACAACTCCCAAAAAGATATCTTTCTTGGTCTTAAAAAATAAACGATCTAATTTTATCCATACAATATCAGCATGACTGTTTTTCATGGGTTTCATACTCATTTTAACATCTGGTTTGACAAAAATACTTATTCCCCCAGAATGACGCCTTGCTTTCAAAATTTGCGATATTGATATCATTAGTTTCACCTGTCCACGTTTCGACAAAGCTAATAATACTAAATTTATCAATTATGTTTTTGAACTGTGGGTCATTCACCTTATTTTCTGTCAGACCCTGTATATTCCACATGCCAAAACTCAAAGGTTCTTTTGGCTATTATTTGTAATCCTGTTCATGATTTCAATTGAATAGAATGTTGGGTAAGATATTATGATATAAAAGACAAATGATGAAACTTCTTTTTTTTTTTTTTTTTTTCTTATTTTCCCTTAAAGTGGGAGGGGGTAGTGATTCCCCCCACCCAAAAATACCATTCCAGGTATTGTAGAGAAAACAAATATAAGATTTATATATATGCTATATTATCCTGTTTAGGCTTTTCTGAGTGAGTGAAATGGAGGGAAAAAAAAATGGGGTGAAAGAGAATCATTATCTGGGATTCAAAATATGGTCTTGAAAATACTTAATGTATGTTTTTATAATATACTATACATAGCCAAGAAGAAAAGAAAAGAGCGAGAGAAGAAAAAAAAAATAAAATAAAAAAAAAAATATATAAAAAAAAATATACTTTATTGCTACTTTCACAAAATATACAATACATTTGTACATATTTCCGTCATTCACCAATTTTAGATTTTGATCTATTTAGCAATAAAGAAGTGAAAAGGTGCATCATATCAAATTTTGGGAGTGGTGTATCTTATTAAGTGAGTAATCCCTTCATGGATTCGGCGCTGGAGATATTTTTTGTTTTGACCACTGTGGTGATCAAAACAAAAAATATCGCTAGCGCCAAACCGTAAAGGGATTATTAATTGAGGATTGCTCACAGTTTGACACAGCCGCTATAAATTAGTTGGTGTTATTATTATTGTTTATTTTTTTTATTTTTTTGAGTGTGATAACTTAAATTGACGTGAACTAAATGTCTTGAAATTTCAACAAATGGTTAATAGCTGCTTGAGGAAGCTTGCTATTTAAAATGGGGTCAGTGGCCCCTACTTTTCTGCAAAAAGGGGCCTTACCGGGTGAAATAGGTGTTTATTTAAAATTGCATGATGTAGAATTGTGCTTCTCATTTAATTTTGCCAATCCTTTTTTAATTTGTTTCTTATAATTTAATAAATCTGTTAAAAATGATTAACATTTGGCATTGTCAGTTTATGGGGCCAAAGTAGGGCCATACCTTAAAAAATAAACTTCTGATTTCGAAAAAAAATGATGGTTTCCTCTTGAAAGTCCCTGCCTGCATTTTTCAATCAGATGTCTGATATATCTTACAGTTTTCAAGTTATAAGGGGCCGAAGGGGACCTTGCCTCAAGAAATTGACTTTTTTTATTTTTTGTGTGATTTTGAAAATTTGTTGTATTGGAATCCTTATAAAAATAAAAGCTTTAAGAAATATGCTTAGCATTTACTATTTTTGAGATAATGAGTTACAAACTGATCCATGAATTAATGCACCCTTAAGCAGAGTTTTGTACTTAAACTGAATTTTAAAATATTGTTCAATATTGTATCCAAATGAGTTGTTGTGTTAATTATAGGTCTCACTAACCACTTCTAACGTTTCCATTACTTTACATGTTAAAAAAATAATTTTCAAAGTCTCACTGTGAATTCCCAGGACAAATGACATCTTAAAGTTGCATACCGTTGCGAAGCTTGGAAAGTAAGGCTTCCAAAATCATTATGCTAATGGTACGATGATAGTAGAAATTCTTCACAAAATTTACTTGAATAAATAATACTGAAAATCCACATTTTTACCTGTTCTGCTAACTGACAGCATGGAAGCAAATTACTCACACATGTAAACAATATTCATACACTTTTGTAATTAATTACATATATGATTTTAAAGTACACATTCTTAGCTTTATTTTGACTACTTTTAATCATAATACACACAAATAATTCACTTACAATGCATATGTCTAGGTTCAGTGTGTTTTTGGTACTACATAGGGGGGTGGCCATTTGACCCGGAAGTGGTTAGTGAGACCTTAAAAACATTTTATGAGTTTTTATATTTTTCTTTTTTACATTTTATGAAAGCTTGTGGTATTGTGAGTCTAATAAGACCAAAACTATTAAAATCAGACATAGGACTACAAAGAAATGGCCATTTTTATATCATGCCCCTCAGTGATATTTCCCCTAAATTACTAAAAAATTACAATTTTAACTAACTTGTCACACCAAATTGAGTCCTATGATAATTCAAGAAGTTGTAATAGTAAATATCATTTATCATTATGAAAAAAGAACAGATTTCAACAATTTATATCATACCTATTTCATTACTTTGTGATTCTAAGTCTGTGCTGTGTGACTATTTGAGTACTTTGAATATCCCAAGCAGTGACGTTGTGTATTTCATGGATGACGTCAAGTTTTGAGTCACTGTTACTGATAAAAATCTTGTTGCTATGTTGTTTTTTAAAATACCTTGCACAATGCACTGCTTAAAATATAGCCAGATTACCAATATCACTATACTGATTTATGGGATAATGGAAATAATGACCAGGAAAGGCAATTTTCCTCAAATTATGCATTTCTCTGAAATATGCCATAATTTAATTTATGGTCTCACTAGCCACTTCTAACATTTCCATTACTTTACATGTTAAAAAAGTAATTTTAAAGTCTCACTGTGAATTCCCAGGACAAATGACATCTTAAAGTTGCATTCCATTGCGAAGCTTGGAAAGTAAGGCTTCCAAAATCATTATGCTAATGGTACGATGATAGTAGAAATTCTTCACAAAATTTACTTGAATAAATAATACTGAAAATCCACATTTTTACCTGTTCTGTATATGAAGAAATAAATAATCAATGGTTTTAGTTTTCATTTAGATACTTTTAACTTTCATCTAGGTGCTTGGTGACATGTTATTTTGACATATTTTTTTTTTCTTCATTTCAGAGAAAAGGATATAGAATGTAAACATGGGACGTGCACAGAACTTGGTTGTATCTGCCATGGTTGTTGGAAGGGTGAAAGTTGTTCTGAATATGGTGAGTATAGCAGTCATTCATGTAAAAGTCGTACACGGACAGTGTATTGGTAAGAGAGAGTAATCATGGGAACCAAGGTTATAGCGGTCATCAAAAGAATGTAATCTAAGGACAAAGACCAGATGCAGAAAAGAGACACACACAACAAAGAACATAGAGAAACTAAAATCATACATACAAAGTAACAAAAGGAAATGAGCAACTCGGACTCCACTAAAAACTGGGAGCATGGACCAGTTGCACCGGTAGGGTAAGTGTCCTCTGCTTTTCTAGAAACACCCGCCGAGTTGCTCATAAAAAGTCAAGTCAAGGGTAGATGAAAGAGGAAAGGAAAACTATGATCCGTTGAACAAATCAGTTTATGTTTATTTTGCACACTTCTTGAAAGTCAATTGTGGCATACACCCCCTAAAAATTGCGGGAACAATATTTTTTTGCATGAAGTCTTGCCTTGCTTAGTTTTGCCTTCAGTTCTATTTATGCCCTGTCTAACCTGAAATCCTAGATCTGCCCCCATACCTAGACCACAATTCTATGAGAAGTTAAGTGTAAGTGATAGTAAGAATCAGGCAAATTCTAAAAATCCACAACATGCATGTCAAACCTAAACAATCTGACAATGTAATATCTCTCAAGGATACTTTCTCTATTTGAAAAGACCATTATTTAATCTCTGCATCACTGGCTTTGCTTAGAAATACACACTACATATTACCTGCATTCTTGACAAATACATGTTTAAAATGGACCTGGGCTAAAAATTTCATTTTATTTTCAAATGAAGTTACTACAGTGCAGTGGCAGATCCAGAGAGGGTGCAGGGGGTTGGCACCCCTTTTTATAGGAAAATTGGTCATTTTCATTTTTAAAATTAACAAAAATTGGCAAATGATGTCCTTGCCCCCTCCCCCTTTTTTTGAATGACTTCAGCTGGCGCCCCTTTTTTTAAAGTGTCTTTACAAAGTGTCTTTTTCACCCTGTAGTGAAAATCTGTGCCTTTGCCAATTGACATTTCAGTCACACGGATAGATCCAAATTCTCATATTATATACTGTGGAAGTACTGTTGTTCATGGGGTACTAACTTGTATATGATGTAACATGGCAAATTACATAATGTTACATAAGACACGTTAGCGTAATGCCTTTTGTCCTGTAAGTCATACAAAATGAAGATTTTTGTATATCTTTTACCATAGACTACTTTTAGGAGTGATCGGGAATTCCATTTCTTTGATGTTTTACAATAAATGCCCTAGGACAGTTGTATTCTACATTTTTGTATAAGTCACCTTTATGTCAATTTCTTTTTTACGATATAACCTTTAGTGAAGCAATATTTTATATATTCTTGTAAATACTATTCAAATAATTATTTGGTCAGTGTAAACAGTTACCGTTTTATATAATATATTTATCAATATGTTTCTTTAAGTATTTGTTTAAGTATCTCTCCAGTTAAGAATCACGCAAAATGTGACACATGATTGGAAAGCCTACATATTTTTATTTTTGATATTTTGTTTTTAATGTTATAGTAAACATGTATTAACATGTGGCTTCTCATATAATCCCAGTTCTTAGGAGATATAGATTATTAACAATGTACTACAGAATTCAGAATTAAGGGAGATGACTCAGTAAATGATACTGAAATACAATAGAAACTATTGAATATTTGATGTGAATGATCTAAGAACAGACAGTTTGGAATGAATGATTATATCTTTCAATAAAACAACTTAATTACAACAAAAGAAAATGTATAGCCTGTTTGGGATTTTTTAGATACAAATGTATTCTATTTACATAATTTACAACCACTTCTGCTTCAGAATTTTCCTTTTAAATTTCATGCATGCTGTCACTTATCCATCTACCTTATTTAGTGAAAGCTTTTCACATTTGTGTGGTCAGGAGAGCAACGGTCACTTTATAACCCTGAGGTATTCTATTATTGCCTGAGGCCAGTCCGAGGGTAATAGTTGATATCAAGAGGTAATTAATTTGCTATTCCTTGAATGGACAGCCTACTAATGTTTTATTATCCTGAATTACCATACCATATAGCTGGAACATTTCACAAGATAAAGTTTTCGCTTAATGTGCGAGGTTTTGGAAATCACAAAAATAAAAGTTTGCTACTAATATTACAATTTTGTAATTAAAGAGTAAAACTATCCCATTTGGGTGATGTACTTTCAAGGGCGAAAAAGAGTAAAAATAGTTTTTTTTTATCTTAAATCCATATAGAATGTTTGTTTTTTTGTTTTTTTTTTCAATTTAATTATTCTTTTCTTTTCCACATTTTATTCTGGTAAACAAATGAATCAGTAGATTTTGTGTGCTTTGGAATGTTACAGGGGTCATAATTGGGCATTGCCCAAACTTAAAACAACTTTTTTCAATTTTTGGTCCAATTTAGAATTTTTTTTTATTGAATTAAAAAAAAAAAACCCTGTCTGCATTTTCAATTAAATTTCATATATCTTTTATAGTTTTCAAGTTATAAGGGGTTAAAGGTGCCACACCCCAAAGAAAATGATTTTTTGGTTCACCTGGTATAAGAAGCCATGTGAGGTTTTATCATTATAACTTGGCCTGTGTCGTGGTTGTTATTATTACTATAGATAAATAGGAAGAAAAACTATCACTATTATGTTGTATTTTTATATCATAAATATTTTAATGTAGGAAAAGAAAAGTTTGCATTTTAATCATAAAATAATGGGACTATTTTTTGTTAAGTAAATGTTAAAATGGTAATGTTAAGCTTGTTTTCAGCTATAATCATAATTACAAAGCTTTGAGTGTTTTTTTTCATAAGCAAATAGTGATACAGATGACTGTGATAATCTTGCTATACAAATTTGTAATAAGTTTGACTTTGCTGCAATATTTAAATCCCCTGCTGTGATAAATTAACCTGTCATACTGCAAAATTTTAACCCCTTCAGTGATATATTTTAACCCCCTGCTGCAATATTTTAACCCCACTGGTGCAGTATTTTATTCCCTAGCTATGATAAATTAATCCCCTTGTTGCGATATTTTAACCCCCCCCTGCTGCAATATTTTAACCCCCCTGCTGTGATATTTTAACCTCCCTGCTGCAATATTTTAATACCCTTCTGGGATAAATTAACACCCTGTTATGATATTTTAAGCTCCTCCTGTGATATATTAACCCAGTAATTCAAAATAGAAGATAGGGTTTTCACCATATATTTTTGTTTATATATCAAAAACCATAACAGATAAAATAATCTGTGACATACTAGGCTCTTTGGCTCAAAGAGATCTGTCTTCCCAGAAAATTTCAAAATAACTGATTGACTGATTTTTGAGTTATTGCCCTTTGTTTTGCAGGTTTTGCCTATTATTTAGAAAACGAAAGCAAGTTGATGATAATTGTAAATTAATAAAATGTTCAGTAATTCAATATCTATTTTTGGCGCAAATTTCTTGACCCTTCTTGGACTTATGGTTATTGAAAGTATCATTGTTAAAAGTTTTTATCAATTTTTGCCTATTATTTAGAAAATGAAGGCAGATTGTTGATTAATGTAAATTTAATAATATGTATGCAACACTATATAATATGCATTTTTAAATTTTTTTTGTACTTTTAGCATGTTATTCACTTAACATAAGTATAGTGATGATTAATGTTTAAATGTTCAGTATCATGACAAATATCATCTGTGCAACTTTGAACAAAGGTGTTTGACCATTTTAAGGTTTTGCATGTAGTCAACTTTTTTTAAGCTATTAAACCAGGTGAGCGATTGAGGCTCTTGAGAGCCTTTTGTTAATTTTTGGTACAATTTCAAACTTTTTGAAATTTCATATATCTCTGACAGTTTTTGAGTTATGAGGGGTAAAAAAGGCCACACCTTAAAAAAAATTAACTTTTTAATTTTTAGTCTGATTTTGAAAATTTTTAATTGGATTAAAAATTTGTGCAATACAGTGTCCAAACTATTTGTTGTGTCCATAATAAATTAAAAGTCCTTATGCTGAAGTGTGTCAAAAACTAATATTGTGTCTACACTTTCCCAAACTGTTCAGAGTTTTACCATTGCAGTCATATCATGTTGCGCTCAGTGAAGCTTTTTATTATTTACTGATAATATGGTTTCTTGGGTTAGGAGCAGGGTATCCTGTACAGTGTTTCTAGTTTTCAATATAACTATCCTTCCCTGCACATTTAAGTGCCAGTCTCTGTAAGAATCAGGCATTGACTGAAAAATAGTATGAAAAAAACATCATTTTGATACGGGTAGATTAATTTGCCTATTTGTACCATCAGAATCAAGAAAACAGGCAAGATTTTCCATATCATGCTGGACTATTGAGTTACAATTTTATTGAAATTCACTGAAAATGAACATTTCAAGGGCAGATAACTTTGTCAAAAACTTCTTTTTTCTAACATTCTATTGAAAGAGGAATCAAGGGAACCAAGGTTACAGCGGTAACAAAAGAATGTAATCCAGGGAAAAAGACCAGACATGGAAAACAGACATACACAACAAAGAACATTAAGTAACTAAAATCATACATACAAAGTAATAAAAGCAAATGAGCAACTCGGATTCCACTAAAAAATGGGAGCGTGGACCAGGTGCACCGGTAGGGTAAGTGTCCTCTACTTTTCTATAAACACCTGCCGAGGTGCTCATAAAAAGGAAAGTCAATGGTAGACAAACGAGGAAAGGAAAACTATGATTCGTTGAATAAATCAGTTTTCATGGTGCAGATGGATACACCAAAACGATCAATGAGCTCATGATGACGACCATAAAACTTCTTTAGTGATGACTTCAATCTTGTAGCAACATAACCCTGTTCCAGAAGCCTATTTGTTAGAGTTCTAGTGTGATACAAAAAGTCTGTGTGGTTTCGGCAAGCTCTGGCATAACATATGAGTTGTGATATGAACATTCCATAAGCAGGTGCTGAAGGGATGTTGCCACAGATGAAAGGAAAGTTAACAATTCTGAAAATTGTCACGTTTGTTGTAAAGTTTGGTCAATATTTTTCCTTTACCATCGATTTCTGATTGTAGGTCAAGATATAAGGTTGACTTCACAGTGTCTGTAGTATCCTTTATCTCAAGTTCTTTAGGGCTGATACGATGTATCAAATCCCTGAAATTAGGATTGTTTAAAGATAATACGTCATCTATAATTTTGAGGAAATCCAGTTACACAGATATCAAATAATGGTCTTTTCAAATAGAGAAAGTATCCTTGAGTGATTGTCAGATCAGTGGGGTTTTGACATGCATGTTTCTCAGATTTTACCCATTTTGCCTGATTCTTACAAACACTTACACTTAAGAATGATTGCTGCTCTTTGAAGAATAACTTAATGACTAACAGTTTATATACAAATGTCACTATATACTTTCAATGTCAATATTTGTAATGCTCTATACTACAAACACTCCTCTTAAAAAGAATCTGGTCTTGTTTAATATAGGGCAATATCCAGCAGTGCATTGTAGTACTGGTCTAATTTTTCACTTTAATCTTTCAAATCTTGTATGGAGCTTCATTGTTGACTTGACTAAACAGGTCAAAACTAGTATTTACTCAAATAAATAGTGGTTTAAATCAAGGACTACCTGGTCATACTTTCATGATTAAAAAAAAAATTATTATTTATAAAAAATGTCATAGCTGTAAGATACTTGTTCAGAAGCTAGGTCATGGGATAAGATTTTAACGACTGGTTGGTTCAGAGTCCAAATAATATAATTACATAGGATGGCTTGTCCACCTGCAGACTGTTGCTTCTGTGAGCTGAGCACTATCAAGATCCAATTCAGTGTGTCAGCTTGTACAAAGCAGGGTCTGTTCAATTAGTCATTCGTTCTCATGACGATATGTGTATATGTTATTATGTATCTGCCATAAGACATTAAAACATTACAATCAATCAATCAATCAATCAATTTATTCACTTTAGAAAGCCATAAATTAATGTTTGCTTTTGTTAATGATTGTGTAAGCTTAACATAAATTTAATTAATTGACTGTGTTTTAAGGAGGTAGACCTAAGGTAAGGGACACAACTCTTACAAATTATTTAAACATTTGTATTCAGCATTTTATATCAATCTCATGTAAGCATCAAAGTAACTTGGATTGATTTCATTCTGTTTCAAGTGAAAGTTAGGTAGGCTTTGGTGAAATTGAATATAATACAAACATATCACTGATTTCAAGAGTAATGTCCTTATCCTAGATCTGCTGTACCTCTTTAAACAATTACCTGTACATGTGTCTTAGTGATACCTGTAATACCTTTGCTGCTAATTTTACTTGCTTCAGTTTGCTTTTCATGTCAAGCCCATAATTAATTTTTGTTTTTAGAACTGCCAATATTTAATTATAGCATTTTTTTCAGTGTGTCATTTCTCTCTTAAGTAATGCACTGTATATTGAAGTTTAAATTTGATCAATGTTTGAATGTTTACCAAGTTGCTAAGTGTTTACATGTTTTTTTTTTGTGAAAAAAAAATTATCTTATAAAAATGGCATTTAGAATAATATATCTGCCATTTAGATGTGAAAATCAATTGTTATAGGTGTCATGCATTTAATGTATTAAATAATTGTAAATACATGTATTGTAGTTGATGGCTTTCAATACTTGATGCCTGTGGGACTATTCAACATGATGCAATTTTGTTTCTTTTTTTCAATGAAACTTTCACAGATTATTTATCAAATACTGTATTTAATATGTGCACTTCTTATTTGAGAATTTGATCAGATATATTGATATTTGATTTTTTCAGGGGATGGGATGAGGGTGGTTGGGTTTCCATACCAACATATGGACTTATCTTTGATTAAAATTGGGTTCCCATTTCTAATCCACAATATTTCCCACACCGGGGGTGTTCTTACTTAAAATTTTGACTTGGCACAGCAAAATGTGTTTGAAATGTCCAGGTTACCATGTTAGGTTACCATTTCTAACTGAATGTGAATACATAGGTAATGTCAATTTTGCAACCATAAAACAAAATAAATTTTCTTTAGAATGTTAGTGAAATTCTTTTTTTTTTCGTTTCCAGAAAATTTATTTACACCAATATTCTCCAACACTCTCTACACTAAGAGGGTATTACCATACTCCAGAGGAGTCTTGAAAGGGATAGCTGCCTTTGACCAAGATCGGGCAGAATGCACATTCAGAAAGACTGCTGCTTGCCCATGTTCAAAAGTTGTTTACGGAATCATAAAGGGAGAGCACTCTGAAAGATTTCAGATTAATCCTGGTACTGGAGAGTTAGCCTATGCAGCTGATGACATTGGTTATGAGACGGAGTTCAAAGCTACGATCGTTGCAAGGAATATTGATGAATTTGGTAATCTAAACAGATCTAGCAGGTACACAGGATATGCTAATGTTAGAATTATTGTTACCTCAGACGTTGAAGAAAGTGAAACGTTATTAAGAGAAATTTTGCCGTACCCAAATATTTACATTTGGCAACAGCAAGAGGCAGATGATGAAGAAGAGATTGATCATGTTGGTGTGGGAATTGAAGACAACATTAATAAGATGGGAGAAAAGAAAAGCAGTCTGTCATCCCCTGAAGATTGGCTTAAATTAAAGGAAGGACCCATGGATCATGAAAAGCATCATTCAAGAGTGAAAAGGGTATGTCTCCTCACAGAGATATTGATTATGTGATTATCTTGTCATTTGCTGAGCAATTATTCGATTTGCTAAGCGGCTATTTGACTAGACCAAATATTTCATGAATATTTGGTTGCCTACAACCATGAAAACCCTTTTATGAAAACAAAAAGTTAATTTTTAATGATAATAAAATTTCAAGTACAGGAGCAAAGAAAATTGGGATTATGTAATTACTGGGACACCCTTATTTGAGGGGCCTCTAGATATACATACTCTATCATATTTTATCTCTATATTGAAGTAGATACAAGAAATTTGGGACTAGTTTGTATGAGAAAAACTAATCCTAGGTACAAATCTCTACTTGGAACATTAACACACCAATATGGGGAAATTGCTCATGAATAACTACCATTCTCCAACAGCATACTACTGTATGACATAGCAGCTACAAAGGAGACAACTCTATCCTTTAATATAAAGTCGGACTAACACTTTATTGGCTAATTACTTTCCAATATTAAGAAGAAGTATAACAAACACTACTGTTCATCTTAAAATTGATCGGTGCATTAAAATTTTAATGCTCTTGTCTCTTGAAGATCTAGTCATTCTATACTGTTGTCTTCCTATCAATCCACATGGCTATGGCTCACATATTGTGTAAAACCTTTTTAACATTTTGAAGGATTTGATAATATTTGGACATAAAGTTTTTTTTCATGGCAGCTGCATGCATAGGAAGTTTTCTTAATTTTTTTTTTGTTTTCTAATTTTTGCATTTCAGAGTTATTAATACTGAAAAAAAGGCTGTATCATGTGCTTTTAAGAACAGCTGCTTACTTTAATCTGTTTATTCCAAAACCTCTAAAATTGTAAAATTCAATTTTTTGCATCATGTTATTTCCCATTTGCTGAATCAGTCAGTTTGTGTGTAAATTTTGCATTCATGTATCTTAACTACAAGGATATATATTAGTGTTAGGATTATTTTTGTAGAAATTTTATGACTGTAAATGTTGCAAACATTGTGGCATTTAAAGTAGCAAGATTATTTTGGGTTTCCAAGTTGTGTCAGTTTAGTCAAATAATAAGTTCCAATGAAATTATTTTCACAGGCTGTTACTATCAATGACTTCTCAGTCTTACTGAATTTGAACGGCACAAGTGATGGAACAGTATCTCCAGCTGACCAGTTCCTGTACCAGGCAGTTATCACAGTTCCACCAGGAGTCTCTAATTTGCTGCTTGAGATTAACACTACTGTAACTGCCTCAAGGGCTGTGTATAAGATTTTGTATACAACTGTTTCAGATATAGGGTCCAACATTATCGTCAATGCTTCTGATGTCGCAGAGATCTCAAGTTTTGCAAATAGTGAGGTACTGTTAACATAGTATTTTTCATAGTACATTAAGCAGGTGTGAATTATTTTTGTGGGTATAAAGACACTAAGATACACCTAAGTTAGCACTGTGTGAAAGCCACCTGTTGAATGGTATTTGCACAAATTTTTTAAGAATATTTACAAGAAAGGGGTTCTAACACATTCCGACATCTGGAAAACTTCCCCCACCCGTTAGATCCTCCACCAAAATACAATTTTCACCATTTTTGCTGCAGATAAACAAACATGACATCATGTTATTGTGACTTAATTCTGACTATGAAAATTTATAAACAGTATCAACTTGTTTTGTTTTAAATCTGGATCATATTGTCTGAAGTTGTTTAAAAATTCTGTTAAAAAACCATTTTGGACATAACGGAAGATAAAAAAAAGGCATAATAAATTGTGATGGGAATTAAATGAAAATCAACAAAATGCAAGTTGAGAATAAACAAGTGTCCTTTTTTACCTATAAAAGCTTAAAATAGTGCAAGAATCAAATTAAACTGCCTTTTTTAACTGGCCTGTTGTATTTTCTAAAGTGAGGCAAATCTCGATTCCTTCTTAACATATATATATATGCATTTGTCACATTCTTTTCAGTTCGATTCAGTTGTTGTTGGCTTTGGCTTAGTAAACAATACTGGGGTTGACATGGCAACATATGGTCCAAGTCAGATTCTTGTCACTTTCACAGCTGTTGTTATCGACAATAGTGAAGTGGTGAATGGGAACCAGTATGACATCAATGCTACATTGATTCATGATACTGGTACAAAATTGGCTGTTGAGACATTCACAGCAGGTGAAACAACCACTGTAGGTGAAACAACCACTGTAGCTGAAACAACCACTGTAGCTGAAGTAACCACGGAAACAGCAACTACAGCTCCTCCTGTGAGTTAAACATATACTGAACAAGGATGTGATTCAATTTATTTTTTTCATATACCACCACTGTCTCTGTGGAGTGGGATAGAATGTAATAACCAGAATCTCTGTCCATGTTCCTATAGGTTTGTCATCATTATACTTTTATATTACCAAGTATTGTTTATATATTTGGCCTTTTAATGTTGCCAAGGGGTTAAAAATAAACACATATTTTCTTCAGTCTCCTTGACATATACACCATTCCTATTCTGGTTATATACATATTGGTGAAGATGCAGAAATTAAATCGCATTGCAAAAAAATTAATTTCAATAAATTGTTTTGAGAAGGAAGTAGTAGAATAATATAATTGTTATTTGTTACTTATTTATACCCTCCATTCTTCGAGAGGTACATATAGTAATTTTGTTGAATCCCATCATTTGTCCGGCCCTGCATCTGTCCACAGTATTTTTTCCCAACAGTTTTCTTTGCCATTTCTTATTTGAGCCACTTGGTATTTTGGCAGAAACTGTATTAAGACTATATTTCAGATTAAAGTGACATCAACTTCTTATTTGGATGAGTGGGTATTCTTTAGTAAGCTTTGCTTGTAGTTTTATTTGTGTGTTTTTATGCCCTTGACTTTTTTCCCAATGCATTTGCATTTGTGTATAATATTTTTTTTTTGTAAAATGAAGCGCAATGTCAATGACCTTGAGATTAATTTTGACCTCTGTCACATTTGAAACTGTCATTTTTAATGTATTTTGCCTTCATTTAGGAATTTATCAGAAATGTTCCAGTGATTAGGATTAAAAGAGGCCCTGTGGTTTTTTTATCACATTTCTGCTGGAAATATCCCATTGAAATCATAAATTTTTAATTGAAGATTATTAAAAAATGACCCATTCTCAAAATTTTAATCCCAATCACTGATGTTTTTACTTTAAACCTCTATAATCACACTTGAAATGCTAGCTATCACAGAAGTTCTTTGTAAAAATATATCTTGTTTATCATGTGTATGTTATTGTTTGTTTATTGTTGCTTTTCCAGACCTTTACAGTTGACTTCTCCATTGTGGAGGTCAATAAAAGAGAAAGCATCACTACGGTTACACCATCACAGGAAGTTAAGCTGGAGGCAGTCATCACAGTGCCTCTGGGACTGTCAAACATTACACTGACCTTGACCTCTGGCTTAGATGGTACAGCCATTTACCACTTTTGTACTTTAGGTGATGTAAGCTATGGAGAAAATCTGGTGCCCAGTGGACCATTTATTACAGAGAAAGTTTCTACATTCGAAAACTTTGAGGTAGATTTTAGAAATAAGACACATTACTTTTATTTACCATTTATACCCACAAAACAAAATATTGGAGCAGGGTTTACATAGGAATCAATGAATCTGTTTGTCTTTCTATCTATTAGTCCATTTTTCTAGCACAATTCTTCCATGAAGTTTGATTGAACATTTTAAATACAAGGTGCTTGCAAAGAGAGATAATCCAATTAAAAAGGTTTTTCATGTTCAAAGTCAAATCCTTATTGCTAATTATCAACTTCTCAAGCATTTTTCTTCCTGAACTGAATCATGTTGTGAATTTATATTTCTCAGTTGTTAAGGTATGCCAGGACTTGTAGCCAAAATTCAGACTTTGTTACGCCTCCATTGCCCGAGAGATGGGCTTTTGGACCACACTTTGCCTGAGAGATGGGCCTTTGGACCACACTTTGCCTGAGAGATGGGCCTTTGGACCACACTTTGAATTGTTAGTGTCATATATAATACACTACCTTTGATAAAATGTCTGGCATGAGCTGTCAAAATTCCCAGACCCTTGGTCTAGTTAGAGTACCAAATGTAGATGTGGAGACAAATTTAAATTTTTAATGATAGTGAGGGGAGATAATCAAACAAGCTTAAGAGCAGGGAAATTTTTTTGCTTGTTTATAGTATTTTTTACATTTTATTTTTATATCTCTAGATTGACAAGGGTATCATTTACCTTGGTGAGATATCTAATGTTGGTACAGACGTCCTGACATCATATGAGCCAAGCCAGATTAGGGTCAACTTCACTGCCATAGTTTTAAATAACATTAACCTTGGGAATGGCGACAGTTGTGGTCTGACAGCTTCAGTGGATCAGGGAGGGACGGAGACAAACTCCTCCTCTTGGTCTCTACCTGTAGACCTGCAGTCTTTGGTAAAGTAATACTTTTAACATACTAATTTTGGCAGTATACTAATTTTTGTTATTTTGGCAGTGGACAGAAAACTGCGAAGAATTTTACATTTTGAAATTGATTTTTAACACTGTATAACACTAATCATTTTTTAGAAACCATGAAAATTAATACCTGCGAATATGTTCACTTGGCAGAATCCATGAAAATTAGCAGCCACAAAAATTAATATGCTTATAGTATTGAGGTAAAAAAAAAATCCGCACTTATATTTCATATATATGTGTTACGATATTGAAAAAAAAAAAAAAAAACACATAAATTGTGATATTTAGCTTACTCTTTAGTACTCATGAGGAAGAAAAGAGAAAAGAAGGGTAACCACAAAATTACCAAACAATAATTTGATCCATAATAAAGTCCAAAATAAATCTTAAAAAATAGATATTAGAAGTTTTGCAACACATTTTCTGGCATTCAATGTTGAATTTTGTGATTGTTGGTAAAATTAAAATTCTTGCTTGGAGAATGAATTTAACAATAATTTTACTTGTTAAAATGACGTGCAGGATTTATTGCAAAAAAAAAAATGAAAATGTACTGGACAACCTTGCCTATTGTCAACATTAAAATAAGATAAACCTGGCATATTTATGTTAAAAAATACTGAAATAAGATAGTATCTTTTTTCCACAGGATTCTGGTACAGCCCCAGGTATTCAGATCAGTGGTCCAGTCAGTCTGGCCCCAGGACAAGTAGCTGTTTGGGCTATAACCATTGTCCTTTATGATGGGTCCAATCCTCTAGCCCTGGATCTGTATGGCTCGGGGTCAAACCCAGTTGAACTGTGTTCTTCTGGTTTCAGAGAAGCAGGTGAGTTATAATTAAAAGATAGTAGCAATGCGTGAGCATGTAGGGCTCTAGAATTAGAAAAAAATCCTTGGGTCACCTACAACTGGCAACATCAAAATTTTGAAATTTCTCAAAAATTACTGACTGAAGTAAATAAACTCCGTAATCCTGAACTGAGGGTGTTTTGCCAAGATTGGCGACTTCAATAATAGGACTGTAGATAGGCGATTAAAAAATATGCAGCATTTGTTATGTTGCTATGCCTTGTTTACATTACAAGATGACGGCCATTTTTTTCCGGAAGTCACAAGCAGAAAACCTAAATTACGTCACAATAGTACTCTAGATGGTGTTTTTCATACAAAGGGGAGCTACTCCTGCAAACAGATGCTTATCAGCTGATTTTGACAGCGAATAATCTTAAATCATTTTTAGTTACTTCAGGCCTTTTATCAACAGCTTATTTACTAGATTAAGCTTCTTTTTAGATTGATTGATTGATTGTTGGGGTTTAACGCCAGAGCAGCAGTATTTTATCTATATTCAGGCGAGAAATGCAGATCAAAACACAATGGAATTTTATTCCAAGGGTTAGAGCCTATATGTTTATAACAATAAGTAAAAAGAGTTTTTCAGCTATCAATGCTACAATGGGAAATAATCCAACTTCTACTCTCCCCTGATGAAGATTTCAAGCCTTTAGTAAGTTTTTTTTGTAGCTTTGATTAATACTGTTTTATTTAATGACAAATCAGTTCAAAAAAAAAAAAATAAAGCGTAATTTTTTTCCCTACATCATGTTCTTATTTCCCATAACAAAAGGTAAAAGATTGACAGTTTTATCATATTTTTGACAGGTTCAAACTTCAGATGTTATGATGGGAACCGAATCAAGGTTGACCCAAGTGTTTCTGGACCAACTGGATTTGTTTACACATTTGGAGAACTTCTCAATTCAGGTATAAAACATTTTATAGGAAAACAAAGATATGTTGGAATTAATCCTGACTGAAAAAAATCTTTCGTTCATTTTCATTTCAGAACATTTCAACCTATGTATCCCATCTAAGCACATTCAAGTAAGTTACCTTCCTCATGATGAAGATGGTTCAACTCAACCAAAAGAAAATTGTACTGCAAATCTCTTAATCATTTTTGAATATTTATATATAGAAGTTTTACATGGAATTTATTGAACTATCTTCTATGATTTAACATGTATTTTCATTGTGATAAATAATTTTAGTAGAAAAAATGGCAATATCTTACATTAATTGACAGTTGTTTGTTTCACTTGACAGTTGTTTGTTTAAGACTTTGTTGATATATGACAATACACATTTGTGCATTTGGCAAACTGGATGTAAATTACAGGTGGTCATTCACCTTAGATTGCCTTTTAGGACATGTAGGACCAGCACCTACATGTATATTTTTTACTATAAGTGGCAATTAATACTATATGTAATAATGGTACAGATTCATATGTTACTATACTGGTGGACCAATGTAGCATTTTGCTGAATAATGCCTTTTTTCTATTTGACCATGTTTTCCTCAATATGAATTTTAAGATTTGTCTCCAGGTGGCTTGATTATAAAAACCAAGAAGATTTTTAGAGTACCCTTCAAATACATGTACATGTACAATTCTATTCTTTTAAATTAACATTTATTTTTTATCTTTAAATACATATATTAACATGCATTTTTTTTTATAGATTTTCTGCATGGCCTGGTAACAGATGCTGTAAACAACTCAGTTGTAGTAGAAGTGATGGGGAGCATCCCGTACTCAGCATCTCTCGGCTCTGACTATACATTTGATGTAGATACTTATCTCAATGGTGTAATCAGTACAGTTACCTCCCATACCATAAATATTGTATCTGGTGCATACACGTCTACTGTAAGTGTTACCAGTACAGTTAGCTCCAATACCATATGTTTGTTTGTTTGTTTGTTGGGGTTTAACATCTGAGCAGCAATATTTCAGCTATATTCAGACGATGAACATGAAATTGATGATAAAATGAACATGAAATGATGAAATGAAAAAGGATGGGACACAAGGACAATGGGGTTGACAAATTTTGATTGCCACAGGAAATAGGGAGAGGTGGGTAGGGTCAGGCAATTTAGCCTCCTGTGGCGGAGCCCCATGGTTCCTACTCCGGGAGAATACCACAGTAGGGTTCTTTAACGTGCGAGGAACGTGGCATCTTTCCCAACACGGTGCACCATTATGGTTTGCGGTCAGGTTTTCCATATTATAGCTTGACAACCCCAGCATTTAACATGCCAGGGGTACCCCATTCAACCACCTGGGGCACACATCCCAGCTGCTCCGTGGGCAGAGCGCCCTAGCCCCATACCATAGATATTGTGTCTAGTGCATACACATCTACTGTAAGTGTTATCAGTACAGTTAGCTCCCATACCATAAATATTATATCCTGTGCATACACATCTACTGTAAGTGTTATCAGTACAGTTAGCTCCCATACCATAAATATTATATCCTGTGCATACACATCTACTGTAAGTGTTATCAATACAGTTAGCTCCCATACCATAAATAATGTATCTGGTGCATACACATCTACTGTAAGTGTTATCAGTACAGTTAGCTCCCATACCATAAATATTGTATCTGGTGCATACACATCTACTGTAAGTGTTATCAGTACAGTTAGCTCCCATACCATAGATATTGTATCTGGTGCATACACATCTACTGTAAGTTTTATTATGTGTACATAAAAAATGCAATATTTGACACACACCTGTTAATCTTTGGAACAGTTCATGTGGGAGATTCTCCCTAGTTACACTGTTGCTTGTGGGAGATTTTCACAAGTTTTTTATGTAAAAAGTTAATTTTTAGTATTTTTCACCAAAAATATATTAATTTGAGCCAATAACCTCTCACAAATTTTACATCTTTATGTAGAAGATTCTAATATTTCCATTAATTTCGTGGGAGTCTCCTGTCTAATGTCAGAAGGTTAACAGGTATAGTTTGATATGTTTTTCATCTGTTTTTCTCATGATGAAGACAGATCTAAAAACGTATGAGAAATTCCAAACAATGATAAAATGGAGTTACTGTGATTTATTTCTTCACTTTGCTTGCAATTTATTTAAATTATACCAATCAAAATTAATATATGCCATACTTAGTATCACAACCTGTTGCAAATTTTTTATGCCACAATTTGTTTATTCTGTGATCTGAACTAGTTTAAAATTAATTTTATGCTATTTTTTTGTGAAATTTTGAGATGACTTGCTTTAAAGATTGTTTTCTGTCACAGAACAGCAACTTATGAAGATTGAGGAAAAATGAATACTACTCATATACTTTTTTTAGTTTTAAATGTTTAACCATTTCCTTATAATGTTTATTTGCAGGTTTTGCCCTCAGTGAATGTCGATAAACTTCTCACTTCGACCACCAACATCGCTAAGGGAACCTCCATTGTCGTCATTGTTGATTTTTTCGTTGAACCAAATTCTGTTGATTCCTACTCTGTTGATATAACATCCACTACAGGTGATTCAACAATCTGTGACTTTAACATCCTTTCTCAAGGGAGTAATCTCCCCTGTCAGGATTTAGAACAGACAGGTGGCACCACTGTTTATACTTCAACAGATAATAACGTAACATTTTCGTCTGTGTCACATGACTTTGGGATGATCAGTAATATTGGGACATCAGCAAATATTATGGACATTGAAAATAAGGTAAGACAAATATTGGTGAATAAAAGGAATTTCTTGTCAGAAAAACATGGTTAAAAATAAAAGTAAAAATATTTATTTTCACAGCGTACTAACTTTCACTATTTGTATGGTGGACAGAAAACCATGAAAAATAGTACTCACAAAATTGATTTTTAACACTATATATATCATTTTTAAGACAAAATCCACGATAAATTAATACCTTAAGTGGTACAGTCCCTGAACAGATCTATGCAACAATTTGAAGGATTTATGACTGCTGAACGATTGTTTGGTGACAGATCAATAGCTGATGACTGGTGACCGATCTGATCACAGTTTTGTTTTGTAAAATGATGAATGATCTGATAAAAATAAAACAATGCAAAATAGAAGTATTCATTGATGTTTAAATCTACTGCATTATGGTTATATGTGTAAAATTGACAAATAAAACAATGGAATATGTAAAAATATATTGACCTCTCTGTGGTCATGTGATGCGATCATTGGTTTAATGGATCAGTTGACAGATCGATGACTGATAGGAAACTGATCAGTGTTAGATGACCAATCGCAATGTATGTTGCACAGACTAGTTCAGGTACTGTAGTACTTAGGGGCAAGACTGTCTGAAACAGGTGCCTATGGTTATGGAGGGTTATATCAATGTCAGTTCTTCACTTTACCCAAAAAATTGTATTTAATGAAACATTTAAAGAATCTTCATTGCATGTAAATATTGAACACTTCCTACTTTGGTTTTTTTTTTTTTTGCTCAAATCAGTTTGGAGGTCAAAAGGTGGATGTTATCATTTGGAATAGTTGGGATATCTTAGTTTATTTACAAAGGTGTAAGGGCATTAGACTATGAAAGTTGCCTAAAAATATCAACTTTGCTGTTATATCTTAAAAATTGTTCATTACTTATAGTAAGATATATATATATTATAATGAAAAAAAAAGATTTGTGACATCATCTTTAATGGTGCCACAATTATAACTTATTAAACAAAAACTGCTGAGAATTGTAAATTTTGTTGCATTTTCTGACATTTTATTTACATATGATAAACTATGCAGCATAATAAATGTATTTGTATTCATTGAATATAAATTTGTATCTTGGGTGTTTACACCATTTTCTTGGCAAAAATATGACTAAAAAGTGACCAAAAAATACAAAATTAATAGAATATCTGAATTTTGGTAAACTTCTATTATTTTGTTGTTATAAATGCAAAAATCTGAAGTTTTTATTATGTTTTTTTCATTTGTGATGGATTTAAGATAATAAATTCACAATTGAATCTTATTCAACACTTTATGATAGATTTGCAGTCATGTTTTAGACCAATGAGGGCATTTATAACCCCTTCTCCATATTCTCCTTTTTAATAATTCTGATTTATCTATTTTTTGTACCAATAGATAATTCCTAAATTTGAATAATAATATTTGTGTATTCGGAAATTTGTTGTATTTCCATAGTCATTATAGGTTACTCTAGCTGATTCTTTGGGATCCGTGTTTTATTTCCAGGTTTCTTTGGAAGTGGCCATCAAAGTCCCAATAGCATCAAAAGCTTCTACAATAGATGTCACAGCCAATGTCATCTCAGCCAATTTAGGAACAGCTACATCTTTACTGACCTTAAATGTTGTAAACTCTTTGATATCTGCTGAGGTATAATCGTTGTATATAATTTAAGGCCATTTAAAGTAATTTCTTGGTTTTCAGGACGTTTTCTGTGATATCTGCTGATGTATGATTGAATTGCACCATATAAGGCCATACAAAGTAATTTCTTATTTTTCAGGCCATGTTCTATAATATCTGCTGAGGTATAATTGAATTATACCATACGAGGCCATACAAAGTAATTTCTTGGTTTTCAGACCATTTTCTGTGATATCTGCTGATGTATGATGAAATTGTACCATACAAAGCCATACAAAGTAATTTCTTATTTTTCAGGCCATGTTCTGTAATATCTGCTGAGGTATAATTGAATTGTACTATACAAGGCCATACAAAGTCATTCCTTAGTTTTCAGACCATTTTCTGTAATATATGCTGAGGTATAATTGAATTGTACCATATAAGGCCGTACAAAGTATTTTTTTTTTTTTTTTCAAGTCTTTTTTCACTGACCCTAAATATTTTCAATTCTCCAATAATTGCTGAGGTATCAGTAGTTGTGGGCGTGGCTTAGATAGATCGATAGCTACAAAAGTGTTTTATTGACCCTAAAAACACCATGTCCAAAGCCAGTTAACCAAAGCATAAATGTGTTTTAATTATATGAGCAGTAAATATGATTATTTGAATACATGTATTAATGTTCCTATTGAGAACATTTACAATTGCCTCATGCTGCATGTGTGGTAATATCATCGGCTCTACCACAAGTGTGAGTAATTCTTACTGAAAAAGGTCTATTCAGAAAAACCAATACCTATAACTGTGTTGACATATTATTATACTGACTGGTAAGCAACAAGACAAAATTTAATATTCATATACTCAACATTTTCAGGACTAAATGTAATGATATGACTTAAAGACTAGTGGATAATCTAAGTAATCGGAATGTTAAAGGTTGAAGGGAGATGGGTTGTTTATGCATGTTCTAGTTTCATTTTCTTTACCAGAATTTACAATGTAGAACGTATTGAAAATCAAAGACCAATCTGCATTGTTTACTTCCGGGTACTCGAAATGCTGTATAACAATGCAAATTCTTCTATTTTATGTTTTTTCTTACTACCTGTATCATGCAGGAATAGATATTTTTAATTTTTAATAGTATTTTTTACACAAAATTTGTTTTGCCCTCAACTCTGGATTCAACGCTTTCTAAATGACAAGTCTCTATGCTTTTGAATGGTAGACTTGAGAAGCCAATCTCATGAAATCACGAGGTCACATGACGAGACTTACATACCCTTTTGCATTTACCATGACAATAATTTCTGTTTAAACCAGGCCCTGAATAATCAGAAAACCTTTCTGAACCATACACTTTTCAATGCCCCTGTATTTTCAACCTGGGTGTTTCCAACACCTGTCTAAAATAAACACTGTCTAAACCTTAAATTTATCATAAAAAAGTGGTTGGATTTTGATAGGGTTAAAAGTTTTTTGATAAAAATATTTCTGTATTAAAAAATTACAGAAAAAAAAATCATTAAATACTTTGATTTTTTTATAGACTGATATCAGTGTAACCCTGAATAGTGTACCTCCAGAGCCACTTCCCGTAATACGGCACATCGCTGACTATGTCTCATGGAGTGTTCAGTTGGTCATGCCAATAACCTCTGACAGATATACACTCATGGCTACTGCACCATTCTCTGCCAATGAAGCGCATCTGACAGTCATATCAGCTGAATATACCTATATTGGTATGGATCTTAGCTGTAAGGATGATATTGCTATATTGTCTGAGGCAAAGTCGAGTGATGTATCTAATCAACAGTTGACCACTATAACCATAGATCTGGGATTCATATCTTATTTAGGTATATTATTGTTAGTTTCTGAATGTTTTATTTATTTGTGTCACACTCAACTTTGTGAATGAAAATATCAGGTTTTTTTTAATATCTGATGTGAATTTTTTTTGCAAATTCTTAAGCTGTGTGATAAGTTATATTTGTGCATGTTATTCTGCAGTGGTTAATAAATTAAATCTTATTTTAAATTCTGTTAGATTCACATCAATGAAAAACTCTTGATAGTACATATCTTTGAATATTTTTCTTCAATTCTTGTATCCATTTTCTTTTGAACTATCATGTGTTTTTTTCTCAAGGATTTTATAATTCAACCAATGGGAACACTGTAGAGGTAGAGTTCGTTTTTAAGGTTACTGACCATCCAGCTCATGTAGGAACAACCATTCAGACCTTGACCTTTGACCTGACCAGTGATGGTGGAGCAACAGCGACAACAACAGGGGATGTTACAGTTGAGTTACTAGGGTCGGAGGTCACAGAGATGGTTTTGGACACTTGGTGTGAAGACACTTTTGTTAACAAGAAAAATGCAGGGTTTGTATTTAAAACAAGTTTTCATCTAAATTTATGAAAATAAAGTACTTTTTAAGGGTTAAATTCTTATATTTTAAAAAAAATTATAAAGTGTACAGACTTTCTTCATTGTTGAGGACAAATCAGCCGTCACATTTTACATTAATGCAGTACCCTAAAATCAACCTGACTATCTCTACAGTACAAGTGCAACTGAAATCAAGAGTTATCATGGTTGCAGCAAAAGTCAAAGCTTACGATTATAGGGAGACAGATTAAGGAAAGAATTCTGTGGGCAATACACACTACATTGATACCCCCACTCACCCATTCAATAAAATGCACTTTTTGGCTTTCATACTGTGCAAGTTTCATGAAATTAGGAAGAGTAAGGGATAGGTACCCTTCTGTGTAAAGGAAGGTAGGATTAGTACATCTAGAAGGGAGGAAGTATGGATGAAAGAAAGGACAAACTGGCACCCCTATCACTATTAACCCCCAAACTTTGCAAGTAGGGGCAGGGTATTTAAAATGAAGAAGAGTGTGCTGAAGCCTAATATAAAATACTTAGAAAATTAAAATAACTTGAGACTCCTTATATAATTGGAATCAACAACTAGGTTCATTCATCTGGCTCATTACTAGGTAGTTCAGGGGTTTGCGACAAACCCTCCTCACGATATCCCCTTCTCTAATTTTGCCTATTTAATCCTCTCCAAACTCTCTTAAAAATATTTAGCTGACTGGCCTAGTCATCTATTGGGTAAATGTCCTCTGGTATCTACATGCTTTAGTTACATGTTCCTGAGTTGTTATGTATATATTGTATTTTTCCCAGGGACACAATCACTGTGTATGGAGAAGCCTATCTTCTGAATACGTCCACTGCCCATGCTGCTGATGTAAAGTTTGCTTACCTCCTGCCATCTTATGTAGCATATGTCACTTTACTGACCTACACACATGTTCAGCCAACTGTGACTGTGGAAGCTAAGGGAGTAACTATTTTGGTAAGAAATATTCAGGGAGAATTCTGTTTATTTATGCTATTTTGAATTCTTTTATTTTTTGTTTTTAAATCTGCTATATTTGACATTATGAAAAAAAATGAAAAACTTACAAGATATTTTGATATTCTGTTTGTCCATTTGCCATTTGTGAAAACTAAATTGAAGAGCAGTTGACTGAAGAGAAGTATTTCAATATTTTTTCTCAAAGCTATTGCACTCATGATTTTTTGACTGTGTTTAAAATCACATGGTTGACAGAAAATCAAAATTTAATATCCTAGATCAGAAAAATGCATGGAATTCTCATTCGTGACTTATTCACCAAATATTTTAAATTTAAGTACAGGTTAATCATAAAATCATGCTACTGATAAATAAGGTGATAGGTCAAAAATCGTAGTCAATTTTCTAAATGATGTAAAATCTGCAAGAAGGTTATTTGTTGAAAAATATCAATAACAGATATTGCTACATCTGACTTGTAATCAAAATGTCAAGCATGCAAAATCACAAAATATGGATGTTTGTCAGAAATGCATTGTTTAAATGGGAAATATTAAATATGAAATATTATAATTGAAAATATTATTTGCCATTTCTGTTACCGCATATCATACTTACCAAATCTTTCTTTTGGTTTTCCAAATACTATTTGGACATAATCATATTACTTTCTGCATGATAGCTATGTGAACTTGTGCTTAAACAATATTATGTGGGGGTTAAATAGAGGAAAGGGAATAATGATAGATTTGTATAAAGGTGCCTTTTCCAAATATTTTAACTGAATTTGTTTCATTACAGTTTCCAGTCATTACTTTTGAAGACCATGTCAATTTTACGTTCAATGTTGAACTAGATCCTTCTGGACATTTTGAACCCGGCATAGAAGACATTCACACAGTTATACCAGTAGATGTGACATACATGTCACTCCAGAAGGCAGGCCGTACAGATACAGCTGTTCATTACTTCCCTGAACCTTTTATACTGGAGGTCACATTTGATGTCCCTAGTAAGTAAACAATACCTAAATTAGCTTATTGTTTAATGAGAATGGATATGGTGGATATGAAAAAGAGACAGCAACCTCACTGGGATGAAACATACCTATTAACCTTTGGAAGAGTTCCTGTAGGAGATTCTCCTCCATTGACAATATTGTCTCATGTGGGGGATTCTCCTACATTGACAATATTGTCTCATGTGGGGGATTCTCCTGCATTGACAATATTGTCTCATGTGGGAGATTCACATCCATTGACAATATTGTCTTATGTGGGAGATTGTTACGTAAAAGCAGTTTTTCGACGTGAAGAAGTTTTTTTTATTATATGGATTTTAACAAAAAAAACACAAATTTTCCATTTTATTTGGGAGATTCTAAATTTTTCATTGATTTTGTTGGAGTCTCCCCTGATGTGGAAGGGTTTACATGTATGGTCTATACTTAAGGCATAAAATCAGTTAAAAGTAAATAGGGAAGCAAATACTACACAGAAATTAAGTAGTCGTCTTTGTAAGAATCATGCAAAATCTGAAAAATGTGATACACCCCAAAAAAGGCTACATATTTTTATTTTTGTAATTAAGTTGTTTTATGGGTCTATACTATGAAATGTGTAATTAGTGTAATTATTCATTCAAATCTGCCTGCTCTTAGGAGATAATCGACATTGAAAATACAGTAGATTCTATTGTATTTGAGAGCCATTTACAGAGTTATCTCCCTTAATTTTGAACTCTACAGTGCATTCTATATAATTTTTGTCTCCTAAGAGCACGGGTTATATTAAAAACCACATGTTAATTTCTGTTTACTATGACATTTTAAACAAAATATCAAAAATAAAAATATGTAGGCTTTTTACCCATGAATCACATTTTGCATGATCCTTAGCTGGAGTGCTACTTAATAACAGGCAAAAACTATATATAATATATGAAACTAAAAGAGAAAAACTCAAAACTAGATATATTTCCAATTATGGAGCATAGGTTAGGTGCATAGTTAACATACATCTCCTGAAATATATAATGTTTCCATTCATGTGCACACAAATCACAAATCTTACATTTTTATGTCGCAGATTCTTAATTTTTCATTGATTTTTTTGGAGTTGCCCCCTGATGTGGCAGGGTTAACAATGTATGGCTTATACTCGAGACAAAAAATCACAAATCACAAGATGAATTTAGAATCCATATATTATTTACGTATTTTACAAAAAAAAGAGATAGGTCGCATGACCTTACACATATGGTAAGTGTCAATTTTTTAGATGTATTAATTTCACTCTTTTCTCATCTCAACAGACAACTGCGAAAAAAAGTACCTCCAAATTTGCATGATTTGAATTTTAACACTTTATAATGCTAATCATATTTTGAAACTGCGAAAATTTGATACCCATGAATATGTTCACTTGACAGAATCCTCGAAAATTAACAACTACCAAAATGTTTACAGTATTTCTGTATTGAGGAATACACACATGATGCAGAGGAATTTTGCATACACTTTACACATGACATTGGAAACCTGAACACAATATTCATGAATGTATTTCAGAATTTTTGCACACACTTGACACAAAGCATGAACAGAATTTGCCAAATTTTGGATGTATTTCAGAATTTGTATAACTACTTTGATACAATGTCTATGGAAGTACTTTCTAGTTACAGAACATTTTGAAAAAAAGAATTAATCTTTATTATTTGTCTGAAATATTACAATATTTATATGAACACATTTTATCTTGTAGATGCATTCGTATCAGTGACGTCCCAGCTGCAGGCATGCCAGTTTGTTAGTTCATCAGAAGAAACACCTAATGCTGCCAGTACAGCCGTCTCTACATCTAACCTGGGCTGGAAACCTAGTATCAGAGGCTCCCCATTCTGTGGACAGGAATACCTACAAGTAAGAATCAATAACAAAAATAGTTTTGACATAGAACAATTTTTAAGTCAATTATTGTATTACCTTATCGATGATGGACAAAGGGGTAAATTCACTAACAGTAGTTTCAGGCCTACTAATTTGCCAAAGTTTCAACTTACTATTTGAAAGTTTCCATTTGCCTATTTTAAAGCTAAAGTACTAATACACAGAAAATACCAAACTGTTTTATAATTTAGTCAAAAGGAGGGCACAAAACTCCACTTCTACACAGTTTTGAAAGGATTTTCACAAAAATGAGAGCATTCAGGGTCGGTTTTTTTTTTTTAATCCAAAAATATAGAGCACAAGCTATGACCATGGAAATCTTTTGTCAGGATTTGTGGTGGTACAGAAGGCTGTTTTTGTATAAAAAACCACAGAGTTCGACAAATGCGCTCTATATTTTCTACATAAAAATGTCTCATGAAATAAGCTATTTTTACACAATTCTGCTAAATTTTCTTATTTGGCTTTGTTTTCTTCTACAATTTTAAAGCAACACATATCTGAACAGCAATGAAACTTTGTTTTTAAAGAAGGCGCATATTCAATGAGTTAGTTAAGCAATTTTCAAATTTATTTGAAACTCTTAAGTTTTTGGGGCTGATTTTGATACTTTCTGAACCTACTCCTTGGGTTTTATGCTGCCTGGATGTCCCAAAACATCTTTTGAAAATAAAATATGTTGTATGGAGTTTTGATAATTGTCTTTTGTTCAAATATTTGTCTTAAAAGGTGGAATCATTATTTTTTTTGTTTTAGTTGTTTTCAATGAGGCTTTAAATGTAAAAAAAAGTTTGCAGTGCAATATTATGTGGTTTTTTTTAATCCCTAGGCAAAAATTTTTAATTGTATACAACTTTTTATGACCTATCAATAATCAGTGAGTGAGCTAAATTGTTTAACCTGACTAGAATAATTATGAACATGAAACTCAGTTTAATAACTATTATTGTTGTGCAAAATGCAAACCATGAAAAGTTTTAGAATTTTTATTTCCAGGAGTCTCTGATATTCAAAGATGATTTTTTTAATCACTTTAAGGTGGATCTTTGTTAAATTTTGTCTATCATTTATTCAAAGAGATGATGTTGTATGAACATACTTATAAATATCTCAAATTTAGATTAGTAGTGAAAAGGGTATGATTCCACCCTAAAAATTCAAATTTGTATGGAAATTAAATAATAATTAGTAAAATGTGTACTTACTTACTTAGCCAATAAAACCTTACAGTTTAAACATGCATTACTTGGAATAGAGCTAAAATGTGTAAGTTTTTGGAAATGTAGGAAAACTCTTGATTTCAATACAGTTTTCTTTGCTTCAACAACTTGAATATTCCAACTAAAGAAGCCTTCTGTATCATGAAGTAAACTTTAGAAAAACAATATTTAATCAGTTGTAACATGTGACCAGGTGTCAGGATTGAAGAACCACCTGCAATTCTCTTAATTTTGTGTCATTGTTTTGATGCACAAACAAAAATAGGCAACTCTGTTTTAGTCATCTTTTAAACACAAAAAGAAGTCAATTAGCCTTTTTTTGTACAGAGTAAGCTAAAATTTCCAGTTCAAAACAGAGCTGTTAACTGATATTAACATATACCCCTTCGAATATTATGGTTTAGGTTCTATTTTCATTGTTTACTTTCACTTTTGATTTAACCGAGTTGTTCCCCACAAAGCAAGTTATTCATTAATTTTTCTCCATTATAGCTCAATCTTGGAAATGTGTGGCAGATAGTTGGCTTTTCAATCTATTCCCATGGTAGCAGCAATTTGGACTACATCACTACGTTTGTAGTGCAGTACAGCAATACAGGGCATGACTGGACCTCACTGATGGACAATGTCACCAATACAGAAAAGGTAATGTGTCCCTCCATGAACATGGTCGGTCTGGTTGTCCGTTTGTCTATAACTTTTACCCTTGCTCCTAAGCCCAGATTTTGTTCTGTTCAGAGACAAGGATATTCCTATTACTGTTACCTGATATTCTTTACTTATAAAAAAAAAATTGCAGATTAACTTGATACAGTGATTACTGTATACCAACTAATTTTCTTGCTCAATTTATTTTCACAAGGACCGAAAAATCGTGGAAATATATTGTCATAAATAATTTCTATTTGATGAAAATTAAATTTAAATGTGAACCCAATTTGTGTGTTCTAGAACCTGCTTATACCCATGGATTTCACCTTTTGATACTCTCCTTTGTTGAAATAGTGTTGTTTTCATTTTATCTACTTCCTGGTTGTTCCTCATAAAGTCATCCATGCTTTTAGAATTCCTTGTAAAATCTCAAAGTGAAGAAAAGAAAACACATCAATTTTTTTTTTTTTTTTTACAGATTTTCACAGTTTCTTTTGATAATGGTGTAAAGCAGGTCAATGATGGATTCAATGTCACCCTGATGGAACATGAGTTCTTCAGAAAACGTTATATCAGAATTATCCCTAAGACAGCCTTAATCAATGACTGCCTCCCTGGGATCAGACTTGATGTATTTGGAATAAAGAAAAGCAATGACTATGCAGGTAATGTTGTCCACAGCTCTTGGCAAAAGCAGAAAGATGAAGGGAGATAACTCAGCTTTAGATTGTCACATTTCATTCCACTTGAAACAGGAGCTATTACTCGTTAACATTTTCAGCAATGCCTTCTGATTATTATGATTCTGTGCATTATCGGTTTCTTGGAAAATGAGTAGTACTCCAGCTAAGAATCATGCAAATTCTTTATGTCATACACCCTTAAAAAGGCTACACATTTTTATTTTGTTTTTAACTTGATTTATAGGTCTATATATTGAAATGTGTAATCATTCATTACAATCTGTCTGCTCTTAGGAGGTAATTCACATTGAAAATCAAATGGTTTCTACTGTATTTTAATGTCATTTAGAGAGTTATCTCCCTTTAGTTTGAACTGTATAATACATTCTGTATAAATTATATCTCTTATAAACAGGGGATATATGAAGACCCACATGTTGATTTCTGTTTACTATAACATTTTAAAATATTAAAAATGAAAATATGTAGGCTTTCGAACCATAAATCATGTCTTCATGATTCTTAGCTGGACTACTACTTAAGTTTATGTTTATTAGAACAACTTTCAGTTCCAACATGTAATTTATATTATCCAGAATGGCTTTAAGTGATATCAATGCTCAGAATTCATATTGACCATCAAAGAGCTCTCCTGGTAATTCATTTCAAGATTTAGGCAAACAATCCATGAACTTAAAACATGTTACAATTTACTGCTATTGTTTTTTTTGTTTTTTTTTTCAAAACTAAAACTCTTTTTTGAAGAATTGTAATATTATTCAATTAGTAGGTATATATGTTGAATTCTGGTAAATTATAGAAACCTCTCATTTTTTTTCACTTCTTGACAGAACATTAACAAATGATTAACACAGCTCAGTGGAAGCTTCAAGTCTATGACTCATGATTTTAATGAAATCCATATATGCAATGGAATTTTGATTACATACAATGGAGGAGAAGTTTCTTTAGAGCTATTCCATTAAAAAGTGTGTCCTGGGGGTAGAAAGCCCATGATATTTAGGGGTACCACCAGCACATGTACATTACTACTAAGATTCAATACATTTGTCTGATAAATAAAATTCAAAATTTCACCCCTCCCCCACCACATTAGTAAATCAACTGTGTTCTGACCCCACAGACTTGGATTAGCCCTTTGATTTTGAGATAATGTACTTTTCAGTAAAAAGCATAGATTTCTTATTTCACCCAGGTTGTGAATCTACCTCTGCTGGTCCAATCACATTGCATGACAGGACTCTACTAGTGGAACCAGTCAGTGGTATTATGTTTGTCTGTATGGTCACTGAAGTCAAGTAAGTTATGTACACCCAGAAAGTGGTATGGCTATACAAAATATATCACATCCATTCCTAGGTAGAAATAGATACTGCACTCCATAAACTGTATAACCACCCAATGTTACAGTGGATGAACCAATTTTCCTGGTATACTAATTGGCTTAGTTTTCATGATTAAATGCGTTAATGTGGCATTCTCTTCTGAATTTCATTATACCCATATGTGTTTGCCTATCCCCTGTTCTAATCAGCAGCTCCCCTGAAACCGCTGAATAAAATTTGATGAAATTTTCACAGAACCTTTATACAATGATGCCATTGTGCACCTCCTATTTTGTTCTTCCATCTTAAAGCTGAAATCACTTATTGGGTATCTTGAATGGTTTCTGGGGAGGGCATTGGGGGTATCACCAAATGGGCTTTACTCACATTATTTCTAATTTTTACTGTTGTGATTCTATTGTTTATAAAATTGAAAAATATTTTCCAAAAAATTAGGGTTCCAACCAATGTTGTGACTTGACTTTTCAATATTGGAGTTTATAATATAAAACTCACAAAATGTTTGTAAGTAGAGGTAAGTAGACTACATTGATGATAAGATAAAATTCATCAGATTGTGTTCAATTGAATATCATCTTTTTTATTTTCAGAAACCAAGTCCAGTGTTCAAGGTCTGAAGATTTAGGAAGCTTATGGGAAGGTAAAGGTATCAAATTTTACTTATTGACAATTTTGTGATTATTTTTTTTTTCAAAGTTTTAAGTGTAAAATTTAACTTGAATAATGATGATACTTTTTATTATGGCATCCTAATTTATGACCTTACATAAGGTAGACTGCTGTGTTTGATTTAAAGGTGGAAGTATTTCATTTTTGTTATAAAATATATAAGGTGTTTAGAAAGCAGTTGAATGTGAATGCTGTTACAATAAAAGGGGAGGTGGTATTTGAAGACACTTTTTCAACTCCAGTTATTACCAATACACAGAAATATTGTAACATTTGTTTTAAACCATATG
The DNA here is from genome assembly GCA_037379345.1 of Perna viridis. Classification (NCBI taxonomy): domain Eukaryota; kingdom Metazoa; phylum Mollusca; class Bivalvia; order Mytilida; family Mytilidae; genus Perna; species Perna viridis. Next base: position 18,075,614 of record CM074523.1, read on the forward strand.
GCAGCATATTTGAAAGGCCACTTTGAAAGCATGTGTTTTCCTGCATTTAAAAATCCCATAAGAACATTTGTTTTAACTTGAAATGTTATTCATGGTTTTATTTTCAGAACACAATAATTACTAGTATGGTACATCTCAAAAATTAACCTCATCACAATAATTCTTGTAAAATATTTTAGCTATTGATGACTATGTGTCCAATGTCATTGGAGTAATATCAAACACCTCCACTGTTCTTGGGGTATCAGCTGATGGCATCTCCTACACCTGCAGTTATGATGGTGGATTTGAATGGGACCTTTGTGTAGGTGAAGAGGTGAATAGCATTCAAACGGACCCCAACTTTATCAGTGCTAAAAATATACCCATAACTGATCTCTCTGGCCTGAGCTATGCTGCTTTGAAGACAAACTATGGATTCACATTTGGAAGTATTGACATTAGTGGTAAGCTTACTTGAAACTTTTGTTTTGATACATCCATCTTGCCATGAACACATTGGTCCTTACAATTCTGCTTTTGTTGAGGTAATTTTAAAGTGTTTGAAAAAAAGATCAAACATTGCATTGTCATAGCATGTGACATCATAATTAATCATCACTTTGTCATATTTGGTGACATCATAATCAAACATTACATGGTCATATCTGGTGATTCATAATCAAACATCACCTTGTCATATCTGGTGATTCGTAATCAAACATCACATTGTCATAGCTGGTGACATCATAATCAAACATCACATTGTCATATCTTGTGACATTATAGTCAAACATGACAATGTCATATTTGGAGACATAATCAAACATCACAGTGTCATATCTGGTGACATAATAATCAAAACATTGCATTGTTATATCTGATGATTTCAAAATCAATCATCACAATGTCGTGTCATGTGACATCATTGACAATCATCACATTGTCATATCTGGTGACATCATAATCAAACATCACATTTTCATATTTGGTGATTCATAATTAAACATCACATTGTCATATCTAGTGATTCATAATCAAACATCACATTGTCATATCTGGTGACATCATAATCAAACATAACATTCTCATACCTTCTGACATTATAGTCAAAAATGACAATGTCATATTTGGTGACATCATAATCAAACATCACAGTGTCATATCTGGTAACATTATAATCAAAACATTGCATTGTTATATCTGATGATTTCAAAATCAATCATCACTATGTCATATCAGGTGACATCATAATCAATCATCACATTGTCAAATTTGGTGATACCATAGTCAAACAACATTTTTTCATATCTGGAAATTCATAATCAAACATAACATTGTTATGTCTGATTTTTTTTTCAAAATCAAACATCACATTGTCATATCTGGTGACATCATAATCGAATATAACATTCTCATACCTTGTGATATTATAGTCAAAAATGACAATGTCATATTTGGTGACATCATAATGAAACATCACAGTATCATATCTGGTGACATTATAATCAAAACATTGCATTGTTATATCTGATGATTTCAAAATCAATCATCACATTGTCATATCATGTGACATCATTGACAATCATCACATTGTCAAATCTGGTAATACAGTAGTGAAACAACATTTTTTCATATCTGGTGATTCATAATGAAACATAACATTGTCATACTTGGTAACATCATAATCATACATTACAGTGTCATATCTGATGACATCATAATCAAACATGACATTGTCATACTTGGTGACATCATAATCATACATTACAGTGTCATATCTGATGACATCATATTCAAACATTACCTTGTCATATCTGGTGACATCATAATCATCACATTGTCATATCTTTCAACATCAAAATCAAATATCACATAAAAAGTCAAAATCTGATGAGGCGATCGGAACGGGTAGGAAATGCGAGGCTCCGCCGAGCTATTTCCTCCGTTCCAAGCCGAATACACATATCTTCAATAATTTTCGACAATGTACCTATATGGTTTTTATCCTGTTATATTAATAGTTTTGTGCGTGTGTACATTTTTAAAATAAAATTTTAGAATGCTTATCCCCTGAGGAGCCCCGATCGTTAAACCCGAGGGAAAAAAAATAATACGCATGGCGCATGACTCAGTAAATATTGAAATTCAATCCGCACCATATAATCCATCAAAGCTGTTTGAAGAAAATAAACAATGTATCAAAATTTATTTAATTCCAAGAGACAAATAAGTAAAATGAACAATAAATACAAATATTTTGAATGTTGTAAAGTTGATTTTAAGAACATTAAAGTTTTGAATTTCACGAGGAAGGTGGAAGCTGACTTGTTTATGTTTGGTATATGGCAGTAGAGTTCAGGTGTGAAATTTGTGTTTAGGCAGTAATAAATCCAAGACCATAACAGTTTCTTCAGAAGTTTTATCATATTGTAATGCTTCAATTTCTTCAAGTGGGGACCAGTTTATGTTAAATTGTGACGGACACTCTGGTTCCGAGTCCGACATGACTGAAATGACAGGGGAAGTGGTTTGCAAACTGATAATGAATCAAATCTGAACGAGATTTGGGATTTGCCATATATATGACAGTGAAAAAAATACAAACAAAATCATTATTTGGTTTACATAAAATCTTTTATTTCATTCAGGTGAAAACCAAACAAAACAGCAAAAAAAAGATTAACTTGATACGCAATCGCAATTTGTTTATATCGTATCTATGGTGGTGGCCATGATTAATTTACACATACCAGAAAAAAGTAGTTCCGCCTATCACGTGAGTGGGAGGAGCTAGAAAGTCGATAACCTGCTAATATACGGATACAGCAAAAAAATAACCGTATACCTTTATTCGTTTAACAAATTACCTCGTTGCAGGATAAAATACAGAAACCCATCCATGATATTGTTATTGCAATCAGTAATAGATAATGGTTTGTTACAGATCAGTCGTTGATCCATCAAACTCATTATTAAAACAGGGTTAATCTATGACCAGTTGTTACAGTACCTGAACCGGTCCATGCAACAACAAATGTAGTCGGTCATCAGTCACTGATCAGTTTCCCATCGGTCATCTATCCATCAATCGGATCTATTAAACCTTTGATCGCATCTTGTGACCAAAGAGCGGTCAATGTATTTTACGGTTTTCGTTGTTTTCTGTGTCAATTTTACACATATTTATATAATGCAATTGATTAAACATCAATTTATATCTTTATTTCACATTTCTTGTGTTTTAAACATATCATCCCTCATTTTACATCACAAAACTGCGGTCAGATCGGTCAATGGTCATTGGTTATTGATCCTTCAGAGATAAATCAGTCAGCGGTTATTGATCCGTCAAATTGTTGTGCAGATTGATTCAAGGACTGTATACCCTACCATATCAAGTGGAAAGGTATGATGTGATACCCTCTGAAAAACTGCTTGTCCATCAATCCATTTTTCTGCTTGTTCATCCCCTGACGGTTTAAAGATGATTACTTAAAGAAATATTAAAGGATATATTTTCAAACTTTGTATTGTTATTTAGCATCATAAAATTTAGTTCAAGAATGAACTTGAGTTAAATCAGATTGATAAATACAAAAGTTATGGCCATTTTAGTTGCTTGCCCCCAAAGAGTTGTTTGCACTGTTTAGGGTATCATAAAATATTCCATTAGATTTCGAATATTTTTTTACAACACATTATTCTTGATCATGCTGTTCACAGAGTAATGTATTTTGTTTTATGGTGTCACAAAAAATATGAAAAATATAAACTTTAAAACAAATTGTAAGTAATTTTATTTTTATATAAGCTTTTGCTAATAAAATAATAAACATGAGTTTAATATTTGTAATTTAGAATTAAATTTTTCCTAAAATGCTTGTATTTGATTTGTCTGTTTTCCATGTCTGGTCTTTGTCCCTGGATTACATTCTTTTGATTACCGTTATAACCTTGGTTCCCATGATTACCGCTATAACCTTGGTTCCTTTGATTACCGCTATAACCTTGGTTCCCTTGATTACTCTTCCAAAGACATTTGATGAATCATGAAGCAAAACAGCAATCATTGGTTATCCGTGTGTCAGTAATCAGTTCTTACTGGTCATTGGTTACCTGTGTGTCAGTAATCAGTTCTCACTGGTCGTTGGTTACCCGTATCAGTAATCAGTTCTTACTGGTCGTTGGTTACCCATGTGTCAGTAATCAGTTCCCACTGGTCATTGGTTACCCGTGTGTCAGTAATCAGTGTTTACTGGTCATTGGTTACCCATGTGTCAGTAATCAGTTTTTTCTTGGCGTTGGTTACCCATATGTCAGTAATCAGTTCTCACTTGTCATTGGTTACCCGTGTCAGTAATCAGTTCTTACTGGTCATTGCTAACCTGTGTGTTAGTAATCAGTTCTTACTGGTCATTGGTTACCTGTGTGTCAGTAATCAGTTCTTTCCTGGCGTTGGTTACCCATGTGTCAGTAATCAGTTCTTTCTGGTCCTTGGTTACCTGTGTGTCAGTAATCAGTTATCATTGGTCGTTGGTTACCTGTTTGTCAGTAATCAGGCCTTACTGGTCGTTTGTCTGTCATTAAGTGCTGGAATCTGTAAGAATCAAGTAAAATTGAAATGTAACAAATCATGCTCAGAAAAAGCACAATGTGGGCACGAAGTTTATTGTCTTTTTAAGGAGGTAGACCTAGGGTAAGGGACATAACTCATGAAGTCAGTGATATGTTTGCATCATATACAATGTCACCTAAGCCTCTCAAGCTTTCATTTGAAGCAAAATAAAATGAATCCAAGTTATTTAGATGCTTTCATAAGTTTGATGTAAAATGCCGAATACAAATGTTCCAATGATCTTTATGAGTTGTGTCCCATACCCTAGGTCTACCTCCTGAAGACAAATTAACAGGCTGTTTATCTTAGAAGTTTGAGAAAATGCGGAAAAGTGAACTCAAAGAATGAACAGGAAAAGGAAAAAAAGTTATCTCCCTTTGATGAGGAAAGTATCATGCAATTTCATATATTTTAGACTTCAAATAACTGACACTTAAAAATGTAATGAATTCCATGTCTGCAATAAGATTTCATTGAATATTTTCTACCATGATTCACCTACTGTCTGATCACATGAATAGGTTAAGGGATTATATATCAATGATTTAAAGCTATAACATTCAATCAATCAATCATTTTTAGGTGGAGTGACAGGAGTTGTTGTTGATAGTGGATCACCCCAGACAGTTGCATGGTGGGGCACGGCAGACTGGGCTGCACAGATTTAGAGTCGGACACTTTTGCTTCTGTGAAGTACTGTGTTACGGATTTGTACCTGCAAAGGCTACTGAAACTTGATAACTTGATGTGCCAAAGGGAACTTCTGTTTTATACTGTCTAGTGAATATGATAAAATGTTGATCAATATGTGAACTCTCTTGTAATTTATTCACCTGATGAATTATCAGATCCCTCCATATCAGTTTTTTTATACTTTTGATTCGTAATTTGAGAGTTTACCTTGTGTATAGAAATGTCATAATGTTTATACCTTCACTCCACACTTTACTGGATTTATATAGTGATCATGATATCTACCCATCCTTCTGTTTGTCTATTAGTCTGTTTTTTCATCCAGAACTTGTTTTTGTTTCAGACCAAAGCAATATCTTGTATGACCACATTTTTTTTTCAAATTTTGACTGTATCATAACTTGGGTGATGTGCAGGGGGTATCCTTTCATAACCTTAGCACATACTTAGCTCATACTTTCTGTAGTTAGTGGGTATTTGTTTAAAAAAAAACATTCAGAAGCCTTTCTTCTTTATGATATTTTTCACGTTTCCTCGTAACTTTGTATGTATGATTTTAATTACTTCATGTTCTTTGTTGTGTATGTCTGTTTTCCATGTCTGGTCTTTGTCCCTGGATTACATTCTTTTGATTACCGCTATAACCTTGGTTCCCTTGATTACTCTTTCACATTGAAGACTTTTTTATTGAGTACAATGTAGTAGCCTCATGACTCTTTTTTTTTGTATGAAAATCATTTGAATGCGCTAATCTTCATAAATTTAGTACATATTTTGAAGCTTTTTTTTAATGGGATTTGATCATTAAAATATATCTTGGTGTGGAAATGGATTAAGGTTTTGATTCATTTACAAATATTGCCTTGTATGACTATTATAATGACTATTGTCCTTGCATTTGTCTACGAGTTATGTTTCAGGTACTTTTACTAAGCTTAATTATCCACTGCTCACAGAGTTGCCACAAATGTTCAACAGTATTATTCTTGTTAATAATGCTCGTTTTTGGCTGAAAAAAACATCCACAAATAGTGTATGACCTACGCCTACAAATCCATTATTTTTTACCAGAGACTTACATTTTCTTTTAAATATAACTTTTCTTTTAAATTTATTATAAAGATTTGGTCAGATGTTAATGACACAACCAATTTCCTGAACGAAATTACACTCAGCACTGAACTGTATTTTGGTAAAGAGTGTTACATATTTTGGAGAGTGTAACTTGTAAAAAAAATCAAATCTGAGGGGACAGCGCTTCAGTAAATTGGAATGATACATAGCAAATTATGAAATGGCAGTGATCTATAGAAGAGTTTGTGTACTGGTAGGGTAAGCGTCTTCTGCTTTTCTAGCAAAAAGATCCCCCCAAGTACCTCATAAAATTTGAGGTCTCAGTTAAGGAAAACTGATACGGTGGACAAATTGGTCCTCATATTACAAGATGGATGCAACATATATACGACGAGTTCATGATAACGACCGTTAAACTATTATAATGATGACTTTAACTCTGAAGCAACATTACCCCTTGTTCCAAAGGCCTGATTCTTAAAGTCTTGTACGTACAAAAAGTCCGCGTAGTTTGGTATTCAAAGAGTAAACAAGGGAACCAAGATTCTAGCGGAAATTAAAAGAATGTAATCAGGGATAAAGACCAGACATGGAAAACAGACAAACACAAAAAAGCGCATACAGTAACTACAATAATGCATACAAAGTAACACAAGTAAAATAAGCAACTCCGACTTCACTTAAAACTGGGCGCATGGACCAGATGCATCGGTAGGTTAAGCGTCCTCTGCTTTTCTAGAAATACTTCTAGAAGTTGCTCATAAAAAGTCAAGTACGGGGCAGAAAATTATGAAAAGAATATGCATATTTATAAATTACCTTTATTAACAACAATATATGTCACATTCACATAAAATAAATGTAGAATATACTGCATATGACAAAAACATTGTAAACTCTGATATTTAATTCATTAAGGCATGCTGCATACTGATAGTTCGTGTAATGATTGCACAACCTTTTTAAAACATAAATGTATACTATTGTACAGTACATGTACATGTATAATGGAAAATTCATTATAGCCATTTTTATGTCATATCCAGCTGCAAATGTACAAGTTAAATAACTATATGAAAAAAGTTTCCTGACACCACTATCCTTCATACATCTTTGATCAGAAGATTGAGTTTTACAATATCCCTTTGAAACCAATAATTTCTCATGCAAATTTTGTTTTACAAAAAAAATACCAATTGCTTCTAACTGAAACGACCCGGTCCCTTCATGTCATGATTCAAACAGAACATTTGATCCTATTCTATGTATTTCAAAATGTTGTGTCCGAAGTAACATTTCCCCGTCTTCGTATGTAAAACATTAAACATGACACGAGGTGCCACTCTATATTGCATATCAAACCCAAGACACTGGAACCCAATGTGACTTCATTTCAACATTTTTAGCAATCTTGATCAGGTCTGAGGCAGCCTTCTTTAAATCGTTGTTAACAATGACAGCGTCAAATAAATGGCCATACCTTTCTTCCAAAGTGACCGAGGTCTTGACAATATTGTCAAAGTCAGTTGACTGAAAGGCAAAATCATCCTTGATTAATTAATACAACTGACAATTTAAAAGATGGCATTTAGTTGGGTTTTTATGAAATCCATACTCATAATAACAAAATTGATAAATTTTTCATGCAAAATATACTTTGTAAAATGCACAAGGCTATGCATAAGAAATTTTTGAAATAAACGCAGATTGCCATCTTGCAGAATTAATCTAACTGAAGGAATCGATGGCGCTGATGATCATCAGACTCCTTCCGATTAGCCCATGACGTCACTAAGTCGGTTTTGTGCTGAAACTAATACTGCAAATCACACGCAGGCAAAAACAGTCTGTGACACTATCAAGCGAAATAAATGAAGATAAATCATATGTTTAACAAAGAACCTTCCATTAATATTCCTACGTTTTGTTTTTTTTTAATTACCAGTGATTACCAAAATTGCAAAAAAAATAAAAAAAGGTATATGCAAAAAGTTTTCTTCTCATTTGGGAACCTAGCTGCAAATAATACCAAAAAGAACATAATGTAAACAGAAAGGTATATCGATCAAAATAATTTTATTCTGAACGGTGGAAAATTGAAATTCGAAAACTATAAGTAGTAAAGTTGTCTGTAAAGATCATTTCACCCGATTTGTTCGAACACAATAGAGTTAAAGAACCTGTTGACCGGCAAACAAGACATTTTTGGGATAACCATTTCCCCAAATTCATGACATAAACTTTTCTAGGTGCAAATACCGTCGTTCGTCATTGCCTCCCGACCTTTCCTTTTATGTTGTGCCTTTCTCTCTTTTACTCAGTATTGCGGCTCGAATTTATGAGGAACAAGCCCCAAATTTGCGTTTCTTGCGAGATAATGGAAACAATTACCTATTTTGTTTCACTTCAAATACGGCTTGTTATGTCACAGCTGAATCGACCATAAAGGCAATTGTTCTCATAAACGAAAGATATATTATTCTTACGGTGAATGGTCTTGCGTTTCCTTCATACACAAATACAGCATTTTGTTTCTGTCTAGTTGATTGGAGATCTGTGAATGGTGGAGATTTGATGAATATCACATACGGTTTTATTTCAGCAGTTCTTATAAAACGTAAGGCCTGAAAAAAAAATGAAATTGACGCATTTTACAGCGTCAAAATATAGATTATAGATTGATTGCTGTTTAACCTCACGTGGTAGGCATGCCACCAAACTTTGACACATTTTTCTGAATCAAAGCCAATCAGTCGTCATTATATCCCCTTAATTCCTCGGGCTTTTCAGAGAAGCATCGACTAACAATTTTAAAGTCTTGACTAAGTTTTCCGTATGAGTCACATTGTGAAGACCAGCAAAAAATCAATAAATTACACATAAACTTCATCATACAAATCATTTGGTTACACAGATTTTACAAAGCGCTTCATTTTTGAAAAGAGTTATTTATATAATATTGGAAGTACATAATCTGGGAATATCATTACGGTTCTAAACATACGTTTGACAGCAACTGAGAACGTATGTTTCATATGTCTTGTTCAGTACATGTTCGAACAGTAATTTACTTTCAACCCAATGTGACAAATATTGAATTATGTACGTAACTATACCATTTCTTGGTTGTATTTCCTGATTAGATTTCAATTTAGTCCACGATTGGATTTGAACTATAAATACATTTTTAATTATCGAGCATTGGTAGTGTTACATTAATCAAAGCCACTCATTCTAATTTGTTTTAGTTAGTGTTAGAGCTCAACAATCGAAAAAATAATTTATTGATTTATGATTGAGCAGAGGATTTTTCAGCAACTGACATTCGACACAGGCTTATATCTTAGTATATAATTGTTACATGAAATTTTATGGTAGCATTGTTCTCATGTAAAGGCATCGAATACCGAACGTTAGAAACATTTGCCTTAGTAAATGATGATATACTACGTGAGTCATTGTGAGAAATTTTATCTTGTTAACTAGCAGTCTTTCCAAATATCAGACAGAAGGTGATCAATGCATATCAAAAACCCACCGAATTCAGTACCATTTCTTGTTCAAGAACAGTTAATGATCACATAAACAGTCTCAATTTTTCATTTGGTTGTTGCGCTTTTGAGATAAAAATCATATAGATTGTACATGAAATTTGCACTTTGCAAGAGCTATCATTCTTGATTTGGCTTCATTTGGTTGATTTTATTTGGAGATGAATATATGATTTTCTAATAAGTGCAGATCTGGGTGCAGAAAAGATTGTTGTTATATGAAAGTATATCATATGTAGACTGAAAAAGCATTGCTTGTTTGGTGGGTGTTTGTTTTTACACCATTAATCACTTGGTAGTGTCTGAATTTTATGTGGACCGGTACTTGATTAAGTATCAAAACTCAGTTTCATATTTATACAAAATAAGCTGGTATATACATGTACCTGAGCGTTAGGTGTGAGTACACACACTTTTCCTGAGTTAATCACAGATAGGATCGAATCTTTCCTTGTACCGTATAAGTGACCTTTGAACTCTCCATGCTCTATGAATCTATATTAAAACAGGAGTAACAAAATGATTAGCTGTTAAGTACTAAACCACATGGGTGGAGAATCACTATAATGGGTAGTGTTTTTAAGAACCTCCAGCTTATTTGTTCAATGGATTCTCCATCAACAAGGAAAATGCATAGAACGACAGGGTTGAAACGACCAATAACATGTAGAGGCTAAATTGAAATAGCATAAAAATATTTAGAAAATAAGAGTGAGATATAAAGCGTGCTTTATTCCGACAATATGTATGTACCAAGTCAGGAAAATAACTTTTGTGTTTTCAATTTAACAATGTTAAGTTCTTTGCATCTGCTGATGGTTGGAAATATTTTATCGTTATCTCTCTTCTCATTTTGTAACTAAAATCATCATGTCCTTTACCCACAAAAATATAAAGACCATGTCATCGTTCCAAATGAGGTTGTATTATTAACGTAAGCTATGACATTATTTAAGGAAATAAGTCATTATGTCAAGACTAATGTCCAATATTAGGATAACGTATTTTTTGTAAACACAACGACTGACAGCTTTACTGTGTACGACACAAATCTTACTAACATGGATAAACAAAATATTCCTTAAAATTAAATATGTACCGTTGTGCTACAAGTGCACTCTCCATTTCATCTCTTGTTATAAAGTGATATTCAACACCTTCCAGCTCTGTCGGTTTCTTTGGACGGGATGTGACTAAAATTGCACAAAAGGACATTTCTGTGTTACTCACAAATTCAATCATCTTGGCATGTGTATAAACCAAGATATATTCTATTTCCAGCTTACGCTGTGGTACAAAAATATAAGTAATAATTGTTAACGACAACATCGCGTTACGTTATATTGTCTGTAATGTAATTTGTATGCCGAACAATTTTGATGCTGAATAGTTTTGACAGATATTATCTCATGGCACACTTCAAACTAGCAGCACGTCCTCTCAAGAATTGCCAATATTTTGCACTTATTGTAGAACTGGTGTGACCATCTCCAAAGTAGACTCCATGCAATTTTCATATTGTTATTTTTTTTCATGTAAGGTTATACATTAAGTGTATTCTATAAAACTTGAAAACTTCTGATCAACACTTTTTTGTTATTTTTTTGTTTCGTGGTTGATTATTTAGCTGTGATAGTGGATATAGAAGAGATTATGAAAACCACACACTTTTAAAGATCTTAATGGAACTTACATGGAACTACATCTTCAAAATGATCAATCGTAGAAACAACCAGCCTTCTTTTCAACTCATTCCTTCCAACTTTAGGGGCACCTGTGACGAGTAATCAAGGGAACCAAGGTTATAGCGGTAATCAGAATGAATGTAATCCAGGGACAAAGACCAGACATGGAAAACAGACATACACAACAAAGAACATAAAGTAACTAAAAGAGTATTCAAGGGAACAAAGGTTATAGCGGAAATCAAAAGAATGTAATCCAGGGACAAAGACCAGACATGGAAAACAGACATACACAACAAAGAACATAAAGTAACTAAAATCATACAAACAAAGTAAAAAAGTAAATGAGCAACTCGGACTCCACTAAAAACTGGGAGCATGGACCAGGTGCACCGGTAGGGTAAGCGTCCTCTGCTTTTCTAGAAACACAGGCCGAGTTGCTCATAAAAAGTCAAGTCCGGGGTAGACAAACAAGGGAAGGAAAACTATGACCCGTTGAATAAATCAGTTTTCATGGTGCTGATGGATACACCATAACGATCCATCCAAGGAAACACCCGCCGAGTTGCTCATAAAAAAAGTCAAGTCCGGGGTAGACAAACGAGGAAAGGAAATGCATGTCACAATATAGCACAAGCTGTAAGAACATCTGTTTTTTTTTTCTTAATTTGACACCATGAGGAAAAAGCTTTATCGCCTTGATAACATTGTTGACAATATCAATCAATTTCCAAATGAGCATGCACACCCTCAAATTTTATAATTATAACATTAGCTCTTAAATCATACATGTTTCAATGATAATTAAACACGGAGAACAAAATCTATTATTCGACCACTCTGATAACTCACTTGGCACTAGACTTCGTTGTTCTATTTTGTATTGTAGGGTATGTGAATAATACTTTTGTTCTTTAATTACCCTTCTGTGTAAGAATCAGCCAATGGATAGCACAAAATTATTCTCAATTTTGTCTTTTTGCCTTAAGATATTCATGCATCTAGGAACAACCAAAAAGCTATTGAAATTCATCCTGAAACATCTGTGACATAGAGATATAGAACAAAAGTGTGGAAAATTTTCACACCATTTTGTCATAATGCATTTCAACTAAATTTGGCCTATCCATATCTTAAAAAGGCGAACTTTACAAACACTTCGATAATTATTTCTGGAGATACTTGGATTGTACAATAAAATCTCTACGTTTTATTCTTCATGTCCACACCTTGCACACATTTTGCCTGATTCTTAGAAAAAAGAAGTACTCAAAGCATTTGCCAGCTACTGAAACTTGGCTAACATCAGAATTTGAATTCTCAAAAGATATAATGTCTTTCCATTTTCTCTTGAATCAAGAAGCCCTTAATTTGAAAGTTTTGTGGAAAATAGAATTAAAACACCATTTTCAATATGAATAACATACACATCTGGAATGAACTTCAATGATTGAAATAAAGTTTCCTATCAGGACATTTCATCATACAATTAAGGGTTACCTATTAAAACTAGCGGCCGTTTAAACTTTGCATCAGGTGACAACAACTCTACCTCTTCATAAGTTGGTATATCTTTGAGGTCAAAGTCTGAGTTTAGGACAGCATGATACATCATCTTCCTTACTCTCTTTGACCGCACGCTTTTTGGACTTATCCTGCACGGGCTTATCGATCCTGCAATAAAATAACATACGTCATTGCTTTTACCTCATAATTTGCACAACAAAGGGATGTAAATACCCTACAATGTTCGGTTTACAGGGCATTACATGCAACATGGTTTACTGGACATTACATTTAACACTTTTGTTTAAATCAATTAACAAAATCGTTTTTTGTTTTGTTGTTTTTTTTTTGTTTTTTTTTTACGCAGTCGGTATAGTTTTGTGGTTTACCCTTTGACCTTAAAAATGCTCTTCCATGGAAACGCATGTCACCTGATCAAAGTTCTGTTTCCCCGATTGGCCAAATGCTGATAACGTAGTCGCGTTCGATAAAAAACTGGAATTTGAAATTGCGTGCCGTGTGTTATTACCTGATGAAATGTAGAAAATGATAAGTGAAATGAACAAATTTTACTGCGTCGGCCATCTTTTTTAAAAGATAATACTTTTTTTTTTTAATTTTTTCTTTTTTTTTTTAATTTTTTAATTTTTTTGGGGGGGTCAAAATGTTATGTTTTGTTATAGCATAGAAATGAGCCTTCCATTCACAGAATTGGAACCAAAAAGTTGGAAAAATATGTACCTACGTGCTCTGCTCCGACTTGTTTCTTCCTCTGTCACCTCAGCACTCCGTATAACCTCTCGTCTGAAATGCAAATAAATAACAGAAAAAATATAGAAATTATTCAGTATAATTATCAAATCATTACCAGTTGAAAACGTTTCTTAAAAGTATAATTGATACAGAGAAACATGTCGAAAGAGAAGCCTTTTTGAACTGCCAAATTGGTTCGGTTTAAGGAGGAAGACCTACGGTAAGGGACACAAATTTTACAAATCATTGGAACGTTTGTATTCAGTATTTTACACAAATCTCACGTAAACATCAAAGCAACTGATTTCATTCTGTTTCAAACGAAAGCTTGATAGGCTTTGGTGAACTTGAATATGGTACAAACATATCACTGATTTTAAGAGTTATGTCCTTACTCTACGTCTACCTCCTAAAGACAGGTGTTCGACTTATCAAAGTTCAAAATTTATTAAAACTGACATATAGGGACTTTCGAGTTATTCAGTGTTTCCCGTTTTTTTTTTCTTTGTAGAAAAGCACGAGCAATTGTTCATTTCTATTAACCTTTCCTGCAACAATCTTGCTGGAATCAAACCAGCTCTGGTTTCCCCAGCTCTTTTCGCTTGCCACCACAGAGGATCTTCCTGAGAGACGATGTACAGAATATCCCCTTTATTGAAAGCAAGTCCGGCATGAGGACATGGTATCATAGGATCATCAAACGGGTTGTAGTCAAATAAGGCTCGAACTTTAGTCTGTAAAGATGAGGTTTAAAGAACTGGTGTTTATAAATATATATAAAATAGCAAGTGCATAAAACACATAATTAAACGTTTCTCCCCTAATTGTGTTAATTTCTCTTCTACTACACGTACGACACCATACAGAAACATGAACCTATTTTTCATCAATATTCTATCGAGGTAGTTGGTGTGCGTATCGGATTACTCTTACACCCTCAATGAAGGTAAAATCCTTTCATGGTGGGTGTCAAAACAAGCAAGACCAACACATTTATACCATAAACATTCTGAAAACTGAATTAGTACTAGGAAATAGAGCGTCGTCTTACCGAAAGTTGAAAATATATATTGACTGCATTGTTTTGAAGACTTACACTACTAATTCTTTGGTCTTTAAAAACGCAGGTCTTTGTTCCTAGCTTTAAAGATACTGGACCCTGTAGTTCGGACTACAAACATATAAACAGTAATGAACTTGATGTAAATATGTGTGAAATTAAATGAAATATAAAATGACACTTGTGCTTATGCTGGAATCTTTCGAAAGAGTAACCGAAATTTAAAACATATCAGTCAAATGCATCATAGTTTGATCTTCCGGAGAACTTTAATAGTATTGTTTGTTTTCAAATCAAGAAAACATTTATGTTGGCAAGGAATTGTCTGCAATTCACAATCGACATACTTATAGTTAGAATAGTTGGAATGTATCTCCGATGTCTAGCGGTCATACTTTTTTTATTATTTCACCAGTGAGTCAGAAGTAATTTTCTATCTGCTAAATCATCATCTTTAATTTGCTAATGCTCGTAAAATAATTGATATTAAGAAAATTGGAATATTTGGAGATAGAACAACATACAAGGACTTGGGTCATATCTTTAGGATCTTTTCCCTGGAACTGTATGCCATTGATTTCCTTTATTTCATCGCCAACATTGATAAGGCCTGTCAATGTCAAAAGATCTATTTTACTATATGTGTCGTGGTTACTATTTTTTTTTCAAAATGTTTATGCGTATATGATTCATGTCTTCGATTATGGCGCTTTAAATTTGTTTTTTAATTTTTTGTTTTTTGATTTTTGATTTTTGATTTAGTGTCTTTTCATAAAAAATGTATCTCATTCTTTTAAACGATATTTAAATACTAGTAGTATTAAACATTTAGTAATTGTTTAGATCGTGTTATTAGCATGTATTATATGTATATATTTGTGAGTTTTTCAATAGCATTGCATAACCCAAATTAGATACAAATCATTAAACATTTGGGTGCAATAATTGGATATTTAATGATTTTTCAATAGCACTAGCTACATGAGTATAACAAGTTACCACTTCTGTGAGCAGCACCACCGTGTAATATCCTGGCTATCTCTATACCACCGGTTATGTCGTTTAGTTGAAGTGTTATTCCCTGAAACAAAATTGTCCCCAAAGAAATAAAGAACAATGAATCGTATATTATTTACAAGATTGGGAACCCTTAAAACAAAGAAGTTTTATTCAAATTACCAAATATAGCAAAACATGCTGCACTTTTGACGCTATCTCACAGGATTTGGCTTCTTATTTTTGATTTTGGGTACTTCCTATATATATAAAACTTTTTTTATTCTTTAATTTCCTAAATATTTTGTTCTGATGCTGCTGAAGTTACTCATTGAAACACGAGCACAGTATACAGAAATAATCAATTTTATAAAATTGACATTTTTGTATTTAGAATTGTCGTATGCCACAGATTTTGGAACCATAACAAATTGTAAATATAAGATTCCTTAAGGAGGTAGGCCTAGGGTAAGGGACAACACTTAAAATCAGTTATATGTTTATATCATATTCAATTTCACCAAAGCCTGTCAAGCTTTCATTTGAAGCATAATGAAATCAATCCAAGTTATTTTGATGCATACATGAAATTGATGTAAAATACTGAAGACAAACATTCCAATGATCTTAGATCTACCTCTTTATCATTGTACAATTACAATTAGTCAAACCATGAAAGAGTAATCAAGAGAACCAAGATTCTAACGGAAATCAAAAGAATGTAATCCAGGGACAAAGACCAGACATTGAAAACAGGCAAATACAACAAAAACATACAATAAATAAAAAAAATTACATACAAAGTAACCAAAGTAAATGAACAACTCGCCCTCTACTAAAAACTGGAAGAATGGACCAGGTGCAACGGTAGAGTAAGCGTCCCTTTAAAATCAAACTGGTTTCCAACGAAGAGAACAAATGGTGTTTTTTCCATTTAGTTGTTCACATTCAATTTTAGCGCAACATATACATTTTAAAGATGCAAAATTACGTATTCGTGTATAGGAATTGTCCCATAATTCTTAAACGAGATAATTTTTGTTTTACTTAGTCGATATCTTTCCTCCCCTAAAAGTATTAATGTATATATGTTTTCATTATTTTTAGTTCTTTTTTACACAAAGTATTGAATCAAACCACTACCGGTGCTATTATCCCATGCTTCCAGTGTTCAGTGGAGCCCTGTTTGCTCATTATCTTTTGTTTCTTAGTACGCGTTATTTTAGTGTTTCCTTTATCTTTGCTGGTACGTGCTCCCGGTGTTCACTGGAGCCCTGTTTGCGCATTCACTTTTGTTTATTAGTACGTGTTCTTTTAGTTATTTCCTGATCTTTGCAGATCCATGCTTCTAGTGTTCGATTGAGTTCGGGTTGCTCATTAACATTTGTGTCTTTGTACGTGTTATTTTGGTTTTGTCATTATCTTTCTTGTGTGTGGGTCCGTTTTTTCTGTATTGAATTTATCCTTTGAATCTATTATTTATATTTCTTCTCGAATTGTGTTTCCTTTGATCACTCCGTAATGTCTTAAGTGTTGCTCAAGTCATATTTGAGAAATAAATCATGAAATACGTCAGGACTTCTACCTTTTAGATAAGTTTTAAATTGAATTTAAGCATTTGTCACCATTTATTAATTTTCAAAGGTTATCACTTTAGATGCATCAAATATCTCAATTCACATTTATACTTACCAGTGGTTCATTGCTTTTGACTAGCTGAACTAGTTTGATTGTTTCTTCTTCTTCTCTGTCAGGAGTACTAACCAGACTGGAGATATCAGGTTCGTACTCTTTCAGAGCAATATTGTCGTGGCAATATAATAAAGCCTAATTGTAAAGTGAAGGCATCAATTTATAATGATTTTTAACAAGCTATTAAAACAATTTAAACATTCGTCCTATGTTTTTACTTCAGAAATATACTAACAGCAAAACCAATTGAATTAATATCTGGAAAACAGTTTCTGAGAGTTTAACATTTCGTAGTTAATTGATTAATTGATTGAAATTAAACATTAACAATATATTGGGAGTTTAAAGGAAACGAAACTAACACTACTAGATGCTGATAAGCTATTGCTGGAAAATGCAAGACCGTTTTTTCAACCTCTTCCATTGTATATTAGTACATATATAGTATATGTCGACTGGGTGGATCATTTTGAATTGTAGTTATTTGTCATTTTATTTGACCTTGCACCAGAAAAAAATGCAATGTACTTATGTCTGAGCCTATTGTCAACTTTCACGGTAACTCTAATTAAATTTGTCTAACATAGTTAAACATATTCTCAGACGTATGGGGCAACTAGGCCAGGGATTTAACCAGATATTTCTTCAGTTATGTCTAACATGGTGTGTTGTAGAAATTCCAAACTCTCACGGTGTCTCCATTTGCACCATAAAAACTGATTTATTCAACATGTCATAGTTTTCCTATTATCTTACGGCTACCCAGAACTTCACTTCGTATGTGCAATCCCTCGGGTGTTTCTAGAAAAGCTGAGGACGCTGACACTGGTGCACATTTCACATTCTTCTGAATTCCGCCAGAAACTTGGTTCCTTTGATTACTCTTTCATTGTAAGAGTACATGTATACACATTAAATTCTCAGGGGATGGTTTTTGTGTTTATTTATTGTCTTGCATTATATTAGAATTGGTTTCCTGGTAATATACCTGCATATGAGGTTTTGAAAGAAGCGCTAGCAATTCTTCTGCCAACACCATCTCTTTGTAATGTCGAAGAACACAATATGTCTGAAAATTTACATTTGTATAAGTTAAAAGTTATACTCTGATATGAATTTCTATATGAGTGAATAATGAATAGTAAACATAACCAGATATTTTACAATAATTTATTAGGAGTATTGTTATATTCCAACATCGGTAGAATTTTGTAACAATTATTTAACTTGCATTAGATCACACAGAGCGACCGTTATTTTTGCACATATCGTAGCCTTTTTTATCTCTAAGACTTCGAAGTGTTGCTAAAACATATCATTTTGCGACGAATCTAGGGGTGCAGTGGGGATCTTCCTTTCCTGTTTTGACAAAAATTAGCCAATAATAGCCTCGAGTCTCTATTGTTTCTGTAACCCCATTTTTAAAATTTCTGAATCTGTCACTAACATACGAAAATCACTGACAAATATTGACCACTCGTTTATAACTACAAAATGTTAACGACCTTTTAAAAAAGTCTTTGATACGTTAAACACGCATTCATATATGACATTTAAGCAGTCACACAGACTATATAAATTTTGTTCTTATATTTGCGTGGTACTTACATTAGCAGCAAGAGCTACACTGGCCTTAGTTATAGGCTTCAACCTCTGTGCAGTTACTGTACAAAGTCTTCGGTATAACTGAAAAAAAAAAACATATTAACATTCATAATATTTATATCATTTAGAAAGTCCCCTGTGCAACTCTAAACAACATTGATAATTATGCAAGGCCTCTGCAGAATAACTTCACAAGGTCAATAATTGTTTGACAATATTTTTAAAAGTATCTTGCATTGTCTCCAGAATGAATGATTAAAAGATAGATAGACAATTCGTACATCTAAACATGTGACCATACAAAATCTCTGGGTTTACTTAAAACAAAGGTTAAACCTCTGGGGGGTACATTGTTTTTTTTCTTTAACACGAAGAACGCTAGTAAACTAAATACAAAAGATATAAAATAGCAACTAGTTCATGTTAATTCTGGTCAAATTGCAATGTTCTTTTGGTCGCTCCCATTGAGTTCAGTTGCGCCTCGGCTAATGTAATTTTTTTTTTTTTTTTTTGGGGGGGGGGGATCAACCGGTTCACATATTGCCATAACACCCTCAGTATCATAAAATTTGTGCTTAATATTGCGCGTTCAATGAAAAATCCAATAATTGTAACTTTTAAGGTGAAGTTATTATAACATGTCAATTAACAGTTATTCTCTTATATGAGTTTCAAGCTTATACCATACAACAGAACAATACCTATCTTGAATTTCACTAATACCATATGAAATGTGAGAAACATGATTGTAAGACTGATGGCAGCTAAATCGATAACTAAAGTTTGTTGAGGCCTTCAAAAACGCACGTCCCCCATTCCAAAGTTCAAAAGATCATAACTTACTTAATCATAAGTTAGTGGTAATAATCATATCAAGTTCTAGATAACTACATAGTTTCATTTACGTTGATACAGCAGTTTCCGAAAGTGTTGGGGGTGCTTACAAAACTGTGATGGACAGATATAGAGACGAGACAGACAGACTGTCAGTGAATAAAACTAAGAATGCGTTCTCCGTAAATATATGTGTGTGGGTGAGGGGGGGTGAGGGGCACTATAACGGCTGTATCAAATACAACATCTTCAAAAAGGCCGACAAAATGCCCGTCTAGACGTATTGTTCTTTCAACGTAATTTATTGTATTTGTCTGAATACAAAACCATTGCTATCGTGTCGCTAAAGTTGTCCCTCGACAATAACGATAAATCTTGTATTTTGACGCTAATGAATATTGGAAGAAAATTAGGCAATAAAATCTGTCTGTTCATTACTTTCATTGATAGTGGACGATTGTGACAAATCATAAAGATTCGTAATATATACTCCACTGGGTTCAGTTACGATTTTTTCAATGACACAGTTTCAAACGACATTCTTTACGAGAAATATTGAAATAAAAATTTTTGTATTATTATTTTTTTTATTTTTTTTATTTTTTTTTTTGGGGGGGGGGATTGCAACTGAATCCTAAACTTTGTTAAACAAAACAAAGAGTACTATGACCGCTTACCAAGTTCCTAATGATTTAAGTCTTATATGGGTACTTCCATAAAAAAAAGAGACGACTCAACCAAACTGCAGGTAGAGATACTAGCATTATCCTGTCAAATAATCTCTGACAACTTAAAAAAAAACGGTCTTTTAAAAGATGAAATAAACCTGTTACGGACAAGACGGACAACGACCATGCCTAAGTTTAAACATCACCGCGTTCTTATTAGAGTCAAAACTTTACAATTAAAATATTATTGTTGAATATTGTTATAACGAGTTAACTTATTTTAATGGCTTAGCACAGATGTCAAGTAAATGCATTCGATTGAAACGTCATGAAAATGTTTTTTTAACAACAGTAGATAGAAGATACTCTTTTAAAATCATACATACAAGTAACAAAAGCACATAAGCAACTCGACTCCACTATAAAAATTGAAACGCCAACACAATTTGCATTCCATTTCATATACGTTTGTATTTAGGTAGAAAATTCTTTTTTACTTTGACCAATAAATGTCAATAGAATCTGATGCTGATGAGACGAACACAAATCAATGAAGTGGACGTTGTTTATCCTGGTAGTATTTTTAGGCATTGTTTATCCGCAGTAATTAGACATTGTAACGAAATCTTCAGTAATCATAGAGCAAGCTACAGTGTTAAAAATCAATACATACCCTACTGGTGAACTCGTTCCATGCTCCCAGTTTTTTAGTGGAGTCCAAGTTGCTCTTTAGCTTTTGTTACTTTGTATGTACGATTTTAGTTACTCTATGTTCTTTGTTGTGTATGTCACTTTTCCATGTCTGGTCTTTGTCCGTGGATTTCATTCTTTTGATTACTTCTATATCCTTGGTTCCCTTGATTACTCTATCATAAACGTCATTGCTATATATACCGCGCTCTTTGAACTACAGAACGTTGCTCTTGTGAACACAGATACAATTGTGATATATTTTATCTAAGTAAAATAACACTTCAACGACGCAGTTAATTTTCAAAATTGTCATATTTGATCTGCAATGTTGAAATTTAGGTATAAAGCAAACGTTTTAAAATTCCCTTCTCACGAAAGAAAATTATAACGCTTGTAAAGTTTACTGCATTCTAAACCTTGAAAGATACAGCTAACTTGCAAAACCGGATCTGCAATGTTTAAGTATTTCTCCCTTTTTCGAAAGAACAGTATAACACATGAAAGGCTAAAGCACACGAGAATAGACCCTTTTGTGCTAACGGTGGGCTAGTCGATGAGCATGCTCCATAAACACTTCCGCGAGAAAAATTACTTTGTTCTACCCAAGCTCCACCTCGCCGAAGTGTATATTGAGCATACTCACCAACTAACCACAAATTACTATTACTAGAAATTCTAGTTAGAGAAAACACTACAAGTTTATTGTTATAAAAATCATACTTTTTTTTAAAATCCTAGTTAACACAATGTTAGTGCGTAAGTAGCACTCCAGCTAAGAATCATGCAAAATGTGATTTATGGATAAAAAGTCTACTTATTTTTATTATTGATATTTTGTTTAAATTGCCACAGTAAACAGAAATTAACATTCAGTTTGTCATTTAACCCGTGTTCTTAGGAAATACAAATTATATATAATGCACTGTAGATTTCAAAATTAATGGAGCTAAATCTGTTAATGACACTCAAATACAATATAATCTATTGTATTTTCAATGTTGATTATCTCCTAAGAGCAGGAAGATTTGAATGAATAATTACAGATTTCATAGTATAGACCCATAAACAACTTAATTACAAAAATAAAAATATGCAGCCTTTTTTGGGGATGTATCATATTTTTCAGATTTTGCATGATTCTTAGAAGGACAGCTACTTAATTTGCAATACCGATTTCACTACTTTTCGAATTTTGAAATATTGTAGCTGCATAGAGCAATACAAAACACATAAACATTTTAGTACAGCTTAATTTCACGAAAAACGGTTCAATAATATGCATCTTAAGGTTAGAAAAAACAAATCACAGATATACTGTCAATGCAAACACCTACATGAAATAACATATTTGTTATTTTGTCATGTTCTTATTGTACCTAGAGCCACGGTGTAAATAGATTCTGTTTCCATTTCTGTTCCAATTATTTCAGGTCGCCAGTGATAATAATCGGTCTAAGCATCCTTATCCAAAAGAGTCGTAAAATTGTCTGGTAAAATGATAGAGAACTGATTTATCGTGCGTGTCTTAAAATGGCACAGTATTTCAAAGTAAGAAACATCCAATAATATGGTTTATGGTGTTAAGAGAAAAGAAAACAGTAGCAATATAATCGAACAGTATAATTTATTAAAAACAATGTTGGAAACAACTAAAGTACAATTCCTAAAGAACAGGTAGCACAACAAGATATGAAAATACCATAACAAAAACGACACGAACAACGCATGACACGTTTAGGCTCACCTTCTTACTCAAACTAAACATTTACAACAGATTAATGGTGATTAATTAGAGCCACTACGGACCCAATCCTCCACACAAAAAAATGGCTCACAAAATCACTCAAATACATGATGTGAAATTACTGCATATGAAACGGTCAACCAGAACAGATATCTTGCCATTTTATGAACATAGCCTCATCGTTCTACAATGTGAACTTTGAAATTTTATCAAAATCGAAATGATTTTACATCAGTAGAATAAAAACTATTTGTAAAAATGATTGCAATACAGCCAGGCTTGGTCCCTATTCCATCCTACCATTTTGGATCAACCCAAATTAATTCTTCAAAATAAATACAAGCAGTTAATTAATTATCTTAGCATTTCTTCCAGTATAAGCTAAGAATTATGTTACAGAAACGTAAAGCGGACGGACGAACTCACAAAGTGATTGAAGCATAGTCCCACTCTTATGAGTAAGAGTATAATGAAAGGGCAAACTAACCTTCATCATAACCTGTAAATCTCGTCCTCGGAACAATGTCCTCAAAAAGACAGCATCCTGGTGACTCTTACAAAACTGAGTTTGAAGTTGTGGAAGATATTGTATTATTTCTTGAGCATCTATAAATAAATTATCAATTCAGACCTTATACTTGTATCTGAGAAGTTTTAAGTATCAGTCAATATGAAATTCAGACACTGTCTACATATCTACATGTCTACATATTTTATATTTTTAGTCATTTCTGTATTTTGATCTGCAGTTTTGGACAAAAAGATATATTCACATCTAACTAAAATCAATGAGTCAAACCAAATAAAAATTAAGAAGCACTACAGCTAAGAATTATGCAAAATTTGATTCATGGATTAAAAGCCTACATATTTTTATTTTTGATATTTTGATTGAATTACCATAGCAAACAGAAATTATCATTAAATTTTTCATATAACCTGTGTTCTTAAAGAATAAAAATTATATATAATGCACTGTAGATTTCAAACTTAAGGGAGATAACTCTGTAAATGTCACTCAAATGCAATAGAATCTATTGGATTTTCAATGTTGATTACCTCCTAAGAGCAGGCAGATTTGAATGAATAATTACATATTTCACAGTATAGACCCATAAAACAACTTAATTACAACAATAAAAATATGTAGCCTTTTTGGGGATGTATCACATTTTTTTCAGATTTTGCATGATTCTTACAAAGACAGTTACTTAATAACTCATGCAAAGTTCCCATTCCATATACAATCGTTATAATTTTTATCATACCATAACAATGCAAACTAATACCGGTATGATAGATGGATAAGATAATGGAAAATGGGAATAAGGTTTGTAAATCTCGTCATGTGACTCCGTGGTTTCACGGGAATGGGTCCTAGTCTACCATTCAAATGCATAGAGATTTGTCATTTTCAGAGCGTTGGATTCAGTATATAAAAGAAAAACATATTTTCGTGTGAAATACCAAGAAAAATGACAATTATCTATTTCCACATGATTAGAGTGTTAAGAAAAGAGTAAAATAGAAGATTTTGCATTGTAGAACAACGTTTTGAAATCCCGGAAGTAAACAATAAAATGCAGACCGGTCCTCGGATTTCAATACGTTCTACATCTGAAATTCCGGTAAGGAAAATGAAACTAGAACGAGACTTACAGACCCTTTAACGATAGGGGATTTCGTATGGATAATGGGCTTTTTGCATGAGAAAATCGATATGTAAGTTATCAAGTTAAGAATTCATTTAATTTTTATCATTTCGTGGTTGAAAACTGAAATAAAGAAAAAAATTAAAAACATAAAATTTCAACTCATGTTTTAATATTATAACAAGAAGTGCAATGTAAATTCTCTATTTAAAATGGAAAGTGTACTTTGGAGGTAGGGGATTTAGATAGTGCGTAGGAATGGGGATTCTGAATGGGGGATAGGGAAATTAGTTTTTAAAGTGTTTTCTGATATGCTAAATGTATAAAATTAAATTAAGATAACATTTTCATTGTCGAGGAATTTAAAAACGTAAATTTGATAAAAAAAAAATTCAATGGGGATGGGAACTCACAATGGGGAATTGAGTCGGACCAATAGAGAATGGGGATGGGGGTGGGGGGGGGGGCTTGTATACTGTGTAAATGGTAGGTTTATACCATTCAAGAGATGTATACTCATTTATAAGAAGAACTTGATTAAGATTTTTATAGCTATTTGCTGTTCAATTTGCTCAAAGTTATTAGTAATTTTTATTTAAAACAAAACAACATTGGAAATTTACTCACAACAAACTAACAACATCATTGAAAAGACACCATAAACATATAAATCTTATCATCTACGAATGCACTGCAACAACTTCACAGAACATTACAATATGTCTATTACAAAGCGAATTGAATTAAGGTTTGTGTTTGCCTTCAAAAACGTATGATACCACCCCCACCCCCTCCCAAATTTGAAAACGGCATTATATCCACAAAGTTTATTATATCATAAATTCCTGTTAATATGTATTACAATATTTAATGTCAAAATACTTAGAAAGTTTTTTTTACATTTAGTGTGGTTTTAGTGTATACAAAAGTGTAACACATAGACGGATAGATAGACAAAACTGTTTTCTGTTTTCACTATTAATTATTCACGGGAATTTTGATGTCTCTGAAATGTCTATTTGATACTTGAGTAATTTATGACCGATTTGGTTAAAGACAAGAAACGTTATATGTATATATAGAAAGAACTTACCTGGATCATTTGAAAGTTTTGATTTCAGTGGGAGATTCATCTGCAACTTCTGCCATCGGATACTACACACTAACGCCCGCAACCTAGAACAATAAATACAACTAATAATGTTCATATTCAGTAACAATGGTACTAGTACTCCTGAACATCGAATACATTCTAACATGTTACATGTAAGTAGCTGGCTTTGTAAGAATCATGCAAAGTCTACAGAAATGTGATACATCCCCACAAATGCTACATATTTTGTTTGTAATTGAGTTGTTTTATGGATGTATAATATGATATGTGTTATTATTTATTTCAATGTGCCCGCTCTTAAGAGATAA
Source organism: Perna viridis (assembly GCA_037379345.1). Classification (NCBI taxonomy): domain Eukaryota; kingdom Metazoa; phylum Mollusca; class Bivalvia; order Mytilida; family Mytilidae; genus Perna; species Perna viridis. The sequence continues at coordinate 18,101,839 of CM074523.1, forward strand.
TCAACATTGAAAATCCAATAGATTTTAATGTATTTTAGTGTAATTTACAGAGTTTTTTCCCCCTAATTTTGAAATCTACAGTGAATTTTATATAATTGTTATCTCCTAAGAACACTGGTTATATGAAAAACTGAATGTTAATTTCTGTTTACTCTGGCAATTTAAACAAAATATCAATCATAAAACTATATAGGCTTATTTACCCGTAAATCACATTTAGCATTATTATAAGCGCAAGTGTTACTTAAGTACCGTCCTTCGTAAGAATCAGGCAGGCTTTTTTCTCTCAATTTGGTCTTTTTTGCCTAAAGTATACTCAATATATCTAGTTAACAAACGGAATGCTATCTGAATGTATCCTGAAGCATCTGTGACGTAAAGAGATTTACTTGTTATCAAGGGGAAAGTGCGGAACATTTTTTAAACCATTTCTCCAAAGTGTATGTTAACTAAATTTGACATATCAGTATCAAATGTCAAGCTTTACAATCACTTTTATGATTGTTTCTGGAGGTAACCAGTTATAAATATTTGAATAATGCAATAAAATCTCTGCATTCTTTTTCTTTGTGTGCCATACTTTATATACATTTTGTCTGATTCTTAAACACAGAAATCGAACTCATAGTAGCAGTAATCCTGTTACACCAGAAATAATCCGTACACATTAATTTCATGTTTAATGCATGTTGAACCTGTATGAACCACACGCCTGTCTAAACGTAACAAAATTTTCAATTCAAAAGAGGTTCTTATAGAGTTTTACTGAATAACACTGCGGAAAACAAACTTTCGTTTATTTTCTTGCATTTTTGTATAGTTCTACATTCTTGTAAGTACATAGATATTCAGAGTTTATATAATGCATCATGAGTAACCTCACAGAACATTTTCTGAAGAAAAAAATTACGCAAATTTTCATAACTTAATATGGGGTATCGTAATCATCATCCACACGTATTTTTTTTAATTGAAACGTGTGAATTTGATATCAGGTCGTAAATAAAAAATACACTGCGTGAACTCCTAGTACTTTGAATTGATGATATGTTATGTTCCTATTAGTAACTGTACTGTAACATTATTATCCGTAATCACAAGAAGTAGTAACCTAATTGTTCCTATTACTCCCCAAGGTGTTCAGATAGAGTGTGATCGATAGTGGTATTTATTCCAATTATTCAAATTAGATTCAGCTGACCTATTTTTTTTTCTTATTCCCACGTCTGACTTACTGAGTGAAGTCGAGTTTTAATTTATGTAAGTAATGTATCTTATTTATTAACTAATTAAGTACTTCTCCGTCTAAGAATCAGGCAAAATGTGTATAAGGTGTGGCACATCAAGAAAAACTACACATATATTTTATTGCATAATCCAGGTATTTATACCTCATAACCTCAAGAAATTACTGTCAAAGTGTTTGAAAAGTTTGCCTTTTTAAGAACATTGATAGGTCAAATCTAGTTGAAATGCACTATGGAAAAATGGTGGGAAAATTTTCCCGAACTTTTTCCTTACATAACCAGTCAAAAAATATCTACATTACCGATGCTTCAGGTTAAATTTAAATAGCTGTTCAGCTGTTTTCTAGATGTGTTGAATGTATTTAAGGCAAAAAAGACCAAATTGAGAAATATGATGTGCCACCCATTGCCTGATTCTTCTACAGAATGGTACTTAAAGTGTAAACTTACCCAAACCTTAATACATTGTAATTAATACATATGTATATACTATATCGATCACGTTCAAATAGTATGAAAATATTTTATTAAAAATGATATTTAATACAGGACTATTTAAATGGTTGACTTCGGACCAATTAATATTAATGACGTCACAACCCCAAACCAGATCATATAAAATAACGTGATGTGGCTAAAGAAACACAACCAATCAGAAAGGTTGTTCCAAATCAAATTAAACTATTTTCGACTTTAATGAGTATCGATATATTTGGGACATGTATGGGTAGGTCTAAAACTAAACATTGGTAACAACAATGACAAAATAATTTCTTTTTCCTTTAATCGAAAATATTGTCTTTTGGTACCTATGCAATTAGGCTGTCTAGTTTTATTTGAAGACTAATGTTCTTATATTATCTGATACGCTTGAAGTTGTAAAATTATACACGAATTGCAGTAATGACCAAGATGATTGGAAATTTTATATGATGATTTTAATTGGCTTAAAAGCTTTATTTCAATGTTGCATGATATTGCAAATAATAGGACCGGATGAAGAAAGGCTTTTAATGCATAATATCAAATTTGTTGCGTGACTACATGCTATGAATTTGTACAACTCTCTCTCAGACATGACATTTCGACATTGATACAATGTGTCAAAACCTAATTGGTACCATAATCATCTCATGAAATAAGATATGTTGAAAATGCATATTACATATTTCAACACATACAATCATTACATAAGATTAAAAATGCGAGTTGATTGTCAGATTTTTTAACTTAAGAAAGTTCACTGAAGGAATTTTCAGCATGAGCTTTAGCAACGACTTGACAAATAATTGTCAACATAAAGTTGGACACGTTGTCGTGATATGCATGTTAAGAAAGAAACTATATATCGGAGAGGAACCAAACGTTCTTACAATATATGTCCTAGCTATTTAAACCCACATACCCAATTTGAAATCAATACATCAACAAGAAGTCAATATCGGAGAGCAATAAAAATTGCTTACAACATATGCCCAATCTATTCAAAGCCATAAACCAAAGTTATAATTAATCCTCCCATCGGATGTCGTGATAATCATTACGGAATATACAGACGGATGGACAAAATGACGAGCGGACTTTATATATGAATCATCGTCACCATAACGCAAGTTATTGATGATTGCTAATTATGACATGACTTAAAGCTTGCATGCTACTATTAGTATTTACACAAGACATTAGCATTGTTTGTTATTATTTAATTCTTAATCTTACGGACATTTAGGTACTTCTCTGTCTAAGAATCAGTCAACATGTGTAGAAGGTGTAGCACATTAAAAAACAGATTTTATTGCATTAGTCAGGTATTTATACCTCATAAACTCCAAAAATAACTATCAATGTGTTTGCAAAGTGTGCATTTTTGAAATATGGATGGGTCCATTTTTATTGAAATGCAGTATTAAAAAAATGAGGAAAGCAGTTTGCAATTTTACCTATATAAGCAGTGAAACAATATATATGTCACATATACTTCAGGAGCCCAGAGGGTAAACTTCAATTGTTTTATTTGTTTTCAATATGTATTGAATGTATTTGAAACAAAAAAGACCGAATTGAAAAAAATGATATGCCGCCCATTGATGATTCTCACCGGATCATATAGTTTCTCATTCATTCATGTACTGCTACCTGAATTGTAATATGAGTTGTTTAACAGAATCAACCTAAGAGATTAAAAGTTTAAACTTTAAACATTTGTATAATCGATACTCACAGTACGGAATACCTGCATAATGTTTCTGTCAAAATATCAAGTGGACGTGTTAACTAGTTGCAAAGAAATATGTATCAATACATTTGTGTACAGACGAACGCACGGACGGAAATCATGATCTCTATGTACCTCCTACAATGCGGGTTATAATTCATTCATTATCTGTATGCATGTAATAATCGTGCTCTGTTATGTTAAACAAAAGTGTCTGTATTTGGATGGGTTCAAATTATTCTGAATCTTTTAACAATCTGAGGTCGGGGTCAATAGTAATGTTCCATTCGTCATATTAATTGTATATATAAAGAGAAATTCGCTGCGAAACAAAATGCTATTAGTGTAATGTGTCGGATAGAAAGCAAGTAATATGTATGATCTACATCAAATCAAATTGATTATTTTAGAAAAGCCGTCACTTTCAATGTGATATATACTCAATTTAGACAAACTAGAATTTAATATTTTCAAATGAAATCGTGTAAATCGGTCAGATTTGTCCGGCGTTATACCGACAAAAATAAATACCCATTTTTCTAAGACATGAACAAGATAAGTCATTCGATTCTTATTTCCGTTAAAGAATTTTTAAAAAAAATTCCGAATTATTCATTTTGTAAGTAAATTATATCCAATTTTAATACAGGTCATAATTAAAAACAACAATTATTCTTGAGAACGACAAAATTACAAATAAAATAGAATATTTGAAAATATCAAAATTTCAAATGAGGAGTAATCCATATAGAATTAAGCAAGGGTCTGTCACACAGACAATAATGGGAAGAAAGTGGAAGTGGATTGGGCATACATTGAGGAAAATTAACATTAATATGAACCGTCATGCCTTGTAGCGGAAACCCCAGAGCCACATAAAAAGACTAAAAAGCCGGGAGAAGGGATCTAACATCGCAATTTCTGATGATTTGGGAAGACCAGGGAAAAGTAAAGACGTTTGCCAAAGGCAGGAAAAGGAAGAGAGCAGCAGTTGGTGCCCTATATCCCCCAAGTCCTCTGAAAGCACTAAAAAATAATTGATGAACTTTCACAATTTCGATAAAACATGATGCTATTGCACGTGAACCTCTTGTTCTTTTTTTTCTGAATGACTTATGGGGTCTCATATTTCGTATATGGTTTCAGGGGATACACCAAATGAGTTACGTCCATTTTTTTCTAGTTCAACATTACATTGTTCTTGATGTTAGTACATATGTATACAGTTTTATTGGATATTGATTCAACTTTTTTTAATATAATATTCATCTCAAGAAGAATTTAAGTCTAGACATCAGAACAAAGACTGGTATGTCTTATAGTGCTATATCCAAAAGCAATTCAATAATTTTTTTGTTATTTCATGTCTTCAAAACAACATTATTCTTATTACTTTTACAACAAGTGTAATAGTTTTCATTAATTCTATTAATTAATTAATTTAGTCTCCTACAAGAAGAATGAAATTTACCTATTGGTCTTCCTAAGGTATTTTACGGGGCAGTTGATAAAGATATTTAAAATTTGCATCAGACATATAATGCAATACCCATTGATAGATTGAGATAAAGTTTACAATCTCTTTATCAATTGTCTACTAGTAAAACTGTCGATCATATTTCATCATGTCATCGTCTTTCATCCGAATGACGTCAAACTCCTCCATTCAGTAAACTAATTAATTTGCAGTTATAAATTTGATTCCAATTATTTAATTTATCACACGCAATGTAATGTGATGTAAGAATAGGCTCTCCTTACTTTTAATCGTGCAAAAAAACGCTTTTTTTTCGACTTTCTAAACAACAATAAATCCTTCAGATAGTCAAATTTATGTTAGAAATTTATATATATCCAAGGTTACAGAGGTAATCAAAAGAATGTAATCCAGGGACCAAGACCAGACATGGAAAATCGACATACACAACAAAGAACATAAAGTAACTAAAATAATACATACAAAGTAACAAAAGCAAATGAGCAACTCGGACTCCACTAAAAATAGAGAGCATGGACCAGGTACACCAGTAGGGTAAGCGTCCTCTGCTTTTCTAGAAACACCCACCGAATTGCTCATAAAAAGTCCAATCTTTTATTTCACTATCGAGAAATGTGATAAACAATATCTGAACTTATCTGCAGGATTCGGGGCTACTTTTCTCATGTTTAAAGATAAAAATATGTTTTAAAATTAATTTATTAGAATTGGCAATAATTAAAAATTTGTCTGTTGAAGAATAACATTAATTGTTTATTGCACTTTGCGCAATAAATATATTGCACATGGAAAATTTATGTTATTTTTCAATAGACAAAATTTTTATTATTGCCAATTCTAATAAATTCTTAATTGGATATGATGTTTTGTCAAGCTCCACGCAGGTGCAGACGTTCGTTCCGTCTCTTACTAACCGCTACAGACGCTGTTTCGGGGCTTGACTTTTTGTGTAAGTTTTGTTTTGGCGCTTTTGAACGGCTATAAATATTGAAGAATACATTTGTTATGCAAAATATATAATATTCATGTATTATTATCATAGCTGTTCGTGGGTACACCATTTGGTGTGTAAAAGTTAAATAATTTATAGATTTGTAAATACGTGGAAATTATTTTGTTCAACGCAACAACTAATTACAGTTTCATTTAAGTAGGTCTCCAGCTAAAAATTATATATAAAACGTAATGCATGGTTGGAAAGCCTGCATAATTTTGTTTTTGAAATTTTGTTTGAAATGTTATAGTAAACAGAAATTAACAAATAGTTTTTCAAACAACATGGGCTCTTAGGAAATAAAGATGATATAAAAAGCAATGTTGAATTGAGAGAGATAACTCTGTAAATGATACTAAGATACACTAGATTTAACGTGGATAATCTCCTAAGAGCCGACAGGTTGGTATGAATGATTATACATTTCATCAATTAGAACTATAAAGCAACTTAATAACAAAAATAATAATATGTAGTTTATTTTGAGGGGTATCATTTTACAAAATTTGCATGATTTTTACAAAGACTACTACTTAATATTTAATATTTCGGAGGAGTGAGAATTCTTATTTTGTTCAAAACTGAATATATAGGAAAATCGGTATCGAACCTACAACAGAATACTATGTGATGTTTGTATTACTTTTAAGTAGCTGTCTATGTAAGAATCATGCAAAATCTGATAAAAGTGATACACCCCAAAAAAGGCTACATATTTTTATTTTTGTAACTAAGTTGTTTTATGGGTCTATACTATGGAATGTGTAATTATTCTTTCAAATCTGCCTCCTCTTAGGAGATAATCTACATTGAAAATCCAGTAGATTCTATTGTATTTGAGTGCCATTTACAGAGTTGTCTCCCTTAATTTTGAAATCTACAGTGCATTCTCTATAATTTTTATCTCCTACTTACTATCTATATTTACGTCCATTATTAATACAAATATATAACATATTAGTATATTACATGTACTTATCTTTCTTATATTTTAATATATGTGTTTATATTTTAATACCTCCAATCAACGAATGGGTGGAATATCGGAACACATTGTCCGTCCACCCAAATGTCGTTGCAATTCCCACGGCTCCGAAAGGGTGGATTATTTCAAATTTCGTGTTTTGGGCATACGTTTTTGGTGATTTTTGTTGCTATCCGGTATCAACTTCCCGTACGTTTTTTTTCTGTCACTATTTGTATCATTATTTTACGAAATTAGATAAAGGCGTTCGAACGAAAGTGGCTGAATGAAACTGAAACGTAAAAAGAGAACGTTTTGCGGATACCAAAAACAAATTTGCGTCATGGACAGCATTATATAAAACTTCAAATTGTGAAAACGAATATGATCTTAATAACTCCAGATTCAAAGAAAATTTCAAATAACCCAGTCGTACATAAGGACAATGAATGTATTCTTACTGATCAAGAAAACCATGAATGACAACATTTCTGTCATGTCAAAATTTGTTTATAATTTTCCTTCACAAGTTATCTCTATATGGCATTTCTGATTCCACTAATCAGCAATACCTCTTCCCACAATGCATCCGATTATTTTATCCCCTTGAATTAGCAGTGCAGTAGTGCAGATAACAAATCAAATTATCTGACAAATTAGAAATAATTGAGTTTATTGTCCTTGTTTGTGATGTCATATCTTACTTTAGTGCTTTGGAGTCGATTTGTTTATAGTTTGGAGTAATTGCCAATATCTTAATTTACGGTTCAAGTACCGGTCTTGGTACGGATCAGACATGAGGACTAAACTTTCAACCTAATGGTCTTTTTAACTAATAAATTCGCTCCTAAAATATAACTTATCAATAGTTGGTCGATGTCTTCCTCGAGACATTTAGGAATCGATCAATAAAATGTATGAGTGTTTTGCATTTTGACAGTCAGTTGCCACTTAACTACTATATCTGACACAATAACTTAATTTTCCTAACCTTTATACCTTTGTTCTAACATCGCGTGTAGTTATATATATGACAAATATATGTTTTATGACTATACTTCCTCAAATATGCCTGTTAGTTACAAATAGTGATGCTTAATGCCTCCATTCAGTTAAACTTGACTTTCTCATCTTGAAATGACAGTTCAATTATTCATATTAATGTATTATTTGTCAGAGACATCTAATAGAACTTCAATCTAGTCAAAGCAAATCTATTCTAAAGCATGAAACTGTTTTAACAGTTATGCTGTCAAAAGAGAGGAAGCACTAACGATGCATGATCATTTTCTCTTGGTGCACATACATGCAATCTATATCATTGTGAAAGACTGTCGGTCCCTATGCAGTATCATGCTGTAACATGATAAATAAAATTTAGATTGTAATTAAAATTGGGATTATTTATAATTTACAACAGTTGGCTGTTTTGCTTCACCAAGTGGACATAGATATTGTGCTCTCAAATGTTTATCAGACATAAAATTAGCATCTGAACGAGATATCTAAAATACAATTAAAATAATTAAGTTATGGTTTCAATATTGTACTACAAAACTTGGGCATGAATATAAAAATTGTAACTATATATTTTGAACAGTAATTAAAATATCTGTTCGTGTTAACTGTAGGATAGTCGATAAGGACGTGTGAGATGTACTGTAGTGGGTTTATTTTCCTTCGTTTTCGATTTGTTAAACTTTTTATATATATTTTCTACGTAACTCTATATAACGTGAACATTGCAAAATAAAATGAAATTCGTCCTCATAGAATAGTTCTAGATCCAGCTACAGGTAGCAGTTCTGACAAATCTACATGTAGCAGTGGTGGCACGAACAGTTATACAAGTAGAGCCGGTTCTACTGCGTGAACTGTCAGAAGAGCTGGCTATAGAACTGTTCTACATCTGCCATGGATTGTTTTCTGACAGTTCTAGGACAGTTTTGTGAGAGGTTAGAACTAATCTCATCTAAGTTAAGTATAATATGGTATTCTAGAATTCATTTTATCTATCTATGCGGCTATCAAAGCTATATACAGTTCAGTGGTTTATCACTGTTTTGTAGACATTTAATGACAGTGTTGTGGTAAGCCTGTTGATAATGTTTTCTGAAACTATTCTCCCGAGGTCTGTAACTTGATGAACAATAATAATTTGCTGTAACTCAATCATACGATGGAATAATAAGAATATATATTATATGGCCGAAAACAGAATTGTATGAAATTGTCCGTGAATACCCAGGCGAGAGGTGGCACGTGCCAAATTTTGTGTCCAGAAAACCTTCATCCATTTGAGATCATAAACTCAAGTTTTCTAAAAAAAAATATAATAAAATGAATATTGGTTGGTAATTTACTGAAAATGAAAGACTGAAATGAGTTACATAGAAAATACTAAAATATCTAAAATATAGGGAAATAAACATTTGATCTGCTTACCATTAAGTTGACTTGTTTTGGAACTTTGAACATATATTTAGAATCATCCTCTAAATCCATGATCAATCTGTCATAATGAATTTAACATCACATTGATTGGGACACAATATTTACCATGTGCCACCCATGATATAAGATCTATCTGGTTTCTATATGGACAGTGTGTTAACATTAATCAACATGAATTTACGTATGAGTGAGTCTTTGTAAGATTCAGGTAATATGGGAAAAAGCAGAAACATGCATGTCAAAATCCCGCCCATCTAACAATATGTTTTCACTCATATATGAGTTCTCTGTTTTATAATACCACTATTTGATCTCTGTATCATTGGATTTGCGGAGGAATTTTTCAATAGTATTTTAGAAAAAAATGAGGTTTTTGCCAGAGAGTTATCTGCCCATTGAAATGTACATTATCAGTGTGTATCAATGATATTATCACTTAATTTACTCGAATGATATGGAAAACCTTGTCTTTCTTTCTTGATCTGATGGTACAAATCGTCAAAATATGCTTTCAAAATGATGTTTTATTTTCATACCATGTTTCTCCCACTGTCTGATTCTAACAGAGACTGACATTTAACTTATGAACATTAAATCACTAAGTATCTTTCTATCTGAGAGAAAAAGAAATGTTATATCTCCACCGCATATGGGAGAATGGCTAGACTGGTAGTATGGGAATCCGTGTTTTTTTAGCAAATAAATTCTAGCAAGAGTACCAAAAAAGGGTGTGGTTACAAGGAAACTACGTCATATGTCCACTTTTGAATCAGAATAACGTTCATGAAATTTTCCGCGCGTTATAAATGAAGGAACGATAAAGGACATGTTGAATGTGAATGACGAATATCAAACAACCATTTCGCGACACTGTTAGTAGTTACAATGTAGTATGCTCTTGAATATGTACATTTGGTTTTGCAAAAAAAAATTAAGTTCTTCAAAAATATGGCTAAATGCATTGTTTGCATACTAGTAGTTAATTTTTAATGCATTTTTTTTTAAATTGGTAGTATAAAGTCTTCAAACATGGAAAATGAACCAAGTATTAAAATAGTGTGAAAGCTCAATTATAATGACAAAGATACAAAATAATATGAAGGCTGAATTGCGACTATTTACAGGGAGCAACCTGAATAAAATAAGAGAGAATACGATACAGCATACTTTTTTCCGAAAGATTTCAATTGGGATTATTTTATTGCGCATTTCCGCTCAACAATTTGTCCTCTTTAACCTAACATTTATGGATATTGTCATGATTCGTCAGTTTTGTTGGAAGGCAGTTTATAGATACCATCATGCAATGCTTTACTTGCTTCCGGTATCAGTGATCATATCTTCAGTTTTAACCTCTTCACTAACCACTTTTATTAGAAACGTACGGTACATAATGCATTTTGACGTAATTTGTTTTCTTTATACCATAAAGGGTAACATGTAATTGGTGCCTAGACATATGTTGCTAACATTAGGTCATTGCTATAAAACTGCTCATCTGGTCTGGGAACTGATCTGATAAAGACTGGTCGGTATGAAAATATTAGCTGTTCAATCGATATGATACATTGTAAGAAATATGAGTTATGGAACTATGCGACAAAGAACCAAAAAAAACGAATAATGTTAACAAAACATGACATTATCGTCAGAAATACAAGTTTTCTCTCATGTAATAAATTACTATGATATCTTGTAAAGGTCAAAGGTCATTGAAAAAAAAAATCTGTGTGTTTGTCCAGAATAATTCGCAAAAAATGGGGGTACAATGTGAGAAATATATTATGACGCTAGCATTGAATATTAGATCAGATGCATTTACATTTGTATGTCTAAAAGTTGTTGCTTTTGTCTTTCTGTTTTGCTAAACACAATGATCAGAAATGCACATAAAAGGACGTCTAACTATTTTTAAACAAGTGTTGTCTAAGTGTGCTAATTATAGATTTTTTTTAGGTTCACGAATCACGAAGTCGAATTTTCAGCAAAAAGTTCAATTAAAAGCCCTTTGATACTCAAATCACGTATGTCACAAAACTAAGCAACTAACAGCGCACAAATAAAATTAAATCAACGAACACAAAATGCAATACGCTGCAGTTTTATAGCAATGACCTAATGTTAGCAACATATGTCTAGGCACATATTTTTATTAGGTTGAAAAGATTTCTTTCAATAAATATGTATTTTTTTTAATTGAAATCCGGTAGACTTCTAGTATTGGTGACTACAAAAATCGTAAGCGTAAAATCAATCGTAAGTCACGGAGTCACAATACTTTGATCTTTTATTGCGTCATAACTTTCGAATAACTTTACACTTACGCTTTTCTGTAAAAAGGACTGCAGGAGCACCAATTCAATTATGGACAACACGATTAGATGAGTTTATCATTACCTTGATTTAATCATTAGCAAAATGTTCTAATTGAATAGGACAGGGTTTGATGGTAACAAAAGACCTTTGAAGTTTTGGACAAATTACAATACATTTATTGGTGATCAATGTCTATTCGTTGTTTTCATATTGTATTGTTTTAATGCATTTTAACGTGATTGCATTGTACTGTTGTTTCATTGTTACAGCCACATTTAATAACAATATTGCGATCTTCGAGTTGATATCATATGAAGGAAATTATTCTCCTGGGGATTGTAACTGGAGAAACTATGATAATTCAACGTAATTTGGTCAGACGATTCCGTAGAAATAATACACTGAAACTGACGGCACAACTTTATGATTATATTAGTACTGCGTTTCATATTGTACATTTCTAAATAAGGAAAATCCGTCTAGAATACTAGATTTTCATTAATATCTATAGATTAAAAATACCCTTTTCCGGCTGCTAAGAAGAGTTTAAGCAAAACTATACACAAGTTGCTGAAAGATCCTCGCATTTTCATTACAATGTTTCCTAATGAAGAAGAGAATTTTTTCTCTTATCGCATTACAAAAAGATTTTTTTCAAAATACCAAGAGCATCATAGATGTTGAAGCTATTGTCATCAATCAATTGTACTAGACAAAGAAAAGATATTCGAATTGAAGGCTACAAGAGCAGTAATAATACAAGTAGTTTATTATACCCTCTCGAAGGGAGCGTAAATTGCTTTGTTATCAACTGGGTCCTGCATACTTATTGGCAGAAAAAGCATCAATGTCCAGTTTGTGCATGTAAAACCGGGAGCTTAAAATCGGTATAATGACAGCTTCTTTTTCGTATACTTGGCAAATGCGATTGAGGACCACACCAGTCTAGTACAAATAAAATGGATTCAATGATTAAATACAGATCGAATCTGTCGTAGTGAGTTTTTTTTTTAAAGCAAGGTATCTGAATGTTTACGAAAATGACGTAATCAATACCGGACAACTCGGCCGAAAGACATATCGGACCATGACATCCCACAACTCCTTACCAAAGCTAGACATTTCGCCCCACACACATTTCAGACAATGACAATTGGAGAATGAATAAGGACGATACAAACCATATATCATGATACATTTCACTAATTTGAAAGTTAAAAATAACAGGGCTGACAAAAACTATGAAAGGTGTTTGAAGTCATATCTCTCTTCGTTTAAGGTTTCACCTCCCTAATATCATACACGAGTTGAATTCGATTTCTTTTGATTTGTCATTTTACGGGAACGGGTTTTTTTTCTGGCCATTTTGATAATTAGTGTACAGTTTGGGTGACATCTAGTTTTTGTTAAAGTTTTTTTTTTTAAATATCATTAAAGGAAATGACACCTCTCGTTCCCCAACAAAAGGTGGTAAAAATTAACGTGGAAATATTTCTCCTAACATAAAAAAAATTCTGACATCTTTTTATTACATATGTATCATTTGAAAATTCTTTGTAGCAATTGAATCATGTTTATTTCTCCTTGTCTCCTACTGCGCCCAGGCTGTTGCAATGTCCCCCGATCTTACACCAGCTGACCCGGATATAATTGAACTCTTCCTGAACGGACATTAAGTAAATGTAAAAGTCGCCTATAGTCGTTTGATTAATTCAAAATTTTGTTGGCTTTTTTAACGTACCGTAGGGAGTGTTCCAGCTCTGACCTTTATAAATGTAATGTTATAAATCAGTGAAAGAGTGATCAAATGAAACAGAACAACAAATTGGTATAAAATATTTAAATTATCTAAGAAAGCTATGACCTTTTCAGTGAAAGACCTGGCATCCATGTTTGATCCGTCACCAAAAGTTTGTCAATCCAAAATAGAATAAGTTAAGCCAATGTGATACAAATGCTAATGCCCGTAAAGAAGATGGTGTATGTACAAGTATGTGGCAACGAATTTACATAATCTTTACTGGTAGTAAATCAATGTCTGGGCTAAATAAAAATGAAAACTCCACAACACCAAATTTTCACTCGAAACTTTTACTCCAAGACACCACTTCACAACTCCCCTCCAAGACACCACTTCACAACTCCCCTCAAAGACGACACTTCACAACTCCCCTCAAAGACGACCCGTCATAGCTCCACTCGGAGACGTCATACACTTCACAACTTCACTCAAGACTCAGGTCCAAGATAACACTTGACTAAAAGACGCCACATCAAAGACTCCATTCAAAACTCCACTTCAATTTACTACTCCATAAAATAGACCATGTCTCACTCGTACGGATATGGAAAATATTCAAAACGACTGTTTATAGTGATTCTTCGTTTTGATTACTGAACAAATGGGTTATTAATTGACTGGAAATGGAACACAATAAATCGGTTTGGAGGTGATATATTGACAAACGGAATTTATGAGGTCTTAATGCATGTGACAGGTTTTCGGAAGCACTGCTCATCGATTAGTGAATATTTGACGCTATTCCATGTCAAACTTTTCTTTGTGAACTTCAGTCTTTGGTACAATAGATATGGATATTCGGACACAGATTTGTGTCCAACAGATAACGAAATATATCTATTGTTTCAGCTTGTTTTTGATTGTTTATTCTAAGGGAGTGACTGCGAAAAAGTTCAAAATTTTGGACTAATAAACACATGATAAAAATGAATTTACAACTCAGATTTGGCATGGCTGTCATTATTGGGCGAGTATGTCTGGATAAGGTATAAAAATGTATAGCTGCTGTCATTGGCATATGTATCGAAAGTTTTGAATAAATCCGTAACATGCGCGTGTTCTTAAGGAAAGATCTGGTTTACCCCCACCCAAAAGAAAAAAATAGTTAGTTTTGTTTTTGTTTTTGTTTTTTCTTTCTTTTTGCAAAAAATTTACTCATCCTATCCAAACATTCTCGCATCGTTCCGCTCTGCCTGTATTAATGCTATTTACATGTACCTATTTACGCACCTCTTTCTCCAAACAAAACTTCGCGTTTGTTTCGTAAACGTACTTTGTGAATATGGTGTTTTAGAGAACTTCATTCAATTTTTTGCGGTAAAATTATATTGTCCATTTATTTGTATCACTCAAGAACTGTGACCAATTCAATAACGAATCGGATGAAGAATAGTAATGAGTTGGATCTGGAAAAAAATGCTTTTTGTTTTACTGTCTCAATTTTTATGGAGTTATCTTAATTTACCATGACAGCTCGGCATAGTCAGTCAATGTACGTCATTGATTTGACTACAAATGGGCGCGTAATTAACTGAAGAGAACATATCAATAATGTTGTTATGTAGAAGTCACGAGAATAATATAATATGTAATTTGACCGTCAGTTACGGTCTTTCAACGGACAGCGAATTAGATAGGAATCATAAAACAAAAACAAAAATAATATTGGAAAAAAGCGCTTGTTTAACATTAAGGTTGATTTATGATAGCAGATAGACAAGGAGGTATTCAGTGGCGGCCTTTCGTTTGCGTGAACATGCTAACGAACGCATATCGACATGGAATGGGAGGGGTGCATAAAGTTTTTTTTTAAATTGATAAAACACCTGGGCTTCGGCATTTTCATCTCACAATATTATTTTGATATATGAAATTCCTTACTTGGTTTCTGGTACGTTCGATTTTTAACAGGATCGTAGCACTTAGTACGATAGGTACCGCTAAGGCCGTACCAATAATTGTAGTTTGTACGGCATGCCGCACATAAATTTATTGTCAATTTTTGCGACGCAGTCGGTATAGTGTTGCATTTTACCCTTTAACTTTAAAGACGCTCTTCCATGGAAACGCAAGTCACCTGATCGAAATTCTGTTTCCCGATTGACCAAATACGGATAACTTAGTGTCTTTCGAGAAAACTGTATCGAAAATTGAAATTGACTGTCTTGTGTTACTTCCCGAATGAAATGTAAAAAATCATAAGTAAAAAGAACAAATTTTACTGCGTCGGCCATCTTTTTAAAGATAGTGCTTGTTTTTGATAAAGTATTTTACAACTGCCCCAGAACCCCAAGGCAAGGCATCATTTCTCGCCGTACCAACCCAGATTTGGATAAATGATATATAACATTATCAGAAAGAAACCACTACATACATTTCGTGGTATACAGTAGCAAAGGTTTAGCGCGAATTCATGTCACGAATTGTCGTCCGAGATTATGAAACAATCAAATTTTGCTTTTCAAATTATGCAAAATGTGTCACATGGTTGGAAAGCTACATATTTTTATTTTTGATATTTTATTTTTAAAATGTTATAGTAAACAGAAATTAACAAGTGGCATTTATATGAACCTTGTTCTTAAGAGACCAGATTTATAAATAATATACTGTAGAATTCAGAATTGAAGGAGATAACTCTGTAATTGACACTTAAATACAATAGAAACTATTGAATATTTTATGTGAATCATCTGCTAAGAGCAGAAAGATTGGAAAGAATAAGTTCACAGTTCATCATAAAGACCCATTAAACAACTAAACAACAAAAATAAAAATGTGATTACAGTAGCTTTTTTTTTTTTTTTTTTTTTTTTTTGGGGGGGGGTGTTTCTTATAAAGACTAATACTATAATGTACATGTAACTACTATGACCGATCGAGCAACACAACTGTGACGAGTGAAAATAATATCAGGTGACAACTAAGATCTTTCGTGCAATTCAGGGAGTATTTCGGGGTTTGGGCCCCCTCCATTTTGTTTGAAACTTTAGTTTCTTCATGCAAAATATTGGTAAAAATTGAGTTAAAAATAGTCCGGAAAACTTCTTTTCTGGATGCACCCTCTCATACTATTTGTATGTTACTGTCTTTCACGGAGCAACAAGTGCCCATGCAGTTATGACAAAAAGATACAAATGTTTATTGACATCATTACACGATGAGCTGTTTAAGAATCTAGATCCCTAATGAGAATAATTATGATTAAAATACGTACAGTTAAGCTAAGTCCCTTAAGTTTCCAATCTATTTTTCTGACATCATTATTAACTTAAAATTTATTGGATTTGTCAAGAGAAGACAAGCCCACTTCTTTCGTCTATTTTATACATAAAAGTGGTGTTGAGCGATGTATACTTAACGGTCAGGCGTGGATTCAAAAGGGAGCCGGCGTGAACACACACCAATAATATTTTGGATGTATGTGCATACGAAATCTTGACTTTCACAAATCTCCCAAAATGTTCTTGTCACACTAAGCTTGGCTCGGCTTTTATTCAAACAACGACCCCAAACCTGAATCCCTTGATCCGCCTCTGTTTGCAAAGAAATAAAACAGGCATGTGACGAAAGAACAAAGAAACAAAATCCAAACTAAACAAATGGGTTATTACTATTATTATTTATTTTTTGTATCTGTGTCATCGTCGTTTCTTAAATACGATAAAAGTCGGGCTGTATATAAAAATGATGATCTGGTAGTTTTCTTCATAATATTAAACCATTTGCTCTCTATTATGAAATTCCATAACAACAAGAGTATAAACATGGAACTAAAAATGACGATAAGATAAATTAAACGCAAACAAGAATAATTTCACAAAACTAATTATGCTACTATTGGTAGTAATAAGCCCGGTGAATGTAATGTGAATTTAAGCAAATTTCGATTGACAATCAAAACATTAATTATTTACAAAACAATGAAATTAGTATCCGTAAAACTACCAACCTTTGCTACAAACGAGCATTAACTTCCATCACATTTCAAAGACCATCTCCAATATTCCTAAATTCATCATCACAATGCTGTCTGCTAATGGAAACCTCACGCGCTATCGTCTGCTGTTTTCCGATGAAGTCTGAAGGCATCCGAGTAGCTTGCTGACTCAGGGTTTACCAATAATCGATATGTTAGAACAAATACACTGCAGTCTCTGCAGAAAACTCTGTGTTTGACATTATGGCCTAGGGATAGTGGAATATGATTGAGTACAAGTCTCGATAAAACAAATGCAGAATTAACGTGTTGTGCTCGAAATTCAATTTTCGGCAGCAATTGATTTTCTGACAGCATTCAAATGGATTTTCCTGATTTCCGAGAATTTTGTTAATTTGACAAAATTGCGATTGCGATTGGAGGTTTAATGGAATACCTCCTTAAATCAATGCAATAATAAAACCTTATCTTTGACTCTGAAAGCGTGAATATATAAGATTCATGTGATGCATTACGAGTACATTCATCTCACGTGCGCTCTTGAATGACTGCGTTGTACGAGGCGTGTGATCAATTTATATTCTAGAGCTAACGCGAGCTCTACTGATTGAATTATGTTTTTTTTTCATAAATCACTACTGCTGCATGACTATTAACTTGGACATGACTTAATTTGTAAAAAAGCAAAAACGACATAAGTCACGGCGTATGGGAAATCCAAAGGTCACATACGTACCACTGTATAAATGACTGTTTGGCTGCCGTCGCAAATAGATGAGCTTAAATGTACAGTTCGTTATCTCGAAGAATATATCGACATCTCCGTTTGATCAAATCGTTTAATCGTTTAATTTTTTCATTTAATTGATATACATATATTATATTATATGGTAACCGCTAATGATAATTATGATCGATACAATAAAAAATATCCTGGTAGCGATAAAATGATATTAATATGATGATTTTTAAATAACCGATGTATTATGTATATTTAGTTATGAGTTATAAAATAACATTTTTAGCTTCTAATCCACTAAAAATGAAATAAAATCCTTTTTTTTCTCTTTCAATTTATTTTATTTTTTTTTGGCAAGTTAAAGAACTATTTGATCCCAATTGGGTCATTGGGATTTATGTACATGTATTTTATACATGTACGATTTTTTCTGAATGTGATGTAATGAAAAAGTGTATGTATATCATTACCTGTATACATGTAGATCAAGTAGTCATTGCATGTAGGTAAACATGATTCAATAACTTCGTTAATGGTTCTTCAAAGATGCATTTTGCCTATATATGACATATACTGCGAAAAGGAGAGGATCCAAAACTCTATTAGGGACCAGGCATGACGTTTACAAGGGGAGTGTTCAAGGCTACAATTCGTTCATTTTTACCCACATTCTGAACAAAACTGAACTAATTTTCCATCGCGAGGGAGTTAACCCCACCCCCCCCACCCCCCGGAACTCTCCACTGGATCCGCCACTGCAATCACGCGTTTCACCATTACATGGCAAGATGAATTCTGCTTATTGTGTAGGTACCTAATGTCAGATCCAGGGAGGGTTCCTCAGAGTTGGAACCCCTCTCCCCTTTTTTATTAGAAAACTTTGTACATTTTGCACAAAATTTTGGCATTAAACGTTAATAATAACACAGAAGACCCCCTTTTGTGGATTCTGTTTTCAAATATCTTGATCCACCCCTAGTTCGTGTATATATATATATATATATATATATATATATATATATATAAGCATCTCAGAACGTGACGGCTCTATTCGGCACACTGCTCCAATTTGATGTGATGGAGCAGTGAAGAGAATAGAGTCGTACGGGGCGCCGAATGGGACTTGATCTTTTTTTCATCAAAATTAATTTTGTGTTCACAAAATTGAATTCCGTCGTAACAAAATAATTTTGTCGTACACAACTATGTTACACAGACTTGTTTTATGATCACTTCAATTTTGTAATGACGAAAGTCATTTTTTGAGACATAATTCAATTTTGTGAGGCAAAATTTAAATTTGTGTCACAATAGTCAATTCTGTGTCACAAAAGTCAATTCTGTGTCACACAATTCAATTTTGTGAGACAAAATTCAATTTTGTGTCACATAAGTCAATTTTGTGTCACATAAGTCAATTTTGTATGCAAATTAGTTTACATAATTCTTTGGATATGCAATTGAATTGCAGCATCATGTACACGTGTATTACAAACTTAAGCATTCACTGCAGTACAGTGGATAAGGTACGAATGTGCACGGTTATAATTAAGCACATAAGTGAAAGAAATATCGGATATCGTAGTCGTATAACCCACTGGGTCACTTAATCTTGAATCTAAAGATAGATTATTTGAGCATTTGTAAACAAAAGGGAAACGAAAGTTAGACACGCACTATGTCGGTTTTTCATCTCGCCCGACCTGTTCCACTCAACCGAATTTTTTGTGGCAAACATAAATAGAATCGGAAGGAAGTAGGGAATTTATCTGTATCTGGCAAAAAAAAAGAAGAAAAAAAAAACTTGAGGGATAGTGGAACAAAATAATCTTTCGCCGACTTTGAGAGATTGACAAATTTCACCGCACAACACATTTCTAATTTCTAAAACAGGTCGGACAAAGCATTTATAGTTGAGTTGAAAGATGTCAGGAAATGATCACGTGATTCACCAGGAGAAATCCCAATAAATCGAAAGTAGAAAAATCGCGTATTTTAAAACCTGTTTTATCAAACAAATCTCATAGAAAACGTATAATAGCAATTTTAGTCACTTCAAATCAGTTTTACTGTAGAATGCAACTTAAAAGATTTTTTTTTAATTTCACTTGTAAACATGTAATACGGCCTTAACCGTCCTGCGTTGCTGGAAGTAATCGGAAACTTGTGGTAACTATATCCATGATAAACCTTACAAAATCGTGATGAGAGAATTCATTTGCATATTCAAAGGATTCTGTAAACTAATTTGCACACAAAATTGACTTTTGTGACACAAAATAGACTTTTGTCTCACAAAATTGATTTTTGTGACACAAGATTGATTTTTATGACACAAAATTGAATTTTGCGCCACAAAAGTGAACATTTGTAGTATGTTATCAATTTTGTTAATCAGAACTCATTTTTGTTGAACAAAATTATTTTTGTCTGTACAAAATTGAATTTTGAGTACAAAACCACAAGAGTTCCATTGGGCACCCCGTAAGTCGTCACATTATGAGATGTTTCTATAGTATTAATTTGTTGAGCCATGTATCGTTAATTTGATCTTCCATCCTACAAAACAATACCTAGATGAGCTGTCCCGTACTACCATACATCATGTACTAAGTTATAGCCCAGATTAATCCTACGAGGAGGAATGACCCGGCCAGCGAAAGCTATATACATTGAAACTGAAAGCATTTTGTTTCGATTACTAGCAAGTGGCCATTTCTATATCAACTTTTCATAGTGATCGTGATGTAATCATGGGGGAAGCTTGGTAATTTGCATGCCCCTACTTTAAAAAAATGTTTGGTAGTTAGCTCCCATCGGCATTGATAAAACGAATTAAGTGCCTTTCTGTTGTCATGACCTTTTACATCAAAGATGATTGTTACTCCTATATAATGTTTTTGTTTTGTTTTGTTTTTTTTTTCATCCCATTTTCATTCTTGATATAAAAGTTTCATAATGATTTCGTTTGACTAAACAAAACAAAAGTACTACTTTATGTAAAGAATGAAACAGTTTTTAAATCTCCCTTGCATTTTGACCTCCAACACAAAAAAAGGCAAATTAGAAAGTGGAAGTGCAGAAATACAGGGGGACAAATCAAAGATTTTCTCGTTTCTTTATATATAAAAAAAACAAGACAAATATTTCACGTTACTGGGCGTAAGTTTTGCATTATTACGAGATTTTTTATTTATTTATTTTATTTATTTATTTATTTATTGTCTACGAAATTGAGCTCAGTGGCCTTTAGTAACATGGGTCGAAGCGTTAAATCGATTTTTCACAAATTCTCCACTCACAAATTATAATTCTCTTTACGTCTCCTTATCCCCTCAAATTTTAGTTGAAATCCTGGATCCCCCCCCACCCCATGGTATCTTTTTCACAAAATTCTCCACTCACAAATTATAATTCTCTTTACGTCTCCTTATCCCCTCAAATTTTAGTTGAAATCCTGGATCCGCCCCCCCCCCAACATGGTATCGTATATCTAATTTGCTACTAAAGCAAAAAATAAAAACATGAAACAAAACACAAACTAATAAACATACTACAAAATAAAGGAAACAATCAGAAAAATCTTTCATTCACAAATTCTGTAGCAAAGTGAAGATACATGAATCATTAAGAGGATGTGATGAAAAATGCCTATGTTGGAAAGGTCGGCGCTTTGTATTAGATGCACAGTGTCTTCTCGGATGTCTTGGTTTTTGACAATTTACATGTAGATAGTATATATTCCTCGGATGCCAAAAAATAATTTCTGTAGACGTTTATAATAGATGGAGGTTTTTTTATGAATATTGTTTTAAGCTGCAATCATCTACATTTGTACATATGTGCATGGGTATAACCAAATTGATCAAATTATATTGTAAATCTTAGTGACACTGTATAAATATATGTATGTGTTAAATAATATTCTACTTATTAATTGTTTTCATATTCCAGGGCAAGCAACGGAACGAGGAGAATGATCTTCAGAGCAAATGATATATAGATAGAAACCATCTGTAAGTTCCCACCGTGGCCCAAAAAAAGTGAATTATGATAATTTTGGAGGATCAAAATTGTACAGAAAATTCAAGTTGATGTATGTATACCTCATGCCAAATACCAAACACTAACACAAAAAGACAAAGTAACAGCCCAGACACGAATCAGTATTAAAAACAGGGAACATGGACCATGCATGTGGGTCGGTAAGGTAAGCGTCCTTTGCTTTTCTGTGAACATTCGCCGACTTGCTAAAAAAATGTCATGTCCAGGGAGGACGAAAGAGTAGCGGATCCGCAAGAGGGTGCAGGAGGTTGACACCCCTTTTTATTGGAAAATTAATCATTTTCAGGTATGAAATTGGCAAAAAATTGCAAATAATGTCCTACATAAAGTACCCCTTTTCTGAGGAATCCCGGCTGGCACTCCTCCTTCTCGAAGTGTCTGGATCCTCCCCTGCGAAAGAAGAACTTATAAGGAAAACTGTGATAAGGTAGCGATTACCGAGATTATGATGCTTTCCATATTTTTTTGTAGTAAAAACTTTAATCTTTTAATACAAGTACTAACCCTGTTCTAGAAACTTAATTCATTGTAAGAAGTCTAGCTCTGTACAAAAAGTCCGCGTTAAGTTGACAATAACATGGACGCAATGAAAAGTCATCACGTTTATTGTATAATTTGGTTATGAGTTTTCCTAGAATATCTCAATATAAAATGTTTTTAGGTAATAACAATCGTGTATTATTCTATTTCTTATCAGTATTAACTTTCCTTGATACAAGCAGATGTTGCTTAAAAATGTATTTTTTTTTAATTTGGTTGAATCTGTCTTGAAATTAGATGCAAAAAAAGCCAAAAGTAATAAACAAATTTTGAACTGAATACAAACAAAAATGCTACTTTGAATGAAAGCATTCGTGGAAAATGGGCCGACTTAAAAATGGGACGTCATGACATATTTGTGTGTTCCATTGCTATTTCTCGTTACATTTCCTCGCTAAATCTACCCCCTATTCAATTGTCAACACAATATGAATTAGTTACATTTGATGTTCAAATAAGGGTGGGTGTCGATGATTTGTATCATATTTTGTTTTCTTTTCAGGTTAAAAATGTCAAATATGTGTACAGGATTGAGTTGTATTGTTTAATATGGAGTTGGCATTGGCTACATGCGAGCACAACATTTCAATTTGACCTATAAGGCTATATCTATATATTGCTATAAGGGTTCACTGTAATGACACATAGTTGTAGGTACATCATGGACATATACATGCATGAGCACTACTAGCTTATCCACAAGAGGACACTGACTACTTATATTTGTTGGAAATAATTTTATCATTAAATTTATGAATTACTATCAAAATACATGAAATACATTGTATATAGGTGTTTTAAATAGCAAATGTATGTTCACACACATAAAATTCCTGTATTTTAATATTGTAAAAGGGTGGGATATTGATTGCTTTTTGACATTCTCATAATCATTAATCATTGTACATATTTTTAATAAACTTTTAAATTAAGTTGACATGTCCAAGAAGTTGTTTTAGTTTTTTAAAATATTTTTTGGGACACTTATTGTTACTTTACATTCACTCTGTGACATATCACTTCTGGACAATAATTTTTTGTCCTCATCATTTTGCAACACACTAACTTGCACTTGCATGTTGCTCTCCTCTCTGGAAGTAAGAGCTTGAGCTGTGTTCCCTATCAGATTATATTATGTATTTATTCAGCATTTTGTTCCATGAAGTCACTTAAATGCAGAACCATACATTGTACATTTGTAGCTTTTAACCGTTTTAATGCTGCACAGTAAATACAGCATTTGGCTGTCAATACTATATTTATCTTACATTTTAACATGTACAAATATATATGTACAATTTTGTACACCACTCTGTCTTTTTTGGCCTAAATAAATGAATTAGGTACAAACAATGTACATGCAGGGTAGATAAAACTTTTATTTTACAAACATGTTATTGCGAAGCTATGCTTGCATAACAAAATCTATGAAGGAAAAATTCTTTACCTTTTTGAATTAAAAATGTACTTATAAAGCACTACATATAAAACGTAATAAACTTTAGTTCTATTCGGTGCATATTACATACATGTATGTATTCCACTTTAATAAAAAAAAAATTTATCATTAGTATGCTAGAAATCAATCAGTAAAAAAATGGAGTTAGGATAAGATAACGTGGTAATTAATTCATTCTGGCATTTACAGTATAACTATTTATTGGTTCAGTGACTGATTTTTGACTGATTGCAGATAGATAGATAAATAGTGGCTTTCGTCTTTCCATGGTTTTGTTATAGAAAATGATGGATGTTTCTAGGGATGCAAAGATATACCATACCATTATATGTATATATATTTTGCCCATTGATATAGGATACACAATATGAGTGACGCCGCTTACAATATTGGAGAATGTACAAAAATGTGCTGTATGATTTATTCAAACATTTACATGGCTTTAAATATTGAATTTGGTGAAAAAATAACCTTTCTTTTTTTACGCTGTGGGTGAAACTCGTGTTCTTTCTTATTTATATTTATTCATGTAAGCGGCTATAATGGAAAAAAATGGAAACCTAAGGGCAAGTGAAATTTGGGTCAGTTAAAGTTAGGTACTTAGTTACACTTTTCCGTGGCAAGTTGAAAACTTTATATGCTGTAAGGATTTGTTAGGAAAGCAGTCATTGACTGTGGGAAAGTTGATTTTATATGGATTTTTTACCGAGGAAACCTCAATTTCTGAAAAATCCTAGAACACTGACCAACATGGAACTAGTGCCATGACCATCTCATTTATCAAATCAGAAATATGACAACATTTTGTTCACAGTATGTTTCATAATACATATCATTTGTCCACAATATCGCAATACTTATCATTTGTGGTTCAGGTGTATCATTGCAGCCTAGATGATTCATTCAAATTAAACTTTACCTATAATTCTAAATATTGCATTTGTTTAAAATACAAATGGTGGTCATTAAATCTAATGCAACATTCACATGTCATGTAAAACTTAATATGATAACATTTGTTGGAACCTTCCCTTTTTGGAGAAATTTGGTGAAAATTTTGGGTAAATATTGGCCAGAAACCTTTACTTTTTCAAAGGAGGAAGTTCAGAAAGAACCCCTTTTGACCTCTTAATTTATGCATTTTTAAAAATTTGATTTTTAGGTACATGTAGCAGTACTGTTATAGTTAAAAATTGTAGCGAACACTTTTGACAAGGTTTATAACGTTATTCCAGAAATAAGTGTACACATTTATGTAACTTTTACAAAAACCTTAAATTTTTTTATATTTCTGCATTTTTATGATGGAAATGCCCACACATTTGTTCACTCAAAATATTTTCACATGAGTTGTAACTTGACAATTATACACAAAATATATGAAGCATGAAAATGTACACACATCCGGCCATTTTTAAAAGCATGAACACTGCACAAATGCTGATCTTTTCTAGGCTTTTGTTACAGTTTTTTTTTCCAATTTCAGCCAAGTTTGAAGGGCATACATGACCGTATATGTTCAAATGATCATCAAAAACCAATCAAATCCGGATAAAAACACATTAAAGAGTTGGAGAAACGCCATTAAAATTTCTTCCTGTAGTCTTTGAATTTGAAGCCAAATTTTGCCCTTACCAAACCAACTCCTTTTTTTCCACTACTGTGTATAACACTTGTATACTATTTTTGACTTTTATATTGCAGGATTAGTTGTGGTCTGAACATCTTGCAAACACATACATAATGGATACTGAAACTGCCAATGAGATGGGTGAGAGTGAGATGATAGTGCAGCATCCCATTAAGTCTGAGCCTTACCATGATGAATATCAGGATGCAGTGATCAAAGAAGAACCAAATTATGAATTGAACCCGGGTTTAGTTCCTGAAGAAAAAGGTACGTAAAAATAAAATCAGATGTGGACATTCATAGTTCATGGAAAACAATATATATGAATTTGTTGACCAGAATTTTGAAAAAGAAAAAAAAACATTACAGTAGCTGAACCAATCCATGCAACAGAAATTGAAATAGGTCATCGATCACCAATCAGTTTCTGATCAGTCATGGATCCATCAAACCAATCCATTGAACCAGTGATCGCATCACATGACCAAAGAGCAGTCAATATATATTTCAGATTTAAAAGTTTTATTTGTCAATTTTACACATATTATAATAATGCGGTAGATATAAACATCAAATAATACTTTTATTTTACATTTATTTTTAACAGATCATCTGTCATTTAACATAAAATGAATTCGATCTGATGGGTCACTGGGCATTGGTTATTGATCCATCAACAATCAGTCAGTCAGCAGTCATCTATCCGTCAAATCGTAGGGCTGTATATGCTACACTCTCAATAAACTTATTCTCTAGCTCCCAAAAATTACGTACAAAACTCAATTAGTCACCAGATTTGGCCAAAATCAATCACCATTTTTTGGTGATATTTTATTCTCGCTACCCCAGTTTAAAAGGTGGTACATGTGTGAATAAGTGCTCTTTCTCTCTGAATAATTTTTTCTGACTTTATAATATTTCAGATTTTTGGGACTCATATTGCTAAAAACTAATGGGAGGTGAATGAATTAAGTGTGTTAGCACAACCTGTTTGTTATTGTATCCCTAGCAAACAAAGTTTTAAAAATAAAAGAAATCACCCTATATGTTTATCCATAACCCCATCTGTTTATTGTTCAACTTTTTTTGTAAGTGCAATGCCTCCTAAACTGCTCCTCGGATTTCAGTGAAATTTGATAACATGTTTAAGCATCATGTTAATAAGAGTGCATGCAAAATATGATTTTCTTCGGAGGACTCAAAATGGCGACAAACAGACTTAACGGTTTTACATGTTAAACAATAAGCCTAATTCCTCCAAAACTGTTTAACAGAGTTTGAAGACAATTTAAAGAAAGTTTTTGTAACATACACAAGAGAAATCAATTGCTATTGGAAAGAGAGATAATCAAACTTATGGGTATTACTTGTTAATAAAACCTTTTTAAACACAACTCCTACAAAAGAGATTTTGATAGAATAATATGCACAGGAAGGCATTACATGTTGTGATGTACAGTACAGTACAGAATGAGGCATACCATGAGTAATCACTGACATGGTGGAACACCACTCTGATAGTGGTAACCCACAATTGTTTTATCCAAATAGAAAGTTCCCAATTTTTCTGAAATTTTGAATGGTAGGTTACGCTCAACAACTTCCAAAAAAATTGTAAGAAATTTTATGAAAATAACGATGTAATTGCCTACCACTCACAGAGTGGTGTACCACCATGTTAGTGATCAGTCACAGTATGTCTCTTTCTGTACTGTAATATACAAATGTAAATACTGTCAGTGGAGTCAGATAGGAGATTATTGGTGTATTTTAATGTTTATTATTTAACATGTATAACTCCATTTGAGTATTCTTTTTGTGAGCTTGTGTGCAACATTTTGAGCTATACATGTTATATTAATTTATCTAATATAGATTATTTTTATTCAAGATGACTACTACTTTTCTGAAAAAAAATGAAGTTGATGGTATCCATACTGTCTGGAACAGAAAACAAATCAAATTTTAATAAGTGATTATTAAAAACAAATATGTCTATTTTTTATGGCCCTTTACATTTTGTAGTCATATAAGAGTATGGTGCTGTCATCACCTGTGTTTTCATTGTCTGTATTGTCTGTAGATACTTGGTTGTCGTATTTCTTTGTATTTACTTAAACAGGTGGGATATCTTGTGAAAAAAGTTTGAATATAAAGCAAGAAATGGAAGAATCACAGGAGCCGTCGCTGATGTTCATAATAAATGATACATGTATGAGACAAGATTATCATACATGTACTTCGTCATCAGGTAAAACAGAAACAGCCTATTTAAACCAGTTATTTGAGAATGACCAGCTCACTTCACTAAATGACAAGCTGCAAAGCCCAAGAAAAACCCAAAACCAACTACGTTCTTCCACAACCCATACCAATAACACAATTAAACAAACTTTTTACAAAACGTTACAATCAGGTGACAATCAATTATTATCTTGTGATATGACATTACAATCTGGTGACACTGTATTACAATCTGATGACAATAAATCACAGAAGGGAGGAAGAGCTTTCTGTTGTAAACAATGTGGTAAAAGTTTTAATAGAAGTGAAAACTTACGAAGACACATGATAATTCATTCTGATAATAAACCTTTCACCTGTGATTTATGTGGCAAGGGGTTTAATCAGAATGTTCATCTAAAAGAGCACAAAAGAACACATACTGGTGAAACACCATATAAATGTGAATTTTGTGATAAAGAATTTCGCCAACAGAGTAATCTTAGTTTGCACAAGAAGATACATTCTGGAAAAAAACTTTACAAATGTGAATTATGTGGCAAGGACTTTTGTCAGAAACCAAGTTTGAGAATGCACATGAAAACACATGTTGGTGATACGCCTTATAAGTGTGAAATATGCGATAAGGCATTTCATAGGAACTTTCACCTAAAAGAGCATTTGAAAACCCATACTGGTGAAACACAGCTTCATTGCAGATTGTGTGGAACCAGTTTCGATAATGAACATCAACTGAGAAAACACATGAAAACGCATGGTGATAAACCTCTCATATGTGGTATCTGTGGTCAAGGTTTTAAGATGGAATATTCTCTCCAAGGGCATTTGAGAATACATACTGGTGAAAGACCTTACAAATGTGACCAATGCGGCAAAGGATTTAGACTGATTAATAGTCTACAAAGGCATCAAAAGATTCATGATGATAATTTTTCAGCTTTGTGTACACCGGTGATAAAAGCTGTAACCAGCAACACACAAATGTTGAGTGCATCAGTGAGGAAAGATGTCAACAATGACACTCCAGCTTTTGACACCACTGTGAAAGAATGTGTCAAAGTAGACTCTCAATCTATCAGTACATCAATGAAGGAAGATATTACCCCCAGTTGTCAAGATTTGAAAACCTCATTGAAGGAAAAGGACGATGACTCTCTGCCATTGAGTGCGAAAATGCATGAAAACGTTACTCAAGTAGATGAAAGCATCAGCACAAATTCTCAAGTTTTAAGTACATCAGAAAAAGAAGGCGCCAACAATGGACCTCAAGATTTGTGCTCATCAGTAGAGGATAACGCAAGCAAAAGTCTTTACAAATGTAACTTATGTGGTAAGGATTTTGTGTATAGGATGTTATACATACGACATATGAGAAGGCATACAGGTGAAAAGCCTTTTAAATGCAGCATATGTGGAAAAAAATTTATACTCAAAGGGGAACTTATGAAACACTTTTCTATACATACGGGGGATAATTGCGTTACATGTGAGATATGTGGTTTACAACTACACTCTGACCTTGAGGTTCACATGAGAACACACACTGGTGAAAAACCTTACACATGTGAAGTCTGTGGTAGGGCATTTAGTCGTAGTAGCAACCTGAGAAGGCATAAAATACTACACTCTGATGATAAACCTTTTAAATGCAAGTTATGTCCTCAAAGTTTTAATGATAAGAAAGGCTTGGTTAGGCATGAAGCGAGGCATAGTGGTGAGACACCATATAAATGCGGTGAGTGTGGAAGAGAGTTCACTTGCCAGGAATATCTTAAGAGGCACATGAGGCTACACTTAGGTCCTGTACATGTTCATAATTTATCTGACACAGTGACAGCTTTAGTGACAATGGACACAAATGGCGAGAAGAAAAGTGCTGCTAAATATACCTACCAACCTCAACAGTGTGAAATGTGTGGAAAATTCTTCGGCCAGAGAAGAGACTTAAATGTACACATGAGAATACACACTGGCGAAAAACCTTTCGAATGTATTGTATGTGGCAAGAAGTTCAATCGTGAATATAATTACAAAAGACACACACGTCTTCATACAAATGAACGTCCATATGTTTGTGATAAGTGTGGGAAATCTTTTAACGAGAAGAAACACTTTCATTCACATTTGCAAAAGAAACATTCTGAGGTAATATCCTATTCCTGTTGCCATTGTTCCTTACAGTTTTCAAGTTCTAAACAGCTGCAGATGCACATATTAACTCATGTACATATTGCAGAGTGCGAAGTATCTCCTAATGTATCATGACAAACACTATCATCGCCTTATGTACATCTACAATTAGTATTAGTAAGAATGAGGCAAAACAATAAACATCTGAAACATGCATGTCAAAGCCCCACTTATCTGAGAACATATTCTTACTCAAGGAGTTCTCTCTTTGTAGTGAGTGCTACACATGTATTTGGTTTCTGTCCAGATGTAAGAGAGTAATCAAGGGAACCAAGGTTATAGCAAAGACCAGACATGGAAAACAGACATACACAACAAAGAACATAAAGTAACTAAAATCATACATGCAAAGCAACAAAAGCAAATGAGCAACTCGGACTCCACTAAAAACTGGGAGCATGGATCAGGTGCACCGGTAGGGTAAGCGTCCTCTGCTTTTCTAGAAACACTCGCCGAGTTGTTCATAAAAGTCAAGTTCGGGATAGACAAACGAGGAAAGGAAAACTATGACCCGTTAAATAAATCAGTTTTCATGATGCAGATGGATACAACATAACGATCCACGAGTTCATGATGACGACCAAAAAACTTCTGTAGTGATGACTTCAATCTTGTAGCAACATAAGCCTATTTGTTAGAGTTCTAGCGCAATACAAAAAAGTTTGCGTAGTTTCGGCATGCACTGGCATAACGTATGAGTTGTGATATAAGCACTCCATACACAGGTGCCGAAGGGATGTTGCCACAGATGAAAGGAAAGTTGACAATTCTGAATGAAAAGTCATCACGTTTGTCGTAAAGTTTGGTCAATAGTTTTCCATTACCATCGATTTCTAAGTGTAGGTCAAGACATGAGACTGACTTCACAGTGTCTGTAGTATCCTTTGTCTCAAGTTCTTTTGGGTAGATGCGATGTAACAAATCCCCGAAATTAGGATTGTTTAAAAATAACACGTCATCTATATAGCATAAACTGAGATTGAAGGATCTAGCCAAACGATATTCTTTATTTCTGATCAGATCAGCTATAAAGTCAGCCTCATAAGAGTAAAGGAATATGTTAGCAAGTAAAGGAGCACAATTTGTTCCCAATGGAATGCCGATCGTTTGTTGAAAAAACACGTCCACCACACTGGACAGATGTGTTGTCGATTAAAAATTCCAGCATTTTGCAAACATCTTCCTCAGTATATTTGGAAGAAGATTGGGAAGTATTTCTTACGAAGTATGAGGAATCTCTACCAACTAAATATTTGTATCTAGGTGTACCATCTTTTTTTGGAAACACAACGATGTATAATGTTTTTAAGTCGGGATTCTAACTGAGTATGGGGAAAAGAAGTATACAGTGTTGAAAAATCATAGGTTTTAATTTTATTATTTTCAGATAATAGTCTTGAACTGATTGTCTCCAAAAGATCTTTCGAATTTGTCAGGATCCACATTGAATTGATACCACTACGGGAGTAACAAGTGTTGTGGTAGGACTGCAGACCGTAAAGTTCATTAAAAAGCAAGATTAAGAGACTTATAGACACTCCAACACTTGGTAAAACTTATAGCTTTATAAACTATTAATACAGTTATATACTCTCAACAAAAAACTGAATTAAAGGAAAAAAAAACGGATGTATGACATTTTTCAAAGAAGACTCATCCACAAAATTAATGACTAAGATGATTCATACATTGAAGTGAAAATATCCATTTCATATCACAAATACAACCTTTCTCAAAGTTGAATGTTGGTCTTTGAATAACTACAATGATTGAAAGCATTGAATTTCATTGAAAAGGGAAGATAACTTTTATTTGTGCTTTGTTCGGGAACTTTGAAGCAATGAATTGTCGATAATCTTTATACCATTTGACATAACATAGGAGCGAATGATTCAGTAGATTCACAACATGTTGTGCCATGTATATTATAGAATTTGCTTGATTTTCACATGGACAACTTTTTAAAACCACCGTCTGAAACTCGTATTAATGTGGAATTAACGTCAATCAAATTAAATGCTCGCACCGCAAGTCGTTGTTGTTAGTTACCATTAAGTTTCCAGGAGTCTTACTACAGTATAGCTTGCAGCATAGTCTGATAAATGCCAGGTATACCTCTGTTATTTTTAATATACATGTTCAACTCATTAACAAATTGAAAGATAGTTGTAGTATCCTAGGTAAACTCTACCTTCTCAATGGAGAGGTCCAAGAACCTAAGTTAAAAAGGTAATTAGTGAATTGTTCTTGAGCTGTGAAATGTATTTTATGAGAAAAACGTGAAGAAATTAATTACGTACATATTGCAGACTGCGAAGTATCTCCTAAGGTATCATGACAAACACTACCATCGCCTTATGTACACATACAATGTATTAGTAAGAATGAGGCAAAACAATAAACATCTGAAACATGCATGTCAAAACCTCACTTATTGAATTTGTTAGTCTTTTACGTTGATTAACTTACAGGATACTGGATAATGATTAAATCTTTAAGTTTAAATAAATACATAAATTCACAAAAATGTACTTTTTGCTTATGTTTCAATGCAAGGATTCTATTTGCTTTTATTTATTCAATTTAAAATGGAAACGTTAAAAGTGAGTAAAAAAGTTACAAATGTAAAGGTTTTGATTTTCAAATTTTTTCTCAAAATGGAATTTAAAAAAAATAGAACAATTAATTCTAAGTACACATAGGCATATGTATGCATCAATATTAGGTTTGAAATAAAAAAAAATTATATTATTTGCTTTATCTTGGTGGACAAATTGAGATCTGATAGGATGGATTCAAAATTTTCTTTACAAAGTGTGATTAACTACAGTACACTTGAATATTTCTGAAAATTGAAGATAAGTTTGACTATTTTCTATCGCTTCTATATACTCTGTTGAAGTAGACCAAATGATTTCTTTTTCTACTAAGAAGTAAAGACTTAGAGCTTTTCTTTTTCGTATAAATATGCAATATTATAAAATAATTTCATGTGGATACACTTCAAACAAAATATATTTAAACATTTAAAAACTAGTAGCACCGATTAATTTGCCTTTAATTCCATTCTGGGTAATTAGTGACCGTGTTTTATGATCACCTTTTATGGCCTTTTTTAGTTTTCTACCCCGGACTTGACTTTTTATGAGAATTCGGCGGGTGTTTCTAGAAAAGCAGAGGACGCTTACCCTACCGGTGCTCCTGGTCCATGCTCCCAGTTTTTAGTGAAGTCCGAGTTGCTTTTGTTACTTTGTATGTATGATTTAAGTTACTTTATGTTCTTTGTTGTGTATGTCTGTTTTCCATGTCTGGTCTTTGTCCCTGGATTACATTCTTTTGATTACCGCTATATCGTATGACCCAAATATAAAATTGATCTGAAATTATTCTATATGTGACATCTATAAAAGAAGGGATTCACCTGTTGAACCGAGACAGATTTTATCTGTACAGTTAATTTGTGACATCCTATATATATTGGAACCAGAAGTGATGCAGTGGAATGAGGCCCTGTTTTTAAAGGGACAATATGCACTGAATACCTGGCATTTCATGTTTGGTATGAGGTATGCTATGTATTTATTTGATAATGCTGCGAGCTGTACTATATGTATAATATACGCACAGATCCCGATTTTGCCTCAATTGGTTCATAAAACAACATTTCAGATAAAGAAACCTCAATTTGTCATTCATGCACGATATAGTCAGAAATCATTCGTTCATTTAAGTAAGATAAGAGTGTAAATTAAAGAAGTGTAAAATTACTTCTCCGGGCTTATTTTACTTTTTCGGAGGTAATTTTTTTTGTTCTTGTTTTAGTTTTCTTAAATTATGAAATTAAATGTATTTTGTATCAATTATCATATATCATATTAAAGTGTTATTAGATTTACCTTAAATTCTCTCGTTCATGTGTTAGCCATAGAGTAAAACGAGATTTTTATACATTCATAAAGCAGCATGGAGCAAGACTAGTTGAGAGAATTATTATTATTAAAAAAAAGAAAGGACAGTTATTGCATTCCTTGTATGCGACAGGCGCTACTAAAGGGTGGGAACGGAAAACGGAAAGAATGTAAGAAGAATGGTTATGGTTATAATTTAAGTATCAGAATTATTACCTGAAACAAGTTGTAAGTTAAAATAACATTCAATGAATATCTATGTCTGATAAAAATATCTCTTGATGTGCTGAGTTTTTCAAACAATAATTATACAGGTGTAGCATGTATGAGGACGACGTTGAATATTGGCATTTGAAGAATAATCATGCATGTCTTTTTAGTAGTTTTGCATTGATTAGGATTTTGTTCACAACTTAATAAAACTTAAATGTGTGTGCTATAAACATTTTGTTTTGTTAAAGATAAGAAGCTAATCAGATCCTTATTTTGCATTACTGGTTGCCGAATTTTACTAAACATTTTTTGTTATCCATTAAGGTTACCAGTATACCTTATTGAGGTCAACTCCTTGTCAGACTGAAACCAGGCTCTCACTGCTTATAAGGTAAAAGGTTAAATTTGTATAGGTTACCAGTATGAGGACTTCGTTCTTCCTAATTTTTATTGTTAAACTTTGTAGGTACGTTTATTTGCATTCATCATTTTATATTATATTATGTTGTGCTGTTTTCTTAGTCGTTGTCTACAAGGCTCAATGAACATATTGCGGGAATTTCAGAAGCAACATTCTAACGAACACTTACAGCATGCATGCAACGGAAAGGTGCAACGAACATATACAATGTACATCTAAGTTAGATAATGTGAAATTATGAAAATAACCTTCCATATACATATGACATGCCCAAGTGGGCAAAGCTGTCATACTGTTTAATATCAAAAATCGATTTTCTATATTAAGAAAACATTTTTATTGTTAAGGAACTAATTGGGTTTTTTAATATATAGAAAATTAATACATTGCGATCTATAAATGCTTTTTATTAGTTAATATTATTAACTTAAAAGGGTGATTATAATGATTATTATATAAATATTAGAAATTTACTTTCTAATTTTAAAATTTATTTTAAACATTCAGAAATCAAAATCAATTTCAAATATAAAAAAAAAATTAAATACATGTATTTAAAAACATTGTTCTCATATATCAAAGAGTAATCAAGGGAGCCACGATTCTAGCGGACATGAAAAGAATGTAATCCAGGGACAAAGACCAGATATGGAAAACAGATACACACAACATAGAACATAAAGTAACCAAAATAATACGTTCAAAGCAACAAAAGTAAATGTGCAACTGAGACTCCACAGAAAACTGGGAGCATGGACCAGGTGCACCAGAAGGGTAAGCGTCCTCTGCTTTTCTAGAAACCTATTTAAAAAGTTTTGATATTTAAAAAATCTAAAATTTGTTTCTAATATTAAAAACTGATTCGTTAAATATTTTAAAAGCCACTCTTTAATTTCCTTTTATGACATTAAAAATGATTTTATATTAATTTTGAATTATACGAAAGCCATCCTTTTTATATGAAAAACAATATTTTCTAATACACGTATATTTAAAAAGAAATAATTATTTAGAATTTAATTTAAAATTTATCTATTGATATTAAGAAATTTAATTGTTCATAATGAACATGTAAAAGAAGCAATTATTAATATTAAAAATGAATATGAAAAAAATTAAAATTTTTTCTTGATTTTATTTTGAATTATTTGCACTTCAGTTTCTCTAATATTAAAATAATTCAGTTTCTACTGTTAATAAAAGTTTTTTTAATCATAAATTACCTTTTAACGTTGAAGATTCAAATCACGTACAGAAAAAGGTTTTTATTTATTTTTATTCGTAATAAAATGAGTGGTTTACTTATTTCAAATTAATTGTGTTTAAAGCGCTTTCTGTGTTCATTAAAATATATCTGCCATTCTATGATAGATTTATCACCTTTTGCACTTTATATGTACATGTATTTCTCCCTGTATTATTATTGATTATTTCTTTGTCGATGACATTCAATAATGCAATGTTTTCATTCATGGTTTTAATAATACATTAATCATGTTAATTTAGCGCTGAAACATTGCTAGATGCATATTTATGTGTATTTACAAACTGAGGGGAAAATGCTTTATAACTTCTGTAGAAGATTAACAACAAAAGCGTAAACAACATCGAATATATCGGCAGCTGTCAAAAACGAGATTTGATATTCGAAATTCATATTACGCTGTTCCTAAATTATTGTGCGGTGTAAGCTGGCATTAATTTTCTTAAATTCTTAAATTTTCTTCATTAATTTCCTTAATTTTCTTAAATGCTCGAATTTTAATCGACAATATATTTGTCCAGAGTTAAGTTATTTTCTTTTTATATCACCTTCAACAACGAATTAAGTGTTACTCTCCTTGCGACGTTTAGGTCTCCCGCATGCACGATACCCAAACGCACGCTAAACGCTCACCAAACACACAATAATCGAACGCTTCTACCGTGCGTTTAAACGCACGATCAACGAACGCTCCTTAAGTGCGTTTAAACGCACGATAGACGAACGCTTATATCGTGCGTCTAAATGCACGATAGATGAACGACGAAAAATAAAAATATTAACATATAACATATAAAAGAAAAAATAGAAAATAAAATTAAATGAATTTATATAAATTGATAATAGCAAAAAAATATATAGATAACAGTCAAATCAAGGAAATAATCAAAGTATAAAAATAAACGAACACTTCCATCATACAGTTAAACGACATTCCTCCAAAACCCAAAATTAATACAAACCTTTCTTTACCCTGTTTTAAAATTTTATTAATATCAACCTAATCTAGAGTAGACATGATTTTTTTCGTTTAGCTGAAAGCATGCACCTCACACCTCTTTCTCGTCAAAATCATTGAATCTATCTAATAGTATGTACATGTGTTAATACTATAATATGGTTACCCACAATCAAAATTTCTTTAAGTTTCCTCATTTTTGCAAGTATATGATGCAACCTAATATTAACCAATTCTAATTCAATAAGGAATGTAAAGCTTCCCGGATTGCAGTTTGATACGACCGTAAAAGTAACCCCTTAACAATTTAGACAAGTATAACACAACATTCAGGTATGATACAACTCTGAATTGTTCATTTTGTTAATAATAACAAAACCAGGAATAGCGGGAATCAAAGAAGTAACAGTGTGATAAATAAATATTGAATTTATTTCGTCTTTTAAACATTTATTTTGTTCCAAACGGTTCTTGACTTCTTCGCATATTTGATAAATATGCTCCTTCTATTGCTGTTTATCTAGGTATAAACACATGTTGATCCAATCCAACATAAGCTGTTCTATCACAATTATCTGTACTTTCCCTGTAAAATAATAATTGCATTATATAGTATTATTGACTGTATTTATAGCAATTGTATACATGTATGTATATTTGAATAAAATAGTTAACAGTTATTATAAATATATATGCGTATATGTCATGAATACATACATGTAAAAGTATAGCTACATGTAAATGCTACCAAGATAACAGATACGAATATCCTATTACGGAAAACAAGGAAAATATTAAATAAATGTAACTCTAAGGAAATAGAGAATTTTACTACTTGTAAATCTGAAAAGAGTCCTTTTCAGTTGTTGCAGTGTACATGTACTATATTTAATATTTAAGAAGTACTAGGGAACTGAAAATAATCATTTGCAATGGCCAATCATATCTGTTAAATAATGAACAAATTATAGGTACGGGTCGCATGTACCCTGGGAAAAAATCTTCACAAGGTATTTGTTGATACTGATAGAAAAAAGTGCCTGTGTTATGCTAGTTCAAAATTAAACTTTTAAATAATATATGCAGTTTACCAGTAAAGACACCGATTATTTTTATCTTCATGGAGGGGGATCGTGTGCTTAGATTTTATTGTCAAAGTATAATTGTTTTTTTTTTTAATAAATGGATGAGTTAAAACTCATAGAATTTGGAGCTCTTTTTTTAAAGAGACCATACGATCTGGCGCTTCTTCGCTTATAAACGTGGTGCCTATAACAAAACCTTATGACGAATTTTAACTAGTTTTATAATTGTCATGTGCTCATAATATAATAAATATAGCGTCTTAGCATAATATAGAACCTATTCCAAAAATGGCAAAATCGGTAGCTTATCATCTTGTGAGTATATAAGAATTATGCATTAGCTATTATATTCTACTCTACTCTTGAATGGTTTTGAGATCGATACGATTGTCGTACGATGATTGAAATCAAGAATGAAGCAATAGGATGGTACGTGTACTAGGGAACTGAAAATAATCATTTGCAATGGCCAATCATATCTGTTAAATAATGAACAAATTATAGGTACGGGTCGCATGTACCCTGGGACAAAATCTTCACAAGGTATTTGTTGATACTGATAGAAAGAAGTGCCTGTGTTATGTGGATGCACTTTAAGAAAATTTGCTAGTTCAAAATTAAACTTTTAAATAATATATGCAGTTTACCAGTAAAGACACCGATTATTTTTATCTTCATGGAGGGGGATCGTGTGCTTAGATTTTATTGTCAAAGTATAATTGTTTTTTTTTTAATAAATGGATGAGTTAAAACTCATAGAATTTGGAGCTCTTTTTTTAAAGAGACCATACGATCTGGCGCTTCTTCGCTTATAAACGTGGTGCCTATAGGCTAAAAACCACTAATTCCATTTTCCATAGGCTTCTATGCTAATTTCACAATATTCAATGGCTTCTCTGGACTTTACCTTAACTTTAACCTGCAGAGGACTATATATCAGCATGATTCTACATATGTCAGCTCACAATCCTCAGAATGGCATGTGGGGTTAGCAGACTTGCAGTGCAGTACTGGTCACCGGAAGTGAAGGGTCTATAAATAGCATAGGAAATCCCAGTGTTTTCACAAGATAGGGGTATATTTAAAAATCATTATGGAGATTAGGCTTCACATCACAAGAAGCAAAATGCACCTATAAAATGTACAGAAATGTTTCGCACTTTTTTCACAGCACTATGAGGAACAGGGGTAATTTTTGCGTAGGACTATTTTTGCGTACGTTCCGAATGGTCATTGGTTGAATTGGTGGTCTGTAACCTATAACAAAACCTTGTGACGAATTTTAACTAGTTTTATAATTGTCATGTGCTCATAATATAATAAATATAGCGTCTTAGCATAATATAGAACCTATTCCAAAAATGGCAAAATCGGTAGCTTATCACCTTGTGAGTATATAAGAATTATGCATTAGCTATTATATTCTACTCTACTCTTGAATGGTTTAAGATCGATACGATTGTCGTACGATGATTGAAATCAAGAATGAAGCAATAGGATGGTACGTGTACTTTCTACATTACAACATTTGACCCTTTTTGTTTACTTAATAATGTGTGTTGTGTCTCCACCGGTAACATTTTAAGTTTAAGGGAATTACTGCCATATGCGACTTCGGAGGAAAATAATTTTTACTTTCTAGGAAACTAGAAATACTTACCATAAAATTTAAAACGCATGATCCAATTTGACTCAAGAAATATCATCAGGGCACCACCATTTATAATTTAGTATCTACTGTTAGTAAACGTTTGTTTTCTTATTATCAATAGTCTTTAAATGTTAAAGATTCAAATCACATACAGAATAGGGTCGTAACTATTTAATTTTTTATTCCAAACAAAATGGAAGGTTTACTTATTGCATATTGAATGTGTTTTAAAAACTTTCTGTGTTCATTACAAAAAAAAACATCTGCTATGCCACGATAAATTTATTACCTTTCGCTCTTTATATATATCTGTATTTATATCTGTATATATAATTGCGTACTTCTGAGTCGTTTTCTTTATGTAACACCAATCAACCTCATATAGCACATTTATGTATGTGTAGGGGCCTTTATTGTAAAATCTGAATCTAAAAATCTAAAATCTGAATTTGAATTTAGATAAGAGATTCTCCCTGTTGTAACAATACCAGCTACTTTTCAGAATCAACACAGTGGCACTTGCGCAAGAATATGATTCGGTTGAAAGTTAAGTTCTACAATCCTACAAAACTCTAATTAAATAAATATCGATGACATCCCTTAACGAAATGTTTTAATTCATAGTTTTAATAATACAGGAAATATAGCGTTGAAACATTGTTATATACATATTTATTTGTATTTACAATCTGAGGAAAAAATGTTTAATGAATTCTATATAACATTAACAACAAAAGTGTAAACAAAATATAATATATCT
The DNA here is from genome assembly GCA_037379345.1 of Perna viridis. Classification (NCBI taxonomy): domain Eukaryota; kingdom Metazoa; phylum Mollusca; class Bivalvia; order Mytilida; family Mytilidae; genus Perna; species Perna viridis. The sequence continues at coordinate 18,142,395 of CM074523.1, forward strand.
TCAGCCGTCAAAAACAAGAGTTGATGTCTTATGTTCATATTTTACTGTTCCTAAATGTATTGCGCAGTATAAGCTGGCAATGAACTTTTTATTTAATTAATATATATATATAAGGGGTAAACAACTATGCAAAACATGAGAACAGGTACAAAATAACTCCCACTACATAATGAAATTTCAATATGGATAGCAGATAATAAAACAAATTCCCAATACATAATGAAATTCCAATGTGGACAACAGATAATAAAACAAATTATGAGTAATAAGTTATTAATATATAAATGACACATTGAAAGTGGGGAAATAAACATAATAAATTAATCATAACATAGACATAAACAGGGTGTTTGATCAATACATGGTTGTTTTACATAATAGTTAGTATATTGAGGGAGATAGAGAACTAATTAAGTAAGGAAGATTTTAGAAAAAGAACTAAGACTGAGAGAGAGATTCAAGTTCAAGAGGGTTCGCCCTCAAGAAGGGAGTCTTCTGACTCTTTCTCTCTTCTTATTGTCTGTACGTTGCTGCTGTATTGTGATTGCTGAATAATAAAAATACCAGTCGTATGTCTGCTTATTGATCACGGCCATGGGAGATGGCAGTAACAGATTTTCACTCGGTTATAAATAAACATAAAATATTAAAGTGTTATATTTATATTTCAGAACAATATTTCCAGGTTAATTTGTATATTTAAAATTTGATGTTTGCAATTCCGTTTTTAGCAAGATATAGCTGTGGTAACATAGGAAGGAAGGAAACATGCATATTTGTAGAATACTGTATAAAGAAGCATTCATCAAAGATTTCGAAAACATAGTGATTGCACTCTTGGCAAATAATGTTCTGGATTTGACATCAAAATTCATACATTTCATGCATTCATAATTAAGATAATGGTGTATCTAACATATTTGATTAATTCAGACGCTAAGAATGACCTCTTAGTGTTATAATGATTATAAAATATCAAATGGTAAAAAGGGAAATTTTCATAATTAATTATTTTCTTCTATACTACCCGTTATTTTATTTTTTTTTATACCGTAGCTTTTGTATGATTCTGTACAATTAAATAGTGTCTTAGTTGAAAAATCCTTTCCTTGAAACAAAATACCTAAACATCAATTAATATGCTAATTTTAAGGATATAAGCGATGTGAAACATACATTAGGATATTGTTTTCATTAAAGATGTATTCAATGTATTTGTTCATTTCAGGTGTTTATCTCTCATTTTCATGGTAACAATAATGACCTTTTAATAAAAAGGAGGATTTTTTTTTCGGAATATCTTTTTTCTCTTCCATTTAGCATGTCATTGGCATTTTTTTCTAATTCCGTACTACAAACAGGGTTTGTATATTCAATACATTTATACAGCATCAAAGCTTTCTAATGCTAATAAGTTATTTATTCAAGCCAATTTTGGTGAAAGAATGGTACCCAAGCCTCACTAAAAACTGACCCAATATGAAAGAAAATGGTCGTTTATAGCATACTTAATTTTTAATTTTGTGATATTTGGGTTTTGTCGGGAGATAGTCCGAGAGTGAAATTTCCGATATCATTTAAAAGTGTGAATTATATAATTTTTCAAGACATGGAACATCAATAAATCACTGTTATCTATTTAATACATGTAATAAGCAATAATTAAACTGTTCAGCTGTAAATACATGTAGTATAAGAGCCGATATCTGCTTGAAGTGATTTGGCTCTACATTTCATGTAATAGAAGCGTACCACATTATGCATTACATCGTTTTACATTAAAAATGTAATGCATTTCGACTAATTATATCTAAATTTCTAAGAACAAAAATCCTTGGTGAATGAAGAGATATCGTTTAATTCTACCAGAAACAAAGGTGTAAGCAGCCATTCATTTACTTCATATTTAGTTTGACCCTTTAGAATATTAATGTCCGCCCCTAAATCAAAGGAGTAGCGCCTTTTTTGTTCTTAATATCTTTATCCAACGCACATCTCTCTTTTACCTAGAATGATTTATAATCGATTAATTTAATATAAAAGATGGTAATAGCAAAGATGTTCTGAAATGAGTTAAAAAGAGGCGTTGATAAAATAATCATTTATTTCAGTCTATTTTTCTGGATTTTGATAGGTAATAATCACGTGGTACTGAAAATACTACCCGCTTTGTTCACTTTAGGTTAATAATGTGAAGCAGTCTTCAATATTTGACATTCGACCAAGACCATTTTTGGTTAGATGTCACAGCGGTACGAGTTCGAGTCCCGCGGAGAGAACGACCAAAAATCTGCATCGCAAATTTGACATTTCTTACATCGCTGGGAATTTTTCAGACCTTTCCCTCCGCGGAACTCGAACTCGTTCCGCTGTGACATCTGATGCAACACCGCCTGCGTAAAGCCCAGCGGCCAGTTAGGCTTTAGGAAATATAGCTTTTTCTCGCCGGATCATTCCTCTTCGTAGGATTAACTAGGACTGTAACGTAGTACAAGATGTGTGGTAGGACGGGACAGTTCATATAGGTGTTATTATGTATGATAGAAGATCAATTTAACGATAATGTCACAACAAATCCACATTAGGCAAACGTCTCCGAATGTCACATTCTGAGACGTTTGCATCATATTGATTTCTTGTGACATGTGTCGTTAATATTTAATTGTTTCACAACAACTCTGAATTTAGATTATTTCCATTGGTTAATATGTTTACCACGTATCAATAAAAGATTAGGATAACATTTCAAATTACAGTTGATCTGTATCAACATACTATTGCTGTTTTTTTTTCAAACTATTTGTTTGGTAAGTAGACAATTTATCTGATACATACAGCTTGAAATTTATGATAATGGAAATATAACGAGTCCCTGTAAATGGAACACGTTCCATTTTACAGATTTATATTAAAAGGGAAGTCATAGATAACCTTTCATTTCAGATTTGGTCTTTTTTCAGATAGTTTACAGTGACAATGAGAACAAAAAAAATATTGTATTAAATAAACGACAATTTTTAGGGTATTTAGCAACACAGTGGTAAGACCTGTCTGATCTCGAATTTGATCAGATTTTATTTATCATATATATCAAAATAGTTAGAATTACTAATGTCAAAATATCTAAAACAACGAGACTTTATCCTCCCTGTTGCTCAAGAGAGAAAATTTCAGTGATGAATTTGGTTTCTATTTCGATATTTTTGAATTGGAATACTTATTGTATACAATTATTTATTTTTACTTAGATCTTTCTATATATTTGATTTTTATATTTCGGATGATAGGTGAATTATTGAAATACATATCGAAATTTACAATTTATTATGATTGGCATATTTTTTTATTATTTATTTACATGTCGAAGAATGAAGAGTGTAGAATTAAAATTGGTACATTGCAAAGTAGATTCCATAGCAGAGGGGAAATCAATTAAGACAGTGGGGATTGTGGTAACATACTGCAAACAAAAGAAATTGAGATTGTTACAAATTATTAAGTTTACTTTGTCGACTCCATTCTAGTGTGTGCTTCAATCTACCCGGAAAGCTTAATTTTATGTATTAGCCTTTAGTATAAAGAATTTTCAATACTTGAATATTGTACGAGAAATTAACATTTTCAATACATAAATACCTTTTTGCAATACATTAACTTTCTTGTATCTATCTTGCTACTTTAAACCTTAAAGTATTGTACCTGAAACATACAGATCAACTAAATATTTTCACTTTTAATTTAGTATTATATCAGTTTATTTAACATCGAGACGAGGCCTGTATCATCGCGTGTGGTTTTGGGTTTTTTTTTGTCTTTCATTATCAAAATACTTATGTCACCTGTCTATTACGTCCCTACTATTTCTGAACACTTCACAAAAATATAGTCCAAATGTAATTCTTTTTGAATCATTCAATACCTCTTTCTTTACAAGTAAATATATTTCTTGCAATTGATCAATCCCTACATTTAGGAAATTAATTTCTTACAATAATGTTTCTGGAAGTATAAAATGTGTTAAATGTTTTCATTTTAACACACTTATTAGTCAAATTATCCATCTTGTCATTAATATTTGACCTTTTATAAACACGAAGTGAAGAGCAGTTATTCTATCCAAGTAATATTGGTGGAAAAATTCAAATTGATAAAAGTGTCTATTTTTGAAACTTTTGTGTTAAGAAAATTACTTTCTTAAGCTGATATTGTTTTATTTAATATAATTGTTAAATATGATAAATACCCTCCTTATATAGCTTTTGAATGTAGATGAACATTAGCTTTTTGGATAGATTATAAATTTAGGAAAAAGGTGAAATGGAACAACATTTGTAAATGTGTGTGAAGTTGCATCAGTAGTATAGATTCATTTTCAAATTAAACATATTAAAAAAGGACAGTTCTCAGTAGTATTTAAAATGCAATGTATTATCACAAATTTATTTATTTATTTATATTATCTTCCCGATTTTGTACATGCTACTTTTAGGCCTTTGAAATCTACAACTTGGAGTATTACATATACCTTATGTTCTTCAAATTATTCATGAAAGGCTGCACAAGGAAGTTTAAGTTAAAACAAACTGTGGTTTGTTGCATCATCTTTGTTGTTTGTTTTCTATGCTTCAAGAGACTGACCTTCCAATGCGAAAATGAAGAATTAAATTTGATAAAGCACAGTCTGATATCGACGAAAAAGGCTAATCTAGATATAGCAGTTGTCAACCAGATTCCATCCACAATACAAATTAAACTAAGTCCTAAAGGTGTATGCGAGTCTTTTAAAAATCGTGATATAACTATTTTGATAGCCGTAAAGTCATACGTTGGAAATTATAACCAGCGCGTAGCTATACGAAAAACGTGGGGAAATATTGTAGATCCACGAATCAAATTAGTCTTTTTTGTTGGAAGGACGGATTACGATTCAAAGCTGTTAGAAACAGAGTATAACATCAATTCAGATATCGTCCGAGGCTCATTCAATGATTCGTATCAAAATAACATCTTAAAAACTTTGATGATATTCAAGTGGATTAACAAACATTGCCCACAAACAAAGTACGTGCTGCTTGTTGACGATGATTACTTTGTAAATTTAAGAAATATTTTACAGTTTGTAGAAGTAAATTTGAAATATATGCCAAATCCATGGTGGATGTTCGGGAACATGTGCTGGTTATGTGCACCAAAGCGATTACCATCTTCAAAATGGTATGTGTCGTACAGCGAATATAAATATTTTTTCTTCCCGACATATTTATTTGGTGGAAGTATGTTAACGACTTCAGAGGTCATTACGAAAATGACACTGGTAGCACCTTATGTAAAGCACTTTCAAATTGATGATGTGTATGTCGGTATGCTGGCAAATGTACTTGGTTTAGACTTGTTTCATCAAGACCGATTTCATTTCCATCCTGCGGAAATAAGGGAACTCGGACACGTATTGACAAGTCATGGATTTAGTGATAAAGGCAAATTGTTGGATGCATGGAAGGCATATAGCTGTTGTACAATTCAAAATACATTTGCCTAAAGAGTATTTTAATAGAAATAAGTTCTTTCGTGAAAATTGTTTCCTTCATGTGTTATATCCTTCCGTTTCTGTTCTCGATCAAAATGCTGAGTTACATATTCCTCTTACATCTGTAAAAGATATATATTTTAGTAATATGAATGACATTATGACATTTATATTATAGATCATACGAAATTATTCTGTAAGTTGCAAAATATGATAGATTCATCTGAATACTCCTCACAAATATTTATCAATTCGCTGTAATACGTCATCGATAAAAACATTAATTAATTCATTTTTATTTACTTAATATACGATAACTTACGCAATCACTTTTCTTTTTTATGAAGCATCTATCTAATATCGTTAAGCTTTATAAAATGTCAAAGATTTTATATATGTTCTAAGTGTGAGTTTAGTATACTTTTTAATGAAGGTGTTCGGCTAATTGTCAGAAATATGTAACTGGATTCGATTAAATAATTCCAAGAGAATCTTTTGTGGACGTTTGACTTTTTACTCGTAAATTTAACGTTTCAATATTACAAAACACTTGTAAGACTGAAACGATATAATTACACAAAACAGCATAAAGTTAGGTTTAAAAAAATAATTACTATTTAAAAAAAAATAATTCGTAGTATTACAAAATCAAACATTTTGCTTGATTTTACGACTTTATTTTGAATTCAGTATCTCTAATATTAAAACAATTCAGTTTCTACTGTTAGTAAACGTTTTTTTTAATTATTATTAATTGTCTTTAAATGTTTCAAATCACATACAGAAAAGGGTTTTAACTATTTATTATTTAATCGCAACAAAATGGGAGGTTTACTAATTGCAAATTGAATGTGGTTTTAAGACTTAGACTTTCTGTGTTTATTAAAACCATCTGCTATGGTATGGTAGACTTATCCCGTTTTGCTCTTTATATATATCTGTATTTATATCTGTATATATTATTGCGTACTTCTGAGTCGTTGTCTTTATGTAACACCAATCAACCTCATATAGCACATTTATGTATGTGTATGAGCCTTTATTATAAAATCTGAATTTGAATTTTGGTTTTTAACATCAGTTTACCGCTGGAATAAGGTCGATTGTACAACATTCAGGTCCGGCGATCGAAAATAAAAAGCCAACAGGTTTTACGCACTGTTTGTTTGTTTAAGGAATTTTCTTTTTTTTAAACAATTCAACAAGATAAATATTCCAACATAATATGTTTTTGAAATACTTAATTTATAAACACTTGCATGCCTGTCTGAAGTTGGGTTACTTGACAATGTTGAAAACCGTCCAAGAAAGAAGGTAATTTTCAGTTAATGATTTTTTTTTATGAAAAGAATATCATAATAAAAGAAAATTTAACACCACTTCAATAAATCTGGTTGTTTCAACTTTATAAGAAGATACATTTTAATCGATGCTATTTGATTCTCCTTATTGTTGCAATACCAGCTACTTCTCAGAATCGCAGTGGCACTTATGAAAGAATATGATTGGGTTAGTTTTGTTCTACAATCCCACAACACTACAGAAACAAAGGATTAAGAAGCCATACTTGACTTATTTAGTTTGACCATTTAGAATATTTTTGTCCGCCCCTACAACAAAAGTGTAGCACATTTGTTTTGTTATTGACATCTTCATCCTACGCAACTCTCTTTTACCTTGAATGATTTATAATCGAATTATTTAATATAAAAGATGGTAGTAGCAAAGATGTTCTTAAACAAGGGGCGTTGATGAATTAATCATTTATTTCAGTCTTTTTTTTCTGGATTTTGAGAGTTTACTGGAAATACTACCCACTTTGTTGAATTTAGGTTAATAATTTGAAGCCGTACTCAGTATTTTACATTCGACCAAGGCCAATTTTTTATCCGTAACAAGAAAATTTCAAAAATAGGGCCATAGTGCTAGGTAGATGTTGATCTGTACTAAATCACAAATCAACTCCCAACTCTCACTGGATCCAAGACTCCATGGACTCATCCTGGACCCAAGACTCCACGGATTGTCTTACAATTATTCTATAACTTATAATTACATATTATTCGGGATTTATCAAATCAGATAACAGGATTTATAAAATCGAACTACTTTCATTAAAGCATTTACTTTACAAAGTAATGTAGTATATTACATAAACCTAATTCACAATTTATTGTAATATAATAATTCTGGCGATAGTTGACACAGAGGGAAATCAATTAAAAATCAAATATGCACTGAGAGATAAAGAAAACATGTAAAATCAATTTATATAACTATTCAGCTGGTGAAATACTGTTTTTCATAAGTTACAAATATGTAGGTAATTCTTTTAAATGAATGGAAAAGAAATAAGCAGAGTGTAACATATAATATTAAATCTATAAATAGCACTAATAGCATTTATCAAAGCATGGCGTTGGCGAATGCAAATGCGTATATTTTTTTGGATTTATGTTTAAAAGATGGATATATATTAAATTTAGCGCTATAAATCCAGATTAAGCGACCATGCCTGTACCAAGTCAGGACCATTGCGGTGGTTTCCAAAATTCCGGTTTTTACGCTGCTGTAGGAACTTTCCTTTTTTAATATTCCATTTGACTACTGCCTATGTTTCATCAGTTCGGTAATTTTTTTATTACTCTTCATTACCTCAATTGTTCATAATTCAATAGTTTCGCTGGTTTAGGCTGTAACTCTGTCTTGACACAAATATATGCCTATTGTTGTTTCTAATAAACCGTACTTACAGCTCTTGACTGATATACGTTTCTCCATTTACACCATATACCATAAGCTTCATTTCACATTCTCCATTGTTCCCATCCCAATATTCCATACTTACCATCCCTATTTTCCATTGTTCCCATCCCCATACGCCATTATTCTATTCCCCATTCTCTATTGTTCTCATCTCATTCTCCATACAAACATTCCCATTTCACGCAGAATCCTAAATGCATTTACTTTATTATGTTATAAAAAAAACTTAAATTTCTAAATATATTTAACATCACCAGAAGATGATAAAATTTACATTGAGTATTTCGGATAATTGATATCCTTCTTCAGCATAAAGCTCATAAAACTTTATGAGCATAAAACTCACAAAACTTTATGAGCATAAAACTCACATAACTTTACGAGCATAAAACTCACAAAGTTCAAGATCAAAACAGATTCAGAAGCTGAATCACATATGCTGTGGGTGATTGTACCTTTATTAAAGGCATACATAAGCAAATGGTAAGGAGTCTGAATGAAAATAACAAAGGGGGTCTTTTTATCAAAATTGAAAGTAAAAATTAACTGTGGAAAGCAATTTAAAAATGTAGTAGTATGGCGTATTGATGTATATCATGTAGTGCTGTACTAGCCTTAGACCAAGACTTAAAAATGAATTATTTTTTTCTCGTTTATTCCATCTGGAGAGGCTGTTTGTAATTTCTTCATCCAAAAGCTTTCTCGAGATACTCGTTTACATTTTGACCAGTTTTTATTATGTTCTATGATCGTAACAACAATGTTGTGGAGATCCTCCTGGGTGTGTTCGGCGGATCTAAGATGGCGACTTAGAGGGAGGTCTGGTTGCATTTATAGTCACTGCGATGACCATTCATACGCCTGTTGAAAGGTTGTTCTGTTTCGCCAACGTACTGCATACCACATCGGCACTGGAGAAGGTTTATGGTATTTCCGGTTTTGCAAGTCACGTCGCAAAAAAATGGCAAATTCCTTTTCCGGTGCAGTAGTTTTTAAACGTTTTGGTGTGCAGTATATGGGTACAGGTCTTACATCTTTTATCTCCACATGGTCGACACTGGCCCGTTGTATTTTGTTTGGGCTGAGATGAAATCTCTGCTCTTACCAAGGCATCTTTTAGGCTCCTAGGTCTACGGAATGCCAGGATCGGGCCCCAGGAAAGATCTTGGAGAGCTTAGGATGTTTTTGAATGTCTTTCTAATTTGAATGCAGTAACTGCGAGAGTTTCCCAAAGGCTGGATTTGATGTAAGCTCAAAGGAACCCTTTTGTTCTTTTTCTTAGGTTTGTACTCGAGGAGATCTTTACGGCTGATGTTGTTAGCACGTTCAAATCCCCGATCTATATCTGTTGATTTATAGCCACGCGATAACAAATGACCACAGAGTTCATCTAGACGTTTGTTGGTGGTATCGTCAGATGAATAAATACGCCGAATTCGAAGTGCCTTGCTCTATGGTATGCTTTTAGTACAATGTTTTGGATGACAACTATTAGGAGATAAGTATTGGTGACCATCAGTAGGTTTGCTGTGGAGATCCATGAACATTTCTCCATCTTTTACAAACGCAGTAGTATCCAAAAATGTGATTTTAGTGTCATAAATTTCATGGGTGAATTTGATTGATGGATGAACATAATCCTGGTCGTCGTGTTTGTTAGCAAAATGTCCTTTGAGCCTGGATATGGACCCTGACAGTTCTGACTCCGACCATGAAGATAGTGATATATACACTGGAAAATTCAGAAAGAAATATCCACGGGCTCCTAAATCGAATAAATGTGGCACGCTAGAAAATGTCATTGACAAAATAAAATCAGATGTCAATCACTTATCCAACAACTACATCTCATCTATTTTCAACATTACGCCCGATGAGAAAAAAGCAATACAGTCGTTGAAAAACCGTGACGATATAGTTATAAAAAACAGCAGACATAGTAGTTATGGATAAGAATAACTACATCTCAGAAGAAATGCGTCAACTTTCGGAAGAAAGATTTTATAAAAAGCCATATAGCGACCCTACTAAATCTTTTAGTGAAAAAAACACTTCAGAACTTTACAAAATGTGCGAGGACGGCAGCATTACTGAAGAACAGTTTGAATACTTAAAACCAGAGGATCCAAGACCAGGATGTTTTTACCTTCTGCCTAAAATTCATAAAAAAGATATCCCTGGACGGCCCATAGTTTCTGCTAATAGTCACCCAACCGAAAAAAATTCTGACTTTGTTGTTTACCATCTCCCACCCCTTGTTCTAAAACTCCTGTCATATTTAAAAGACACCACGGACTATCTGAGGAAAATGGAATCAATGAATCCTTTACCTCCCGAAACACTTCTGGTCTCCCTTGATGTCACTTCACTCTATACTAATATCCCACATGATGACGGTATAGAAGACTGCAGAGAAGCTTGGGAATCATGAGAAATTATGGACCCCTACTGCCCTACTGACTGCCTAGTAAATTTACTCCCTTTAGTTTTGAAATGTAACAACTTCACTTTCAACGACGAACACTACCTCCAAATCAATGGTACAGCTATGGTAACGAAAATGGCTCCTTCGTATGCTAACATCTCCATGGGTAAATTAGAAAATCAAATAATTGCTACATCTTTATCGAAACCCCTCTCTTGGTTTCGATTCATCGATGATGTTGACATGAAATGGAGTCGAAACAAAATTTAGGCAATTTTATCACACATGCCAACAATGTTCATCCATCAATCAAAATCACTCATGAAAATCACTAAAATCACATTTTTGGATACTACTACGATTGTAAAAGACGGAGAAATGTCCATGGATCTCCACAGCAAACCTACTAATGGTCACCAATACTTATCTCCCAATAGTTGTCATCCAAAAAATTGTACTAAAAGCATACCATAGAGCAAGGCACTTCGAATTCGGCGCATTTGTTCATCTGACGATACCACCAACAAACGTCTAGATGAACTCTGTGGTCATTTGTTATCGCGTGGCTATAAATCAACAGATATAGATCGGGGATTTGAACGTGCTAACAACATCAGCCGTAAAGATCTCCTCGAGTACAAACCTAAGAAAAAGAACAAAAGGGTTCCTTTTGAGCTTACATACCATCCAGCCTTTGGGAAACTCTCGCAGTTACTGCATTCAAATTGGAAAGACTTTCAAAAACATCCTAAGCTCTCCAAGCTCTTTCCTGGGGCCCGATCCTGACATTCCGTAGACCTAGGAGCCTAAGAGATGCCTTGGTAAGAGCAGAGATATCATCTCAGCCCAAACAAAATACAACGGGCCAGTGTCGACCATGTGGAGTTAAAAGATGTAAGATCTGTACCCAGATAATGCACACCAAAACGTTTAAAAACTACTGCACCGGAAAGGAATTTGCCATTTTTGCGACGTGACTTGCAAAACCGAAAATACTATAAACCTTCTCCGGTGCCGATGTGGTATGCAGTACGTTGGCGAAACAGAACAATCTTTCAACAGGCGTATGCATGGTTATCGCAGTGACTATAAATGCAACCAGACCTCCCTCTAAGTCGCCATCTTAGATCCGCCGAACACACCCAGGAGGATCTCCACAACATTGTTGTTACGATCATAGAACATAATGAAAACTGGTCAAAATGTAAAAGAGTATCTCGGGAAAGCTTTTGGATGAAGAAATTACAAACAATTTCTCTAGATGGAATAAACGAGAAAAAATAATTCATTTTTAGGTCTTGGTCTAAGGCTACTACAGCACTACATGATATACTTCAATACGCCATACTACTATATTGTGACTTTTTATAATTGTTTTCTACAGTTAATTTTTACTTTTAACTTTGATGAAAAGACCCCCTCTAGTATTTTCATTCAGGCTCCTTACCATTTGCTTATGTGTGCCTTTGATAAAGGTACAATCACCCGCAATGTAAGTGATTCAGCTTCTTAATATGTTTTATTCTTGAACTTTGTGAGTTTTATGCTCGTAAAGTTTTGTGAGTTTTATTCTCATAAAATTTTATGAGTTTTATGCTGAAGAAATATATCAGTTATCCGAAATATTCAATGTAAATTTTACCATTTTCTGGTGATGTTAAACATGAATGGCCTTTGAACACAACTCACTACCTAACCAGGTGAATACCTGTGACATAAAATTTTATCGACAGTAACAAAGATTTTGAACATTGTGTTATAGACACACGTTGTGTGTTGATCTTGAATACTGAACTATAAAACTAAAAATATTTAAAAACACTGTTATAAGAAACTATACAAAATAGGGAGAACTTAATGTTTTTTGTTAATTCCATGTGGATGTAAAACACGGAGTTATTTTTTCCAAAATCCCCCCGCTTCACTCTCTGTAGATCGCTCCGGATCATGTTTTGTTCCACGATGATTTCATTTTGTTGAAATCATCGAGGCAGTGGTTAGGTAATCTGAAGTGTTGACTCATTTTTTTTAAAAATAATTATAACACCAAAAATGAAAATCTAAGCGTTACATTGATCAGATATGTTAGGTACATCATTATCTTAATTGTTAATTATAATTGCAAAAATATGAGTTTAACAGTGTCGAGGTGCTTTGAATAAGACTTCTGTTTGATACCGAGGCCTGTTTTAGGGGGTAGGGTTAACATTTCTTGAAAATAAGTTTTTCGTGGGTTAATCATTTAGAAAATGAGATGAGCTATCGAATGATATCAAAATTGAGACATTTTATTTGAGCAATAATTTGTTTAGTCGGAAGAGTAATCAAGGGAACCAAGATTCTATCGGTGATCAAAAGAATGTAATCCAGGGACAAAGGCTAGACATCGAAAACAGACATACACAGAACATAAAGTAACTAAAATAATACATACAAAGTAACAAAAGCGAATATGCGACTTTTTACGGGAAAATTGAAAATCCATTTTTTTGCATTTTTGATAAATTCTGACAATACTGAAAAGTAATCAAGAGAACCTCAGTATTAACTGTGATAAAACTAACAGAAAATACAAAAAAAAGCTATTGTTACTGAAGCATAAATGCTATAGGGGTTTTGACATTGCAACATATGTAAATTTAAGCGATTTTTCGGTGGGGTAGGGTGCATTGTTTTTCCATTTTCCTCCAAAATCCTAAGTGTTACCGAATTTGTTCTGATACCATTCTAAAGTGAGACATTGGGCTACATGTTGATACATCTCAATTTTAGTTCGTTCTGTAGAAAGAAGAAGTTCTAAGAATAAAAAAAAGTAAAAACGGATTTTTGCCTCAACGAGGTATAAACAGTAGCCAAAAAATACAAAAATGCTTCAGTTTATATTTTTGGCGACTAAAAGATTCGTTTTTGAATCATAAATCATAGTTTGATTTATGAGTGGGAGGTTGCACAGCGGACCCTCTCACCCAATGGACTACTCTCCTATTCAGTGGAATTTCAGCAAAATCTATAGCATGTGAATGATAACAATGTGGCGCTTTGCCAAAAGCATCTAGTTTGTCAATATAGGTGTTCTAAAGTACACGAAATGTACAAGAAAACCATCAAAAATCACAAATATGGTTATAACGTTGCATTACATGGAAAACTTTTAAGTAGCAGACTTTTAAGAATCATACAAATTCTGTAAGATGTGATGCACCCAAAGAAGGCTACATATTTTCATTTTTGTTGTTAAGATGCTTTGTAGCTCTTTATGATGAAATGTATAATTATTCACTTCAATCTGTCTGCTCTTAGGACATATTCCATATGAAAAATCAAATATTTTTATTGTATTTAATGTCATTTACAAAATTATCTTCGTTAACTCTGATTTCTACAATACATTCTTTATAATTTTTATCTTCTATGAACATGGGTTATATGAAAAACCACATGTTATTCTCTGTTTGCATTTAAAACAAAATATCAACAAAAAAAATATGTAGGCCTTCCAGCCATGAATCATATTTTGAATGATTCTTATGTGGAGTGCTACTTTATTATATAAACGTTAACATTTCTGAAAACAAACGCATACACACTATGACAATTTCGATCCGTGAGTGTTATTGTTTAACAGACTTGTTTTCACTTAATTTGCATATCTTACACTATGACTTAAAATATACATACGGTGAGGTCATAACTTTTTAAAGGTTTATGAGGCTGACTTTATAGCTGATCTGATCAGAAAGAAATAATATCGTTTGGCTAGATCCTTCAATCTCAGTTTCCGCTATATAGATGACGTATTATCTTTCAACAATCCTAATTTCGGGGATGTGATACATCGCATCTACCCAACAGAACTTGAGATAAAGGATATTACAGACACTGTGAAGTCAGCCTCATATCTTGACCTACACTTAGAAATCGATGGTAAAGGAAAACTATTGACCAAACTTTACGAGAAACGTGATGATTTTTCATTCAGAATTGTCAACTTTCCTTTCATCTGTAGCAACATCCCTTCCGCACATGCGTATGGAGTGTTCATATTATATATGTTATGCCAGAGCTTGCCGAAACGTTTTGTATCGCGCTAGAACTCTAACAAATAGGCTTCTAGAACAGGGTTATGTTGCTACAAGATTGAAGTCATCACTACAGAAGTTTTATGGTCGTCATCATAAACTCGTGGATCTTTATGGTGTATCCATCTGCACCATGAAAACTGATTTATTCAACGGGTCATAGTTTTCCTTTCTTTGTTTGTCTACCCCGGACTTGACTTTTTCATGAGCAACTCGGCGGGTGTTTCTAAAAAAGCAGAGGACGCTTACCCTACCGGTGCACCTGGTCCATGCTCCCAGTTTTTAGTTGAGTCCGAGTTGCTCATTTGCTTTTGTTATTTTGTATGTATGATTTTAGTTACTTTATGTTCTTTGTTGTGTATGTCTGTTTTCCATGTCTGGTCTTTGTCCCTGGACTACATTATTTTGATTACCATTATAACCTTGGTTCACTTGATTACTTTTTCCATATCAGTTTGGTAAAACAAGTTATAATTGCGTTAAAATGTTTTGCAATAAGACAACTTAGACGCATATAACTCAAAAATAGCAAATGATTTAAGGATATAATACTAGGAAATTTCAAATACTGCAGTGTTGTAAAAAAAGAGTAATCAAGGCAACCAAGGTTATAGCGGTAGGAACGGTTGTCTTTTGACATGCATGTTTTTGATTGTTCTTAGTTTGACTGTCTAAATTCATTAATGCTTACAGAATGAAATGATATTTATGGCATAGTTCTGTAAAACAAGCAAATTCATTTGTGCTACATTCCATTTTAAGGTTAAGTAAATAACGTTATGTGTATAATTACAATTACATTTAAGATGTGTAATTACAATGAGTATAATTTACACTTAAACACTAAATAATTTACTCATATTCACGCATTCATAGTTATCTATATCAAAAAAAATGTAACGAATTATTATTCTAGATAATAAGTTTAACTTTTCTTTTCAGAATCTGACGTATTGCAAAGTCAACGGTTTTGCACTTCTATGTTATTTGTTCACATTCATTAGGTCTAGGTAAGGCCTTAAGCAGAGCAAAACCCTCCATCATCTCAAGTAACAAAAAATTGTTGAACTAGACAAAAAAAACCAAAAAAAACAAAAAAACAAAAACAAAAAACAAAAAAAACGGAAGTGTAAAGATTTTTTTATAACTGCTTAAAATGAACGTAAAACCGCGGCTGAACCGTTTTGTTTTGCAAACGAATTCGCAGAAAATTTATAATATTATAAGGAATATAGAGCGTTAAAGACAATCGGGAACAAATACGAACCAGGTCCGTTATAAACACGAAAATGAAGTGACACCAAGTCTAGACCGCAATTTCTTCTATGTGTCTGAAGTGAATTAAATATTTTATATGACTGTTACTACGCTTGAAAATATTCCAACAATTGGCACGTTGATAAATATATTACTGATGTTGTGTGCCCCAGGTGGTTGGATGGGGTACCCCTGGTGTGTTATATGCTGGGGTTTGCAGGCTATAATACGGAAAACCTGACCGCAAACCATAGTGGTGCACCGGGTTGGGAAAGATGTCACGTCCCTCGCACGTAAAAAAACCCTGCTGTGGTATTCGATAGGAGTAGGAACCTTTGCGCTCCGCCAGAACAGGCTAAATTGCCCGACCCTACCCATCCCTCCTTTTTTCTTGTGGCAAAATTTGTCGACCCTTATTATCCTTGTGTCTTATCCCTTTTTTATTTCATTATCATTTCATCATCCGTTTCATGTTTAACGCCTGAATATAGCTGAAATACTGCTGCTCGGGCGTTAAACCCCAACAATCAATCAATCAATCAATCATGAAATCAGTGATATGTTTGTATCATTTTAATTACACTAAAGTCTTTCAAGCTTTCATTTGATACAGAATGAAATCAGTCCAAGTTACTTTGATGCTTACATGAGATTGTTGTAAAATGCAAAATACAGACGTTCCAATGATTTAAAATAGTTGTGTCCCTTACCCTAGGTCTACCTCCTTAATTACCTTTTAAGGTCATTTGCAACGACAATAAACAACTACATTCACTTTTTGCCTGCACAAAATGAGGTTGCACATTCTAGTGGGTTTCTGCATGTTCCCAAATATCTTAACATCTATGATTGCTTAAGTACAGAATGCTTATAATGTTAGCGCTTGCAGTCAGGTTAATCAACAGACCATCTGAATGACTTGTTCTTGAAAATGCTGATTGTCCTTTTTCACAACTTCCGGGATTTAAGCTTACTCGAGTATCCGACACCGCCTGTGAACAAATCTTACCTGAAGTATCTGAGAATATTAATTTTCCCGACATTTACATGCAAAAAAGAATATAATGACAATTATTTTACTGCAGTACATGACACTGCAGTATTAGAGCATTTTCACATAGTACAGGAGTACTTATATAAAAACTCATTTTTAGAAGCTAAAAAAGAATGAATCAACCCAAACTTACTTCCAAAGTGCTATAGACACATTAAATGTACTTTAAAAACAGAGGCAGTGTTTTAGAGTAAACTTTTTAGTGTATGACCGGCTCCAAAATAAGTGTTTTTTGTCAACTCAGTAGGAGTTTAAGTGGCACATTTATTCAAAATATATGTAAAAGAATGGGAAATCATGGTTGTTTTTACATTTTTAAAACATTTCCCTCCCATAATCCAGAATTTCATACCAATGCAGTGCAAGGGAGTATTCCAAGAGGTTGAGACAATTTACTAACACTGTAATTTTGCCAAATGACCTTTGCCGCAGGTTAAAAACAAATTCTAAATTTTTACCTTTACCCTGTCTACTGCTTGTGAATAGTGTTTATGTGCTGTTATTATGACACTGTGTGTGCAAAAACTCAAAATGAGACAATAATTAGCTCATTTGCCCAATTTTACCCTGATGCCATAAGCAATTATGAGTTTTACATTGAAAATCCCATAGAAACCCATTTTTGGACTAAAATGCAAAAAAATCAGAAAAGAAATATGCTTTTTTTGGCACATTTCATGTTTATTCCAAGAATTCTGAGAAATAAAAACCCACCATATAAAAATAGCATGTTTTACAAAAATGTGACCTCTCTTATAGGTACAAGGACACAATCAATTTCGTAGTGCATTTCAACAGACCCATCTTGACATATAAAAAATTCCACAACTTCAAACTCATTCAAACTTCACCAATATGGAAACATGTATAAAAGCAGATTTCTATAAGAGCGCCAGAAAAATTCACCATCATTTTTTATTTTTAGCAACTTTGCTTCGCAGACCCCATAGACATGAACAGTGACCACTGCCAAATGTCCTAAATTTTGACCTTCTTTCATAGGACCAAATCACAACTTCCACATAAAATTACAGAATGAAAAAAAAATCCCTTGTAAATTTGATCCTTGCCCTACATTTCTGCAGTTAATACTAAGCAATTAAAGTTTACGACAGCAAAGAAAAAAATCATAAAGAAACACACTAAAAAAAAGAACTATATTCGTCAAGGGGAATTAATTGTGATCTCGTACCTTAAGCTGATTTTTGGTCTGTGAAACTACCATTTTGATAAACAAATCATGTTTACGTTTTGTTCTGCTGATTTTTACCGAAATAACTTGCCTTGGAATGAGCAAATTTTCAAAAATAAAAGTTTTTGGGACTTTTTTTCTAAACGCTTACAAATATCGAGCTGATATTTGGTATATAACTCTACCATGATGAGTGTCTATAGGTTTTGTTCTGCTCCGCTGACTTGTATCAAAATTACAGGCCTTCGAATGAACAATTTCTTTTAAATCAACAGTTTTCAGGACTTTTTTTTCAACATATTGAGCTGATGTTTGGTATGTGAGTTTACAATGTATCATGATCAATTACAGATCAAGTTTATGTTATGTTGAGATTTTCTATGAACTAAGGCCCCTGAACTTTCTTTTTTTTAAAAATACTTTTAATTTGAGTGTCATATTTGTGGATGTGCAGGGTATATTAGCGCACTCACTAAGGTTATTTATATTAAAAAGTGTCTGTTATAGACAGGAATTCAGGTTATTCAGGTTCAGTTAAGACAGGTTTGAGTGTTATGTTTTAGATATAAGAATAAAAATTTCACTGTAACTTATTAGTGTTCTGTGTTAAATACTAAGGTCATTATTAGTTCACTGATAACAGATTAGTGTTTAGTATTAGATATTAAGGTCATTCGTTCACTTGTTACAGATTTTATGCATGGAAGTACAGCGTTCTTATTCTTGTTCTTCTTTTTCAGGACATTTGTATCTCTAGTGGCTTTGAAGAATTTGTCAGATGGAATCAAAGTCTGCTTTCATCTCAATTGTTCCATGTTCATCTTGACTGTGTATATATCATCATTCAGTACTATGTGCATGGGGCTGTTTGAGATTATGGTATTTCATCATCATCCGTAGATTCAGCAACTGGGGACCTACCATAGAATTTCTACTCTTCAATCTACCTGAATGGATTTCGACTCTCCCTTCCTAAAGACAAATGTAAGACTAGCTTGACCTCTTGAGTATTCTAAAATATATTTAGTCCTTTCTTCTTTAAGACCGGCCTAACCCTCTTTTTTAAGACCAGCCTAACTTTTTTTCAGACTACCCTAATCCTCTTCTTTTAAGACCAGCCTAAACGTCTTTTTTAAAGACCAGCCTAACCCCTTTGTGTAAGACCAGCCTGACCCTCTTATTTTTTTTGCGGGGGGGGGAGGGGGGTTGAAGTATAACCAGTGAGGATAATCTTGTTACATTTCTGATGTATTTTTTCAGTGTAATAAACTCAGAAGTGATTAAGGCTTTCCAAATCTGTAGGGTTTAGGCCATTTGATATAACAATTTACATTACAATTCACGTATTACACAAACAAACCGTGCAACTAACTAACAATCTGTCATTAACTCAAATACAATATAGCTACTAAATGAACAGTCAATTTCAGTATTTTTTTCTTGAGAACACAACTGAAACTCTCACATGTTTCACTAACCTGAGTCAGTGTTTACTAGTTTCAGGTTTTGGGCAAGCTGTTTAAAGCACAAAATGAACTGACGAAGGAATGTCACAATATTTATCTATCTATGAGCATTATTTTATTAAAACTACATAGTGAGAAATCTATCTAATCCTATATATATCAAATTTAAAACTGGCTCGGTTCAGACTTGTATAGGTGGTTGGTTTTCTAAGGTTCCAAAATGAACATTTACACTGATATAAAGACCTTTTAAAAAAGTGTTTGGTATAGACAGGTTTCACCGTACATGAAATCATCTTAGTTTTGTGTTAACTTTTTTTTTAATGTGAAGTGAAAACTTTCTTGAATTACCTCCCTTAGACCATTTTTAGCTTCTCTCAAATTCACTTTTAATATTTATAGTCATAATATTTGAAAACTTCTTTTACAATTCAAGGAAAACTTAAGACCAACACTATATCCATCTTAGGCACTGAATCTTTTTAATACTGAAGGGAAAGGGGTGGGGTCGGATAATTTGGAGAAAAGTAATTTTCCAGATTTAAGCCATTTTTAGCTCAACTCGCCAAAGGCCATGTGACCTATTGCCATCATTTTGCGTCCGTTGTCGTCGTTAACAATTATACACAACTCTTCTCCTCTGAAAATACTTGACCAATTGAAACCAAACTTGGTATGAATAGTCCTTGGGGTATCCTGCATTGAAATGATGTGGGGATTTTTTTATTCGTCCAAAAACATTGCCGCCGTTACGAAAACTAGAACATAGGGGTCAGACAGTAGTTTTTCACATATATCTCCTAAACCGTTAAGTTTAGCAAAATTTTTTCGATAGCTGAAATGATCCATATTATTAGGACTTCAAAAGTCTTCAGGGATAAAATATCTTGAGAACTATGATAGATTTAAAGAAACTTTAAATTGTTGAGAAGATCTTATGATAAGTCCCACAAAAGAATTCTTGAGTCAAAATTGTTGGACAAGTTCTCGTTAAAATTTATTGCCTTTGAAAGGCAACATTTAACCAGGTGAGCGATTCAGGCTTCTGGGAGCTTCTTGTTTCTTTTCTTTTTTCTCAGGCATTGACCGAAAAAAATTATGAATCAATATTTCCCTATTACTTACACAATGAAAATTTACAAATATTAAAATGTGGCCTTGTTAATTGCCCTTTTTTCAACCCGAGATCTTGATATCGGCGGGTCAAAGACAATATCAGTCAAGGGCTAGTAACAAGGGCGATATTAAAATGTCTGTACATATTCTGTTCATCACATACATGTTTATACCAGTAATGGATTACTGAAAATCATAGTTTAGTTGATTAGGGTGGGGGTGTGCACGGCTTTTATCCCAGCTCACATGCTATAGTTCCATGTGGGGTATAAGGGTTAGAACTCCACCCTTTTGATAATTTTGTCTTCTTAGTCTAATAGATTTCCCTTTAATCTGTTCCTTGTACCAATTGTTAGGCACATAACATTTTTTGTACTGGAGGGGAGGCTTGGTTTGTTATGGAAGAAATAAGATTACTCCAAATTTTAGCCATAAGTATTTTACTCAGTCATTGATTGAAAAAAAATGTTAATATTGTTTAATATTTCCACCATCCCTTAACAATATAGATATTCAAATACAATTTTTAACTACGACTGCTGCTGAAAAAAAGAAATACTTTTCGTGTGTGGGAAAAACTTAACTCAACATTAAATCCGAGCCCCCTTCAAAAAGAAAATGGTCTGTGTCTTACTTTCATATTAAGCAAAAGAAATGCTTCGCAGGGCAATGCTTGATTAGATGCAGATGTCTAATCATGAACAGTTGGGCCAAAATTTTACACGCTTTCCAATCTTGATGCAGATCTCAATTTTAATAGCAATTAGCCAGGAAAAGAACTTGACCCTTAAGTCCCTGTTTTGCCCTTTATTGCTCAAGAAGCACAACCCCCACTTCAATCAAAGCCTTTCTTTTAAGGATAGGTATGTCACCTTGAGGTTCATTTATAGGATCCATTCATCTTTACTCAAGCTATTATCTCAAAAACAGGAAAATGTTTGTTTCTGATCCCTCATTCGTAATTAGTTCAAGTTGAAACCCCTAAAATCAATCCTAGGCTTTCTTTAGTGGTTTAATTTCATGAAAATCGATACACTCAATGTATACTAACATGAAAAATCTACAGGCGACAACTGACGACACCTTGATACCATTATTCCACTGCAGTCAACAATGATGAAACTGACTATAGCATGATATCATTATTCCACCGCAGTCAACAATGACGATAGCATGATGTCATTATTCCACCGCAGACAACAATGACAAAACTCATGATATCATTATTCCACTACAGACGACAATAACGAACTGACGACAAGATGATACCATAATTCAACCGCAGACAACAATGACGACACCGATGAGAGCGTAGTACCATTATTCCACCATAGACAACAATGACGAAACTAACCATAGCTTAAACCATTATTCCACCACAGACACCAATGATGAAACTGACGACATCATGATACCATTATTCCACCACAGATGACAAAGAGATACTGACGACAACATGGTACAATTATTCCACCTCAGACAACAATGATGAAACTGACTAAAGCATGATACCATTATTTCACTGCAGACGGTAATGACGAAACTGACGACAGCATGATATCATTATTCCACCGCAGTCAACAATGACGATAGCATACCATTATTCAAATTCAGATAACAATGATGAACTGATGACAAGTGTGATACCATTATTCCACCGCAGACGACAATGACGAAACTGATGAGAGCGTAGTACCATTATTCCACCAGACAACAATGACGAAACTGACTATAGCATGATATCATTCCACCGCAGTCAACAATGACGATAGCGTGATGTCATTCTTCCACTGCAGACAACAATGACGAAACTGACTATAGCATGATACCATTATTCCACCGCAGGCGACAATGACGAAACTGACGACAGCATGATACCATTATTCCACTGCAGTCAACAATGACGATACCATGATACCATTATTCCACCGCCCACAACAATGACGAAGCTGAAGACAGCATGATACCATTATTCCACTACAGACAACAATGACGAACTGACGACAAAATGATACCATAATTCAACTGCAGACGACAGTGATGACACTGATGAGAGCGTAGTAAAATTATTCCACCACAGACAACAATGATGAAACTGACGACATCATAATACTATTATTCCGCCACAGACAACAAAGAGATACTGATGACAGCGTGGTACCATTATTCCACCACAGACAACAACGATGAAACTGACTAAATCATGATACCATTATTTCACCTCAGACGACAATGACGAAACTTACGACATCATCATACCATTAATCGAAGACAGACGACGATGAATTGACGAAAGCATGATACAATTATTCCATCGCAGTCACCAATGACGACAGCGTGATACCATTATTCCAACGCAGTCAACAATGACTATAGCATGATACTATTATTCAAATACAGATAACAATGATGAACTAACGACAAGCATGATATCATTATTCCACCCAGATGACAATGACGACATGATGAGAGCGTAGCACCATTATTCCACCACAGACAACAATGACGAAACTGACTATAGTTTAAACCATTATTCCACCGCAGACAACAATGATGAAACTGACTATAGCTTAAACCATTATTCCACCGCAGACAACAATGATGAAACTGATGACATCATGATACCATTATTTCCCCAAGGATGACGAGGAACTGATAACAGCGTGATACCATTATTCAACCACAGGTGACAATGACCAAACTGGCTACAGCGTGGTACCATTATTCCACCTCAGACTACAATGACGAAACTGACTATAGCATATCATTATTCCACCACAGACAACAATGGCGAAACTGACAACAGCATGATACCATTATTCCACCACAGACAACAATGACGAAACTGACTATAGCTTAAACCATTATTCCACCACAGACAACAATGACGAAACTGACTATAGCTTAAACCATTATTCCACCGCAGACAACAATGATGAAACTGACTATAGCTTAAACCATTATTCCAACGCAGACAACAATGATGAAACTGATGACATCATGATACCATTATTCAACCACAGGTGACAATGACCAAACTGGCGACAGCGTGGTACCATTATTCCACCTCAGACAACAATGGCGAAACTGACGACAGCATGATACCATTATTCCACTACAGACGGCAATGACGAAACTGACTATAGCATATCATTATTCCACCACAGACGACAATAAAGAAACGAACGACAGCATGATACCATTATTCGATGGCAGACGACAATAATGAACTGACGACAGCATAATACCATTATTCCACTGCTGTTAATTATCTGTTTCAAACTTTTCTTGTGTAAAATGTTGTTATACTAGTGAAATTGAAAGGAACCCTCTTTAATAAGGCCTCCAACATGGATCCCCTTAGTAGATACAATCAGGAATACATGACCTCTTTAGTAGATGCAATCAGGAAGGCATGAAACATATCATTAGATGGTAGCGATAAATTGGACACATCTTGACAAAACATCAACAAGACCACACTTTAACAGCCTTTCCATTGACACTAGAGTTAAAGCCAAGCAGAGATAACATGGCGTCATACCATTGTGTTGGAAATGCGCAAAATTAACCCCTCATGCGAACATCTTCAGAAAATGGCCAGAGACAGACCAGGACATTAAAACTAGCCCTTAAGGGCAAACAAAAAGAGATTTTCGTAAAATATATTTTATTTTTTTTTACACCAGCAGTCTGAATACTATTACATGACAATTTACACAAAAAATATCAAATTTGCTTGGATTAAAAGTAAAATTCTGGATACTTAAAAAAATTCAGGAACAATAACTCTTTTCTTCTAAAGTTGAATTAAATCTGACTTATTATGGAGGACTGCAATGGCTTGATAATGTTTCACAGTAATTTTGAATTGAAAGCATATTTAATTTACACATGATCAAAATTGACATACATGTACTATTAAGTTATTGCAATAGTAACTTTAGAACTTTAACTTCTGTAGCATTAAAAAAAATTACAAAAGAATTAATCGGTAAATGTTGTTAAAATATTGTAATAAAGTGTACAAAAACAAAACAACCAAAAAAAAAAAAAAAACAACAAAAAGGTCCCCACTATGAACAAAATCTTGATGATTCAAACTCTTCACAAAATTTTACTACTGTTGAATGATGGACAGCATTGACATGGAAGCAAAATGGATTATCTCCCTTAGAACTACCTGTACAATGTAATACAATGTACATGTATTTTATAAGTGTTATTAACTTCACTCTTCAACATGCTGAAGTGCAAGTTCAAACAAATAATCAAGACACAATATATAATAAATGAAAAACCTTTGATAGCTTAGTTCTACATAAACGAAAGTTCTCACTAGAGAAAATAATTCCATCTTCAATAAAGAATCCAAATAGTCTGCCTTTCATGCGATAATCCATATTGGCAGAGCACATAATTAAAGACTCCGTGAATTGGCAAAGTCTCTTGAACTATACGCAATCTTTAAATAGTCTATGTTGACTGCGTCCTGAAGATGAATACATATTCCACAGACTCTATTGGAATGTGTCACATTTTTGATGGACATTAAATATTAGGTTTGTCATTAATATCCATATTGATCATGATAAAATATGTTGGATTTGCCCATTATCGGAAAATCCAAATTCACTAAGTGTTTAAAACCAACTTCAGCCATGCCTTGGCCATCTACATGTAGATACACGAATATTATTCTTAGTGTATCAGAAGATAAATTCCAAATCATTCTACCGTTCAATGTACATGTACATGTAATTCCATATGGCTAGGCCTCATTAGTTCTAAAATAAAAACTGGGTTTATTCATCTCAGGAAAAATCCTAACTGGCCTTGTTAACAAGTCACTCGAGATTTCCTATTAAATTGTCCGACTTTGGTGGAATTGAACTATAAATAATTGATGTAAACATATTTACAGTGGGTATCCAGGGGGTTCATGGGGTGATGGAAAACTTGTGTTACATGCATCTTCATTCAAAATATGAGCAAATAATGACCTAAGTGCCCTTTGGGGACCTCCCCCCCCTTATTTTAAATTTCTCAATCGAACTCTGTAAGTACATACACACGAAAACGAAACATATATATTTACAAAAAAATATAAAAATTAAAAAATAAACAAATATTGTAAATAAATAAATGTGCATTCTACTCATGCCATGTACATTTATATATTGATAAGAATTACATTTAAACATAGATGATGTACTGTACACATGGTAAGTATTGAAGAAATCTCCATTTATTTACAATTTGTGAAAATAATTCCCAGTTTATTTACTCTATTAGTCAAAAATATTTCAAATTTCAAGAAAAAAAAATGAATATACATGTAACTTCAGAAGGATTTATATATGTACAGTACATGAAGAAATGTATTTAAATTTATTTTTTTTAAATTAAATTTGACTTGCATGTACATGTACAAGGATATCACAAGTTGTCAAAGTTGAAGGTGAAATGTCTTGTAAAACAATTCAAATCCTGGATAAAAATAAAAAATAAAGTATAGTACATGTTTTTACATAACTACTTCTTTTACAGTTTCATTTTAATTTTTGAAAGTATTGTTTTTATAAAGAGTCATTAAAAGGATACATACATGTACATGTATTCATAATATTTATAACTACAAGTTATAACTATTTGTTTACAGTGCCTAAATGTTCATTGTTTTAAAGAGCGTTTTAAAAGAATACATGTACATGTATATATGATATTCATGACAAATAACAAATAAATATTTTTTAAATCATTTGAGTATGACTAAATCAAAGATAGAAACATGAAAATGATAAATACAACTATATACATGTACAACAACAATGGAGTGAACAGATTTTCACTGATGACACATCTAGATACATGTATTTGAAAAACTTGATGAAGACCAAGACTTATTAATAAAGAAATAAGAAATAATTTCCAAAAAATCAATCATTTTACTAAATAAACTAATTTTGTATTATTTCCTTTAAATATCTTTAATTAAATTAATTACAAAATGTATTACATTTATGTAAATAAAAAAGTAAAAAAGATCTTAAAGATAATTGAGTCAGTAAATTAAAACATGTTTCTGAAAAACATTTCGTAGAAAAAAAAAAGTTAATTACTGGTATTGTTATAAAGATTTTTAATATATAAAATCATTATAAATTAAACATATTTTATTTATCTTTAAATCTGAATTTGTTTAATAAATTAATATTGTCTTAGTCCATCAAGAGAAAAAACACCAAATCATTTTAAATGCACCATTCAAACTATATATACAATGTTATAATCTTATTAGTCATTAAATACGAACTGGCATTGTTCCTCACATGAATCATTCGTTAGATTTGAACTAATTATAAAATACATAATTACATTGGGGGGTCCAGGGGTTCAGGGTGTAACCCCCCCCCCCCAACCCAATGAATAATTTTCAATTTTTGCAATCTATGGACCTTAATGAACAAATCAAAACCTGGAACCCCTCCCCTTTTTCATAATTTCTCCATCCGCCCCTGTTAGTGCTAAATATATAAAATCGAATACACATACATGTACATACATGTATATATTTACAACAACTGACTTAAAAATCAACATTTTATATATGGAGATGTACCTAGATGTGAATCAATAAATTGGAGATATTTCTATTTATTGTTGAAGTTGCAAGTACAATGTACATGTAATCACTGTTGTGGGTAATTTTAAGTCCTTAGTACATGTAGTATCTTTCAATAATATACATGTAATTAATATTTCAGGAAAAAAAAGACAATAAAAGTTCTGAAATAAATCAACCTTTAAAAAAAATATGTTCATTTTTGTTGAAGCATTGAAGACTAATAAGGATATCACATGTTGCCAAAAAGATTCTATTAAATTAATTCAAACCATGACTAAAAAAATGCTACATGTACATTACATGACTGTATTTTTTTAATTATTGTTTTAAAGAAAGTTATTTTTAAAGGCCTACATGTAAATACTGGGTATGAATAATATGTACATGTAGTAGTATTAATTTTTTTTTTTTTTATTATTATTTTCAGTTTTCAAACAAGAAAATTTCATTTATTTAGAAACATGAAAATGCAAATATATACAACAGAAGGCAATTTTGAAATGTTCCTCATTACTTCACAATTGAAGAGCTGAAATTCCATGATTTCCCCGTAATATTTATGCTATTTAGGTCTCACTAACCACTTCTGGGTCAAATGGCCACCCCACTATGTAGTACCAAAAACACACTGAACCTAGACATATGCATTATAAGCGCATTATTTGTGTGTATTATGATTAAAAGTAGTCAAAATAAAGCTGAGAATGTGTACTTTAAAATCATATATGTAATTAACTACAAAAGTGTATGAATATTGTTTACATGTGTGAGTAATTTGCCTCCATGCTGTCAGTTAGCAGAACAGGTAAAAATGTGGATTTTCAGTATTATTTATTCAAGTAAATTTTGTGAAGAATTTCTACTATCATCGTACCATTAGCATAATGATTTTGGAAGCCTTATTTTCCAAGCTTCGCAACGGTATGCAGCTTTAAGATGTCATTTGTCCTGGGAATTCACAGTGAGACTTTGAAAATTACTTTTTTAACATGTAAAGTAATGGAAACGTTAGAAGTGGTTAGTGAGACCTTACATTTAATGAAAGAAAAACCCGAAGTTCCGAATGAAAATATTACTACTGGTACGTAATATGAAACTTACCACATAAAGTATTCAATTGGCAGGGAACCAGAAATATGGCGGGAAATCTTGATATTTCAGCTCTTCAATTGTGTGATTTTAAGGAACATTTCAAAATATCCATAGAAACAAGATGGCGGATAAACAATACGCACAGTGCAAAATTCACGTAGAATATTGGAAATATTTCGATCTCGGAAGTAAGAAATAATTGTATGAAAGTTGTAGTACAGAATGACATGAATTTAATTGCATTTTTTTTTAAAGGAACTTCTGAGTAACTTAAACGATAATTAAAAAAATCTGCAAACAGGCTGATGTGAATTCGAGTATACATGTAAAAAATAAAACATGTTTTCTTACCTTGAAATCGAATTAATCTCAATAATTTGTTTATCTCAGTGTTGGTTCTCCATCAAAAGTCAATATACAGTAAATATCCTGACCACATTGTAATCAACAACAGTGAGATGATGAGTCACTTTATCATAATGTACACACCACGGACGACGCAACCCATCATCTCCACCGGCTACAACTTCATGTTTATCTCCATCCCTTGAAATTAGTAATAAATTATCTTTGTCATAATCACACACTAAAATATTCTGCTGTTGATCCATTGATATTCCAAGAGGCCGTGACATTATATTGTGATCCTTGAATGTGAAGATAACTCTGAGGTCAGAATCTAAGACAGTAACTGTCTTGTTGTAGTTAGGACAGGTATAACATTCTGTTGCCATCTGTGTCTATATATGAATTATAATAAACAGTCTGGTCATCATGGAGTTTGTCTATTTTTTCTGTATCTATATTAATTTTTCGGATTCCTACCTCGGGTACACAGAAGCATAAATGTCCATCACTATGTGTAATTCCCCAGACTGGACTCTTTATCTGAAGTGTTTTAATGATTTTACTCCTGTCTACATCTATGATGGAGATTGTTTTATGGCGAGGATTAGAAACAGCAACATGGTTCTCATTGATGACTGTTACATCACATACTGCTCCTTTTCCTCCATTAAATCTGACTGATGATTTGTGTTGACCATCACTGTGTAGTATGTTTACTACACCATTGTCCCAAACAGTCAACACCAGGAGTCCATTAGGCAGCGTACAACAACCATAACACCCACCTTGATCTACTGTAAACTGTTGTTTAAGTGTCAGTTGTCTGGGGAATCTTGTCTTCACCTCTGCCTGACCTATGTTTGGTTTGTTTATGTCTATGGATGTTGTATTTTTTTCTCTTGATACTTTAATGCCAAACAGAGTTTTTATTCCAAAAATTGTGTCGTCTGCTGTGATGTTTTCATTCATTTCTATGTCTGTATTATCCATGGCTCCTTTTTCAGATAATTTGTGTAAGATTTCTTCTGATTCTTCAACTTCTCTCTCCATTTGTTTTGTTGCAATGAATGTTTGGAAATTTGATACATTGTTCTTAATGAGTTCCTCCTGTTCCAATAATTCATCAAGTTTTCTTTTATTTGATTCCAGGATTTTTGTGGTGGCTTTGATTTCATTTACATTTTCATTGACAACTGACTCTAACTCTGATAGCGTTTTGTTTTCTAGTTTCTTAATTTGATCAATAAGATTTTGTGTTTTTTCTTGCACTTCTCTAGATAGCTTTTCCTTCTTTTTCTGTAGTTTTTTCACATTTTCTTCCCTATCAATGATTGCATCCAAGACAGCTTGATGATTTATTTTTATATTGGTCCACAAATCCTCGAAAACTGCAGATGATTTTACTTTACGGATGACATCTTCTATATGTAAAGTTTCTGTACACTTTTTATGGGACTCCAGTCGACATTTTTGACAAATAACACACTCGTGTGATCTACAGTAATATTGATATCTTTGCTTGTGTTCTTCATA
Source organism: Perna viridis (assembly GCA_037379345.1). Taxonomy (NCBI): domain Eukaryota; kingdom Metazoa; phylum Mollusca; class Bivalvia; order Mytilida; family Mytilidae; genus Perna; species Perna viridis. The sequence goes on from CM074523.1 coordinate 18,172,878, forward strand.
GTCGAGTTGAATTTTTTTGTCGATGAATGATGCCATTTTTCTGCAATGTAAAGAGAAAACAATGAATTTTAATTTTAGTCCAGGAGACATTTCTCTTAGAATCAATTATATATAGCTTAGTATAATCTCTTTTTGGGATTTGGCATTGGTTATATTTTTTTGTTTTGACGGTGGTGGTCAAAGCAAAAAAATTTCTCCAGCTTCGAATCCAAAAACAGATAAAGCTTGTTACAAAATGTATTTTTTATCGACTTTAGAATGAGTTTAAATAAACTTTTCATCTTTCAACTACCCTGGACTTTTTATGAGCAACTCGGCCGGTGTTTCTAGAAAAGCTGAGGACACTTAACCTACTTTGTATGTATTATTTTAGTTATATGTACTTCATGTTCTTTTTTTCTTGGTATATGTCTGTTTTCCATGTATTGTCTTTGTCACTGTATTACTTTCTTTTGATTTCTGCTAGAACCTTGGTTCCTTTGATTACTATTCATACAGTGGGTTAACCCTCATGGAGCAGAGTGGTCAAAATACTAAGCCTCTTGACCAGACTTTGCAGATACGTAAATCAGTCGTTTGAATTTTAGCGACAAACAGCAATCTTGACTCTTTCTTGCTAATTGTCACTATGCTCGGCGTCACATAAATAACATACTGTTAAAATTTGAATAAAAATATTTTCTACGACTTTATTGACACCTACCGTCGTTTAAATTGTCTTAAATGACTTGCTCATTCGTTTAGCCAAACGGCTTCTCCCTGAACAAGTCGCTTTTAGCTTAAATCATGCGTAGCAAATCCTTACGGGAAAATCCCATACTAATATCTGCCATGTTGGTTTCTACGGGACGATTTGTTTACAAACGAAATTCGTAAGTTCCCGCCGAACTCCGGTGACAATCGTCTGCTTGATTCACTTCTCGGTATTGTACGTTGTTCGCGTAAAATAAATCCGAGATATCCGAAATAACGCCGAAATGCATTCTGGGTTCTTCGGTTTTTGGACAAACCATTTAAACGTAAACAACATCTCCTAGCAACCCGATCACTGTAAACATGGCCAACTTTTTACAATGTAAATATTGGCACCGAGAATTAAATCTGACCAGAATTTAACGATTCAATGTTTAAGGTAGGGAGGTCGGTAGTGCGTTTATCGATATTCTTGCGAGAGCAAAATTCTCAATTTTGAGTCAACTTTAACACGTTAGAAAATGGTTAAAAATCCATTGCATGACAATAAAAAATATATGTCATTGAAGATGAGACATTTCCCTATCTAAATATACAACTTTCATTGTTATTGGAGTTGATGGTCATTTGGTACAAACGTTTGAAGTGACGATACTTTGAGAAAAATGGCCGCCTGAAAAACTATGTGTCAAAGATCATACCTATTTCAAAATTCATTCCGCAAGCTATTACTGGACCGATTTTCTTCATTTATGGCTTAAATTTTTGTAAATATCTTCAATTTTGATAATCCGGTTGTCAGGCTAATTTTTTGGTTACAAAACATACTTTTTACGCAATTTTAAGGAAAAACATGTTGAAAAAAAAAGTTTTTGCGTACCCGGAATGCACTGACAGTCGGATTCCGAAAATTTAATCCTTTCTGCGTCCATCCGTAACCCTGGTTTCAGAAGAAAAACAATAATAGCTTGCGGAATCGATTGGATATTAGGGTAGTCAGGGCGTGGTTTTCACAAAAATTAAAGCGGGACCGGTTATCGTTCTTGCTAACCAGATGTTACTGATCCGCCATAGCTTCTGTTAAGATTTTCGAACACTCGTGGATAAATGCCTTTTACCGACTGTTTTCTGGACGGATTTTTGACTGGTGGTGCAGACAACGATGGACCTAGGCCATGGAGGCCAATCACTTACGGTAAGTACCTAAATTATGTCTAATATAAGCCTAATCGCCCTGTTTCCGTAAGGTCAAATTCTAGAATGACCTTTTATCATCTGCAAGCTTAAAAACTATATTCACCTTCTTGGAAGGTCTGATTTTCGTTTGATTCTGCATGAGCTGATTTAAAAAAGATTACTCTCATTTAGCATTAGTTGGAATATGTTTCCATAACATTTTTATTAAACGATGAATATGTAATGAGGTAAATTCTCCCAACGTTTGATTGCAATCCATTCAAAATCTTTCGGACTTTATCGACTTTCCTATATTATCGGAAGTCTCTGTATTTTACCTTGCTTTTTTTCTATTGGTTGGGAGAATTTGCACATATTGCATTTAATTTCCTTGATAATTCAATTTTAATTTATATGTAGTGCCCAATTTATATGAAACTCACATGTTTAAGCATAAACCTTCTTTATATTTATTTTAACTGTTTTATTTATTCAAAATTATCATATGTAGAAAAAAAATTCAACCTTAAATTGCTTCTTCAAATGATACACAACTTTTTTTTCTGGTTTTCATTTTATCAGTTAATATATATTAATTATGACTTTTATTAGAACAATTATCATGTACTTTACTTGATAAATAGAACTTATTTGATGAGATTTATATATGTGGCAATTGCATATTTTACATATGACCTGCATCTTCTTAAGTTTACTTTATATATTCATATTGTCCGACTAATCGTTTCCACTAAGCTCCATGTCACGGTGCTCGAGTGGGTATACATTTCCAAATCGTTCCAAAGTCTCTAAGTTGATCATGAACATTGTTAGTTTTGAATAAATCGGAAATCTGTGATGCTGCACTTGTAAAGGTTATGACATTGTCGTATTTCATTGTTCGAGGTAATGATCGACCAAATCTACGGAATTCTAATAAGAATGAGCGTTCAGTCAAATTTGGATTAGTTTTGATGTATATAGCTCTAGTCGATGCATATGTAAATAAAAACAAGTATACTTAAGTGACCATATTATTCATTGTATTTGCATGCATCGCCCCACTGAAATCGACACCCGTAAAGGTAAAAGGTGGGTGGTGTTTCCGGTGCGACATAAGGTTGTCTGTGAACTTTTCTGCATGAGGCACATGAATGCAGTAGCATCTTCACTTTCTGTCGGATTTTTGGAATCCAAAATGTTTGTCGAAATAACCCAATAGTTCCATTTAGTCCAATATGATTCTGTCGTTTGTGTGCATCCATAATCATTAGTGATGTAAAACGGATAATGCGATGGTAATCGGTACGGATATTTTGTGGTTTCACATATAGCGGCATTTGTTATCCTTCCGCCTGAACGCCATAATCCTTGGCCGTCTAAGAAGAATCGATATTGACGCACAATTGGTATTCTGCTCTACTTCCTTGAGGTGATATCCAAGATTTCATCACTGTATATGCTATGTTGTATCGATCGATTCAAGATGCGTGATGCATTGGATTGCATTTATATGAAGGGATCCTACATCTCGTTTACTTTTGTTCTTTCTGCAGTTTCCGACAAAACGTTGAACGTACGTTCCCATTCGGGCCATTGTTCCTTATATACGAATCAGGTAGGTCCGTTGAACCATAACTTGTTGTATCTAAGCGTTGATGCCCGAGGGCCATGTGAAAGAAGATCTGCTGGATTACTATCAGGCGGACAATATCGCTATGTTTAAACTCCAACACTCTATTTGCCACGAGCTGTTTTAATGTTTTTTACGGATAAATCCAGCTCAGCACAATTTGATTATCACTTCAGAATGGTTTCAATTCCTAGAATTTTTATACATGTTTCGCCAACTTAGCTCCTATTAAAGCGGCAATCAGTTCAAGTTTAGATGACGTAATTGTTTTCAACGGTGCCACTCAGTTTTTAGCTATGATCACATGTAATTGTGCGTTTGTCCCATTTACACGATATACGCATACTCCATAAGCGGACTGGCTGGCATCTACGAATATCTTGTTATAAACCAATATCGTTCAATAATCGATGTATTTCGATTGTACTCGCATCCTTCAGATCTGTGGCTAACGCATTCCATTGATCTTGTACATCATATGGCGAGTATTCATTCCACCAGAAATTCTCTTTCCATAGGGACTACATGAATATTTAGCCCTTACAGTTACAGAACCAAGTAAACCAAAGGATCAAATATCTTGGAAGACTGACTCAAGATTTCATGTTTCGTAATATCAGTACTGCAAAACGTCAATGGTCACGTTTTGATAGGATAGTTTATCTGTATCTATGTTTTACTCCATAGTTTATTTGTATCTATGAGCTGGATTTATTCGGGCCATTGTTCCTTATATACGAATCAGAGGAATATGTTTACAAAATGCTGGAATTTTTAATCGACAACATATTTGTCCAGTGTGATGGACGTGTTTTTCAACAAACGGTCGGCAGGCATTCCAATAGGAACAAATTGTGCTCCTTTACTTGCTGACCTATTCCTTCACTCTTATGAGGCTGACTTTATAGCTGATCTGATCAGAAAGAAAGAATATCGTTTGGCTAGATCCTTCAATCTCAGTTTCCGCTGTATAGATGACGTATTATCTTTAAACAATCCTTATTTCGGGGATTTGATACATCGCATCTACCCAAAAGAACTTGAGATAAAGGATACTACAGACACTGTGAAGTCAGCCTCATATCTTGACCTACACTTAGAAATCGATGGTAAAGGAACTATTTACTAAATTTTACGACAAACGTGATGACGTTTCATTCAGAATTGTCAACTTTCCTTTCATCTGTGGCAACATCCCTTCGGCTCCTGCGTATGGAGTGTTAATATCACAACTCGTACGTTATACCAGAGCTTGCCAAAACTACGCAGACTTTTTGTATCGCGCTCGAACTCTAACAAATAGGCTTCTTGAACAGGATTGTGTTGCTACAAGATTGAAGTCATCACTACAGAAGTTTTATGGTTGTTATGAATTCGTGGATCGTTATGTTGTAAACATCAGCACCATGAAAACTGATTTATTCAACGGGTCATAGTTTTCTTTTCCTCGTTTGTCTACCCGGACTTGACTTTTTATGAGCAATTCGGCGGGTGTTTCTAGGAAAGCAGAGGACGCTTACCCTACCGGTGCACCTGGTCCATGCTCCCAGTTTTTAGTGGAGTCCGAGTTGCTCATTTGCTTTTGTTACTTTGTATGTATGATTTTAGTTACTTTATGTTCTTTGTTGTGTATGTCTGTTTTCCATGTCTGGTCTTTGTCCCTGGATTACATTCTTTTGATTACCGCTATAACTTTGGTTCCCTTGATTACTCTTCCATAACATCCCTAATATTTTCATATCTATAGCTGAGTCCATGACTTTGTCTGTGCTTGCAATTTCTCTGAGTTCATATAAATTTGATGTCGATGACCTTAGGTTGAAACCTCTTTCTCTGGGTAACGCACGTACATCGTGTTAGAAGTTTACAAAATCAGTTTTACTTGAAAATCTGGAAAGTACATTATCCACATAAAAATCTTGCTTCAGTCTGTCAGATGTTGAGCTTGGATTGTTCTCGAAACATTTCAAAAGTGTAGTATAAACGGTGAAGAAGTTGCATCAAACAAGACAGATTTAAAGCGGTATGTGAATGTACTCTTCGGATTAGTTGGATTGCTTATCCAGAAAAAGCTTGTAACATCACAGTCTTTACCCATTCTGACAGAGAATCGATGTCTTCTTGTTCTAGTTTTATCAATTTCCTTGCGTAGTCCTCCACGGCATCCATAAGAATTTTAAAGTTATAATGACAATTATGGAGCGTGGAACCTTTAGAAAGGACCTTACGCAGATATTCATTTTCGATGATGCTTAAATATCCCGTAACGACGTGAAAGAAAGTGACCATATTTGAATGGAAAGTGTTTTGCAAGAGCAGTCAGGTGGTTTTGCCTTGAAGTCCTCAATCTCGAGGTTCTACAATAGCCTTCAAAAATTGAATTTTTTTATGCAATAGGTGATGTATAGGAATATGTAATAATTGATATGGATTTTTCCATTGAATATGAGCGAATATTGTTGGTAACGTGTTTGTGATGGAGGATGTTAGCCAAATTAATTGCATCTATACCTTTGTTGACAAACAGTAGTGGAAGAAATGATCGTTTTTCTTCTTCTTGACCCTTTTCAAAAACTGGTTTAAAGAGTCTGTGGAAACCAGTATCCAAAATGATGGCTACCAGTCTGTATGATGATAGGGTAGGTTCAGAAACAGGAGTCTCAAGATTTGTTTTGTAAAGGGAGTGAAATAGAGTGAGAGGTATAGAAAAGAGTTTAGTTTGAATGTGATGAAGTTCAAGTGGTTTTTATATGAAAGGAAGAAGACCATTCATGGAGATACCATGTATCTTAGGTGACGTATATTGGTGATTGACATTCATTTTCCGTCTTGAATTTTTGTCTAATGAATTCATCACATTTATGGTATTGTTATATAGGCTTGAAAGGTTTCCTATACTTTTAATCTTGTCATTGCACCAGTAAGGTATTGCAGTACCTAGTCCGCGTATCCAGTATTCCTCTCTTTCCCTATGATAGTTTTTTTTATTTAGGATGGGTCTGTCTGTTGGATGGTAATTTTGTTCAAGAATACCAACTTTAATAAAGAGGGTTGAAAGATCTTGTTGATAAACTGTCGGGATTTTGTTCCCGAACGATGACCGCACATTCGTTTGTTTAATCGTTCTTGTGTTTCCGTGGTATCATGATATAATCAACGGTGAGGTCATGGTCTAATCAAGGAGGTACTGTGAGTAATGCTGACAAACTTGATACACCACTCCCCAAGTTCATATTGATGTAATTAGAGGTGGTAGAGGATATATAACGGGTGAGAGGTGGCCCTCATGTTCCCATAATCACAAATTGCCAAGTGCATATTTTGTTTGTTATGTAAGTCTCAAAATTAATTCGGGTCGAAATCTAAAATACAAAGTGCACAATGGAACATGTCGTAAAGATTCTGTGAAAATTTCATCTTATTCCATTAAGTTGTGTAAGAGCAGTAGCTGGTGAGAGATGCCTCCTCCATGTATCTATATTCATAATTGACAAAGTCTATGTTTTGCTTGGTGAAACCACAAAATTATTTTTTGGATCGGAATCCTAAACAACGGGTGCACATTGGAACATACCATAAGTATCATAGAGTAACAGATAATAGATGGTCCCCCTGTGTAAAGGAAAGTAGGATGGACACCCCATCACTTTTTACCATCCACTTTACAAGTTAAGATCACTTTATAATCAAGATTTGTGAATTCATAATCTAGTCAAGATGGTGAGCTCTTATATAATAAAATTGTGAGATTATGATATAATCAACGCTTAGATTACGGCATAATATAAAAAGTGGAATGTCACGATATAGCAAATTGAGACCACTGTATAATAAACCCAGTGATATCACGATTAAATAAAAATGATGCGATCTAACCCTTGATCATAATACAAGTGAATAAATAAACACTATTTTATAGAACACTTCGCGGTTAATAAGTGTTTACTACCGCAAACAAGATAATGTCATTAAACATGTTCAAAAATTGGAAACATTCCTTCTAATTTAATTTCTAATGGATTCTAATTCAAATATTGACGTTTTTCCGTGCCATTTTCTGATAATTTATTTTTTGGTTTGGGATTATTTGGTAGCAAAGTGCGGTAAAACGTTTTATGACATCATAACGCCAAAGCAAGTTACACATAATAACTTGTTTTGGTCAAAGATAACCAATTTATCAGAAATCATGTTTCAAATCAGATTAATTCTCTAGAAAATACCTGAACTCTATTTTTGTTGATTTTTAAACTTGTATAAATGAGCTTTCATTTTTTTGTCATTTTAACATGTATATATACGTCCACGGCCGAGAGGATATAAATCAAAGCGACGATGCAGCTCAACCTCAACAACCGGTACCAATTATCTACGCATGCGCAACCATGTGGCACGAAACAGAAAAGGAAATGACACAATTGCTGAAATCACTTTTCCGGTTAGTTATTTGAATTGCGAAGGTATAACATATTAATCAAACTTAGATTATCTTAGGAAATAAATGACTTCGTTTCTACACTACAGTAAATACGAAATTGAAGAAATTCAGATATTTGGCATCGCACTGCTCAAGCTACGAAATTAAGGTAAAAGCAAAGAAGAAATAAGTAAACAAAACATAATAGTACAGCTTCTTCTTTCCAAAACATTATAAAAAGAAGCGGCAATACTGGAGTTAAATACTTAGAGAAAATCCATAGAATAAACAATACATGGAACATTTAAGAAACGACAGTATTATTGGAGTTTATAGTATTGATAGTTTTGAGTCTTGACATATAACGTTTCATGTCATGTAATATCTTATCGAAATAGAATTTTATAGAGACTTTTATATCAACAAGAACACCATTTTAGTGTTTAGGGTAGAATATCATCATATATTATCTTATTATATATGAATAAGTAAAATATGTTATTTGAGTATTTCATATACTGTTATATAGCATAGATAAACATCAACACGCTTTGAAAACATTAAGAACAAGGGTGGAGTCCCAAGAAAAGGATGCCATCGATTATGATTTTGAAGGTATACATATTTACAATAAAAGGGGTGTAAGCCTTGTAGTCAATGGGATGGAAGGGTCCATGAAGCATCCTCAACTTCATGGTGATTTTCAGGAACCTTTATACCACCCATTATCGAAACAAAGATTCCTGTGACTCAATTTTTCAAGCGTTTAAGTCATCCTTGGACATCACATGTAAAGACACTAAATATATATAGGTTTCATCATGTATTTTTCATTTTATTCCATAACCCTACATGTTACCGCATTTTTTTGGTGATATTACCATTTTATAAAATGGTAATGAAGGAAATTTTCAACATTTTTGATCTTCTTTTACATCACCCGTTATTGCCATTTTTTTCTTCATACGAGACAAAACAAGATTTTTTGTATACAACTATACAAGCTTTCGAATGGAATAAGCCCATGTAATAAATACATGAACTTTTTCAAGTCTAATTAGGTGAAAATTTGGCAACCCATCTAAAAAAAATTCCTCAATATGAACCAACTCTAAATGCTAATGTTTAGCATATAAACGATTTTGAAAAGACGTTATAGATAATATGGTTTTTATTTTTGATGTATTCTGCTCATTTCAGGCGCTTATTTTATAATTTGCATGTTGGCAACAATGACCTTTCACAAAAAGGGGAATTTGTGGATTTCATATTTTTTGTAATGGGCTATTTCTGTTTTCAAATACCGTATTTCAAAGAAGACTAAAATCTGCCCCAGTTTGAAGAAAATGGTCATTTGTATCACACATAAACTATACACAATGTTTTTTGGCATTTATTATGACGATAGTTATGTTTCAGTCATACTGTTAAGCATAGATGCTAACTACTCTGCCTTGATATCCCAAAGTCGACAAAATATTGGAAAGAGGAAGTGCAAGTGCAAGTTATCACTCATTTAACCAGTATATTGTATTATTATTATTATTGGTATTAAATATCACTGCTTTAATGTGTTTATGATTATTTTGATAGCCACTTTGGATTCCAAGTTACTATAATGACTGATTGACACACTTATACCCCATACCGCTTCAATAATTCTAACCTAACACTTAAGAATTGTTGGTTTCCAAGGAAATTATAACTATTTTCATATTAAGTCAATAATAATAAAAAATATGTAAGTCGTTTTTGCTGACAAAGAACTTTTAGTTGTTTTCAATTAAATTGTTTTAATAACAATAGGTCTTTAATTGAAATGAGTTTTTTTTAGGACTGTAGAGTTCCTTGACTTTTATATCATTCAATTTTACAGTACCTTTACCGATCCGTGCAACAAAAATTGCGATAGGTCATCGATGACCAATCAGTTTCCGATCAGTCATCGATCCGTCAAACCGATGTATTAAACCGTTGATCACATCAAGTGAACACAGAGCGGTCAATTTATTTTACGGTTTCCGGTGTTCTCTTTGTCAATTTTAATCATATTTATATAATGCAATAAATTTAAACGTCAATTTTTACTTTTATTTTACATTTGTTTTATTTTTAACAGATCATCTTTCATTTTACATAACAAAACTGCGATCAGATCGGTCATCGGTTATCAATCGGTCAACGACCAATCAGTCAACGGTCATCGATCCATCAAACCGTTGTGCGGATCGGTTCAAGGACTGTATAACCAAATTTTAGAAGTTCTAAGATATAATCTGACGTTTTAAACAACAATATAGATATCTTAATCATTGTAAGAATATTTCACTGAATAGTTTCTTTATTGATAGTCTGAATCAACAAACCACACTTTTTGACAAGTCCTAGTTCCATGATGGGGTAACCGTAGCATAATCAATCATCATATCTGAAAGCTTTAACCTAAGAGACTATCAATATAATTGTTAGCACATACAATCATGTTTAAACAGTGATATTAGTAACAAATCACTAATCACTGACAAAATGTATTCATTGCTATTGAGTTCACTTTGACATGAATAAAATATCCGTTTCAATTTTAAATAGGCAATGCATATGGTAAAGCGAACACCAAGATATTAAACATTTTTGAATCGATCCCCACTTTTTATTTTACGCGAATATGTATAAAGTCTGGAATTATAACAGTCCTCCAGGTTTGTTTTTTTTTTTGCTATGATACATTTGATAATAGGCTGTGAAAAAATTAAACTTGTGATTAATATGCGATAATTGAATGTAAATGTTTTTTCATATCATGCTCGTTTTATGAGATTATCATACGTTACCAACTATATGATTCGTATGCGTGGCACTTCTGCATGTGTTTCATACTAATTATTTTATTTCTTAACACGGACCTGTAAAACATTTTATTTGCAACCATGGCTATCACTTGAGGTAATGAACGTGTTGTAATATACTTCTGAAAAACAGGCATGCTAAATGAAAGAGTAGCTAATGGTAGACACATTATTTTTAATATTTGATGCTAATAAGGAATTTTGTTTCCAGCACATATTTTCTTTGATGTCGCGTTCGAAGCTGGAAAAGAAGGTGCAGATGTCAATAATTACGTTAAAACACTCATCGGTGTCATTAATAAAGCAGCCAGGTAACAAATAAAAAATAAACCTCGGAAACTCCATTTGTTTCACTGTTTTACCTCAAGTGATAAGCAGGTGATAAGCGAAGGGTAACATAACGGCCAGCCTGTGGTAAAAATAATGATAAAATGGAGTTTCCGTGATTTATTTCGATTCTAATTGGACTAGTTTCTTCATATTGTTGAAAAGATAGAGTCTATGACGTATTTAATATGTTCATCACTTTCTTAGAACGATTGCGGTCTAAAGAGCACGTCATATTAGAATCTCAAAATATTCACCGTGTATAACCCTAACACAAAATTAAAGCATGTATAAAAAAAAGTTCTGTAGTCCAAACGGCGACTATAGGAACGTCTTTAGTTATTCGTTTTTGATGTTTCTGACAGACCGTCTTGAGAAACAGGTAACAAATAAGACAATGTTTGCTTTGTTGTTTTCATTCTTCATTCTGTTCTATTGACCAAACTTTTCGACAAACGTGATTATTCATAATTGTCAACAACTTTCCTTTCATCTGTTGCAATATTCCTTTAGCACCTGCGTATTGAGTTTTCATATCACAATTCATACGTTATGCCAGAGCTTGCCTTAACAACACAGACTTTTAGATTTCTGCAAAATATTGGTTCCCTTGATTACTCTTCCTCGAATGATAAAGTAATCGAACATGTATCAGGGGTTAGACATTGGTCATAATTACTTTTACCAGACACTGATGCTGTCATTAACCGGATATGAATCAGGGGTTAGATATCGGTCATAATTAGTTTTAATCAGACACCGACGATGTCATGAACCGAACCATTAAAGTAAAATACTCATGGGTTTTAATTTCGAGTTGATGTAGTCGATTTTACAGTCGTAGGTGTAAAATTGCTTAATTGTCAGTTATAGCGTCTTTCCTTACGATTAATTTTACGTTGATGATTGTATGTTAATCGACCGTAGTGTTCTTAACAGTGGACATTTAAAGTCATGATTCAGTTGCGACCTTACACATATTATTTTAATACCATTAGTTCAATTAGCGAAGATATCTGTTTGATGACTCTGTCCCCCAGCATTTAAAGATGCAAAAATCATATGTTTCTTGCATGATAGTTTTGCACCCACGAATGTGAAACCACTAAACATACACACGAATTATGAATAACTTAAAAGAATAAATATAGTATAAATGTAAAATATTTTAGTGCAATCCATTGCATGGCAGTTGAACTAGGGAAATGCGAAGTAACGAAAACTCCATATGGAGGTCGCCTCAAATGGGAGATGTTAGGAGGAAACTCATTGGTTGTTCATCTGAAAGACAAATCAAAGATCAGACATAGAAAAAGGTGGAGCCAGGTAAAAACAGCCAAGTAGTATAGTACAATATGAAGACATATTCAACAAGTCTTTTTGTAAGACAACCTATTTGGTATTCCAGAGTGTAGAATTAGCAAGTAAACTGATTCTAACGTGGTCATAAATTGTCGACTAATCCATAATGGTCGATGTTTTACTTTCAAAAGTAACGACGTAACTGAAGTCTTTTTTTCATATTTAAGTGTAAGTCTGTGTAAATATCAGGGAAGAATCATTTTGAAAGTTTAATTTGACTATTTGCAAAAAAAAAAAAAAAAAAAAAAAAAGGACGCGTACTTGACTGAAACTATATTGGCAATGTTATATCGATAAGTTTTGCATGGTTGCATGCTTCGTATATTTCCCATTTAGGCTGATTCTAAAAAAAACTAACATTAAAAGGTTTCTTACTTAAAACTGAAATAAATTTTTGATGACTTACCAAATTTACAAAAGTTCTCATTGATAAAACATTCTTTCCAATATAGTGCACAATCCCGACAACGATCCAACCATCGGATCGGAATTTTCGAATAAAAAAAGATTGAACTTCTCCTTTAGGTAATGTACATGTACTATTTTCTTGGATACAACCTCAAGGAAATCGAACATAACATCAGCGGGGCGATTGACAAAGCTAGCAGTACATACTTGGCACTTGATGGCGACGTGGATTTCAAACCGGAAGCAGTGATGCATCTTGTCAGGCGTATGAAGAAAAATCCATGTGTAGGAGCTGCATGCGGAAGAATCCATCCAATCGGGAATGGTAATTAGATGTAATAGTAATTACATTGTGTTTAATGATAAAAAAAAACACGGTGCATGAAAAAGGTAACAGACAATGGCATCAACCTTCCATTCATCTTTTATTTATGCATGCTTTAGAGTTTAATTTTAGTCCCCAAAATTTTGAAACGTTAGCTGAACACTCTATAAGTTAAATTGAAAAAAAAGGCAAATTAAGAACATTAGAAAGCTCTCTCTGAACTTCATTACGGTGGATGAATTTGCGTGTTTTAGAAAATTCTTTGCGTATAGAAAAAAAGATGACATTTCGGAATTTATAAATCCAAATTTTACAAACAATTTCTAAAAATAATCAAAAAAAATTATACATGAGTTTTACTACAGTTAAACATAAAATTTGTTAAAGGACCGATGGTATGGTATCAGAAATTTGAATACGCTATCAGTCATTGGCTGCAGAAAGCAACGGAGTACGTGACCGGATGTGTCCTGTGTAGCCCTGGATGTTTCAGTCTTTTTCGGGGCTCAGCATTAATTGGTGTTCTTAAAACGTACACAACAAAAGCAACAGCTGCAAGACACTTCATACAGTACGATCAAGGTGAGATTAACTAGATATTTATGGAGTCCACTGACATGTGAACAAGTCTAGGCAAAACACATCAAAGTTACTTTTCTTTCTTTGAATCCTTGAATCTTGGAAATAAATCTAAAGCGATACTCATACCTAAAAAACAGCTTCTGCAAAAATATCATATTTAACCTTGTTTTGATGGTCTGCCTCACTGGAGGTAGAAAAAGACCAGCATGTAGAGAAAATATCATACTTAACCTTGTTTTTATGGACTGCCTCACTGGAGGTAGAAAAAGACCAACATGTAGAGAAAATATCATATTTAACCTTGTTTTTATGGACTGCCTCATTGGAAGTAGAAAAAGACCAGCATGTAGAGGAGCATAACTGGCTCACATTGGGAGACATACAGTTGGTTGAAACTGTAATTAATCTGACTGTACAAAAAACGTTTTTTTATTTAATATGGTGTCTAACCAAAAAAAAACAGGCAGTGGATGGCACATTACAAATTGTGTTTAAAAAAATAACCCATTTTATATCTCATATACATCCTGTCTTAAAGTCGAATGTTGGTTTTTGATTAACTGCAACGGTTAAAGAGGAATAAATTATATAGAAAGTATCTTGATTTATTTACAAAGGGAGATCACTTTTCATTTTGTGAAAAAAGGTTGCTTTCTTAAGGAACTTTAAAACTATTTTCTAAGTAATTCAGTGTCGATTTAAAGAAATCATTGTGTTGTTTGACATACATATGATATAAACACTACATTTGGACAAAAAATTCAGTGGAATAAAATTTACCCTGGGTTACTAATATCATACGATCTGTCTGATTTTTACATGGACAGCCTCTTAAAAAATCATAGTTGTACCCCAATATGTATTCTTGTATGTTTGAAATAAGCAAATACAAAAAGAAAAAGAAGTATTATATTGAATTACTCTAAACCCCAAAGTTAAATTGGAAACATTGCCTCTAAACAAAATTAAATATATGACAATCGACACTGGACAAAATATACTATAAGCAGACACCTTTATCAGTCAAATGAGCGTTACAGGACATTAAATGAATAATGATGCGAACCAAGCAAAATGTGTATAACGTGTATAACGTGTGGTACATAGATTTATAAAAGCGCAGAAATTTAATTACATTATATAAGAATTTATGTAATGACATTTTATGATCTCCAAAAACAACATCAAAGGTCAAATATGGTTAAAATATTTTCTAATAAAATGGCAGAAAATTGTACTTTGATTTCCCCTATATAATCAGTAAAATAATATCATGTTTTCTGGATGCATTGAATATATCTTAAAATAGGACCAAATTAAGAAAAAAATATGATGCTTTATCCATTGTCAGAATGCTACTTGTTTTTTTTTTATCTCAGTTTTCGCCATATAGATGATGTACAATCGTTAAACAATGATGGTCTTGGGGATTTTATACAACGCACCGACCCTAAAGAACTTGAGATAAAAATGTGAAGTTAGCCTCATACCTTGACCTACACTTTAGGATCGATGGTAAAAGAAAGCTATTGACCAAACTATACGACGATTGCGATGACTTCATTTCGTATTGTCAACTTTCCTTTCATCTGTTGCAACAACAATACAGCACCTGCTTACGGCGTTTTCATATTACAACTCATAGGTTATGTCACAGCTCGTATACTTTTTATACCGCGCTAGACATTTTACAATTAGACTTTTTGAACAGGGTTATATTGCTACAAGATTGAAATCATCACCACAGTAGTTTTATGGTCGTCATCGTGATCTCGTGGATCGTTACGGTGCATCATGGAAACTGATTTGTTCAACGTGTTATAGTTTCCCTTTCCTCTTTCGTCTACTGGTCCATGCTCCCAGTTTTTAGTGGGTCCAAGTTGTTCATTAACTTTTGTAACTTTGTACGTATTATTTTGGTTATTTTGTATTCTTTTTTTCTTCTTCCGGTAGAGGATAAAATAAATCTTACATCTCCCGATATGGCGATTATAAATTTAATGAAAACTTTAGTCCATGCTCCCAGAGTCCGAGTTGCTCATTTGCTTTTGTTACTTTGTATGTATGATTTTAGTTACTCTATATTCTTTGTTGTGTATGTCTGTTTTCTATATCTGGTCTTTGTCCCTGGATTACATTCTTTTGAATCCGCTAAAATACTGGTTTCCTTATTGATAACTCTTTTAGGTGAAGACAGATGGCTTTGTACCTTGCTTCTGAAGGATGGCTACAGAGTAGAGTACTGCGCTGAGAGTGATTCGTACACGTTTGCCCCAGAGGGTTTTTATGAGTTTTATAACCAACGTCGTCGTTGGTCTCCGTCTACAATGGGGAACATCCTTGACCTTTTGATGAACTGGAGACAAATAGTGAAAGAGAATATAAGTATTTCTAGGTCCGTTTCACGTTATACCATCATGTGATTTTTTCCCCTATAGTTGTGTTTTAGTCTGCAAATTTCGTCTTATTTAATGAATTCTATTTTCATGATAATTCCTCGTTAATATCCTTTCAGTGTACTGTAGTATGGTAAAGTCCACCCCACCGTAATCGATAATTTAAAGAGCGACTTATTGAAAGAGAATGAACCCTTCAGTTGAATGAGCCCAATCTATTACACTTACATGCTCTTTGCTTATAATTTGTCACTTTGTTGGTGTAGTTTCATTGTCGCTTTATGAAATATTGTCATACCATACATTTTAAACCCATATGCCACTTGACAGAAATATAAAAAATATTACATAGTGTTACAGAACACCAAAACGACATAAAAAAAACTTTCATCCCGCACCTGCCGAATCCTGAATAACCATCTAATTCAGAGACCATTGTAGATCCTTAATATTAACCAGAGAATGTATTTTGAACCTTGGTATACTAAGTCAAATCTAAAGTGTAAAATGGGTTCGGTTTATACAGATTTCATTGTATTAATTTACAGGCTGTATATGTTGTACCAATTGTTTTTCTTCATTTCCTCTCTGTTGACTCCTGGGACAATATTCCTAATGATAGTCGGAGCGATCATCACTGCATTCCCGTCCATTCCAGCTTGGCTATCTCTTACTTTAAACATCATTCCTGTTGGTCTTTTCTTACTGTCATGTTTATTTGTGAAGACGCATATACAGGTACATTAGATTTTAGGAACCAGTCTAATTCGATAAAATTTTGACGTGAAAAATAAGTAGGAAAGGGAGGATTTGTTCTATACTATTTTATCCGAAGATCTCATAATTAGTTAATTATTTACGAAATATCACTCCGCTGGCAAAATAGTTTTGGGAAAAAAAACTAAATAAAAAGAGTAATGTGGTTTCGAATCTTCCTCGCTAAAACAACTATAGACCGAGAGACAATTATTGATCAAAAAAACATCATGTACCATTCGAATCACAATATCTTCATGTATTTCGAGTATTTTGTTTGTATATTAGTGTATCACGTGTAAACAATGTTGCATTAAATAAAAATACAATCGGGTACCTAAAATATATGAATTGTTTTCAGTTGTTATTTGCCGGCATTTTGTCGGCTGTATACTCCATTGCTATGATACTGGTCTTAGTTGGAATACTTAAAGTAGCGGCTGAGGACGGATTCTGCTCGACCACTACAACATTTCTGTGTTTTGTTGTTGGCATATTTATTTTATCAGCGATACTTCATCCTAAGGTAAACACACTACACATCATGATTTCTTTTACTATAATCTGAACAATTATTGTATATCCATCTTACGTAACGGACAAATCATGGTAGGAAATGTTAGCAAGTCCTTCCGTCCGAACTTAAAAGTCTCTTTAATTTACAAAAAAAAAAAAAAAAAAAAAAAACTACCATTCGTTTTTAATTGTACTTCGATTGTCCGTGAGTTGTGTAATCTACTATATGGCCGACCTCGCATCGATCCCGTTTTTTCCGTTATGTTGCATGTGCTGAGGGACATAACAGAAAACCGAGGGGGAAGAAAGATCAGATTGTAAGTTGTAAAACTTGAATACCGAAAAAAAGTATGGAACAATAATTTGCTGTAGTTCAACTTCTGTTCATTAGACCATTAATTCCATATTCTATTCAAATTTATATTTTTCCTTCGCTTTTTACCCTTTGACTTTAAAGACGCTCTTCCATGGAGACGCAAGTCTTCTGATCGCAATACAGTTTCCCGATTGGCCAAATACTGATAACTTAGTGGCGTTCGAAAACTGTATCGAAAATTGAAATTGCGTGCCATGTGTAATTTTCTGAATGAAATGTAAAGAATATAAATAAAAAGAACAACAACAAAAAATACTGCTTCGGCCATCTTTTATTTACTTGTTTTCTTTTTCAAGTTATATAACAGCTTTACATCTAGAAATCTACTAAAATAACAGTATAATTAGTGTTCAGAATTTGAATAAAGATGAGACATTTTTGTCTACAACATTTAAGGGAAATTCCTTGTCAATCAGGCTTAATGCAAGACTACTGCTTAAATACGCCAAGATTACAACCTCGCGAAAATGACCCGCGATACAGAATGCTTGGTTGTATATTTTAAGTGTTTTCAAATTTTGATTATAGGAGGCATCTAATATCATCCATGGTATTCTATATCTGCTCTGTATCCCTTCTATGTCAATGTTGTTAATGCTTTACTCTCTCGGAAATCTTCATGTCGTATCATGGGGAACCAGAGAAGTATAAACAGAGGACATTTCAGTTAAACACCAGTATAATGACAAGGAAGTAAGAAAGCCAGATACAAAGGACACTGGATACACTTTAGCAGTTGGAAAGTTTTTTAGGTATAGCTTTTTAGTGATATTAATTTTCCATTTATCTGCTCATACACCATTGTTCCAACACCCTCTTCATTTTTCTTAAAAGTTAATAACAAATTTAATATTACTAAATTGTTCAACATTTGATGCATTTTTTGGGTAAAGTATGCAGATTTTGCATATTACTATTTTTAAGCTGATTTCTCAATTGAACCCATTTCAGGAAGTTCGCTGATAATTTTAAGCCATTTTTGACGGATTTTCGGACTTATCCATTTCATAGCATTAAATGTTTTGCCAAATTACCCCCACTTTTCTCTTTATATTTTCATTAAACATATCTTAAAATGTCATTTGGGAAGATTATATAAAATCCTTAATATTTTTTCGGGGTTTGTAATAATCTTTTTCCCGGCAAAATTTCAAATGCTTACATCTCAAAAATGAGAAGGATACTGACCCATCATTCTTTTCTACTAATATTTTCTAAGCGTGAATAGTCTTAAAATATTTCACAACCCTGTGAAATCCTTGTTATTCTTGATAAAAGCAGTGAACAGTTTATATCAGGAAAAATACTGACGTGTCAACTGTAAAAGCAGAACAATCCTATTCCTAATCACCCCATACACCGTCAAACGGGAACTTACCTCATACCTGTACTGTAGTATTGAGTAAACATATGATAACTAATAAAGAAGATAGGAAAAGAAGGAAATATCATATAAACATCACATACTCGGGGAAAAAG
This sequence comes from Perna viridis, assembly GCA_037379345.1. Classification (NCBI taxonomy): domain Eukaryota; kingdom Metazoa; phylum Mollusca; class Bivalvia; order Mytilida; family Mytilidae; genus Perna; species Perna viridis. The sequence goes on from CM074523.1 coordinate 18,192,170, forward strand.
AAAAAAATGACAAATTCATTCGTAGAATTGATACCTGTGAGTCTCCCCCTGGTCGTTGGTTTGTTCTTTGTTTTCCTAATTGTGCTCTTTGTTTGTCGTTTCGTTGTGCATCGTCATTGCTTGTTTTTCTGGTGGTCAATTCGACACTGCTTGTCCTCCTTTGATCTTTAGTACGATTTTTTCCTTCAAAAATACATTTTTTTTAAATATTCAAATTTAAGATAACTTGCTTGTATGTTTTCCTCTATTGACTATGTAAAAATACTGAAGTGAATAATTTAGCTGATATTCAAGCCATAATGTAGTTGAAAGGAAATGTTTTGTATTGGTATCGTAATGAAATTTTAATATCGCCCAATTTGGCTTTCTGCACCGACTAACACTCTATCTGAGACTAGTATATTGAAATTTACCTGTTTGGTATCTGCTGTCCGACTAAAAGCATTTCGAGAGAAGACTCAATGTTTTGCCTCAGAAAGAAGAACTTTTTTGGCAAACATTGATTGAAAAATACCTTAAACCATTGGATAAAGATAAAGCAAAAGAAAAGCGAATTCAAGATGATCTAGTTGCACTAAGAAATAAGTGTTGTCTTTTCTTCTTTTTACTACATACATTCCTTGTTACGCTTGTGTACGCGCTAACTCAAGCTTCCGCTTACGCAGGCTCATTGACAATTTTAGTTGGCTGTTCCAGAAGTTCATTTGCGATAGAACCTATATCGATAACTTTTACAGTTGTTTTCGGAATTTTACTTGTAGTCCAGTTTTTAGGTCTGATATGGCATAGAATTTCAACTTTGATACATGTTGCAGCTTCCACTTCATTTTATAATCAACAAAGCGAGTTTCTAGAACTTATGATATCATTTGAAATTTTACAAAGGTGTGAATCATCTTCGACTTTACGCTCTCAGACTTCAACCAACACTGATGACTATGCTTTTGCATTTAACAATAGGAAACGGAAGGAGATGCGTAAAATTATGGACGCAAGACACGGAGGTTCACATAAAACCCTCGATGACATTGTTAGAGACAATTTGAGGAGAATAATGTTTGACAGGGTTGAGGGCCCAAGAGACGGCAGTGGATATCAATGGCACAATATGTTCAGAGAACTGAATATTAAAAGATATGAAGAAAAAAGGGCCATCCGAAATTCATATGCTGCACTACAACAACTTATTTCAGAAACAAGAGCATAAATCATGAAATTACCTGTTTACGAAACTTCATGGTTCTTTGTTTGAAATATACGTTAATATTTACCAGTTTTTAATGCCAATCCATGTAAGATTAAGCTATTTCCATTGGAGAGATGATTCATGTTGAGGTAAACCCACCGAAAAGCGACTCTTTTACGATATACATACGCAACATATTGACATAACTATAGTCATTTCTGTAAACAGATCTGTATTTCGGGGAAAATCTAACGACAAATCAAATTTTGCAACATGACAATTCAATGAACAATCAGTAAAATTTAATCTTAAGGATGCAGACCTAGGGTAAGGGACATAACTTGAAATCAGTGTTATGTTTTTATCATATTCAAGTTCACCAAAGCCTATCAAGCTTTCATTTAAAACAGAATGAAATCAATCCAAGTAACTTTGATGCTTTCATGAAATTGATATTAAATGCTGGATACAAATGTTCCAATGATGTGTTAAAGTGTGCCCCTTACCATAGGTCTACCTCATTAACGTGCAACAAACGAATGAAAAAAAAAAGACTTGTTCTATAGCTTTTATAGGTGGGTTTTTTGACACGTATGGCTCACCTTACATTACATTGATAAAGATTTACTTTTGGTTGGAGAGCCAGTTCTTGTGAATTTTGATCATATGATTTTGATTCCTCTGGTCGATTGGTTTAATGTTCTGATTTGCATAAATATTTGTCATTACACGGTAAATTCTCTAAATAAATAAATAAATAAATTAAGGAGGTAGATCTAGGGTAAGGGACAGAACTCTAAGAAATCATTGGAACGTTTGTATTCACTATTTTACATTAATCTCATGCAAACATCAAAGTAACTTGGATTGATTTCATCCTGTTTCCTATGAAGGAAATCTTGAGAGGCTTCGATGAAATTGAATATGATACAAACATATCACTGATTTCAAGAATAATGTACCTAGGTCTACTAGGTCTACCTCCTTAATTGAGCTTTAACTCTTTTATCGTTATTTTATCCTTTTTGCAGACCAACCAAAAATTTGTACGCGGATTAAAGATTAAGGATATGTTTGTGGAGTTTAGCAATATAAACTTGAAGTGGCACATTATAAAAGTCTTTGATTTAGACAGGTTTACAGTATAAAAATTACTTTAGGAACTCACGAAATAAGGTTTGTTTACCATGAATTGGTATGAAACGATTCCCTTGGTCCGAACTTAACAGTGTTTCAACAGGAACGAAGGCTGATATCAATCATCTTTCGTTTCCCGATAAAGTTTTCAAATTAAAAAAATAAACATTAATACTCATACAATTTGTCCAATTGTGAATTTTAGTGTCAAATTTATGTAGTTTTTCTTGAAGTTATTGTGTGTCATCATGAATTAGGGAGACATGACAAATAGACAAGATATTTTATATCATTTTGGTAAATTGAGTTATAATATCCTTGAATGAACTGAAAATTAACATGTAAGATTTTCTTTGGTGATTGTTAATCGATGTCTTTATTAGATGTACAAAATATTGACATTTGCATCATTTATATATGGATATTTCAAGCTCCGAACAGCGTCTGACGTTCCAAACTCACTCTAGACGCTGCATCCAGCCCTCTTAGGTAGTACAATGCAGTTAGGTCATTACTGAAAAACATATTACTGAGTTTTAGTACAAATTATGGGCGCCTTTCTAAAACTAACAGCCAAATAATATGTTTTATAAAATATCAGGCACAGTATGAAATCATGCATGGAGTAGTTGGAAAAAGGGTAAAAATAATAAGACCCTTTTCGATTCATTCTCTCACAATTTTAATTCCAAAAGTTCTTGCGAAATAACGTATTTTGAAAATCAGCCATCTAATGCTGAGGAGAGAATTTAATACAGCAGGGGGCTGAAACGTTCGGGATACCATTCTTCGCTTAAATTACACCTGTTTCTTTGGTGTAAATCGAAAGCTTAAGACTACAATATAATCATTACACTTCAATTATTTGTTACAAAATAATATGATACCTTTAAGAAATTATATGTCTTTTTCCGTATTAAACTGCATCAGTCCATAAAATGCTATATTGACCGACTGGAAATGATATTGGACCGGTGTGCGTGGCTTATTTTCATTGACAGTCTCGTTCAGGATTCGATCCCGTTATTTGATCAAAACAAAAATGTCGTCTGGCAGATTTGCCTCGTAAGACGAAGATGCATTGTAGGCTATACAGGAAAAGTATGATAAAGCAAATAGTTAATTGGACGTAGGGTGAAATGGAATTATATGGACTGGTATATCGACCCTAAAAATTCCTAGCTTGTTCACGCTTCTTTAGTGTTTGCCGCCATGTGTATCATTTAAAAACCTTATAAATCACAACAGCATTGAGTTATTGTTTTCTCATTTTGAAATCTTATCATACATAAAGTAATGCATTATTTGTTTTTTCATTATACGCGCCATCAATGTATGTGTATATTAAAAGAAGACTTTCTTCAGCGACATATTATTTAAGATTAACCAGCAGATTTCAGATGTTTTAACTTTTTGCGTGATTCATGCGAATACATGTACTGACATGTGAAATTTACATAATTCGGAAAACATACTATTATGAAATGATTTAATAAATTCCATTGATCATATCAACTGTTTATATAACAACAAACCAAATAGTTTTACCTTAACGCTCTGTTGCAAATGAATTCAATTTTTATATTTAGAATATAAAAACAATGAATCGTCTATTTTCAGCAGAGTAATGGTATTATGTCTTCATCTGATGAACTTACAAAACTAGTACCTTTTCACCATGGAAATGACTTTTCTTGAACCGGTCAGCATTTCTAACATTGCAGCTTCTTGTCAGATCAGTTATGCCATTGTTGTGGTGGGTATTACCATCTGCTCACTTCTTGAAATCTTTTTGTTGTATGGTTTCCAAACAAAATTTGGTATGATATTTGCCTGAAAAGGACATATTTTTAGCTTACCTTGATCATGTGAGCTTATGTCATCACATGGCATTTGTCATCATTCGTCTTCCTCCTCTGCTGTATGTTACTCTTTTTTTAAATCTTTTCCTTTGAGACCAAGATTCTGATGTCAATCAGGTTTAGGTCAAATTTGTTGGTGTAGTTCAGCATGATAAATTTTGCATGTGCAGAAATTTTCAGAGAGATCTGTTATTTTTGGAGGTCCATTTAGTTTTTATACCTCTATAGCTCTTGTTAATTTGTCAAGTGTGTATAGTGATCTCATGTCTGTCTGTCTGTCTGTTGTTTCTTAGGTTATTATACCGCTATGACTCTTGTTAATTTGTCAAGTGCATATAGTGGTCTCGTGTCGGTCTGTCTGTCTGTTTTACCTTAGGTTATTATACCTCTATGGCTCTTGTTATTTTGTCAAGTATGCATAGTGATCTCGTGTCTGTCTGTCTGTCGCACGTTAGGTTATTATACCTCTATGGCTCTTGTTAATTTGTCAAGTATGTATAGTGATTTCTTGTTTGTCTGTCTGTCCGTCTGTCACACTTTATATTATTATAGCTCTATGGCTCTTGTTAATTTGTCAAGTATGTATAGTGATCTCGTGTCTGTCTGTCTGCCTGTCTGTTGTATCTTAGGTTATTATACCGCTATGACTCTTGTTAATTTGTCAAGTGCATGTAGTGGTCTCGTGTCTGTCTATCTGTTTTACCTAAGGTTATTATACCTCTATGGCTTTTGTTATTTTGTCAAGTATGCATAGTGATCTCGTGTCTGTCTGTCTGTCGCACTTTAGGTTATTATACCTCTATGGTTCTTGTTAATTTGTCAAGTATGTATAGTGATTTAAAGTCTGTCTGTCTGTCCGTCTGTCACACTTTATATTATTATAGCTCTATGGCTCTTGTTAATTTGTCAAGTATGTATAGTGATCTCGTGTCTGTCAGTCAGTGATTTCATGTCAGTTTGGTTTTATGTCGGTTGCATGTTAGGTTTGGTGGTATGTTGATGCCTCAGGTTTATAGTTGAATGTAAATAGTGGTATCATGTCAGTCTGTCTTAGGGCTCATGCTACTGGGTGATTCATGCAAAATAGTCGCCCTGGAGTCGCTCACTTCGCCTCAGACGACACCAAAAGCAAAATGGAGTTGCCCTCTTATTTTCAGACATCACCCGTGATCGGGTTTTACTCCGTCTTTTAGTTGTATTTTGACCAGAGTTATCTCTTTTTCGATAGGTATGATCTAAAATGTGTAACCCGTACCCGTACCAACTTTTCCCCGTACCCAAATACTATTTTGTCAATTTCGTCATTATTACATGATATTTCCAACTAAAAGTTGGTAAGTATTTACAAAATAATATGCTGGTTAGGCTAGATTTAATATTTGTTTAAATGTTTGTCGAAAAAAAAAGATTTTTATTCGATTTTCTATTTTCAAGAGATCTAAAATGGGTAACCGGAAATTCCCATTCCCAAAATCAGAGTCCGGTATTTTTGTTATCTGTACAATTTTATTGCATATTTTACATTAGAACATCATGATATTATCAAAATTTTCATTGGTGTTAAAATAAAATCGCACCAGACTGTATAAGAGACTTTGTTTTTCATTCTGGATAAGATTGTATCCATTCATTGCTGGTATGGGGATTGACGCTAGATACGCTACAGAATTCAACCTCAATCACTTTTTTTTTAAACAATACCAAACCTTTCAAAACTTTATCCAAAGTTTCAAAGTAAAGTTTTAAACTCTTAATGATTTTAGAAAACCGTACACATTTTAGCCCTTTTGACTTCAGAAAACCGTTTAAACAAGAAATATTAGAACAAATATTCATCATTTTCTTGATTAGAAATGAATTGAAACGGACTTTTCCACATTTCATGCAATTTTCAGTCCTTAACGTACCGTAAGAATGAATACTTTAGCAAAACATCATTTGGGTACGGGGAAAAGTTGGTACAGATACGGGTTACACATGTTACACATTTTAGACAGTACCCATCAGTTAACAATTCAAACAAAAATGGCGCCCGTTCGAGACAAAAAAAAATTGTAAAAAAAATTTGAAATCTATCGAATTTTCAGTTACAAGCAAGTATTTTAATCAGCGTTTTGTTTCAAACGTTGCCCCGTGCAGGTCCGGGTGTTAAAGGAATAGGCCTGCAGCGCTAAGCTTGTCGTAAAATGCGACTAAAAAGTGCTCAAAATCCTAGCCGGGAGCTAGGGCGCTCTGCCCACAGAGCAACTGGGATGTGTGCCCCAGGTGGTGAAATGGGGTACCCCTGGCGTGTTGTCAGGCTATAATACGGAACACCTGACCGCAAACCATAGTGGTGCACCGTGTTGGGAAAGATGCCACATTCCTTGCACGTTAAAGAACCCTACTATGGTATTCTCCCGGAGTAGGAACCATATGGCTCCGCCACAGGAGGCTAAATTGCCCGACCCTACCCATCTCTCCCTATTTCCAGTGGCAATCAAAATTTGTCGACCCCATTTTCCTTGTGTCCCATCTCTTTTTTTATTTCATCATCATTTCATGTTTATTTTATCATCAATTTCATGTTTATCATCAGAATATTGCTGAAATATTGCTGCTCGGACGTTAAACCCCAACAAACAAACAAACAAATGTTTCAAACGTTTAAGACAGGATACGGAATGACCATTCTTTGTTTCAGCCTACAATAATTCATGTTTTATCGTTCACATTTCGTTACGATACATGCAAATTTGTCATGCAGGTTCTTTTGGACTGAAGTTAAATTTATCGGAAGAAACAGACCTGAAGCGTTTCGTAAAGAATATTTTTTTTACATGAGTATTAATACTCTTGATCAACTTACATAAAGAGACTGGATATTTTGAACAAGTAATCATTAAGGGTTAAGTGGGATCAGGAAAAAAACAACAAAATGAAAATTCCAACGGAATGTCACTGCCTGAAATTTTCTATTCCAGAGCTGCTAAAAAGACCAAAAAAAGTAGGGCAGTACTGCAATGCAAGAAGCTTTGCTTTGCTCAATCATTATTAATTTTGCTGTAATAAATTTGGTAAGGGTTAGAGGTATACATGTAGATTATAAATTTGGTAAGGGTAAGAGGTATACATGTAGATTATAAATTTGGTAAGGGTAAGAGGTATACATGTAGATTATAAATTTGGTAAGGGTTAGAGGTATACATGTAGATTATAAATTTGGTAATGGGTTAGAGGTATACATGTAGATTATAAATTTGGTAAGGGTTAGAGGTATACAGGTAGATTATAAATTTGGTAAGGAGTAGAGGTATAGATTAGAGGTAAGGAGTAGAGGTATAGATTAGAAATTCATTAATATGATACAGTCGATCATTCAGGCTGATTTTATTTTGTCCAAAATATTTAGTTACTTACATATGTAGCTTAAAAAGTAATTTATTTCAATAAAAGAAAATGAATATAAGAAAATGATCGCAAATATTGTGTGCATGTAGTAACATATAACACGTGTAATTCAAAAAAGCATTAGTAAAAGATGCGCGTACACATTCACTTCTCCCTGTTCATCCCCACTTCTCCCTGTTTTTCTTAGGTAGCTTGAGCTCTGTGTCTGTCTGTCACACTTATTGTTTGTAGGTTGCTTTTTTTTTATATACATTTGATTAATTGGTCAAGTGTGTACAATGATCTCATGGCAGTCTGTCTGTCTGTTACATGTTAGGTTTGAATGTAGTTTTAATACATCTTTTTAATTAGTCATGTGCATCTCATGCTAGTCTGTCTGTCTGTGTTACGTTGAGTTTGGAGGTAGTCTTTATACCTCTTGTTAATTAGTTTAGTGTATAAACAGAATTTAGACTTCAAAATTAGTTCCTTATAGACAGTTGTTTGGTACAGTTAAGCAGATATGATGATATTGATACGCAACGAAGTTGTGAAGGGTATGATATTTTTACCTGTCAGTCTTTTAGACTTTTGTTTTCTAAACACTTGCAGATATTAAGCTGATTTTTTGTATGTTAGACTACCATCATGATAAAAAGATAATGTTTACGTTTTGTTTTGCTGATTTTTACCGAAATTACTTGCCTTGGACTGAGCAAATTTTCAAAAATAAAAGTCTTTGGGACTTTTTTTTCTAAATGCTTACAGATATTAAGCTGGCATTTGGTATGTAAGTCTACCATGATGAGTATCTGTAGATTTTGTTCTGCTCCGCTGACTTTCACCAAAATTACAGGCCTTAGAATTAGCAATTTCTTTAAAATCAACAGTTTTCAGGACTTGTTTTCTCAAAACTCTCAGATATTGAGCTGATGTTTTGGTATGTGTGTTTACAATGTATCATGATAAATTACAGATCAAGTTTATGTTATGTTGAGATTTTCTATGAACTAAGGCCCCTGAACGTTCTTTTCTTTTCAAATACTTTTGTGGTCGTCATCATGAACTCGTGGATCGTTATGGTGTATCCATCTGCTCCATGAAAACTGATTTATTCAACGGGTTATAGTTTTCCTTTCCTCGTTTGTCTACCCCGGACTTGACTTTTTATGAGCAACTCGGCGGGCGTTTCTAGAAAAGCAGAGTACACTTACCCTACCGGTGCACCTGGTCCATGCTCCTAGTTTTTAGTGGAGTCTGAGTCGCTCATTTGCTTTTGTTACTTTGTATGTATGATATTAGTTACTTTATGTTCTTTGTTGTGTATGTCTGTTTTCCATGTCTGGTCTTTGTCCCTGAATTACATTCTTTTGATTACCGCTATAACCTTAGTTCCCTTGATTACTCTATAATTTGAGAGTCATATTTGTGGATGTGTGGGGTATATTAGCGCACTCACTAAGGTTCTTTATATTAAAAAGTGTCTGTTATAGACAGGTATTCAGGTTATTCAGGTTCAGTTAAGACAGGTTTAAGTGTTCTAGATGTAAAACTCAAAATTTCAACGTAATTTATTAGTGTTCTATGTTAAATATTAAGGTCATTAGTTCACTGATCACAGTGTTTAGTATTAGATATTAAGTCCTTCTTTCACTTGTTACAGATTTTATGCATGGAATTACAGCGTTCTTATTCTTGTTCTTCTTTTTCAGGACATTTGTATCTTTAGTGGCGTTGAAGAATTTGTCACATGGAATCAAAGTCTGCTTTCATCTCAATTGTTCCATGTTCATCTTGACTGTGTATATATCATCTTCCAGTACTATGTGCATGGGGCTGTTTGAGATTGTGGCAATTTATCATCATCGGTATATTTAGCAACTTAAGATCTACCATAGAATTTCTTCTCTTCAATCTTCCAGAATGGATTTCGACTCACCCTTTCTACAGACAAACGTAAGACCAGATTGACCTCTTGAGTATTCTAAAATATATTTAGACCCTCTTTTTTAAGACCAGCCAAACCTTTTTTTAGACTAGTCTTACGCTCTTTTTTTTATTTCAGGATCAGCCTAACCCTCCTTTTTTTAACACCAGCCTGACCCTCCTTTTTTAACACCAGCCTAACCCTCTTTTTTTAGACCAGCCTAACCCTCTTTTTTAAGGCCAGCTTAACCCTCTTTTTTAAGACAAGCCTAGCCCTTTTTTTTCTAGTAACTAAATTTCTGATTAATTTGGTTTGATTTGACAATGATTCAATTAAAAGTAGTTGACATCTAACCTCTTATCAGTACCTGTTTATTTCTTTGCGTTTACCCGAATAAACCAATCGTCCACTGTCGATATATTCAAATTGCCTATAAATGATTTATTTTTAGTTAAAGACGCCAAGGTGTTAAATATATAAATCCTTGTAAACGCATAATAAACCTTTTGAACTTCAACTAGAAATGAAAACCCTGCGAGATCATAAATAGGCATCGTTCATAGAAATGAAATATAAAGAGGTATGCTGAGTACCAATTGGAAGAGCTGTTTTCATAGATTTCATGCAGGCCCTGGCGGATCAACACACTAAGTATTTACAAAAAATGTGGCAGTGGTTCCGAACAAGAAACTTGTATAAAGAAAGAGGTTCCAGGCAGGGAATACACGTCCTGTTCCAGGCTATTATGGGCCGCTCATTTTCCCAGTCTTTCAACAAATGGGTCGTATAACCCCCTGAAACCATCCTGATGTTTCACCCATTGTATCGGGTTACCGCCTCGTGACACCAGAAGCCCGGATATGACAAATAAAAATAAAACTTTGCTAAGACGATGGCATAGGAATTTCGAAATGCATTTCCCGCAAATTATGTCAGTGTGTGTGGGGGGGGGGGTGGGGGGGAGGGGTGATATTGCTTTATAAATAATCAATCTAATGCATGTGTCTCTGGAACTAGGTGCCGAGAAACTAAGCACTTTTACATGACACATAGGTGTCTATGCGATAACTTGTAGCACTAGGGCTATAAAGCGTAACAACTGAGAAATGTAGCTAGTTGAGAGGGACATGCATATTAGGACATGTTTATTTCAATGATGAATGATCTGCGTGGTGAAAACAGATTTGTTCAACGCGTCATAGTTTTTCATCCTCTTATGTCTACTTTTATGAGCAACTCAAAGGTATGCCCGTCATAATGAAACCCCTGCAGCACCATCTGCACTCATATAAAATGTACTATGAGCCTTACAAATAGCTGAATTTAATATAGAAAGTAATGGAGACATGAAATGGTGGTATTACGTCTTGTAGTTCAGTTACAATATGCAATACTTCAAAGAGCTTGTGTTCATTTATCAAGGTGTTTTATGTAAACCGGCATCAAACCCAAATATGACGCAAACTAGTGCACTGCAACGATGCATTGTGAATTTTGGTGTGTGCGTTTTTTTAAATGCCCGTCGTAGTCAGAATGATTAATTTAAAAATAAATCAAAGATATCAATATGATAATAACCATTTAGAATAATAAGTTTGTCAGTGTTAAGATACGTTTGAAATCGTTCCCCAAACTTTTCTTTTATACCATATTTTCGAAATTTTACGATTGTCTGAGGCGTAAAAATTCAAACGATCGATATAAATTGATGCAGTACATGAGTACTTTGATTTGATGTGAAGTGAAAATTTCCTTGAATTACCTCCCTTAGATCATTTTTTAGCTTCTTTCAAATTCGCTTTTTATATTAAAAATGATAATATTTGACGACTTCTTTTACAACCCAAGGAAAACTTAAGTCCAACACTGTATCCAGGTTAGGCACTAATCTTTTTTAATACTATAGGAAAAGGGGATGGGGTCGGATAATTTGGAAAAAAATAATTTTCCAAATTTTAGCCATATTTTCTCTTCTTTTTTCTCAAGCATTGACAGAAAATTATGAATCAATATTTCCCTATTACTTTACAATGAAAATTTACAAATATTAAAACATGGCCTTGTTAATTGCCCTTCTTTTTCAACCCGAGATCTTGATATTGGTGGGTCAAAGACGATATTAATCAAAGGCTGACAACAAGGGCAATATTAAAATGGCTGTACATATTCTGTTTATCACATACATTTTTTTTACCAGTAATGGATCATTTATCATTTTTTCTTTTTTTGGACAGAAAATTATAAAAGACTAGCAGATAAATGATGTGGTGTGTTCTATTATGTTACTGCATTTGACTTGTCTCTGTGTTTATAGCAGAATCACGCTTCATTATGACAGGTGATTATTGTTTATCACCAATGCAGCATAAAACGAAGAAAGAAGTGCGTAGAATAAAAAAAAATGATTTTTGTCTGAACGAGGTATAAAAAGTAGCTAAAAAAAATATAAAAAAAAATGCTTCAGTTTATTTCCTGGCGACAAAAATATTCGGAAATGGGAGATATAAGGATACCTGAAAATCATAGGTTTGTTGATTAGTGGGGTATGCAAGGGGGTTATCTCAGCTCACGTGCTATAGGTCCATGTGGGGTATAAGGGTTAGAACTCCACCTTTTTTTAAATTTTGATAATTTTGTCTTCTTAGTCTAATAGATTTCCCTTTAATCTGTTCCTTGTACCAATTGTTAGGCACAAAACATTTTTGTATTGAGGGGGAGACTTGGTTTGTTACGAAAAAAATTAGATTACTCCAAATTTTTAGCCAAAAATATTTTGCTCAGTCATTGATTGAAAAAAAAAATATTAATACTGTTTAATATTTCCACCATCCCTTTACAATACAGATATTCAAATACAATTTTTAACTACGGCTGCTGCTGAAAAAAAGAAATACTTTTCGTGTCTGAGCAAAAACTCAACATTAAATCCGAGCCCCCTTGAAAAAGAAAATGGTCTGTGTCTTACTTTCATATCAAGCCAAATAAATGCAGGGCAATGCTTGATTAGAATGCAGAGGTCTAATCATGAACAGTTAGGCCAAAACTTTACACGCTTTCCAAGCTTGATACAGATCTCAATTTTAATAGCAATTACACTGGAAAAGAACTTGACCACAAAGTCCCTGATTGGCCTTTTATTGCTCAATAAACAATCAATCAAAGACTTTCTTTCCAGAATAGGTATGCCACTTTGAGGTTCATTTATAAGATCCATTCATCTTTACTCAAGCTATTGTCTGCAGAACAGGAACATGTTTGTTTCTGATCCTTCATTCGTAATCAGTTCAAGTTGAAACCCCTAAAATCAATCCCATGCTTTCTTTAGTGGTTTAATTTCATGAAAATCGATACACTCAATGTATACTAACATGAAATATCGAAAGACAACAATAACAAAACTGACGACAGCATGCTACCATTATTCAACCGCAGACAACAATGACGAAACTAACCACAGCATAATACCATTATTCAACCGCAGACAACAATGACGAAACTAACCACAGCATGATACCATTATTCCACTGCCGAAAGCAATGATGAAACTAAGACAGCATGATACCATTAATCCACTACAGACGAAAAGGATAAACTGATGACAAGCATGATACCATTACTCCACCGCAGACGACATTGACGACACTGATGAGAGCGTAGTACCATTATTCCACCACAGACAACAATGACGAAACTGACTGTAGCATGATACCATTATTTCACTGGCTGTACTTGTGTAATTGATACAAAAGCTGGTGTCTGCGATTGTTTAATGGTGAATTAATAGGATGTTACACCATAAAAAACCAATCAATTAATAAAACAACAAATAAAGCCTTTAGATAAGAAACCAGTACAGTAAATACAAAATCCGAAAATGACAGAGTACATCGAAAAGAAATTGTCGTAGACGACAATGACGAAACTGAAGACATCATGATCCCATTAATCGACGACAGACGACAATGATGAATTGACGAAAACATGATACAATTATACCATCGGAGACAACAGTAATGAAACTGACGACAGCATGTTGCAATTATTTCACCACAGCCAACCATAACGAAACTAACTATAGCATGATACCATTATTCCACTACAGAAAACAATGACGAAACTGAAGACAGCACGATACCATTATTCCACTACAGACGACAAGGATGAACTGATGACAAGCATGATACCATTACTCCACCGCAGACGACATTGACGACACTGATGAGAGCGTAGTACCATTATTCCACCACAGACAACAATGACGAAACTGACCATAGCTTAAACCATTATTCCACCACAGACAACAATGATGAAACTGACGACATCATGATACCATTATTCCCCCACTGACGACAAAGAGAAACTGACGACAGCGTAATACCGTTATTCCACCTCAGACAACAATGACGATACTGACTATAGCATGATATCATTATTTCACCGCAGACGACAATGACGATAGCATGATACCATTATTCCACCGCAGACGACAATGGCGATAGCATGATACCATTAGTCCATCGCAGGCAACAAAGACGAAACTGACGACAGCATGATACCATTATTCCACTGCAGACGACAATGACAACAGCATGATACCATTAGTCCACCGCAGTCAACAATGAAGAAACTGACGATAGCATGATACTATTATTCCACCGCAGACAACAATGACAAAACTGACGAAAGCGAGGTACAATTATTTCATCGCAGTCAACAATGATGAAACTGACTGTAGCACGATACCATTATTCCACCACAGACGAAAATAAAGAAACTGACGACATCATGATACTATTATTCGACGGCAGACGACAATGACGAACTGACGACAGCGTGATACCATTATTCCACCGCAGTTAATTATCTGTTTCAAACTTTTCTTGTTTAAAATGTTAATTAATACTAGTGAAATCGAAAGGAACCCTCTTAAATAAGGCCTCCAACATGGATGTCCTTAGTAGATACCTTCTGGAAGGCATGACCTCTTTAGCAGATACAATCAGGAAGACGTGAAACATATCATCATCAGATGGAAGCGATAAATTGGACACATCTTGACAAAACATCAACAAGACCACCCTTTAACAGCCCTTCCATGGACACTAGAGTTACAGCCAAGCAGAGATAACATGGCGTCATACCATTGTGTTTGAAATGCGCAAAATTAACCCCATCATGGGAATATCTTCAGAAAATGGCCAGAGACAGGCCATTGCATTAAAACTGGCCCTTAAGGGCAAACAAAAAAGAGATTTTCGTAATATATGTTTTATTTTTTTTTACACCAGCAGTCTGAATACTATTACAAGACAATTTACACAAAAGATCTCAAATGTGCTTGGATTAGAAGTAAAATTCTGGATACTTGAAACAATTCAGGAACTATAACTCTTCTCTTCTAAAGTTGAATAAAATCAGACTAATTATGGAGGACTGCAATGGCTTGATAATGTTTCACAGTAATTTTGAATTGAAAGCATATTTAATTTACACATGATCAAAATTGACATACATGTATTATTAAGTTATTGCAATAGTAACTTTAGAACTTTAACTTCTATAGCATTAAAAAAATTACCAAAAAGTTAAGTGGTAAATGTTGTTAAAATATTGTAATAAAGTATACAAAAAAGATCAAAGAAAAAAAAAACGAAACAAGTTCCCACTATGTAAAAAAACTTGATGATTCAAACTCGTTTGTTCTCAGAAACAAAATTTAAACTACTGATGAATGATGGACAGGATTGACATGGAAGCAAAATGGATTACAATGTACTTTAGAATTCATATTATTGGACTGGATCTGTATTGAAACTAAATAATTAAATAAGTTTTAAATCAGGTAAAATGCATGTCCATAGCCCACAAATATGAAAAAATAATTTTACTCAAGGATACTTTCTTTATTTGAAAAGATTATACTTTGATCTCTACATCAATAGATTTGTTTAGAATATTTTTTAAGAGAATGTAAGAAACAATAAATTTTTGACAGAATTAGCTGCCCTTGAAATGTTCATTTTGTGTGCATTTCATTAAGATTATAAATCACCTTACCAAAATGCTTTGCTTTACAAGTGCACTGTGGTGTAGTGTTAAAATAAAAGAAAACAAGTAATATTGACATATATTTGTTTTGCCTCATAACAATTTTTCCAATTTCGCCAATTACCAATAATGTTTTTAAATTTGGAATTATCTACAACTGAATGAATAATTACAAATGAACACTACATGTACATGTATTTTATAAGTGTTATTAACTTCATTCTTCAACATGCTGAAGTGCAAGTTCAAACAAATAATCAAGACGCAATGTATAATACATGAAAAACCTTTCATAGCTTAGTTCTACATAAACAAAAGTTCTTACTAGAGAAAATAATTCCATCTTAAAAACAAAGAATCCAAATAGTCTGCCTTTCATGCAATAATCCATATTGGCAGAGCACATAATTAAAGACTCCGTGAATCGGCAAAGCCTCTTGAACAAGTCCATGTTGACAGCGTCCTGAAGATGAATATATATTCCACAGAATGTATTGGAATGTGTCACTTCTTTGATGGACATTAAATATTAGGTTTGTCATTAATATCCATATTGATCATGACATATGTTGGATTCGCCCATTATCGGAAAATCCAAATTCACTAAGTGTTTAAAACCAACTTCCACCATGCCTTGGCCATCTACATGTAGATACACGAATATTGTTTAGTGTTTCAGAAGATAAATTTTAAATCATTTTACCGTTCAATGTACATGTACATGTAATTCCATATGGTTAGGCCTCATTAGTTCTAAAATAAAAACTGGGTTTATTCATCTCAGGGAAAATCCTAACTGACCTTTTTAACAAGTCACTTGATATTTCCTATTCAATTGTCAGACTTTGGTTTGGTGGAATTGAACTATGAATAATTGATGTAAACATACTTACAGTGGGTATCCAGGGGGTTCATGGGGTGATGGAAAATTTGTGTTACATATATCTTCATTAAAAATATCCAATGAGCAAATAATGACCTGAGTGCCCTTTGGGGACCCCCCTTTTTTAAATTTCTAAATCCAACTCTGTAAGTACATACACACGAAAATGAAACATATATATATATACAAAACAAAACAATCAAACAAAATAAACAAATATTGTAAATGAATATATGTGCATTCTACTCATGCCATGTACATTTATATATTGATAAAAATTACATTTAAACATAGATGATGTACTGTACACATCGTAAGTATTGAAGAAATCTCCATACATTTACAATTAGTGAAAATACATGTGATTTCCAGTTTATTTACTTTGAGTCAAAAATATTTCAAATTTCAAGAAAAAAGATGAATATACATGTAACTTCAGAAGGATTTATAAATGTACAGTACATGAAGAAATGTATTAATTTTTTTAAATGAAATTTGACGTGAACATACATGTACAAGGATATTACAAGTTGTCAAAGTTGAAGGTGAAATGTCTTGTATAACAATTCAAATCCTGGATAAAAATAAAAATAAAGTATAATACATGTTTTTACATACTACTTCTTTTACAGTTTCATTTTAATATTTGAAAGTATTGTTTTTTAAGAGTCATTAAAAGGATGCATACATGTACATGCATTCATAATATTTATAACTACAATAAGTTATAACTATTTGTTTACAGTGCCTAAAATGTTCATTGTTTTAAAGAGTCTTTTAAAAGAATATACATGTATATAAATATATGATATTCATGACAAATAACAAATAAATATTTTTTAAATCGTTTGAGTACCACTAAATCAAAGATAGAAACATGAAAATGATAAATACAACTATATACATGTACAAAAACAATGAAGTGAACAGATTTTCACTGATGACACATCTAGATACATGTGCATGTATTTGAAAAAAAACTTGAAGACCAAGACTTATTAACAAAGAAATATAAAATAATTTCCAAAAAATCAATTATTTTACTAAATAAACTAATTTAGTATCATTTCTTTTAAAGATTTTAAAAAGATTTTTAGATTACAAAAAAAAGAGAAAAATTTCTGATATTGTTATAAAGATTTCTGATAAATTAAATCATTATAGATTAAACATATTTTATTTATCTTTATATCTGAATTTGTTTTATAAATTAATATTGTCTTAGTCCATCAAGAGAAAAAAAAACACTAAATCATTCTAAATGCACCATTCAAACTACATATACATGTTATAATCTTATTAGTCATAAAAATACAAACTGGCATTGTTCCTCACATGAATCATACATTAGATTTGAACCAATCATAAAATACAGGTATAGGTGTTAACATAATTACAGTGGCAGGTTCAGGGTGTAATCCCCCTTTGAATAATTTTTAATTTTTGCAATCTATGGACCTTAATGAGCAAATAATAACCTGGCACCCCTCCCCTTTTTCATAATTTCTCCATCCACCCCTGTTAGTGCTAAATATATAAAATCAAATACACATACATATACATATATATATTTACAACAACTGACTTAAAAATCAAGATTTTATACATGTAGCTGTACATGTACCTACATGTGAATCTATAAATTGAAGATATTTCTATTTATCATTGCATTTGCAAGTACATGTAATCACTGTTGTGGTTAATTTAATGTCCTTAGTAGTATCTTTCAATAATATACATGTAATTAATATTTCAAGAAAAAAAACACAATAAAAGTTATGAAATAAATCAACCTTTTAAAAAAAATATGTTCATTTTAGTTGAAGCAATGAAGACTTATCAGGATATCACATGTTGCCAAAAAAAAATCTATGAAATTAATTCAAATCATGACTAAAAAAATGCTACATGTACATTACATGACTTACTTTTTTTAATTATTGTTTTAAAGAAATTTATTTTTAAAGGCCTACAAGTAAATACTGGGTATGATTATAAATCACTAATACATGTACATGTACTTATCTTTTACCACATTCATATCTTGATGTGGTACAAGTATGGTGTTAGATATTTACACAAAGTAATACTAGTATTAAAATTTTTGATTTTAATTATTTTCAGTTTTCAAAGGAGAAAATTTCATTTATTTAGAAACATGAAAAAGCAAATATATACAACAAAAGGCAAACATTATTTTCAATGATGACACATCTACATGTAGATACATGTACATGTATTTGACAATCTTGATGAAAACTAACTCTGATTGATAAAAAAATATAAATTAAATTTATTTTACACTGTACTCAATATGAAATTTCTGTACTATTTGAAACATTTTTTAATAAGTTAATAATTATCATATTTTTGTAAATCTTATGCCAAGATAAAAGTAGAAAGTTCTGCCAAATATTGTTAAGATTTTTGAAAATGAAGTCCAAAAATTAAATCATGAATCTTTTCTTTTTATCAAGTTAATTATCATATGAACAAATATATGTTTATTTATTTCTGACAATTAAGAAAAAGGTGGAAATGTCTGATATTATTAAAATTACTTTAGAAAAACAAACCCTACATGTAAAAAATATTTATTTTTTATGAGAATTTTGCACTGAAGGTATTGTTTATCCACCATCCATATTATCTCACAATTGAAGAGCTGAAATACCATGATTTCCCGTCATATTTCTGCTATTTACATATAATCAAAGAAAAACCTAATGTTCCGAATGAAAATGTTACAACTGGTACCTAATATGAAACTCTCCACATATAGTATTCAATTGGCAGGGAACCAGAAATAAGAGCGGGAAATCATGGTATTTCAGCTCTTATAGGGAACATTTCAAAACATCCATAGAAACAAGATGGCGGATAAACAATACGCTGAGTGCAAAATTCTCATAAAAAATAAATATGGAAATGTTTCGATCTCGGAGGTAAGAACGAGAAATAATTGTATGAAAGTTGTAGTACAGAACGACATGAATTAAATGGCAACTTTTTTAAAGGAACTTATGAGTAATATAAAAGATAATTAAAAAACTGCAAACAGCCTGAGGTGAATTCCAGTATACATATAAAAAATAAAGTCCAAAAATTAAATCATGTTTTTCTTTTAATCAAGTTAATTATCACATGTTTATTTATGTCTGACAATTAAGAAAAAGGTGGAAATGTTTTCTTACCTTGAAATTGAATTAATCTCAATAATTTGTTTATCTCAGCAAAATGCACCTATAAAATGTACAGAAATGTTTTTCCTTTCAGAAACTGTTTAAATTTTTTAAATAAGATGAGAACTTTTTTCACAGCACTATGAGGAACAGGGGTAATTTCTGCGTAGGACTATTTTTGCGTATGTTCCGAATGCTCATTGGTTGAATTGGTGGTCTGTAACCTATATACATGTACAACAACAATGAAGTGAACAGATTTTCACTGATGACACAAGACTTATTAATAAAGAAATATGAAATAATTTCAAAAAAATCAATCATTTTACTAAATAAACTAATTTTGTATTATTTCCTTTAAAGATTTTAATTAAGTTAATTACAAAATGTATCACATTTATGTAAATAAAAAAGTAAAAAAGTTATTTAAGATAATTGTGTCAGTAAATTACAACATGTTTCTGAAAACATTTCTTAGAAAAAAAAAATAATTTTTGGTATTGTTATAAAGATTTCTGATAAATTAAATCATTATAAATTAAACATATTTTATTTCTATTTAAGTCTGAATTTGTTTAATAAATTAATATTGTCTTAGTCCATCAAGAGAAAAAAACCAAATCATTCTAAATGCACCATTCAAACTACACATACATGTTATAATCTTATTAGTCATAAAAATACGAACTGGCATTGTTCCTCACATAAATCATTCATTAGATTTGAACTAATTATAAAATACCAGTATAGGTGTTAACATAATTACAGTGGCGGATCCAGGGGTTCAGGGTGTAACCCCCCCCCCCATTGAATAATTTTCAATTTTTGCAATCTATGAACTTTAATGAACAAATAATAACCTGGCACCCCTCCCCTTTTTCATAATTTCTCCATCCGCCCCTGTTTGTGCTAAATATATAAAATCAAATACACATACATGTACATGTATATATATATTTACAACAACTGACTTAAAAATCAACATTTTATACATGTACCTACATGTGAATCAATAAATTGGAGATATTTCTATTTATTGTTGAAGTTGCAAGAACAATGTACATGTATTCACTGTTGTGGGTAATTTAATGTCCTTAGTAGTATCTTTCAATAATATACAATGTACATGTAATTAATATTTCAAGAAAAAAAAAAAATAAATCAACCTTTTAAAAAAAATATGTTCATTTTAGTTGAAGCAATGAAGACTTATAAGTTTTAAGGATATCACATGTTGCCAAAAAGATTCTATTAAATTAATTCAAACCATGACTAAAAAAATGCTACATGTACATTACATGACTGTACTTTTTTTAATTATTGTTTTAAAGAAAGTTATTTTTAAAGGCCTAAATGTATTGATGTAAATACTGGGTTCCTATTTTGATATTGTACATGTTCATGTATGGTGTTAGATATTTACACAAAGTAATACTGGTATTAAAATTTTTTATTTTTACTATTTTCAGTTTTCAAACAAGAAAATTTCATTTATTTAGAAACATGAAAATGCAAATATATACAATAGAAGGTAATTTTGAAATGTTCCCTATTACCTCACAATTGAAGAGCTGAAATTCCATGATTTCCCCGTCATATTTCTGCTATTTACATTTAAGGAAAGAAAAACCCGAAGTTCCGAATGAAAATGTTACTACTGGTACGTAATATGAAACTCACCACATATAGTATTCAATTGGCAGGGAACCAGAAATATGGCGGGAAATCTTGGTATTTCAGCTCTTCAATTGTGAGATTTTAGGGAACATTTCAAAATATCCATAGAAACAAGATGGCGGATAAACAATACGCTCAATGCCAAATTCTCATAAAAAATAAATATGGAACTATTTCGATCTCGGAGGTAAGAACGAAAGATAATTGTATGAAAGTTGTAGTACAGGACGACATGAATAAAATGGCATGTTTTTTAAAATGAACTTATGAGTAATTTAAAAGATAATTAAAAAAAACTGCAAACAGGCTGAGGTGAATTCGAGTATACATATAAAAAATAAAACATGTTTTCTTACCTTGAAATCGAATTAATCTCAATAATTTGTTTATCTCAGTGATGGTTCTCCATCAAAAGTCAATATACAGTAAATATCCTGACCACATCCTTCCCATCAACAACAGTGAGATGATGGGTCACTTTATCATAATGTACACACTGAGGGTAATACAACTCATCATCTCCACCGGCTACAACTTCATGTTTATCTCCATCCCTTGAAATTAGTAATAAATTATGTTTGTCATAATTACACACAAAAATATTCTGGTGTTCATCCATTGATATTCCATACGGATATGGCATTGTATTGTGATCCTTGAATGTGAAGATAACTCTGAGGTCAGAATCTAAGACAGTAACTGTGTTGTTGTTGTAGTCAGGACAGGTATAACATATTCTGTTGCCATCTGTGTCTATATATGAATCACCATCAACAGTCCGGTCATCATGGAGTTTGTCTATTTTTTCTGTATCTATATTAATTTTTTGGATTCCTACCTGAGGTACACAGAAGTATAAATGTCCATCACTATGTGTAATTCCAGTGACTGGTCTCTTTATCTGAAGTGTTTTAATGATTTTACTCCTGTCTACATCTATGATGGAGATTGTTTCATGGAGAGGATTAGAAACAGCAACATGGTTCTCATTGATGACTGTTACATCCTGTGGTCCTCCTCCTCCTCCATTAAATCTGACTGATGATTTGTGTTGACCATCACTGTGTAGTATGTTTACTACACCATTGGACCAATCAGTCAACACCAGGAGTCCATTAGGCAGCGTACAACAACCATTACACTCACCTTGATCTACTGTAAACTGTTGTTTAAGTGTCAGTTGTCTGGGGAATCTTGTCTTCACCTCTGCCTGACCTATGTTTGGTTTGTTTATGTCTATGGATGTTGTTTTTTTTTCTTTTGATACTTTAATGTCACACAGAGTTTTTATTCCAAAAATTGTGTCGTCTGCTGTGATGTTTTCATTCATTTCTATGTCTGTATTATCCATGGCTCCTTTTTCAGATAATTTGTGTAAGATTTCTTCTGATTCTTGGACTTCTCTCTCCATTTGTTTTGTTGCAATGAATGTTTCGATATTTGATAAATGGTTCTTAATGAGTTCTTTCTGTTCCAATAATTCACCAAGTTTTCTTTTATTTGATTCCAGGATTTTTGTGGTGGCTTTGATTTCATTTATATTTTCATTTACAACTGACTCTAACTCTGATAGTGTTTTGTTTTCTAGTTTCTTTACTTGATCAATAAGACTTTGTGTTTTTTTTTTCACCTCTGTTGATAGTTTTTCCTTTTTTTCCTGTAGGTTTTTCACATTTTCTTCCCTATGATGGATTGCATTCACGAAGATTTCTTGAGTCGATTTTATATCTCTCCAAATATCTTCGAAAACTGCTGAAGATTTTACTTTATGGGTGACATCATCTATATCTAGGGTATCATCACATTTTTTATGTGACTTCAGCAAACACTTTTTGCAAATGGGGCAATCATGAGACCTACAGTAAAATTGATATTTTTGTTTGTGTTCTTCACAGTCGAGTTGAATTTTGTTGATAAAAGATGGTAATTTTAGGTAATCTTCATAAGGTATGGTGCTGTGGTCCCTGGTTGCTTTTCGTACTCTGTGGTGCTCACTACATGTTGAACAGAGGGATTCCTCACATTGTGGACACCATACTCCAGGAGTGCTGGTCTTTTCTAGTAACAGACAGAAACTGCAGCTTTCAGATGTCATAATTCTGTAATGTAAACAGAGAATTAGATATTTAGTTTAATACTCAAGGAGAAAACTCTAAAATGTCAGTTATGCAGATTTTAGTTTTAATAACTTTCGAATGAGTTTAGACCAGGTGCTGCAGTTTTCAGATGCCATTTTTCTGTAATATAAATAGAGAACTATAAGATTTAAATTTCTTACTTCTTAAAATCAGTTAGCTTAGTCTAATCCCTATTGAGATTTGGCACTGGGGATATTTTTTGTTTTGACGATGGTGGTCAAAGCAAAAATTTATGGGACTCCAGTCGACACTTTTGACAGATAACAGAGTCATGAGATCTACAATAATATTGATATCTTTGCTTGTGTTCTTCACAGTCGAGTTGAATTTTTTTGTCGATGAATGATGCCATTTTTCTGCAATATAAAGAGAAAACTATGAATTTTAATTTTAGTCCAGGAGACAATTCTCTTAAAATCAATTATATATAGCTTAGTATAATATCTTTTTGGGATTTGGCATTGGTTCTATTTTTTTTTGTTTTGACGGTGGTGGTCAAAGCAAAAAAATTTCTCCAGGGTCGAATCCAAAAATGGATAAGGCTTGTTACAAAATGTATTTTTATTGACTTTTGAATGAGTTTAGACCTTTCATACAGGTTAAAATCAGTTACATACAGCTGTGCTGCGAAAAGTAGCTTGAACTATTATTTTGTGATTTGGCACTGAGGATATTTTTTTTCTTTTAACAGTGGTGGATTCAGCTTATTACCATTTTTTTAATTGACTTTAGAATAAGTTTATATAAACCTTTCAACTTTCAACTACCCTTTTTATGAGCAACTCGGTCGGTGTTTCTAGAAAAGCAGAGGACACTTAACCTACTTTGTATTATTTTAGTGACATGTACTTCATGTTCTTTTTTTATGTCTGTTTTCTATGTATTATCTTTCTCACTGGATTACTTTCTATTGATTTCTGCTAGAACCTTGGTTTCCTTGATTACTATTCATACAATGAGTTAACCCTCATGGAGCGCAGTGGTCTAAATACTAATCCTCTTGACCTGACTTAGCAGATACGTTCATCAGTCGTTTGAATTGTAGCGACAAATAGCAATATTTGACTCGTTTTTTTTGCTATTTGTCACTTATATTCAAACGACTGTACGTACATGTATATTAAGCCCTTGTTTTCCGTTAAAAAAATCCAAAGTTGCGATTACAAAGGTTAAACCTACTCCAGCAATGCTGGAGTTGGCAAGCTATTTTCTGACTTGGTGCCATCCTAAGAGTTGGGGTATGGGGGAACGGAATTCCAACTTCTAACGTTGTAGGAGTAAGGTTAAACCTCTCTGGAATCTCAAATTTAAGTACTTGCATGTGTCATCCCTTTCGGGATCGGTGGTGTCGAAACAAAAATATATCTCCTGCACCGAATCACAAAAGGAATTACTGTCATGTCTTAATTTGGCACAACTGTATATATCAAGTTTGAAAATCAACACAGTTATTGAGGGACAATATGTTTGTATGACTTACAGACATGGAAGACCGTCAGGGATTTATATTAGCGGTGGTCTTGCACCTTTCAGACAGACGCGGAGTTTCTGTTTCAATGATGACGTAAGTCTGCGGGTCTCACTAATTGGCGACAAGAAGTGACAAAAAGCGACAAGAAAGAACAAGAGGAATAACGCAAAGAAATTTTTGTTTTTTATTTAAAAAGAGATATACAATTGTTTATTTATGTGTTTGATTTAAAGCAAAAAAAAAATGAAAATATTGTTTTTAAAAACCAGGAAAAAAATATTTTTCAGGTAAAAATTTGAAGATAAAAAGGTTGTTAGAAATATTTCCAAAATGATAGTAGTATCAGGAAAATTTTTTTCATTAAAGAAAAATAATAAAAAAGAAAGAGATAAATCAATAAAGTAACAGGAAAACTGACTTCAAAATATGTTATAAAGATTCAATTCTCTCATTTTTTAGAATAGAAAAAAATCACCTTTTCCTTTAATCATACCATTGAATATTGTTTCCAAATAATTTCCTGTTTGTTATTTCACATAAAACATGCTTCCATACTTTTATCAATTTGAAAATACATCAAATCAAATCTAATATATATAGATATAGTTTCTTTATGAATTGTAGTATCTAATTTATTCAAACTGTTCATTGGTCAAATTGAGAAAAGATTTTTTTTTTATTTTAAATTTTATCAGTTGACTTCCGTTTTTTTCTAAATTTTCCTAAAAATAATTAACTCATTTTTTTTTTCAATAATTAATTCATTTTTGTCCTATGTTACTTCATTTGGCCTTTAAATGAAAAAAAATGTCGCTTTAATTTCTCGAATTCTTGACCTTTCTTGTCCCCACTTGACACCTCTTGTCACTAATTAACTATAAATTTCTATAGGAAACATTTTGTTATAGTTTGCTAAAAAACAATGTGACATTGAGTCACGGTAAGATAGCTACTTGTTGCAGTTTGTGTTAAAGCTTCCTGGTTCAATCATAATACAGAGTATCAGAAGTACCTGTAAAGTCCGAAACAAACTCAATATAACATCAAACGAAACGAAGAACGAAATCGAAAGAAATGAAATATAACAGAACCAATCAAACCAGATCCATTAATTTAATATAGAAACTGAAACATGTCCCAATAATCATTATAATTAATAGGATTTTAGGCTATGCCAATGATGGACGGAGCACTTGTGCAATCGTCTACTTCCGTCAGAATATTTTAGCCATTCATAGTTCTGGTCTTACATTCTACATACATGTATATAGGTCGCTGACGCTTCGTTAAAACAATTAATTGTGTTTTGGGTTGGAAGGAAAAACTATTTGAAAATAATATACGTTGTGAAGTGGCTCAGTTAAACGTACATAAGAATAATGAATAAGTTAACAATAGCCACATTTAAAGGTAAAAAGGGAACTACATACGAATATATTCAAGTTACCTATTCATTTTTAAACGCATCATAAACCATTTGATGTTTAACTAGAAATGAAAACCCAGCGAGATTGTAGATTGTCTTCAATCATAGAAAAGGAATAATAACAGGAATGCCGAGTACTAATTGGGAAAACTGTCTTATGCAGGCCTTGGGGCAGTGGTTCCAGTCAAGAAACATTATAAAGAAAGGGATGCTATGCTTTTATTTGCCTCTCATCGTTTGACCATTTTTGTTACAAAAAGATACCATAACCCCCAAAACCATCCTGACGTATCATCCACTGTATCATAAATATATTTTTATTATAATTACCGCCTCATGACAACGGAAGCTACGAGATGCAAATAAAAATGAAACTTTGCATAGACGATGGCATATGAATTTCGATAATTCAATTCTTTGGAATTGTGCCATTTTTGGTCTAGTATTATTGCTTTTTGCAATATTAATCATTCTATTTTGTTATTTTGGCCATGATTGGTGAAATTATATCACAGGGGCTTGCTCCCACTATCAAATATGCAGCCCGACTCTATATATTAAGAAGTATTTGGTGGTGATACCTGTGTTTATTTATTAGGTTGTTTGCAGGGCAGTAATAAGTTATAAATATATTTGATTTTATTCGGGGTGGGGGGGGTGGTGGTTGAGTATAAGCGAGTTGCCCCAAAATCTGGGATTCCTGTTTTCTTGTTATATACTATTCGGACTGCATATTTGGGAGTAGGACCAAGCCCCTGTGATAGTATTATAATACTTTATCGTTTATGTTAATGTACGTGTCTCTGGACTAGGTGCCCAGAAACTAAGCGCTTTCACATGACACATAGGTGTCTATGAAACAGCTTGTAGCACTTGAGCTATGAACCTTATCAACTGAGAAATGAAGATGGTTGAGTGTAACACGTTTCTAAGGATATGATTTATTTCAATGATTTGTGGCTTAAGGAGGTAGAGCTGGGGTAAGGGACGCCTCTTGAAATCAGAGATATGGTTACATCATATTCGATTTCACCAAAGCATATAACGCTTTCATTTGAAACATAATGAAATCAGTCCAAGTTACTTGATGCTTACATGAGATTGATGTCAAATGCTGAATACAAACGTTATAATGAATTGTAAGAGTTATGTCCTTTACCCTATGTCTACCTCCTTAAATTTGAATTATTTAACAGACAGTTTTGACCTGGTGGTCGATAAACTGAATTTCGACCTGAAAATTTAAAAAACTGGGAATGGTCAACTAGTAGTTTGTAGTTCAATTATGGGCTATATCGGAGTGTTCCATGTAAACATGTATCGAACCCGAACATTACGCAAACTGGCACGCTACTATGATGCATTATAATGTATTTTGGTGTGTGTGTTTTTAAATGTCCTTCATAATCAGAATGGTGAATTTAAGAAAAACAAAACGATGAGTTTAATATTAACCATTTATAATAATAAGCTTATAATAAGCTTATGTTAAGATACATTTGAATTCGATTCCCGTACTTTCCTTTTATTCCATATTTTTGGAATACGACGAATATTTGAGGCGCTAAAACGATTGATATAAATTGATTCAGTACATGAGTACTTTGATTCTACAGCATGAATCACCTCTACCATTGGCAGTGTCTGAATTCTACGTGGATTGGTACTTGAATATACATGTATTAATACTTGTTATATATGGATTTGCGTACATTGTATTGAGGCAGACCTCATTCTGTTTTGATATTAAAAAAAAACAAACAAACAAACAAAAACAAAACTAGACTAGTCGTAGTCTTAAAGTTTGACCCTTGACATATTTATCAACCATTATGAAATAATAAAGCACGGATAATAGAAGAAGATGGTACAAATAACTTAAGTAAAAGTTGAATGGAAAAGTAAATCTTACTCTTTACTGGTCAGTATTCCCAATTAGCACGAAGTTAACTTATTTGAACGTAAGAGAGGAAAATGCCCTGTTGGTTTAGTACGGAATGTTATCTTTTTACTACCTGGTATAACCACATATTACACACGATTAGTTATGGAAGCTCATAGGGTACACCCGATTCTTAGCTGTTTTTTTTCAAAATAAGTCAGAATAATTGGTTAAAACTTGTCTTGTCGACATTTCAAAGGTCAGAATGTTGTTTTATAAACAAACAAGTCGACTTTTATCATCATATATTTCTCGACTTTTTTCACTAGTTCAAATGATCGAAGTATGTGCATTATACATGTATCATGGCGGCTTGTTTTTGTCAACTTTGTAAACCACATGTCCACATGTTTTATTTCAATACACAATTACACATCCGCAATCACGAATGTCGAACGCCTGTCAGATTGTTATTTACATCGGCTAGTTCTACATCCCATCAACAAATAATTTGCTGAAAGATAATTTATTTGAACAAAATACATCTTACCAAGCCAATATAATATTATTTCCACAGAAAACATAATATTAATGCTACAGACGTATGCTTTTCTCCCACAGGCGTATTTTGACCTGACAGGCGTATGCAGTCGTATTTAAGTAGGACCGGAAATATCTGCCAATCAAAATCGAGCTACATAAAGGACTTCGTCGACAATAAAATGATATTTTTTTTAATTTTATACTTCACTTGAGAAATAATTCACGTTTTTTAATTAAATCATCCAAAGAAATACTCTTTTCAAACTATTTAAATTCAGTTTCATTTTAAATTTACGATTTTCGTGGTATCTCGAAAATGCCCGTATGTGAATACGATCAACAGCGGAATGCTTGAAATCGAAGTGGAACGAGAAAACAATGATATCTTGGTAGGTATCCGTCGAAGAAGAAGCGAAGTTATATACCAAAAAGAGAAATATACAATATTATCATAATGCACGAAGCGGAGTTTTGACGGAGGTGTCAACAAATTAAAACCACACACGGTTACTGTACTGTGTACACAGTCACAGGTTAATTTATAGCACGCCCGAACTTCGTCAAGTTCATGAATTTTTTCACAAAATCAAATTCAAATTCTGATATTGGGTAGGCATTGCCTAAACCAGCGAGCACCATGAGCTTTACCATATATGTACCGTCTGTGCGAGATTCGTAAAAAAATATTAAAGGACATTACAATGATGGGGAGGGGGGGGGGGGTCGACCCGGATGAATTTTTTTGCTGCGCAAGTTCAGTATTTTTATTAACATTTAAGCAGCGAGCAAAATTATGGGGAATTGTTTTTCAATAAATGAATAACTTGAACACCCCCCCCCCCAAAAAAAAAAATCAAACCCCATACCCCCCTTTCCTCTCACTCTCAAAATGGTCAATAACTGTACAGCACTTTGCAATACTTTACATTTTTTATCCCTTAAGGGCATCTCTAGCAACATGAATTTTAGTTTCCATCTGTACAGATGCCGGAAATATTACAGTTCTCCACAGATAGTGGGAATATTTTAAATTTGACATAAACAAAGTTCAGATGACAGCTGCAAATTCCAAACAGAAAATTATTGCCTTTCCTATCTTGGAAAAGCTATGCTGCAATTTTGATAATATAATCGGAATTATATTTTTTCCGAGGCGGGTTAGGTTCTTGACAACAACAACAGTGGAAATACACGTATGTACATCCATGTGTTCCCAGAAGTTTTTATAAACATACCATTCACTTCTTTAAAAAAAATTAGAAAAAAAACTTGAAAACTATCAGAAAAGATGAATTTATTTCTACTGAAACGTAATCTTAGCCCATATTTTCTAATTTGTTTGATTGAAGGAAATGACGTATTTTCGCCGTAAGGACAGTCACTTCCGGGACATGACTTTTTTTTTCATTAGTGTATTGGGGAACCTTAAGGGAAATTTAGAAAGTACATGTAATAGCCGTAGAGCTCGCAGCGCTCGCTAATAATTGATTATAATGGACAAATGCATTTTGGCTTCTGAAATATTAAATTGGTGATTTGTAATTTAAGTAACGTAAATTTCTCGACAAATTCTCCATGACAATCAAATACTGAATGGCAGTTTCTCAGTACTTCATTACATACTGAAAACCAACAATTTAATTTCATACATTCATTCTTTTTAAGAGTATGGGTTGCAGTATACAGAAATGGTGATTCTTTTACTTGTAAACATTGAGGTTTTAAGAGTATAATTGTACTAACAAAGATAATCAATAGTGAGTTGCAGACTGTTAATGTCCAGTGTGCTAAATTAATTAGATTACTTAAATAATACTGGTCATTATCAAAACAGATTAACTAATTATGGAAGTGGTAACGTACATATGTGTGGTATATATTTCATGCATTCTAAAGAAAGATGTTGGCATTTTCCCATGTAAATTCTGGATTGTGATGGGTATACAATACTGAATATTTCTTTAATTACCCTTAATGTAAAGTGTGCAAATTTAAATAAAATGGTAGTAATTCAGGAATGCCTGTCTGTGCAGTATTATCCTCAATTATGTGATGCACACAACTGGTTTTGAGGTTGTGTAAACTAAAAGAGTATTACATCCTTATAACTTCAAAATACAATAAGTTAGCATTTAATAAGTTTGTGATGTCACTGTCATACACATGTAGAAAAAAAAGATGATAAATAATTTTCTTTATGTAATCAGTCAATATATTAAACTTAAAATGATTTTTATAATACTACCTATGTACATGTACATTATCATTCATGTATCACTGGGCAATCAGGACTTAAACAAGGGTACATTGTATATCTAGTCTAATTTTTGATTTCAGATGAGTTGTTTACTGTTTTGTCAGAAGAATTGAAAACAGATTAATGTCCTTGTATAATGTGGATGCTACTCCATGTGTTTTAAGCTTAATACTGTGATATAAAACACAAATGCAGATACATGTACTGTAGTATAGTGCTATGATTGAGAACCTTTGAAATTGTATTAGTTGAGACCCTTGAGCATAAATGTAGAATTTTTTTCAAACCATTATACATGCTATGTTTCTATTGCAATAAACTTTACAAATTATACTGTACAATTTGATATATGGAGTCTTGTTTAAACCATTTTAGAGGAAACATTCTAAATCCAGGTTTTCTATTATACTTTAATTGGAAAAAAAGATTCTTAAGTCCAACTTTCCGATTGTTTTCCTTGTGAAAAAATTTCTAAGTTCCTACTTTCCGAATATTTTCCGATTTAAAAGAATTCCAAGTCCATTTTTTCCAAACACTTTCTGAGTGAAAAAATGCTTAAGTCCTCACTTTCCAAACTATTTCCGAAATTAAGTACAGATTTTCGAATAATACATTCGGAATTCCAAAATTAAAGCTCGGAATTCTGAGTAAAGTCGGAATCTCCTGCTACGGGTTAACAAAGTAACAAAAGCAAATGAGCAACTCGGACTCCACTAAAAACTTGGAGCATGGACCTGGTGCACCGGTAGGGTAAGCATCCTCTGCTTTTCTCGAAACATAAAAAAAAATAAAAAGTCCGGTGTAGACGGAAGAGGAAAGGAAAACTTTGACTTTTTTATCTGCATTGCAATACTTATTTTCACTGTAAAAATTTCTTCGGTTATCCAATTTATTTATTTTAAGCTAAAGAAGTAACATTTTTACTTAAAAGAGGTTAGAATAGCACATATCACAAGAAGATACAAGAATATCTTCTAAGACGTTGCATTTGAAATTATGAAACTTGAGAAAATTTGTTTGTTAAGGACTTATTTGCACTATACAATTAAATTTCTTGACACAAACTACATTGTCTTACTCAGTGAACATTAACCTACACAAGAATAAGAAATTGTTGGTTAATATGGTGAAAATCCTATTTTTTTCAAATGTAGGGTTTTCCAAAAACTTGCCATAATCTTTAAGGAAAAGTGGACTTTTAAATGGTGTATGTCTTGTGATCTTTTGAAAACTTTATTTGTATGGCATCAAACAATACAAGATTTATTAAAATTGAACATAATATATTGATTTTAGAGCAAATTAAATACTTGGTTTGCTTCCCCAGATTGGAGATAATTCTGCCTTGTGTTCTACTACATGCATTCATTTCATGAAAAATGCTATATATATGGCAAAAAGGAGAAAACACACAAAGACGCAGATATTTTTTCACAATCTGGGCACTGAAAAAAGTATTTATTTGGTGTTTTTTATCTAATCATTGGTTTTCAAACCCCCAAAAGACCATATGAGGATGAAAGTATAGAAAATCATGGAGTTTTCCCAGAACTTAATACTGGGTACTAATAGGCTTGTTTTCACTTTCTTTTCTACATTGCAATACTTATTTGCACAGAAAAAGTTTGTTGGGTTGTAATATAAGACAAAAAGTTGCGAAAGTTAAATCTGGTGGTATATTGTTGGGATATAACATAGAATATGAAGATTGTATTGAATGCTTTGACGCTGCTTGTAAATATGTTTTATGGTTTAGAGTAAAGGGTGCACTATACGGTTACATTAAGGTGCACTGTTTCGCACACCAAGTTACCTTGGTCTAATTTTGTAAAACTTAAAATTAAAAGTTGAAATTTGGTGGATATATTGTTTAAATGTAGTTAAGCATTTATACATAGATGTAATATATGTTATGGTAAACAGGTGTAATTTACAGGAAGAATGGTATCCGGAACGTTTCAGTCCCCTGCCGTATTAGGTTCTCTCCTCAGGGTTAGGGTGCAGGCACGAGACTGCAATTAATTTTCAAGTGCATTTCAATATACACATTTGAGCAGATTAAAAAAATTCCACCGGCGCAAACTGAATAAAACTTCTCTGGCCTAAAGATATGTACAAACAGGATTTTATACATAAATTGTAGAAAATTTTACCATCATTTTCTGAAATTAGTACATATAATTCGGAGATGGGGTAAACATGACAAATGAACTGAGTTAAAATCCTAAATTTTAACCTTCTTCCACTGAACCAAATCACAACTGTTAGTCAGAATTTATTAATGAAAAAAAATCCCATGTAATTTTAACCAATTTTCTACCAATTAGAGGCAACTTTAGCAAATAAGTTTCCATTAAAAATATGAAAAAATGTGGAAGGTACCTACTACCAAAGTTGGAACTATATTCGTATACAACAAAAACCAAAGGGAATTAATTGTGTTCTCGTACCTATTAGATCAATAAATGTGCTCAATTTGAATAAAAACTGCACTCATGTCAAGATGAACCGTTTTTGACTTCAAGTACAAAGTTTCATCATGATTAGTTGAAAAATATACAAGTTATAGCAAATTTAGTATCAGTGGTACATTGCATGACTCGCATGTCCAATAATCTAAGGAAATAAGGCCCCTCTAAAATGTACATTTTTTTTAAATGCAATATTTTTGTGATTTTTTACATTGGTTGCATCATATTATGTGTATTTGATGCAATGAAGTTCAGTTTACTCATTTTATGATGCTGACAATGACTTAAATTGATCAACTTCAAATATGGTCTACACATATCAAATGTACATTGAAAACAATATTAAGTGGTTTCAAAGCTAAAACTGTCACTTCAGATCAATTTAAACAAGACCTGTACAGAGCTTGTTCAAGTGCGATTGTGTCCGATATTAAAAGTTAGCCATTATTTGGGTTTTGAATGATGAAAGATCTGAAACAAATGTAAAGTAATGTAAGGTTCTAAGCTTATCAGGTACATACGCAGACAGCCAGCTGTATTTTTCCAGTTTTTCTACAAAAAATTTCATTTTTGAAACCTTACAGTGTATGCGGAACTCTAAAATTAGGTGTTTTTGAGACATCACAAGGTATATACATGTAGTGACTTACTTTAGATGCATGAGTATCAATGGAACGAATATATTAGGTTTTTTCAACATTATTTATATTATTTACTAGCAAATACAAATGATTCAGACCATTCAGATACAAGCCATTAATTTAAATTCTACATGTAAGTAATTTTAATTATATTGTAATGTACATTGTAGTTCTAAGGGAGACAATCCATTTTGCTTCCAAACCATGTCAATGCTGTCCATCAGTTATCATTAGCAGGAGTCTGTTGATAGGAACAAACAAAACTTTTAATCAAGATTTTATCACTTTGGGGACTTACATGTATGTTGTTGTTTCATTTTTTAAGTTTTGTTTTGTTTTTGTAGACTTTATTACAATATTATAACAACATTTACCACTTATTTTTTTTGTAAGTAATTTTAGTGCAAAAGAAATTTAAGTTTTAAAGTCCATATGACAATAACTTAATTATATGTCTATTTTGATGTATCAATTAAGTTTTCTTCCAATTCAAAATTACTGTGAAACATTTTAAATCAAGCCATTGCACATCATCAATAATTAGACTGATTTTAAGAGAAGAGTTATTGCTCCTGAGTTTTCCAGTATCCAGAAAGTTACTTACAATTGTTGAATTCGAGAAATTTTTTGTGTAATTTGTCTTTTAATTTTGTACAAACATAAGATGTAAAAAAATACAAGTATATATATATATTCTACGAAACTCTCATTTTGTGTGCCTGCAGGGGTTAGTTGTAATGTCCTCCCTTGCCAGCAATTTTGAGTGTTCATAGAATAATTTTTAAGGATTGGTTGTTTTTAACTTCTCTGCATCTCCTAAAATAGCAGAAAATACAGACAGGGATTATAAGACAATGTTTCAAGGTAAGGCAAAATAAAAATGTGTGTTTACTGTAACCCGACATACATTGTACCCTATTTGTTTGCTGCCAACACTGAATTTTTTATCAGGAAATTTCAATTTCTGGAAATTTTGTCCTTGATCAGTAACCATTTCCTCAATTATTGTACAAAATGGAAATAAAAATAAATGACCAACCGACTGACCCTATTTTTTCAGGATGTGACTGTAAACACATTTGTTTTGCCTTATCTCTTGGAAACGAGTGATTGATTTAATGATAGATGGTACTTCCATGAGCAAGCACATTGAATTGTTTGGTGTGAAGATAGGATCAAGTGTCACGCCAGTTCTTAATTACTGCCAAGTACACCAAATTGATGTTTGCTTTTTGACCATTTGATATAGGCTTTCCCATTAGTGGCTAACTTTGCTCATTTCCAACACAATGGTATGACGCCACATTATCTCTGCGTTGCTTTCACTGTAGTTTCCAGAAAAGGGCTGTTTTACTGTGGTCTTGTTGATGTTTTCTTAAGATGTGTCCAATCCATCTGTATCATCTGATGATGATGTTCATGTCTTCCTGCTTGTATCTAGTAAAGAGGTCCTTGTTAGAGATCATATAAAAGCAGATTCATTTCAATTTAACTAGTATAACAACATTTTGCACTAGAAAAGTATGAAACAGTCAATTCACTGCTTTCAATCAATCAATCAGTCGATCTCTCCCCCCATCGACACCATGAATAAAGGATCCACAAATTCAAATAACAGAAGGCAATAAACAAAAACATGTTAAGATTCTAACAGTTGTGGAACCAGATAGATTAAAACAAATTTGCGGCCGTATCATTCCATTGTCAGTTTTGTCATTGTCGAGGTTGGTAGATATTTCTTGTCTGGACAGGAAGTATAAATGTATAGATCTTTATGAAAAATTGAAATCTGCATCAAGCTTCAATGGTGTGTAAAAATATGACCCAACCCTTCATGGTTTAACCCCTGCTTAGTATCAAGCTAAGTCCTGCAAGGCATTTCATTTGTTTGATATGAAATAAGGCTCTTATGGAAAAGGGGAGGGGGCTCGGATTTTATGGTGAGTTACAAACTTTTTTCGCCGAAGCGCGAAAATAATTAATTTTTTTCAGCAGCAGCCAGGGTTAAAATATTTCTTTGATTATAATCAAAATAGGGATGATGGAAAATATTGAATTGTTTTTTTTATCGTATGACTGAGAAAAAAACTTTGGCTAAAATATGGAATAATCTTATTTTTTTATAACAAACCAGGCCAGACATCCCCCTCAGTACAAACCTGATCTGTGCCTAACAATTGGTTATAATACAATAAAACCAGGAAACATACCGAACTAAGAAGGCAAAATTAACAAAATAAATAAAAGCGGGGAGCAGTTATAATCTCTTTAACCCACATGGACCAACCACTCAACTGGAGAATACCAGATAATCTGTTAAATGTAAAGTAGAAAAGAGACCATGATACAGACACAGAAACAAATAAAACACTATAAATAATAATAGAAAAACACACACCAACTAAAGATAAACTAGAAATACTTTCAGCAAGTTCATAAAGAGAATACACCCCATTTCAAATGCAGTTGAATGTGTAACCTGGAAGTTCAACTTTCTCCCTTTGCAGTCCCCAGACAGTAACTTTATTCTTTCATGCACATCTATATATGATGCCCTACCTTCCTATAAAGTTCCATCAAAATCAATTCAGCGGTGTAGGAGGAGTTGCGCTTATGAGGTTTTAACATTTCAACACTTAAGTTGGATTATCTCCCCTTGGAGTCTGCTGACAGTATGAGGTTAGTGAAAAGTCTGAGGATTTCAGTTGCATTCTTATAAAGATATACTGAAATTGACTATTCGGGCTAGTAGGTAAAATGTTGATGCCATAGACTGTAACAGTTAGGAAGTAGCACAATTTTTTTTAACGTGTATTGAAATGTCAATTGGTTATACTCCACCAAAAAAAGAGGGTCTGGGTGGTCTTCAGAAAGGGGGGTCTAAATACATTCTGGAACATAAAGAAGTCAGGCTGGTTTGTAGACAGTGAGAGTCTAAATCCATTCAGGAAGATTAAGGCGAAAAAATATTTGTGGCAGGTCCTCAGTTGCTGAATCCATGGATGATGATGAAATGCTGCCATCATCTCAAACAGCCCCATGCACATAGTACTGGAAGATGATATATACTAAGTCAAGACGAACATGGAACAATTGAGATGAAAGCAGAATAAGATTTCGTCCAACACATTCTTCCATGCCAATGGAGAGACAAATGTCCTGAAAATAGAACAAGAATAAAAACATTGTACTTGCATAAAATCTGTAACCAATGAACTAATGACTTTTATATTTAACAAAGAACACCCAAACCTGTCTTAACAGACAGACATACTGACACCCAGACTACTTCATACACTTGACTTATTAACCAGAGGTATAAAAAACTACATCCAAACCTAACATGCTACAGACATAGAGATAGACACGAGATCACATTTGACTAATTTACCAGAGGTATACAAAATATCTCAAAACCAAACAGACAGACAGACCTACGGACATGGATTCACCAAATACACTTGACTACCGGTAATTAACCAAAGGTAAAACAAACACCTCCAAAACTAAAGTGTGCACAGACAAACAGACAGACATATTGACATGGAATCACCATATACACATGACTAATTAACCAAAGGTAAAACAAACACCTCCTAACTAAAGTGTGACAGACAGACAGACTGGCATGATATCACTATATACATTTGACTTATTAACCAGAAACAGTTTTTCTCATCAATTTACATTAATCATCAATCTGCTTCAAAAACAGGAAAAAGTGGTTTAAAACCTTATCATTAATGATATTTTTAGGGGACATAACTCTAAGGAGTCAACAGATTATTCTCAAATTTGCATCAATAATAGATAATTCAGTAATGAACAAAGTCTACAATTTTTTTTCTTAAATTTACACCATTGAAGGATCTGTTTATTGTGCATACAATTGGAACTGTCATGAGAGCTGTTATTTTTTTTTAAAAAAGAAAATACCAAACAAATCTAGAGGTTCTAGAAAGCCTGAATTGCTCATCTTGTCAAAATAGTCTTTTTTTGGCATTCTAAAGTTGAACTCTTGACCTTCTCTTCACTATTGTCACAAGACTCATTTAATCAATAGAGGACATCTTAGTTTTCAGTTGGGTTTTCATTTATAAAACAAATCTCTCATAGTTATTTTTTTACTCTTCAAGAGCAATAAAATTCAACAGATCTTTATGAAAGAGTATTCAAGGGAACCAAGATTCCAGCAGAAATCAAAAGAATGTTATCCAAGAACAAAGACCAGACATGGAAAACAGATAAATAAATATAGTGACATTCTTCGTTAGTTCAGTCTGTGCTTTTCGTCATTTGCCCAAAACCTGAGGTTAGTAAAGATTGATTCGGGTTAGTGAAAAGTCTGAGAATTTAAGTTGCATTCTTATAAAACAATTACTGCAATTGACTGTTTGGACCAACAGCTGAAAGTTTTGATGATACAGACTGTAACAGTTAGTAAATAATACAGTTTTTGTGTAAAACGTGGATTAAAATGTCAATTTTCATATCAAATAGCATAAACCCTATAAATCTGGAGAGCATAAATCACCTTCAATTTACTCTGATAAAAAGATACTTGAACATCAGAAGTTTATCATGATGATCCTAACTGGTTATACTCCACCAAAAAAGAGGGTCAGGGTAGTTAGTAGAAAAGGACGGTCTAGATACATTCTGGAACACTCAAGATGTCAGGCTGGTTTGTACAAATGAGAGTCTAAATCCATTCTTGATGATAGAGGCAAAAATTATTTGTGGTAGGTCCTCAGTTGCTGAATCCATGGATGATGATGAAATGCCATCATCTCAATCAGCCCCAAGTACATAGTATTGGAAGATGATATTTACACAGTCAAGCTGAACATGGAACAATTGAGATGAAAGCAAACTACTATTTCTTCTGACACATAGTTCTATGCCACTGGAGACACCAGACCTGAAAATAAAACCAAAAAAAAATGTTGTACTTACAAGCACAAAATATGCAACTCTTCAACTGATGGATTTTATTTTCAAACCAAACCTGTCCTAACAGACAGACAGACTGATACACAGACCACTTTATACACTTGACTAATTAACCTAAGGTAAATAAACTACCTCCAAACCAAACATGTAAAAGACAGACATGAAATCACTATATACATGTAAACTTTAGGCTTGACAAATCAAACAGTTAGACAGACACCTTGACCACTTTATACACTTGACTAATTAACCAGAGGTTTATAAAAACTACCTTCAAACCAAACATGATATTGACAGACAGACAGACATGAAATCACTACATTTTTGTGTATACACTTCAGGCTATACTAATCAGACAGTTAGACTGACACCTTGACCACTTTGTACACTTGACTAATTAACCAGAGGTATATAAAAACTAGCTCCAAACCAAACATGATATAGACAGACAGAGAGACATGAAATCACTACATTTTTGTGTAGATACACTTCAGGCTATACTAATCAGACAGTTAGACTGACACCTTGACCATTTTATACACTTGACTAATTAACCAGAGGTATAAAAAAACTACCTCCAAGCCTAACATACTACAGACAGACCAACAGACAAGAGATCACTTCATACACTTGACTAATTTACCACAATTACATAGAAACTACTTAAAAACCTAGCAGACAGACAGACAGATATGAGATCACTTAATACACTTGACTAATTTACCACAGGTAGAAAAAACTACCTCCAAACCAATAAAGCTACAGACAGACTAGCATGAGATCACTTTATACACCTGGCTAATTTACCACAGGTAGAAAAAACTACCTCCAAACCTAACATGCTGCAGACAGACAAACACGAGGTCACTTAATGTACTTGACCAATTTACCAGAGGTATAAAAAATACCTAGAAACCTAACAGACAGACAGACAGACTGACATGAAATCATTTTAAACACTTGACTAATTTACCACAAGTATACAAAATACCTAAAAACCTAACAGACAGACAGACAGACAGACTGACATGAAATCATTTTATACACTTGACTAATTTACCACAAGTATACAAAATACCTAAAAACCTAACAGTCAGACAGACAGACAGACTGACATGACATCATTATATTCACTTGACTAATCAATCAGAGGTAAACAAACACTGCCAAAACTAATGTGTGACAGACAGACAAACAGACAGACATGAGATCACTATATACACTTTACTAATCAACCCGAGATATAACAGCTACCTCAAAACCTAACGTGTGACAAACAGACTGAATCACTAATATGTTCAGAATTGAAACTATCGCCATATTCAACTCAGGGGATACCAATCCATACATAAATAAACACATTTTTCTAAAATTTGCATCAAAAATAGGTCTTATTTACAGAACATATTTCAATTTACATTTACATTAATCATCAATTTGTTATTGTTTACTACAAAAAAAAACAACAGAGAAACAGTGGAAAAATTCTGTCATTAATGACATCTTCAGGGGCATAAATCCAAGAAGGGAAACAGTAGGAAAAAAACTCTTATTAACAGGCACGGATCCCAGGACCCCCCTAAATCGGTAAGATAAAAAATTTTCACCACAAGTTTCACCCCATAATATTTTTTGCCTAGCTTTGCATGACATTTAATTCAATTAACGCCCCTGATTAATGACATCTTCAGAGGCATAAATCCAAGGAGGGTCAACAGATTATTCTGAAATTTGCATCATTAATAAATATTTTGATAATGAACAAAATACTTAATTGTGATGCAAGTTGCTAATATATATATCATAATATGTAGACTCAGCTTTACTTTTAAGACCAACACAGGATTCCTGTATTATCCATCCTACAAATGACAAGAACATTGAAACACCAAGGTAAATACTTGTTTTTGAATGGAGCCTTGTAAATTTGTTTGAAAACGCAAAAAAACATACATGATAAATTCAAACAAAAATCCCTTCTAAATACAATTTTCTTACTACAAAAGGTAAACAAAATACATAGTCAACTGATTTTCGACAAAAAAAAGTTAAGATATTATAACAAATACCTCAAAAATCAGAAAATTAAATTTATACTGTAAAGGGAGGTAATTCTGCAGTACATGTACAGTTTATTCAAGATGACTCTTTATGATTGCATGTTTTATTGATTTTTTCATAAAATAAAAAAGAAATTCATGTATTTTCTCAATTTCAGATCTGACCAAACAACATAAAGACTTGTGCACTTTAAATTCCTCCACAATGTGAAATCAGAATAGAGTTCCTTTTTTTAGTGTCTTTCTTCCAAATTTATTTTTTGCTGTCATGAACTTTACTTCTTTAATAGTATTTGCAACAGATATGTGGGGCAAGGATCAAATATACATGTACAAGGGATTTTTTTTCATTCTGTAATTTCATGTGGAAATTTTGATTTGGTCCTGTGGAACAAGGTCAAAATTTAGGACATTTGGCAGTGGTCACTTTTCATGTCTACGGGGTCTCTGAAACATAGAAACGTTTTTATACATGTTTCCATTTTGGTAAAGTTTTATTGAATTTGTAGTGGTGTAATTTTTTTATATGTCAAAATGGGTCCCTTGAAATGCATTTCAAAATTAATTGTGTTCTCATACTTGTACCTGTTAGAGGTCACATTTTTGTAAAACATGCTATTTTCATATGTTTTGGGGGTTTATTTCTCAGAATTAATGGAATAAAATTGAAATGTGGCAAAAAAAAAAAAAAATTTTCTTTTTTTTTTTCATTTTGTCCATACTTAAATGGGTTTCTATGGAATTTTCAATTCAAATCCTTAATTGCTTATAGCATCAAGGTAAAATTGGGCATATCAGCTCATTATTGTCTCATGAGTTTTTTTTTTTTTTTTTTGCACAGTGTCATATTACCAGCAAATAAACACCATTCATAATCAGTGGAAAGGGTATAGTGTTTTGGGGGTTTATTTCTCAGAATTAATGGAATAAAATTGAAATGTGGCAAAAAAAAAAAAAATTTTCTTTTTTTTTTTCATTTTGTCCATACTTAAATGGGTTTCTATGGAATTTTCAATTCAAATCCTTAATTGCTTATAGCATCAAGGTAAAATTGGGCATATCAGCTCATTATAGTCTCATGAGTTTTTTTTGTTTTTTTTTTTGCACAGTGTCATATTACCAGCAAATAAACACCATTCATAATCAGTGGAAAGGGTATAGGTAACAATTCGAACATTTAGAAGTTGTTTTTTGACGGGAAAGGTCATTTGGTAAAATAACAGTTTTTGTCAATTGTCACAACCTCTTGTAATACATGTACAACTCTGTACT
This sequence comes from Perna viridis, assembly GCA_037379345.1. Taxonomy (NCBI): domain Eukaryota; kingdom Metazoa; phylum Mollusca; class Bivalvia; order Mytilida; family Mytilidae; genus Perna; species Perna viridis. The sequence continues at coordinate 18,234,555 of CM074523.1, forward strand.
GCATTCGTATGAAATACTGAAATGTCTTGAAAATGTAAAAGAAAGCATGATTACCCATTCTTTTACATATATTTTGAATAAATGTGCCACTTAAGCCCCTACTGAGTTGACAAAAAAACCCAGTTATTTTGGAGCCGGTCTTACACTAAAGAGCCTCAAAGTAGAACAAAAACTGACCTGATATGAAAAAGAAAAATCCAGTCGAGTTCACATTTACCACATAAGCATCAAAACATGCATGTTAAAATATCAGTTCACTATTTTTTTGGCATATTTACCAAAACTCGCAGTTTGACAGCTCTGGTCTTGGCTTGATTTAAATGACATCATCTGATAGTTTACTCTAAAAGACAGCCTCTGGTTATTTTTATTAATGTCACTGGTGCACTTTAGAAGTAAGTTTGGGTTTATTCATTTATTTTTAGCTTCTAAAAATGAGTTATTATATAAGTACACCTGTACTAAGTGAAAATGCTCTAATACTGCAGTATCATGTATTAAAACACATATTTTTGTCTTAAATCAGATGGAAACCTGACTAGCTGGTGTTTTGTATTTCAGAAACATGCAATGCAATGGAAATAAAGAAAAAAAAGATAGAATAAATCTTCAAGTATTTGAATTGAGGCCATTTAGAGGACACTTCTTTATCCAATCTGCACACAAAGTCACAACATACATGTACACCATGGATATCAAATTTGCATAAATCTTTTTTTTTAAACAAATTGCTGTAAGACTTTGCAGTTAGACAAAAAATATAGTTCCTTTCTTAGTGTGTTTCTTCCTAATTTTGTCATAAATGCACAACAAATTACCTGTGTTATCGTACCTGTCCTGGCAAACTTTATCGCTCACCTAGTCAAACTTGGTCATTTAGTTTCTAGAGCTGGACTCTTGACCTTACTGTACTATTTTCAAAAGAATCATTTAAACCACAGATACATGAGGACAGGTCCCTATATGAGCCTCTGAGTGCCCCAGAGGCTCTGATATACAAAAAAGGGAACATGTAGGGACCAGCCGATACATTTACATGTATCTGAAACTAGATGTGCATTGTATTGACCCATGTATAGAAAGAGGGAAAAAGCAAAAAAAAAAAAAGTGAAAAGTCTGTCAGTTAAAAAAAAAGGATGAGCACCAAGAGGGACATGTCCTCAAATACCTGTGTCTTCAACACGATTAAGCAGGTCAAATTTGTCCCAAAACTCAAACTTAAGAAACTCCAAATTTAAACCCATAATTTCGTGTTTCAATTTCATTTCTTTGAAAAAAAGTGTCATGAATCTGACAAAAAGCCAAAAAAGTGTTACTTGCGGTGCGTCTTGTGAGACAATTTAAAACTGGACCATAATCAATTTCTACAATTTTTTTAACAAAAAATAGCGGAATTCAAATGTCTCAGATAAAGCCCGCCCCGGTTACGGGAACGACAAACATATCACGGAACCAGAGTATTCTGGTTTTTCACTTAAACTGGAGTGAACCAGCCCATTTATTGGTATAAATAAATTATCATATTATTCAATATTTCAATACATCGTCTTCAGTGTAGACAAAAACTTAGGGTGGACACTCCTTGCCTGGAGAGTTTAGCCGATCTTTAGATGCAATAAGGATTCGGTGTTGTAGATATTTTTTTTATTTCGATGGTGGTCAAAACAAAAAAAAAATATCTGCAGTGATGAATCCCTAAAGGGATAACAGATGCAAGAATTACAGGACAAAAATCATGTTTGGAAACTTATTCAATTTTGCAGATAAGTCATTTTTAATATTATGTTATGCTATTTGAAACACAATTTAAAGTAACAACGGTTTTCTCAAGACAACTATTTCTTGAAATATTTTAACTCAATTAAACCCTATTGGTTCCCTCTTGTATTAAGATTAAACAAGTACATATACTATGTTTAAAAAAAGATAGTCAACACAGTAAAACTTGTTCTTTTTACTTTTAACTTTCATCAGGAAATAATGCATGGCACGCAATTTCAATTTCCTTTTACGCACCCCACTAAGTTAACAGTATTTGGCCAATCGGGAAAAAGAACTGCGATCAAGTGACTTACATTTCTATAAAAGAGCATCCTTAAGGTCATAGGGTAAAAAGCAAAGCTATACCGGCTGCGTCAGAAAGAAAAAAAAAACATAACAAAATAAAACAAAACAAAGCAAACCAAAAAAAAATAGTTAAGAACAAGGAGTGGCATGTATACACATGGAGCATCCACTGTTTACACAGGGACCGTTCATTGACTCACAGCTCACAAAAAATGATGATGCTATATAATTTTCAATCTGCCCACTGACTGTCTTAGAATTTGAACTCCCAATGCCCTGCCTTATTTCAGCATTTTACCCCCACCTCCACACACAGAAACCTAGATTTCGGATTTAAATGAGAGATGTATATATGTACATTGTAAATATGCATGGGTAGTACACACATCCACTACCTGTAATTAATATTAGTAATATCATTTCCCTATTAATGTAAAAGAAAACTTCTAAACGCTATTAGCAGATTCAGGATGGGAGCACATGTATATTACGTCCAAGAAGTTTATCCGGGGGGGGGGAATATTCCAATACCATATACTTGAATGAGTTGTTTGTGTTCGATTTTGTGAATATTTATTTAAATTATTATTTATTTCATTAATCCTGGTGCTTTTTGTACAAATACATGAAAATAATACACTAGTAATAATTTATTCCTTTAACTGTCTCTTCCTTAACTGTAACCCCAAAAAAACGCTTAAGGCTAGAAACCACTAATTCCACTTCCCATAGGCTTCTATGCTAATTTCACAATATTCAATATATCAGCTCACAATCCTCAGAGTGGCATGTGGGGTTAGCAGACTTGCAGTGCAGTACTGCCTACTGGTCACCGGAAGTGAAGGGTCTATAAATAGCATGGGAAATCCTAGTGTTTTCACACGATAGGGGTATATTTAGAAATCATAATGGAGATTAGGCTTCACATCACAAGAAGAAAAATGCACCTATAAAATGTACAGAAATGTTTTTCCTTTCAGAAACTGTTTAAATTTTTTAAATAAGATGAGCACTTTTTTTCACAGCACTATGAGGAACAGGGGTAATTTCTGCGTAGAACTATTTTTGCGTACGTTTCAAATGTTCATTGGTTGAATTGGTGGTCTGTAACCTAAATGAGTGTAATTAGTCGGCAGGTTTTTCAGGTGACACACAGGGCGTGTCTGTGCTACGGTTTTAAAGAATTACACTCAGCAACTGTTGAAATATTAGTTGCTCTCACTCATGCAGAATAAGGATACAATTATTTATCAAAAAATCAGCTATGGCCTTTGTCAAACGAACAAAAAAATATTATATGATTCCATGAGTGGATCAAGAGATTTTGAAAAACTGGTTCCAGAAGTACCAGGCTAAGATTTGCTAATCTGAGGTACATAACATATAAAAACATGTCATTACCACCTGTCTATACAATATTATATAATTAGTATGTACTAATAGTGGTTCTATTAATCATCAAAACAAGTGCTGTCCCTTTGGCAGTTACTGTGCTATTTGTTTGCCCGCTGTATAAATAATGACTGGTAATTATCTTAATGCCACAAAAGGATATGCTAATTAATCAGGGTACATTCAAATTGACACACTGTTCGAGTCTTGGTTGGTTGACATTTTTGGGCGTGTAAATTTCGGGCAGACAATGAGAGCAATTGGAACTACTTGGCCATTTCCACTACACTTAAAAATAACCTAAGATGCAAAAAAAATGATTTCTTCTTGAAAAAAAAATGCCGGAATTGTAGTCATACAAGAAAATAATGCTACCCACCAGGTGGCGCTAACAAATTTGGCTAGCTATTACAAGAAATAAAGAACAATAACTAAGTGAAGAATTTTGGGGCGAAGCGAGGAGCTAGGGAAAAACAGTAATGGTAAAAATTTCAACCAGTAAAACTAGAATTTTTGAAGATTTTAGTTTAATATGGATACTTTTTGTGTATTTTGTGTGTGGCAGCTTACAATGGCAGAATTTACAGAGTTAGGCTTAGGTGTAGGTGATCAATTTTAGTGGTCTGAAGGAAGATAAGCTTCTGACACCTGGTCTTTGGCAGACTAAAAATATGCAAAGGTCTGTTAATGAAGATACATGTACTTTATTACAACTGGCTGGTTAGACGTCCAAATCAGGAATGTTACTGTAGAGGAATTACTCTTACACTTTAGGGATTTATTGTATTTCACTGTCATTGTTAGGAACTTCAGTAATTCCACTAGTTTAGTGAGCTAGACGTCATATATTCTACTCCTAGTGTTCATAGAACTCTAGCTTCAGCTCACCGGATCACTTCCTGTTCCCGATCACTACCGGGATAGCCCTTAGTATATAAGATGGCTCTCCCATCCCAAGAGGATACCCAGATTTTAACTGAACATTTTAGCAGACGATGTTACGTTTGGTAAGGATCAGTACTTGACCAGTAACGTTTATTTCACTCCCCGTTAGGATTATAATCAATGATATATAGGTACCAGTATCGTATTGCATATCCCTTAGCGGGTGTACATCAAAACATGGATGCCATAAAAATATAGTGCATTTTCTTTTTGCCTCTCTACAAACTAATGTTTTGTCAAAAGACATGAACAATGACTTAAAAAATAGAGCAAACATCACACTGTAAGATGAAGAACTTTTTTAAAAGAAAATCTAACATAATATCATAAAAATGTTCCACTGAAAAGGTTGGTTTGGTGAGTGTAAAACGAAAGTGAAAGTAGGGAAAATGGCTATTTATAGTTCAAGACTACTTTTCTGTCCAATCTTCGTGGACTCACCCTATTTTCTTTGCGGGAAATTATTTTTTCACATGTCCTTAGAAATGCTACATAAGTGAAAGTTTTATTGAATCAATTTACATATTTTTTAAAAAATCCTAAAAATATGCACTTCACTGTAGAAGTCTATGGGAAAATTAATACGATACTGAGTCCTATACTTGTTGTATTTGGCCAATAATACAATATTAAATATGTAAACTGAAAAAGGATCGCTAATTTACGCCAAAATATAAGGAACCTGGGAAACGTCACTAAGACAAGCAAAGCAAAACTAACAATATTGTTACATATTACAATTAATCATATCCAACAAATACACTGAATGATTGACAAACTTTATAATAAAGTTCATAGGCTGAATTGAATACAAAGAATGTCCCCTTTTTCTTTAGAAATTTTAGAGACAAAACAATATTTTCAAATGTAATATTAATCAAATATAATACACTATAACACCATAAATCATTTGCTTTAAATCTATAAATGGATCCTACTAGACACAAACATCAAAATTAACTTTTGGCGCCTCAAGTGGAGACAACTCTTCAACTAAATTAAAATAAATATAAGTTCCTATGAAAGGTAGCAAAGAGGGTCAAAACTAAAGAAATTGAACTCGTAAACAAAACATTATTTACAAAATACAGTAAATTATGCGTAGTAATAATATGGTATAGCCATTGAAAAGGGGAAAAGTTAGAATATAACATTTGGAGATTTAGGAAAACAACAAATTATCTGTTGGGGCTTTGTTCCTTAGCAAGCATGAAAACTGTGTGTTAAAGGCTTTCAATAATAAAGTTCTAACACTTACCATTCCTAATAAATTGTCTAAACTTAGGAAAGCGTTGAGAACAAAACTAAAAGTTCATGCCGCGTTATGAGTAAATATGAGTTATCTCCCTTGCTTACCATTTTAGAAGACGCTAATCTATTGTAAAGGTACTCAACAAATGTCACTAATTAAATAACAAAACATAAAGATTACAAATGAATTCTACATTACCAAAATTGATCACTTTAAACAAAAATAAAATACTTCACAAAAAAGTTGAGGGGCAACTGCCTTTACAACCCTTTTAATTTACGTCCGAGAATAAGTTATCCAATTGCAAACAAAATAACAAAAATATAATTGAGTTGCACGCATTGCAAAAATGCAACCGAGAAGCCTCTTGAATTAAGTCTTGCACTTAAAAAGGAAAAAAAATTACTAACCTGAAAATATGTAAAGGTCTGTGAATGAAAATACTTTATTACAACTGGCTGATTAAACTCCAAATCAGGAATGGAGGGTAACTACGCCAAAAGGGGCATTCACGGATTTGCAATATTTTACGGGTTTGACCAGTCGATGGTCACCCTGAGACTTTCTTAAAATTGAGACAAAGAAAATATCAAAAAACATGCCTTACCATTCATTCGCTAGCTATATGGTCAAGTTATGTTAAGCCGAAAATATCTAAGTAACACATCTCAGGGGTCTACGTATAGGTTATACTATAGTTGATTATGGTATATGGAAGATAATCCTCGAGGCGCAGCCGAGAGCATTTCTTTTTCATATGCCATTGTCAACTATTGTATAACCAATTTAGCCCATACTTTATTTGTCGAGATATCAATGAAGTTCAATCACAAACATCATTAGACCATTTGACGAACAATTAGAACTCGGGGAAGCAACTGCAAACGAAGCTTAGGACAAACCCTATAATTGGTATTCACATGAATGTCAACTCACCAACAATATACAAGACACAAAAAAATATCAGTCATATGAAAGATGTCGGACAACGTACATGTAAGCTTCGGAAACATTCCTCTGCTTGAACCAGATAGCTTGTGATGAATCGGACGAATTTTCGTTGTATGGTATTCCAACCCAAGACTTGTACTTTCAACAGGAAAATTGAAGGAAAAAATCTAGTTACTTATACAAATGTACTTTCAACCGACATAGACCCGGTTCAGCACCTCATTATAAAAAATTATACAAGGATTTTATTTCGAAAATGTCCGAAATTTCACATGTGCTATGTGTTCGATGATCGTCTGGGTTGAATAAATGCGACGATTTTCAACATAAACGACTTTCGTCATTTAGTATCGATGGGATTTTTACTAAAATATAGTTACGTCATACATACACTTAATTTGCAATGCTATTATACTTTTTTTTTTAAACTAGAGGCTCTAGAATGCCTGAATCGCTCACCTGTTCAAAAATAGTCTTTATAACTTTCTTAAGCTGGACGCATGACCTTACCGTACTATTGTCACAAGAATCATTTAATCAACACAGAGCATCTTAGTTAACCACCCGGTTTTCACATTACAAAATAAATTCTAATTGTCATTTTTTTTCTCTTCAAGGGCAATAACTCATAAATTGAGCAACAGATCTTTATGACAGTTTCAGAATAGGTCGGTTTTACCATGCTGATCAATTTCCCCCCTAGAAAATTAGGCTAAACTCTGGTTTTCAAGTTATTTCAACACGTCATCATTTTTGTTAGTGGCGGCATTTTTTTTCGGCAGATTAAAAATTGTTAAGGATATCCTAACAAAGATTCATGCAATGTTTGGTTACAATCTATCCTATGGCTTGAAGTTGTCTAAGAGAAGATTTAAAAAAAAATCCATTTAAGGACCCATAACTGATTCATTTGTCAACGGATCTTTCTGAAAATTTCGGCATTCACGTACATGTAGGTAATTCCATCATGCTGAGCAATTTTAATCACTGCCAGATTTTAAAATTGAAATGTAAAATTCAGGGAAAAAATCCATTTTAGGACCCATAACTCATTCATTTGTCAACGGATCTTTCTGAATTTTTCGGCGTAATTCTACAATATGACCCCTATAGTGTATTTTTAGTAACGATGGCCATATTTTTTGCAAAATCAAAAATCCCCACATACAGATTGATCTATATTATACATATGTATTGTCTTATACATGTTCATGTTATATAATAAAGATATGTCTCCCGTTTTAGAGCCAGAAACAGAAGATGAACTGAAAAGAAAAAACTGCAAGCCGAGTGCCACTCTTAAGTCTATCCATTGGGCATTATCCTTATGGAGTTAGTGGGCCGTCAACAGAAATTTGTTACCACGCACCATTTCAGAAGGTTCCGCCCGATCCACTTCTATGTGAACAAGTAGAACTTGATTTTTGGCTTTGTCGTTTCATAGTTAAAATTAGACGAAAAGATGAAACAGACTATCCTTCAAACACATTACAGAATATTACACCTGGTTTGCAAAGGTATATGCGAACAAATGGCAAACCAGAAGCTACTCTATAGGCAAAAAACAACTTGTACATATGTATGTTCCTACTTTCCAAAAAACATTAGACTTCCGCATGAAAGAGCTTACAGCGAAAGGTGTGGGTATTAATCGTAAACGTGCTGATTCAGTGACCATTTCTGATGATTCGCGACTGCATGTGGGAGAGTAACGTTTTTGTATGAATTCGACTAACGGTTATGCTGTTTTCTGCACGATGTTTGGCTTTAGAGGCATGGACGAACACCGTGATCTTTGTGCATCACAATTTTTGGTAACTTACGATTCTGTCTCTAACAAGCACAACCTGGAATTTTTTGGACGGGCGTCTAAAATCTTTCACGGTGGTTATAATCAACGCAAGGTACAGCCAAAGCATATTACACAATGGAAAGACATGGTCAATTAACAATCTAACCGTCAATACCAGCCCACGTGCGAGCTAGCCGTCAATAATATTCAATAGTAATATAAAATTTGAATTAAGTGATTCGTATAATAAAAACTTTAAATAGGAATAAGAATAAGTAGATCTTTTTAAATATTGTCATATTTTTTTTCAAAAGTACCATGAAGGGCGGGACCGAGTTCTAGATGGTTCCCGGAAAAAGGAGGGTTCCAGGATATTTGCTAATTTTTGCCAAATTTTGCACGGAATAAACAAAATTCTCCAACAATTACATATACGCAGACTTTTTGTATCGCGCAAGAATTCTTACAAGTAGGCTTCTGGAACATGGTTATGTTGCTACAAGATTGAAGTCGTCACTACAGAAGTGTTATGGTCGTCATCATGAACTCGTGAATCGTTACGGTGTATCCATCTGCGCCATGAAAACTTGTTTGTTCAACGTGTCATAGTTTTCCTTTCCTCTTTCGTCTACCCCGGACTTGACTTTTTATGAGCAACTCGGTGGGTGTTTCTGAAAAAGTTTCTACCCTACCGGTCCATCTGCTCCATGCTCCCAGTTTTTAGTGGAGTCCGAGTTGCTCATTTGCTTTAGTTACTTTGTATGTATGGTTTTAGCTGCTTTATATTCTTTGTTGTTTACGTCTGTTTTCCATGTCTGGTCTTTGTCCCTGGATTATATTCTTTTGATTACCTCTATAACCTTGGTTCCCTTGATTGCTCTTCCAGTAGGTAGATTATTTTAGCCACGAAATAATTAAAAGTTTGATCCATGGCGGATTCAGAGATTTATTCCAAGAAGGGGTTTCCACAGGAGAAGAAGAGGGATTCGAGGCTAATATTTGATCATTTTTGTCCTTAACAAAACCCAGGATCTCCTCCTCCCTCCACTCGATCCGTTACTGATCATTACTTTTCCGCAAGGGTATAAAATTGTCGCTTTTGTAGCAATATGGCAATATGTCAAAAAATGCGCATCTTACCATGTCACAAATATTCCCAATAAATATATAAAAATCAAGGAAGGAAAAGAGATGAGAAGTGAAGACTAAAGTGAAGTGTTAAAACACCGCTGATATCCTGATCCTCTGTGCAATGAGTATTCCAACATATACTGAGCGCTTCGTGAACAAGACCTATGAAGCTTCCTATGAAGGGACCGACCATTTATCTTTTAGGGGCAGATGCTTTGGTTTTTTTCTTAAACAGTTATGATTCCAAATTTGGATAAAAAAACATTGTGAACAAACACACAAATAAATAACAAACAAAAAATAAAAACTTTAAGGTGAATTCTCTTAAAAATTGCACTCTTCTAAAGCTTGATCCTTCCCGCAAGATGTTTAATGGACGGGTCTCTTTAAGATTTCTCAGGGGAACTATGATTGCCGGATATCTCGACGGTAAAAGGATCTGGATTTATAGTGGTAACTATGGTAATCTGATAAATATTGTATTGAATATGGCAATTTTTATCATATTCTTTCATTAAACCTGTCATAATTTGGTTTCCTTTTATACTGATTTTCGTAATTATGTCCAATTCATAAAATCCTGGATCCGCCCCTGAGAAGGATACAGTAAATTTAATTCACATTTAAAGTCGATCTTTAAGTGAATATTTCTAGATAATGTCACCCAATAGAAAGAAAAATGGAGTATTGTTAGTACAAATGAACAGCCAAAGCAACTACTGGAAACTCTAACTGCAACTAACGAATATTTCTACCCTAAAGTGCATGCAATTTTTACCGTGTTATTGACAATGCGTGCATCCTCCGCTACTAGCAAACGTTCAAAGGATGAAAGGATATTTGCGAGCTACAATGGGAGACAAGAGACTGTCAAACATTGCAATAGTTAATGCATTTTCATAGAGACATTTCCGTGTGCATATCAGACGTTATTCACAAGTTTGCTACCAGAAAAAAAACAGATTTTTCAAACTTTTCTTTGATAATTCATTACATTGTGAATGATTCATTTTACAATTGATATCGATTGCTAGACATTAATATTTGACTTATGTTTGTTAAACCAATCAAGTCCAGAGGGTAGATATTTCAATCTTTAAAAGGAGAAAATCGTTTTCCGTCGCCCCCCCCCCAATGGTTCCTACACTTTGTTCCATGCCTAACTACGTCCCCTGACAGTGTACATGCAAATTGTATCCGTGCTTTATATTGTCCTATATCAGATGTATACAAATGACGTTTTAATCACTTGTGTGATAGTTAAGAAATCGCAAAAAAATTTTCGTATTTTTTTTTATTTTCTAATTTTGTTTTCACGGTGTACGTGAAAATAATCAATGTAAATCGGACAACAGCGAGAACTTGTTTCGAAGCACATGATTTAATTTAATTCAATATCCATATAGAAAGTGGTAACTTGTCAATGATTTATTTAAGATAACACGCGCATGTCTGACAAAGATATTTCGATAATGTAAATTTCTTATTCGAAACTTAAATAGTGATTCACGATTCATTGCGTTCTTAACTTAAGATTTTTATAAACAAGATAGTTACCATTTCAATGGTACTGAGTAATTTTCGTGTACCTCGAATAAATCCGTATTTAAAATACATCTTTAAAATAAAGCTGACTTTTCTGATTGGTTGTATTGCTTTATCAGAAATATTTCAGAAAGCTTAACATGAATAGAAAAAAAATCGGACATTATCTAAACGAAGTTTAAACCTAAACGAAGTAAGTAATAGTCCGATTAAAACAACTACAAAAATTATAAAAAGCAAAGTACTCATGTGCTGAATCAATTTATATCGATGCTCTGAAATTTTACGCCTCAAATAATTGTCAAATTGCAAAAAAGAGAAATTATGGCATTAGGGTCGAATTCAAACGTATCTAAAGATAAGTTCATTTCTGTCAATGGTTAATATTGAACTCTTTAATTTATGTTTAAATAATCCATTCTGATTACGAATAACATTTAAAAAGATAAACACCAAGTTCTTGATACATCGTAGGAGTACGCAAGTTTGCAAATTATTCTGTTTCAATGTCGATTAACATGGAACACCTGGATAAATGAACACAAAACTCTCCGACAAATTGCATAATTAAACTACAAACTTTTTTTTCTTTTTGACTTTCCCAGTTTCTAAATTTTGAAGTCGAAATTTAATTCATCAACCTTGAGGTCGAAACTATCTGTATACGATGGTTTGAACAAAGGTCAATTAGTCCATCTTGGGACTGAAATAAAATTTTATGCCTACTTGAGGACTATCCATTCCCAAAATATTGGGAATTTCTATATCTTCCTCTAACGTTGGAGACAATTTAACCCCCCCTTCCTTCTTACCACTTATGTACCAATTTCGAAGTCGGTGGCTGGGACCAAGGTCCGTTAATCCATCTTGAGATTGGGGTCTCCCTTACCAAATATGATCTTCCGACTTCGTAGTTTGTGCATGAGTGGTAGGAGGTCCTCGTTTTAAACTGTTCTCGACGACTTAAGAACATACCGAAATTCCCAATATTTTTGGAATTCAAAGTCTTGAAGTAGACCTAAAATCTCATTAAAGTCACAAGACGGACTAATGGACCTTGGTCCAAAACATCGACTCCAACGTTGGTACATAAGTGGTAAGGAAAAGGGGGACTTTTTATGTATTTTGGACCATTATCAAGTTATAAAGTAAAACCTGCAAGACCTTTACAGGCAAAAGACAGAGAAGTGAAGAAAAGCTGTAAAAGAGATAAAAGAAACCATGCTGAAAAGTTAGCAGTAGAAGCTGAAAACGCCTGCTTAAAAGGAGACATCAAAACATTGTATAACATCACAAGACAACTCAGTGGAAAGATCTCTCAAAATGAAAATTTACCAGTCAAAGATAAAAACAACAATACCCTCACAAAGCTAGAAGATCAGCTTGACAGATTGAAAGAACACTTTAGTGAGGTATTGAACAGACCACCACCAACAAATCCACCAATACTTGAAGAAGGTCCAACACTTAACATAGAGACTGACAAAATTACCGAAAATGAAGTAAGAAAAGCCCTAAAACATCTTAAGAACGGGAAAGCAGCGGGAATCGATGGCATACCACACCAGAAGCCCTCAAGTCCATGAATGACACTACCATTCAATATCTTCTTGGGCTATTAAACCAGATATGGGGGGGGGAAAAAATTCCAAAAGACTGGCAAAAGGGACTCTTGGTAAAACTACCTAAAAAGGGGGACAAATCCAATTGCAACACTGGAGAGGAATAACCCTTTTGTCCATTCCTAGTAAAATCCTATGCAGTATAATCTTACAAAGAATGAAAGAAGAGATTGATAGCAAGCTGAGAGATGAACAAGCTGGATTTAGACAAGAACGATCATGTGTCGACCAGATTGCTACACTCAGAATAATTATTGAGCAAACGATCGAATGGCAGTCATCCCTATATCTAAACTTTATTGACTTCCAGAAAGCATTTGACAGCATAGATCATCAGGTCTTGTGGAACATTCTGAGACACTATGGGATTCCACCTAAGATTATTTCTATGATTAAATTACTGTATGAAGAATTCTCTTGTCAGGTCATACATGCTGGTACATTGACGGATCCTTTCCCTGTAACAACTGGCGTAAGACAAGGATGCATTCTCTCTCCCCTTCTCTTTCTCATTGTCATCGACTGGATAGCAACAACAGCTTACAACGACCCTCATGGTATACAATGGACACTAACATCTCGTCTAGAAGACCTCGAATTTGCAGACGACATATGCACACTATCGCATCGTCTTCAAGATTCCCAACACCAGGTCAACTATCTCGAAGAAACAGCTAAAAGAACAGGATTGTATATCAACACAGCCAAAACCAAAGCCATGAGAATCCAACAAAACCAGATGGATCCAATATTGGTAAATAACCAACATATAGAGAATGTAGATAAATTTACGTACCTTGGAAGTGTCATGAGTACAACTGGAGGCACTGACGAAGATGTACAAGCCACAAAGATGAAAGCATTACAGGCTTTTTCCATTCTAAAGCCAGTATGGAAAAGTAGAACACTGAGAACGGCTACTAAGAACAGAATTTTCAACAGCAATGTTAAGTCTGTCCTGTTATATGGTTGCGAGACCTGGAGAGAAACAGAAAACACCGTGAAATCTATACAAGTCTTTGTTAACAAGTGCCTAAGAAATATACTGAATATCAGATGGCCAGAAAAAAATAACAAACAAGAAACTCTGGCAAAGAACAAAACAACAACCAAAAGAAAACACCATTCGAACCCGGAAATGGAAATGGATTGGTCATACTTTAAGGAAGAACAATAAAAACACTACAAAGCAAGCTTTAGATTGGAATTCCCAAGGGCAAAGAAAAAGAGGAAGACCAAAGAACACCTGGAGGAGGGGTTTGAACTATGAACTGAAGAGAGTAGGACTAACGTGGAAGAATTGTAACACCATCGCCCAAAACCGAAGCGAATGAAGAGAAACTGTAGTCGCCCTATGTCCACCCATGGACATAATGGAATAAATCATCAATCAAGTATGACAACGTCCAAAAAAAATCAACTTTTTTTTTATTTTCGATCCGATTTAATTTTTATTTTTGATTCCTCATAAAAAACCCTGCCTGCACTTAGATGTGTATCAATCTGATTTCAGATATACATGTATCTTAGGGCTTTAAAGTTATAAGAGGCCAAAGAGGCTAAATCGTTTTTTGTTTTTGTTTTTTGTTTTTTTTGTTTTTGTATTTTGTATTTTGTTTTTGTTTTGTTTTGTCCGATTAAAAAAATAATAACTGGAAACATCATACAATGCCCTGCCTGTTTTTCAATTAGATTTCAGATATCTCTTACGATTTCTTCGTTATAAAAGACCAAAGGGGCCACACCCGATAAAAATCGAAATTTTTGGTCCGATTTCAAATTGCTTTATTGGATCCCTCATAAAAATCCCTGCCTGCATTTATCAATTAGGTTTTAGACATCTCTCACTGTTTTCGAGTTATAGAGGGTAAAAATGGCTACACTGGAAACAATTGACTTTTTTATTTTAATCCGATTTCCAAAAAAAAAAAAAAAAAAAAACAATATTAGACTCCTCATAAAAATCTCGCCCTGCATTTAGCTTAGAAATTTCAATTACCTCCTATGTTTTCGAGTTGTAATGGATCAAACAGGCCACACAAAAAAAATCGACTTTTATTTGTGGCCTGCTTAGAAAATGTTTAATTAAGTTAAGTTTTTTTTAGCAATAAAGTGTCCAAACCATGTGTTGTTTCCATATAAATTGTAAGTCATTATGCTTACGTGTGTTAAAAAAAATATTGTTTCCCAGGGTTCGACCACTGTAGTCGTATCATGCTGCACTCGGTGAATCTTTTTATAAAATTCTCTGAAGGACACAGGAATATATGGAAAATCCATATATTTTGGGAATTGATGGTCCTAATGTATGCATAAAATCTCATACCAGTTCCATGATGGACTAATATACCTTGGTTCCCAATGTTGAATTTGGATCATTATTTTATTTTCGACGTTTTTGCAGAAGCGCTTTAACCCTATCATGGTCAACCTGATATATATTTTTGACACTTAAACTTAACATGAACTCTCGGGACACTATTTAACTTCACATGGACTTCTCGGACCCTATTAAACTTAGCATGAACTAAAATATACAACCTTAGGACCAGCAATTAATATAGTTAATTCCAGTTAATGGACATAAATGTTCATTTTAATAATTACTACACTTTGTTTTTTGGCAAAAGTCAAACTATATACGCAGCAGTATCAATTTGGCTGGAGACTTTCGCTCTGAACTTTAACGTTTTGGCTTTTTACTGTACGGTACTGTGTATCGTTTTGTTCCTGTCTTATTAAATTAGTTAAAACACAACGCTAGTATTTCCTTTAGCCCTGCTATTCGTACGTCTGTCTGTTGGTGCCCAGCCGTGGTGTGAGAGCGCTACTAAATCTTATACTGCTTTTTTTCAAAATGAGGCGAGGTACATTTGTTAACCAATTCGTTATTTTTACGGTGAGAAAATTTATACAGGTTTGCATTAGAAAAAGGAATTGGAAAAAAGCTTGACATTATATATAATTCGTCATGCCCAAAGTGTAAACTGGATACTACATGGAGTTATTTTTGGTAACAAATCTGTATTTCCTGTCAAAATCCCTTCCTCGCTATCAATACAACGGAAAGAAAACTGCACTATTTGAAATGTTTTCAATGCTGTTAAGAATCTTGAATAGTTAACGTTTTTGTATATTCCAGTGTATTTAAATAGTTACCATGCATCTTTATACATCTTGTATTATTGAATCAAAGATCTGCCTTATATGTAACAAGTACATGTAACTTTTTGTTTCATATATTTTATTCATCAATTCTAATATGACGTCCTTAACAGGCCTTAAGTCCACAACTGTGGTCGATTTTCGATTGCCATACATTTTATGAGCAGCACGCGACTTATTAGGCGTGGCATTGGGCGTGGCTTGTGTGTGTGTAAATTACTGGCAACCTTAATTATGTAAACAAATGCACGTAACATTCTTATGTGTAACAACTGTTTTCATTCATTTCAGTTGCATGGATTTAATAAAGCTTCTAAACGTTATATTTTATAAAACTAAATATAATATTCCAAAACAATCTTCAATCTTTTAAAACACACACATATATATATATATATATATGTATGTATGGCACGCGAAATTAACCGAAACCCCGTTATCTATGGGTTGACAGACTGTAACTCTCAATATCACCTGTGACCGATAATTAAATTCCGCTATCTATGGGTTAGCAACCTGTTAATTCATAGATAACGCTTGCAAACCCATTGATAAAGCAAAATTGATTATCATTACCGTTTGCTATTGATAATTAATTCGATTTAATTCATTTAAAACACTGCTTTACATGAATTAATTTACGAAATTAGCGTTATCTATGGGTTAGCAAGTGTTAACTATATGATAACGAAGCTAATTCATAGATGACGCGATTAATTCACTGATAGCACTTTGACCAATCAAAAGACGTGTTACGGACATTTTGGGTAAGAATGGGTGTGGGCAACCAATTTAATGTTCGCTGTGCGTGTCCGTTGCCAAGGGTGTACATAATTTTTTAACACAATATCGATCTTGACATATAACTGTACTTTGAATAAAATTAAACCATTAACTTTACTTTTGGGAAGGAAGTTCAAAGTAAAGCCAGTCTAAAGGAAAAGTGATGAGTAATATAAAGAACCACCTCGCGCTTATCATGGCGAGTAGCCACGAGCCAGTACCATTCTCTATGTCTCTATTAATTTACCCTCATTTAGCTAATTATAGGAACAATATATGGACTTGTTGGTTGCCCCCGAAAATCATATAGTCCGAAGAATTACTGAGGTCCATTCAATTTTTAGAGGACCATCTGGTCCATGTATGTTACCATTTAACCTGCAGTATCACAAACTAATATAGTTTTCTATTAAATCATATGTGAGGAAAAGACATTTATTATGATGTGAAGGCGGTCCATATAATTTCTTACCAACCCCCTTAATTTTATAAGGCACGGTCTATGTAATTTCCTACCAATCCCTTTAATGTTATAAGGCACGGTCCATCTAATTTCCTACCAAGCCCTTTACTGTTATAAGGTACATGTATCTAAGAAAATAATCAAATTATCTTAAATATTATTGAAAAATATGTCTTCTTCTCCACTTCATATTTCTGACCTACTATTTCATAATTTCTCATTTTTAGCTCACCTGGCCGAAGGCCATGAGCTACTGCCATCACTTGGCGTCCGTCGTCGTCTTTAACAATTTTCAAAACTCTTCTCCTCTAAAACTACTCGACCAATTAAAACCAAACTTAGTATGAATGTTTCTTGGGGTATTGTGCATTGAACTGATGTAGGAAGTTTTGTTCTGTCGAAAAACATGGCCGCCGTTACTAAAAATAGTACATAGGGGTCATACAGTAGTTTTTCGCATATATCTCCTAAACTGTTGGTTTAGCCAAACGCTGACATAATTAAAGTGATCAACATGATGAGATCTATCTGTGGTCAAAATTTGGTGAAAATCTGTTGACCCATGTTGGAGTTATTGCCCTTTTGGAACGTTTTTTGCTGTTTTTAATGTTAATATTTTTTAAAAATCGTCTCCTCAGAAACTACTTTACAGAATTTAACGAAAGTTGGTATTTTTTTATTAAAGGGTATCCTTAACAAAATGATTATTTGGATTTTTGATCTGTTATAAAACATGGCCGCTGTTACTAAAAATAGAACATAGGGGTCAGACAGCAGATTTTTGCATATATCTCCAAAACTGCTAGGTTTAACCAAAATCTGACTTGGGGTAACATTATTCAGCATGAAGAGATCTATCTGTGGCCAAGTATTGGTGAAAATTTGTTGACCTATGTTGGAGTCACTGCCCTTTTTGGACATGTTTGCTGATTATGATGTTATTACTTTAAAAAAATCTGCTGCTCAAAAACTCATCTGCAAAATTCAATGAAAGTTTACATTTTTGTTTTATAGGGTATACTTAACGAAATGACCGACTTTTGATAGCTAAAAAAAACATGACTGCCGTTTCTAAAAAAAAAAAAAAACAATGGGGTCAGACAGCAGATTTGTGCATACATCTCCAAATCAGTTAGGTTTAGCCAATAGCTTTCAATTGCTGAAATGATCCTTATTATAAGGCTCACAAATGTGTCCAAATCAAATGGAGTCAAAATTTCCTGACAACTTCTTGTTAGAGTTATTGCCCTTAAAAGACAAAAAGTTAACCAGGTGAGCGATTCAGGCTCCTGAGAGCCTCTTGTTAGTGTCATGTTTTATTACCTTTGTGATTAGTGATATTCTAGATATTGCAGGTTTTTACAAAACTAAGTTTTGAATGTATTTGTACACTAAATTTTCTGCAAATGTATATTTCTTTGCCTATTATTGATCCAAGTTTGTGCTCGACAACCCCAATGCTCCAACAGATAGTTTGACTATATATAATCACTAGAACAGCACCCCCTGAGCCCAGTTGATAACTTCCCCCTATCTTTACCTGTCTGGTTTTTCAGTGACCAGTATTTGACTGACGTTTGATATTAGTAAATCCACTTCTACCCTTCTATAGAATATTAATGACAAAATATAGCAAACAAGATTTATTTCCCATCAGTAAAACAATATTGGAATTTCAACTGCAAGACTAGTATAGCCTACAAAAGTAATAACATAATAAAAAATGATCATTTTCATTACCATATATATAAGTAATAATTTTATCTAAAATTTAAAATCAAAATTTTATAAATACATTTGGGTAGTGTTTATTATTGCAAACTCACGAAGTGTTTCCCCGAAAAACAAAGTCCTCTCACTCCTGTAAAATTTGTAGAGCTAGGTCTCACTGACAACTTCCAGGTCAAATGCACCCCCCATTGTAAGTGCATCATTTGCGTGTATTCTGATTTAAAAGTATTCAAAATAAAGCTGATAAAGTGTACTTTAAATCGTATTTGTAATTTACTACACAAAATGTATGAAAATTGTTTACATTATTCTACTATTTGCACAATCAGAATCATGAAAAACAGACAAGATTTTCCGCATCATGCTGGACAATTAAACTAAAATTTCATTGACATGCACAGAAAATGAAGATGTCAAGGGCAGATAACTCAGTCAAAAACCTCAATTTTCCAAGATTCTATTGAAAAAAATCGGAGCAAATCCAATGATGCAGAGACCAAAAAATGATCTTTTTCAAATAGAGAAAGCATCCTTGAGTAATATTTTATTGTTAGATCAGTGGGATTTTGACATGCATGTTTCTGATTTTTTCCATTTTGCCTAATTCTTACAAATACTTACACTTAATGTTTTTCACTAGTACAATGAGGTATTTAGTTGTTTTGCCCCCACTTAATGTTCAACCTGAGTTGATTTTTGCTGGGTTGTTTCGCCCCTATTAATGCAATAAAGATTGTACATTATGTTGCACAATATAACAATTTTAATAAACAGTTGATAAACAATTAATAAAAAGTAGTTTATCAGTGTAATTTTTTTTAGTACCATTAAAAAGTACCATTCCATTACAATGTCGGTATCATTATTGGGAAAGATGGAAGAAATTGTCCATAATAATTAGAAACAAAGTACTCTTTTCACAAGTCAAATAAAGGGAAAAGACTTGGTGCAAACAGGAATAGGGAGGAAACAAACCGGGGCAAACTGGGTGTGCGGCAAAACAACCCTCATTACAAAAAATACCATAATGCTTTATTATTTTTAAAGTATAGATATGAAACATCATTAAACCAAAGATTTGTTCGATATACAACCCCAAAGTCAGGTCATTCTAAGTAAAAGGCAAGTGGGAATGTCTGGGGTGAAAAACCAAACCATTCACAGAACTCTTGTTTTAATACATGCTACTTTATAGACTTATTCAGACCCTTCGTTCATCCTGCTAAAATTGGAACATCATTTTTTATCTTGATTATTTACAAAATTTTATCTCCCGCTATTTCATTGACTCCCTTCACTCGGCATCAAACCCATAACCTGACATTATAGGTCTGCCCTAGCATTGTTGTTATCGTCATATGTTGGATAGAGGTTACCACCACAAGTTTTGTTACAGTTCTATCAAAGTATATATGCCTCTTATGCTACACCCGTATCAGTTTTCTCTTCGATTTTGAACAATGTTTCAAATAAGTAATAGAATAAGAACTATTTATTTCGTTCATAAATCAGAAGTAATTGAAAAGCAACTAACAAACTGGGTCCAGACAAGACATGAAATATTTCCAGAAATAAAAAAATAAAAAAGTAGACAAAGTCAGGGCGAGCATGAAAATTGGATCCATCTGGGCTGAGAATCTAGGAGTTTTTCATTTATGGTAGCATATTTAATATTGTGGCCTATCTTCTAGTCGGCCAATGTCACTATTTCAAGTGAAAAGTCATGGTTTTTATTCAAATGTTTTTATGATCGTACTGTATAAGTTTTGTGGCCTATTTTTAAAATTCTACATTGCTTTTATATTTATATTTTGACTGGAAAAAAATCCTCGAGCGTTTTTTACCCTACTCTGACGCACCCAACCCTTTTCAGTATGACTGCTCTATCCGATAAGGAAACACTAATCTGACAAAAGATAAAAAGAAAATAATGTCATACCTATATTTTTCGATAAAGATAGGCACCCTGTACTCGTTATCTCAAACCTACATGCTCTACGCCAATCTATCAGAGATGTGTGAAAACACTGGGAACGTATTTATTGGTCATGGTTCAGGAACAAGATGACTCGGCCTTGAAACAACTTTCTAAAGTACTTTACCAAGTCTTAGTTTCTCAAAACACAAGAAACTTACTCTTTCCAGCCACAATTTCCCACAAAACGGGGCATTGTATAGTGCAACAACCCAGAACAACATCGTATATTTACATGTTTCCAGTGACAAAACATGTAAAAAAATAACGACTACATATTTTATTTCATACATAAAATGAACATTTAAAGCGTGCTAAGATTTTTCTGCTTGAAAAAAAACGGGACCGACGAAGCAAGCGATAATTAATACTTAACTCCAGCACTCCGAATATAGATGTAACACCCGATTTGATTGGTCAAAGTGTTATCAATGAATGAATTGCGTTATATAAGAATTAGCTTCGGTAACCTATAGTTAACACTTGCTAACCCATAGATAACGCTAATTTCGTAAATTAATTCATATATAAGAGAGTTTTAAATGAATTGAATCTAATTAATTATCAATAGCAAACGGTAATGATAATTAAGTTTCCGTTATCTATGGGCTAGCAAACGTAATCTTTTGGTTAGCGAGCGTTATCTATGGGTTAACAGGGTTGGTAACCCATAAATAGCGGATTTAATTATCGATCACATGTGATATTGAAAGTTAAAATCTGTTAACCCATAGATAACGGTCTGTTAACCCATAGATAACGGTGTTATCCTATAGATATTCTTTGGGCAAGTGGACAAAAAACAGTCGTATTTTCTTATATCAGAAAGTCATTTTCTAAAACTAGAAATTTTATTACTATTACCTAAAATCATTGTTGGACTTTTTAATATTAAAAAATGAATTTCTTATATTTAAAGACCAATCTCTAATTTTAGAAATTTCTTTTCTGATATTAAAAACTATTCTTAGATTTATTTATATTAACATTTATTCTTAGATTTTCAAATGTTAATAAAAATTAATTTCTTATATCAAAAAAATGAATTTCTAATTCTAAAAATTATCATTATATCTTTTAATATTAAAAAATAAATTCCTAACATCAAGAAAGGTAATTTCGAATATATAAAAAAGCAATTTCTTATTTAGAAAATTCTTATTCTAATATATTTTTTTTTATTAAATATTAAATAGTGAATTTATTGTATCATAAAATGTTGCTTTTTCCATTTGGCTTACCATAAATTACACACCTGCTTTAACATCCTGCATTAAGGCTACAAACCATTAATGTCACTTTCCACAGGCTCCAATGCTAATTTCACTATGTTCAGTGAGCTATGGAGCTTCTACCTTAAATTTAACTTGAAGAAGACTATACATCACCTAAAAGCCGCATGTGTACACTAATAGCCTTGAAAATATTATGTGGGGTTTACCACCTTGCAGTGCGACACCGGCTCCAAGAAGATAATGAGCAAAAAATAGAATGGGAATTCCACTACATATCATAAAAAAGGATCTGCATGCAGAACTCAAAAAAAATATTTAAAGGCCACCTTTAAGTTCTGCTCTTATGATAAATCATACCCACGTAAACAAAAATTAATAACCTTTAATGTAAAATGCGCTTTTATAAAATGTTCAAGGCAATGCAAAGTTCGAAATCTTTGATATATATGTAAATAGCCATCTTGTAGAGTTCTCCTTTCTGAGGGAAGATCATAAGCAGACTTGATTTTAACCAACAGCTTCCGACTGGCTCGTGATGTCACTAAGTCGGTTTAGTACTGATACAAGTACTGCAAATAATATGTAAAACGAAGATTATTTCGTAAATATTTCTTCGATCCTGTTAATCTAATCACCAAAACATGTTGTCTTGTCAATCTTACGATTGCAGGAATAATAAAAGAGAATATTCTAAAAGTTTGATCGGCAACACGAACATTATTTGGAAGTAGATTTTCCTATGACATATATACTAGATACTAGTCTTCTGGCAGCAAATCCCTTTGTTCGTCAATGTTGTCTGACATTTCCTTACATGTTGTGCCTCAGTCTCTTCTTCTGTTTATTTTGGGTTGACATTATAGGGGAAAAGTCCAAATTTGAGATTTCTTCGGACATCGTAATCAATTACCTATTTATTTTAACTTTACAAACCGACTTCGTCACGTCACACCTCAACCGATCATGGAGGCGCCCATAGACGCAGGAAATTCAAATTGCATAACTTTAAATCGCGATTAATTAGTTAATAAAAGGAAATAATTTTGTTTCAATTCAATTTTCATGAACATTTAAAAGACATTTCGATATTTAAGACTTGCACCATAACATGGTCTTCTCCTTTAATTCAGTAAGTCACAGTAACCATTTTATGTAGCAATAAAGGAAATATAATTCTCTGCCTAACACATGCCACTTGTGCAGATTTGATGTTCACTTTTTGCACAGCAACATAACAAAAGTGCACTAAAACTTGTGTAGGACGATTTTGGTGGCGTACGTTCTAAAACCTCATTGATTGAATTAGTGGTATGTAACCTGCAGCATCTTTACAAGTAGAGGAGAGTTTATTTGATAATATTTTTGACGCTTGTTCAGAACATTTTAATAACCCAAATGAATAACTTCAATGACTGCAGGACCGTTGTTAGTGTCTCCAAGCGTCAATACTTCATTTATTAGAGTAGCCAATTCTTTATCTGATTTTAAAGTTGAATATTACGAATCCCTCGATTTAAGCTATGTAATAAAAAGAATAATGGAAGGTTTTTTGCCAAACGGAGAAGACATGGATTTGACTGAACAAAATGACGGTCTTTCTATTATTGACTTTATGAATCGTCTCTGTTACCGTTTATACTAATTTTGATTCAAATATGACGGATTTCCCCGAAAATTTGAATTAAATATTCTATATATGAACTCAATTAATGGATTACAGGATAGATCTCTTTCCTTATTGGTCTCGGTATCGTATTAATTTTCCCAAAGTTTTATATTTTGAAGTGCATATTTTTAGGATTAAAAAAAATGTGTAAATTGATTCAATAAAACTTTCACTTATGTAGCATTCCTAAGGACATGGAAAAATGATTTCCCGCAAAAAAGTAGGGTAAGTCAACAAAGATCGGACAGAAAAGTAGTTTTGAACTATAAATAGCCATTTTCTATACTTTCACTTTCGTTTTGCACTAAATAAACCAACCTTTTCACTTGAACATTTTTACGTTATTATGTTAGATTTTCTTTACAAAATGTATGTCATTCTATGGTGTAAAGTGTGCTCTATTATAAAAGTCATTGTTAATATTTTTTGACAAAACATTAGTTCGTAGGAAAGCAAAAAGAAAATGCACTATAATTTTATAGCCTCCATGTTTTGACGTACACCGGCTCAGGGATATGCAATGCGATACTGGAACATATTAAGTAGACGTAAGCAAGAAGCATTGTTCAATTTGTATTCCTAATGTTAAAATAAGGAAATGGGTAACGGTGAGTACATTTTTTCACACGGAAGTTGCAGGTACCAAAAGTGTAACCAAGGGAAACAATGTTATAGCGGTATTCAAAAGATTTTAATCCAGGGAGAAAGACTAGACATGGAAGACATACACAACAAAGAACATAAAGTAACTAAATCATACATACAGAGAAACAAAAGCACATGAGCAACTCGGACTCCACTAAAGACTGGGAGCATGGACCAGGTGCACCAGTAGAGTAAGCGTCCTATGCTTTTCTAGAAACCCCCACTGTGTTGCTCATAACATAGATTATTGTAAATAAGAAAAAAAACTCACTGCATAGAAAATAGTTTTGTTTCGACTTCTGCGGTTCGTTGCATTCCTTTACTGGTCCTATAAGTGTTTTAAACGTGTTTTGTATACAACAAGTTTGATATTCTGCAATAAACAGGCGAAACTGACAAATGAAAAAGAATTAAATTAGCTGAAAAAAAAACGGTGAGAAATGTAATGATTGTTTTTTGTAAATTGTTTTTTGTGCTAATTTGACCGCTGAATTACCGATTGATAAAGACGCAATATCATGCAAATGCTATTTGATCACCACCAGAACGGTAGAGGGGGGTTTAGCGCGCTGTAAAACCTATATTAATCCACCATTTCGTTAGAAATGCCTGTACCAAGTCAGGACCTTTGCGGTACCAGCTGCTTCTGTATTGTTTTTGAACTTGGCTTAATTTTGGATCGGATTGGTGATCGATAATTTTGTTGTTACACATATGCACAAATGACATGTTTTGCTATGTGAAACCCCCATATTGATTCGGATCAAAATCTAAAAAAAAAGGTGCATAATGAAAGCAATGAGTTAAGATGATGTGAAAATTTCATTCAATTTCATTGATTGATATTGGATGAGGAACAGATAAGAGATACCCTCTATGCAACGGGAGGAAGGAAGGAACATATATTTTAGTTCAAAAAGTTGGCATATGTTCTCCATTCTCTTTTAGTTTTAAGACTTTACAAGTATTCAGTATACATTACTTCAAAAAATGGAAATGTTTTTGTCAAACATCCTGGTAATCCGAGAAATTTCGGTCACCCTTCACTCTGAGTACTTAATGGCATTGACATTATTGGACAACATCGGAGTGTACTACTGTTTAGTCTTACACACGTCAATTTTCGGTAGTTATGATTTTATACTTTTTACCAAAAGCATGCACACATTACGTGTACAATGCTACATGTCCTGTTTACATGTTTAACAATTTTTTTGTGAAGAAGATGAATATTTCCCTGGCCATTTTATATGGCCTTTAAAAAGTAAGCATCATAAATATTTTTTTTTATCCTACAAACATCGCCATCATATACATATGTCGAATACAGCTGTGAGTGGTATATTTAGTTTACATGCATATTTTGTGTCATTCATTAAACGATGATCTTGCCCACATCCGAAGGGTGCGTTTGACTGGCCACTTAAACGACAATTAAATTGTTTCAGTGTTTTTGGTATAATTTATATCTCATTGTTGGGAAAAAATAAACACATTTTGATGGGAAAACAAAGAAAATAAACCGTGTAATTGCAAAAAAAAAATTGAAAATCTGAGAAAATTGCCTATGTTGCAGGTTTTTGTGGTAACAAATATTTTTTAACGGAAATAAGGCATTTTTGTTACCTACATTATGATTTTCTTTAGGAACCATTTATGTTAATGAAGCAATTTGTTTTACTTGGATGGAAGCAAAATTACAACGCTGCACTTATTGTTTTGGCAAACATGCGGATTATGTCTCTAATGTACACATCAATCAAACATTATAGGTCTTAAAAATCAGGGGGTTTCGTTATCTGACCAAAGGACTAATTGATATTTGATGGTTATGGATTGTACTTGTCAAGGAAAAACTATATTGTGCTTGTCAACAGTTCTAAAAGTAATCCTCATCTAAAAATTTACTATACCTTAGGAAATAATATCCAAAAATATAAGTGATGGCATTCTCACAACAACGTTTTCTCATATTAAAATGAACCATAACTCAGTAGAAATCTACATGTCGTAAACAAGTCAAATAGTTATAACCAAGTTAACGGACGTAGATAAATACTGTCGACAGTCAGTTGATATTTTCAATGAAATGAAAATTACTTTTAACAAAAATGTCTCAATTTCTGTACTGTTTGGCAAAATTGTTTTTGAGCGATCGAATGTGATACAACTAGAAAAAAAATCATGGTATGCTGGACGACGACAAAGTTTAAACTCAAATCGGTTTTAATTATCTTCAGTTTGCTTTTGATTAACTGTTTATTGTCAAATGATTGTTTGCACGTTAACAGAAACCAGCATAGTTCTTATTTATGATTTCTTTCCTTGTGTGCTTTAATGATCTTGAAAAATGATAACCATTTGTGTTGCTGACCTAACGCGGAAAAAAAGTGTATTGCATTATTAACCCATGGGTGGTATACAATCATATGATCTTTACAATATGATTAAAAAGGGATAACAACAATTTCCGTGTATTCCTTATATTTGTGATATTTTTTTTATAAAAAAAAATGTTTCCTTGTTATTATCTCATATTTAACCGTCACAAATACTTCAAAACTTCATATTTTCCCTCAGCCAGTCTACGGACCTGAGGTGAGTTTCTTTTTTAAATAAGTAAAATACATCTTATCCTAATAGAATAAATCGAAAACGAATAACATAACTTGTTTGCTTTCAAATTGTTTTCCGATAATGATAGTAAATATAGTTAATGTAAAAAAAAATGTTCACTTATTGATGCGAACGAGGGAACCAAGATTCAAACAAAAATAAAAAGAATACAAGGAAAAAGACCGGACAGGGTTAACAGAAACACACAATGTAACAAAGAAAATGAAATAATTTGAAAGTACTTTTATTCATGAGTACCAATAGTACCAATTTCCGTGGTTTAGGGGAAATGTTAGTTCGTTTATTCGTGAATTCGTGGATTTGGCAACTCCATCTTACAAATGAATTAAAAAATCAGCAAAAAAATATACGAAATTTGATTCCCCACGAAATATGATACTTTCACGGTAACAAAAATAACACGTACAATGAGACAAAGGAGTAAATGAGCAACTTTGACTCCATCAAAACTCTGAGCATTAACCAGAATGTCGAAACAAGCATTCAAAAGTAGTTAGATACCATATCGAAATGTATATGTCTAAGGCCACCAAGCGTATTTAAAAAAAACTACTTTTTGTCTACTAACTAGTAATATGCACAGTCACTGATAAAGTGGCACGATGTTAATTTGTACAAAATGCTCACAAACTAAGACTATTGAAAGAGCTAATCTTACTTTAGTTTTTTTACCGACTTGGAAACTTAGCTAACAATTTCTGGTTGGAAAGAATTTATATAATGCTCGAAATTTAACAGTGAATAAAATATTTATAAAAGTTTAAGTTTATAAAAACAAAATACTCCTTTATCTTAATTTACAAAATCGATTGATAATGCACGTGTTGAATTATTGGTTGGTATATATAGATAATGATGTACTTTGGTACGTCCAGTGTCAAAAGAACATTTATGATGTCCCTAAGGTCGTTTAAATTTGAATATATGAAAAAAAATGATCACTGTCGATGGAGTTAAATCTTAATGACATCGTAAGAATATTTAGATGATCTTTTACAAAAAATGGTCTGTTCAGTTGAATGCTATACAAAAGCAACTACTGTTCACGTGAATTTCTCTTTGATTTAATGTAACGTTCACAATAATATTTCACGTTACGTTAATCGAAAAATTAACTTGATAATGTAACATGAAATTAGCGTTTGTTTGTTTGTTTGTTTGTTGGGGTTTAACGTCCGAGCAGCAATATTTCAGCTATATTCAGACGATGAACATGAAATTAATGATAAAATGAACATGAAATGATGATGAAATGAAAAAAGGATGGGACACAAGGACAATGGGGTCGACAAATTTTGATTGCCACTAGAAATATGGAGAGGTGGGTAGGATGGGGCAATTTAACCTCCTGTGGCGGAGCCCTATGGTTCCTACTCCGGGAGAATACCACAGTAGGGTTCTTTAACGTGCGAGGAACGTGGTATTTTTCCCAACATGGTGCACCACTATGGTTTGCGGTCAGGTTTTCCGTATTATAGCCTGACAACCCCAGCATGTAACACGCCAGGGGTACCCCATTCCACCACCTGGGGCACACATCCCAGTTGCACTGTGGGCAGAGCGCCCTAGCCCCCGGCTAGTGTTTTGAGCACTATTTAGTCGCCTTTTACGACAAGCTTAGCGCTGCAGCAGGCCTATTCTTTTAACACCTGGACCTGCACGTGACTTAAATTAGCGTAAAGTGAATTCAAATCTACATGTCTACAAATCGATTCATACATTCACAAGTTTGAATGATTACTAAGAACATGAACAAAGCAATCATTTTCCTTTTCCAGTAGGAATAACCAACAAAACAGTTTAATAGAAGTTAGCAACTTTGGCATCTGTTCAATATTACGGGAAATCTTTGAGATTTTAATAATCAATAGCCAAGTAAACAGGAATAAATACAAAGCGCACTTGACTTTACAATTATATACATTATTGAGGTATAATGACTAGGTCACGCATTCACGGATTGCATTGCCGATTCTACTACGGATTAAATTTCACGGACGACGCCGAACAATCCGGCTGGCGTTGTTCGATACGGATCCAAAACGATTGAAGGACGGTGGGACTACGGATTTGGACGGACCCACCAAGGAAAATGTCTATAATTGATACGGCATGACACGGTACAATACTGTGATGACACGGTACAATAATTTCATAACACGGCCTATAAACTGACTGACAAAAAAAAAGAATGTCCTCTAGAGACAAAAAGCAGAGGAACTAGGTGTCTGCGACGGTGAGTCAGTAATACAAGTGAATGAAAGTATTTCCAATTATGTCAGATCTTAATGTAATTTGGAACAGACAAAATGTCTTTTGAAAATACTATTGAAAATACTTTGAAATACTATTTCCATCCCTAAGAGGACTATGATCAGCAAGATATGTCGCCCACATGATGTTTGTGAAGGCAAACACAGTTTAGGACAATTACATGAACTGTATCTGGCTCTTGGTTCATGACTGACAACAAACATCTGAATCTATTTGCCAGGATTTTAAAGGTAGTACAATACGGTTGGGTCATTTCTGAAAATTTGGTTTCATATTGTTGATATAAAGCAGTTTTGAGGCAGTCTGCACAGAAATTTCAAGTGTTTTGTTATTTAAAAAAATGCATGTTTTTGAAATCCTTGGTGTGTGCAGAAAAAAATTAATATTATTGTTATAAAATCCAGCAGCCATGGTAACATACTTAAAAAATATTACTGAATTTTAGTACAAATCAGTGGTGTCTTTACAAAATTAATAGCCAAATACTAGGTTTTATAAAATATTAGACTCTAAGACACTTCCACAGAATGAAAGCATGCATGGAGTAGGTAGAAAAAGGTAAAAATACAAGACCCTTTTTTATTCATTCTCTCGTAATTTTAGTTCCAAAAGGTCGTGTGAAATAAGGTATTTTGAAAATCAGCTATCTGATACTGAGAAGAAAACCTAATACGGCAGAGGACTGAAACCTTTCGTATACTATTCTTCATTTAAATCACACCTGTTTACCATTACATATATTAATCTGTCTGTAGAAATGCTTAACTACATTAAACAATATATCCACCAAATATCCACTTTTCGTTTTCAGTGTTCCCAATTTGACGGGGGTAACTTGATGTGCGAAGCAGTGTGCCTAAATGTAACTGTAAAAAGCACCTTAAGGCATTTTTGAATACTCTTCAGGTCTAGGTAAACGATAGATGAAAATCCATTTATCACTGGCAAGGCCCCGACGGGGGAAAGGCTTCATAAGCCAGCTCTTCATGCCAAAGGCGTCGTCTGAAATTATATAATATCTCATTTGGTTTTCATCACCTGGCAGAGGTTATGCAGCTGGCATGACAATTAATCCCCTTTCAATATATTTCTTCAAATCACATTGATTCCCGATTTGAGCGTCAGAGCATCCACCTTATGCACCAATATCATCCATCGAAATTTGTAAACAGCGTCGACGAGAGCCATCAGAACTACTGAATGATATATTTGTAGTTGTAGTAAAGGGAACCTCACCTCGGAGGGCGTTCTTTAATGTTCCGTAAGTACGTGGTTTTCCGTAGTAACCCTTACCTTTACCGTAGCAAAACGTTGTTTCACCGTAGCAAATACGTCCTGACACGTATCCATCCGTATTAAACCGTATTATGTTCGTATTGTACCGTGTCATTCCGTATCAATTATAGCCATTTTCCTGAATTGTCCTTGGTGGGTCCGTCCAAATCCGTAGTCCCAACGTCCTTCAATCGTATTGGATCCGTATTGAACAATGTCAGCCGGATTTTCAGGGGTCATCCGTAAAGTTTAATCCGTAGCAAAAACCGGCGATGCAATCCGTGAATGTGTGACATAGGCATAAGAGTTATGCCGGATTGTATCCTTAGCTCTTCCGGCAAGGCGATCCTTTAATGTGTGACGTAGGCAAAATGCAAACATGTAATAAATTTACTTACAGATAGAAAGTCTTTCATATGTAAGAATTAGAGTATGCATGGCGAACGAGAAGTGGGTAAGTATGTATGTGAAAAACCTATATGATATATCTCTGTCTATGTTTTCAGATATAAAAACAAAACAATTTCTACATGGACACATCCTTATACCAAACTTGTTTGTTCCTATAGCTAATATGAAACAATTTTTTTTTAAAAAGTCTATTATTTACCAATTTTGTTTCATAAACCACTAAAATATACAGAAAGAGAGCAAGGCCTCCCCAAACCTATTTAATTTGGACAATTGATCATTGAAAGTACTTTAATTCGTGGAAACTGATTTTCGTGGATTAGGGAAGAAATACAAATGTGTGAGTTCTTGAGTTCGTGGTTTTGAGATTTTCCGTACACACATCAATGAGAATCTCTTTTTCTTAGTGAACCAAATTTCGTGGTTTTGCCTACCCACGAAAACCACGAAAATTTGAACCCTACGAACAATAGAACTATCACAGTACATCAAAGCATATAGAAAAGAATTTATGAAAAAAGTAAAAAAATAAAAATAAAAACGTCACGTGTCGAAACAGTCAATTTTTGTCGAAAGTAAGTGTATAATCTTAATCAAAAGGAAAAACAATAAGAAATATAAAATCATCAGAACGTTTGTATTCAGTATTTTATATCAATGTCATGTAAGCATCAAAGTAACTTAGATTTATTTCATACTGTGTCAAATGAAAGCTTGATAGCCTTTGGTAAAATTGAATATGATATAAACATATCACTGACTACACGAGTTATGTCCCTTACCCTAGGTCTACCTCATTAACTCCAAATGTTGAAGGAATCTCTAGATGTAGTTGGTAATTGCAAACGTATCAGAAGCGTGATCAACATATTTGGGATTTGTATTTTAGCTGTTTAACACTACGCCCATCAGTTTATTCAGAAAAAGTAAAAAAAAAAAAAACTTTGATAATTTTTATTTCTAGTGGTATATAAACTGCTTTTTAATCACTTTCGAAACGATTTGAGTTCCTGCTATTGGTTCTTCCTGTCTTTACGACCAAGATTTAAGCCTTTGTTATCAACAAAGAGTAATTTGCAATGGGTGACAGTTATTTTCTTAATTCATTCTTAATCAAAATGTTATAACGTCATAGTACTCTTTACACAATGCCACATGCTGGTGGTAGGGGAATTTATATCAAACTCAGCTTCCCAAATAGAGGAATAAGCTACCTTGGGACATTAAGAACATATGCACATTTGTAATATTCGGGAATTATCAATATCATATTGGACATGGAGGATGTTCTGTTTTTAAAAGTGATGTCGACTTTTAGCAGTGAGCGAAAAACATCTGGTGGGGTTTTAATGATTCAAAATATATTTTAGTATACTTCAGCATTAGCAATCATTCAATCGTGGTAGTAAATATCTCGACGATGTAACTGTGCATTATTTTCACAAAATGTTGAGTCTTGTTGCCAGACAACGGGGTGCTCTATTTTCAAAAATGTCCGCTACTTTACTTACAATTTTTTTTTCATTTAATGATAAATACTGTAGTACAAGACTAAGTTGAAAAGTCAATCAACGTTCGTCTTTGTTTTGACAGTATGAAGCTTATTCTGCTTTATGACATTTTTAACAACCCATACGCAAATTGCATTGTATCTGAACATTGAAAAGTTGTCAAGGATTATTTTCACATGGTCTACCAAAATGCACTTGAAATTAAAGAAACAAATTATATACTTTCTTCCGCGACATACCTATACTTAAAATATATTTAGAAGAAACAGGACGTTTGACTTGCTAGTAAATATTACCTTGGTTCCCTTGATTACTCTGTCATAGTAGCAATACACCAACATCTCCAACATGTGTAATATTTATGCCTCAATCAAGTACAAGGCACCGACCATTTTTATATTGGGGAGGGGGGGCGCTCGGATATTTTTGAGAAAAAAAATTAATTTAACATTGAATAAAAATAAAAACAAAATAATTTTTGTGTGGCAAGAAAAATATATTCGTATTAGATATTTTCAATATCAAACTGAATACCAATCGATTACATTTTATCGTTTTACATTCGTTTGATATTTATTTCTAGTTAATCTTATTTGTAAATTCTAAATAAATATAAAATAAATATCAAACATTTGTTTTTATCTGTTCTACATTCTTTTAACGTTCGTTTCTGTGTTATATATTAAATTTAGAACAATTTTGAATATCAATTTGAATATCAAAATGGATTTTTTTCTGTTCGTTAATCGTTAGACATTCGTTTCCGGATTATATATTAAATATAGAACGCATTAGAATATCAAATTGTATGTCAACCAGGATTTTTTTCTGTTCGATATTCGTTTGACATTCGTCTCCGGTTATATATTGAATATAGACAGGATTTGAATATAAAATTGAATAACATACTGGATTTTTTTCTAAGAAAAATCAGAAACAGTAAAGAATATTCAATATATTATTTTTTGTAGAATCAACGTGAACAAATACATATATTTTAAATACTTTGAATTGGTTTTGAAGACGGGTGAAGACTTTTTTCCCTGTAATGCCATGACATTGTTTCTGAAGATGTCTTTTTCTCCCTTATAATTTGATTATATATTATTTTCTACAGATATAGATAGCCCACAAATAATTCAAAAATTCTTCAGATACTTCAAACACCAGCTTAACATGTCTGTCGAAAATTTGAGTGAACTAGCCTTCAACTGTGGAGCATTTGAAGAAATTGACTGTCGTGTTATAGAGACTACACACACAAACCTAAAGATGAATAAGCTGTTGAAACGATTAATACGAAAAGGAAAAAGATTCTGCACTTTAATAATTCAGACATTAAAAAAAATAAATCGATAAATACCCGATAAATTGGTCGGTCCAGGTAAAGTATGCTTCATTTTAAAGTATTGAAAACCTTTACCATGCTTTTTATTCTTAAATTATGTTTGTACTCAAAAGTCATAAAAGAGGAGATATTGAATGCAGTTTATAGTTTCCATATTGTCTATTCAATGACACTTGTTTGCCGACTTGTTCATAGAGAAGATAGAGAAGAGACTTTATAAGATACAAGAAATTCGAAGATTATAGTATAATTTATGTTTTTCCTTCTTGATGTTGGAGCATCTTCGTAAACATAAACATGTAGGAACTTTCTGTTGTAAACATCTTCAAAGCCTATCGCGAGCATTTGACATCGATCAGGAAAACTCTTTCCTATCTTAATCTCTTTACGACAAACAAGGGCAAGTACCTTTATGTATATCTCAAATCAAGGTGAAAGCCATTTCTGCCGAGACAAAAGATGCATATACGGCAGACAGAAGAACTAGTCGAGTTTGTTAAATACTTTTGGCAGCAAACGGTATATTTTAGACGTTTGTGCAATGCAAGGGTGTCTACGTATTGTAATGAACATTTTTCTATTTGCGTTCTCTTCATATTTCTAAGCAGTCAATCGAGGAGTCTCTCAATGATCTGAAAAACAACCCACTTTTGTAATTAAGACTGTAAAATTTCATAGTTACTTCAGAATTATTCGGTTTAGTTTATACCTTTGAGTCAACTCTGGAAACATCACCTGCACTAATGCCAGTGCATCCTACCAGTTTTATATTAATATATTATATGTAGTGTAAACCTTCTTAAAGACAGGATCATGTTTATTGTAGATGCCATTCAACAGCTTACTGATATACAAAGACATACACTTGAGCACCACACTCACCTCGTTTGCCACGAAATAGATTTATCGAGGGGTGTTCCAGATATGTTATTTGAGCGAAACATTATTGACATTGACGATCACGATGCAATTGATGACACAGAAAGAAAAAAAGAAAAACGAGAAAAAATGATGCAAATCCTATTTGACAAGGAAAATGATGACTGGATTCCTCATCTGATTCAGATACTCTGTGAAACAGGTCATAACAACCTGGTTGACGATTTGAGATGTTTTCAAAATGGTCAAGGAGGTAAACCTGCTCTCTTGAAGAAACATAAAAAGAATATTTACATGATTGGCAATATTGCTGATTTAAAAAATACGAATACACCATATGCTCACTTGGCGAAAGTTTAAAAATAAAATATGAACATGTTCAACTTCCTTGTGTATTAATTGATAAATATATAATGAAAAATTAAAAAAAAATTTCACTTGGGTTAATTAAAAGACAAGACAGGACAGTAAATTTGCTGAATATATATGTCTTTATTTTAGAGGGAAGGGTGGTCAACCAGCCAGAGTTACCGCCGTGCGATTTTGAAATTAATTTACATGCACTTCACCATAACCGGGAGCACTTTAATGACGTTTTAGAAGATAGGGGTCATATGCAAGAGGTCATTCAACATATGATTGATAGCAACATAATGGTTATAAGGGAAGGTTCTGTAATATTCCTTATTCGTTCTACAAAGCCAGAGAAGATCATGTCAATTATACAAGGGTCAGACACAGAACTTACGCGTAACCTACTGCAGAGACTGTTTGATAGTAACGTACATCTTTTGAAGTATTTTGGAAATAATGCAATAGTTACAATGACAATCAAAAGAGTAACTATGCCACCACGAGGTACATGCATTATATGTGCACTATTTTTATTATTATTGTTATTATAATTACTTAAAGTAGTTTCCAATTTTGTAATTTTTCATTTTGATGAAATTCAACGTGGAATGTCTTTGAGTTAGAAATTATATCGTGTGCACTGCAAAACAACTAATCAAGTATATGCACTTTTATCTTTGTATGCATGCATGTTGACTTGTTCTTCTTCCCTGTTGAAGTTGATTTAAATTACACATGTAGTAAAAAATCGAAATATAAATAACTAATGAAATTATATGAAGGTAATCTTGCTTATCATTTTGTTACGTTTAATGATTTTTGAAACCTCAAAACGTCCAGTAAATAATATTTTGTTATCATTTCCTTATTACAGATGTCACTAATGTAAATGGAAAATGTTCAGGTGAGATTTAAGGAGGTAGGCCTAGGGTAAGGGACACATACCACTCATGAAATCAGTGATATGTTTGTATCATATTCAATTTCACCAAAGTCTTTCAAGCTTTCGTTTGAAGCAGAATAAAATGAATACAAGTTAATTAGATGCTTATATAAGATTGATGTAAAATGCTGAATACAAATGTTCCGATGATTTTTAAGAGTTGTATCCCTTACCCTAGGTCTACCTCCTTAATACAATTTAATAATATATCGCTACTACAGATTTGTGAGTTAGACAAAACTGACATTATTCAGCTGTTCTCATTAAATACATCAATGATTAAAAGTAATGCTAATATGACCAATAAATGACCTGATCCAATATTTTCAGAAATGTTTTTTTCTACCCGCTCACAAACTAACTAGTAATTACAACAAACTTATTTGAAGATGCATTGTCGTTATCGACTATAAGAAGTTATGGAAGCAAAATGAAATTTTTTGAAAGTTGAATAAATCAAATTAAATTTAAAGGCAACGGGGAATGGTACATTGCAGATGGGGCATCAGTAAATGGGGAATAGTGCGTGAAGCACGGTAATTGGTATTAATTAGGTACTTTGATAATGAGTAAAGATAAACCTTTGGTGATGTTATTTAGAATGGGGAATGATCCCTTAAGTATATGGAATGGAGCAATGAGGGATGGGTAATGAGAATTGGAGAGTGGGACGTGTACTCAGGAAGGAGCTATATAAGGCACAACATTTAGCGCAAAAGTTTATGATTAATGACATTTTATCTACGTGTAGTAAATTCCTTTATACTTGATTTACTAATATTGCCCTTACATTTCATTCAAGGATATATTATCATTCAAAGTTTTGGTCGACTGAAACAACGTCCAAAACCAGACCCTAAATAGTATTAAGCATTGCAGGGATAAGATCATAACGTCTTTTTATGTAAGTTATAGAACAAAGTTAGAAAGCATTCCCTATATATATATCCCATACAAGACACAATCTGAAAAGTATTGACATCTGTTTTTTTGTGCAAGAATAATATTTAATGCTACCTTTATCTTCATTGCCCTCATAATTTATACACACATACATTATTATTACAGATTAAAACTTTCGAAATAAACTTCGAAATATTGTAGCACGCTGTTAGTATTCAATAGTTCTTACTTAAATGTCATCTTATGAATTTTAGATTGTCTCTACACGACAATTCGTGACAACTATCAGGATGTGTTAGACGAAATTGAAGATGATATAATAAACGAAACATTTGCTAACATAAAAAATAGAACAGAGGATGAACAACAACGAATGGAAATAAGTGAGACCAAGACACTTTCAAAGAAAGCACATCTTTTCTTGCAGTATGTTTGGTGTGACGCCATTGTACTTCAGGCGTTTATGAATGTTTTCGAGAAACGATCCCAGTTAAAGATCAATAAATCACGGTGTGTTAAATGCGAATCTCAATCAGGTACGAATTGACTAAAATTCAGATAATTTCGCTACACAAACGGGTAAAACTTATTGCGTTAAATTTATTTTGAAATAAAGTTGAATGATAAAGGTTTGACAAGCCTAACTCCGATAGTTTTTTTTAGTTACAACGTGTTTTCACTATAGCATACATGTTTGAAGAACACATTTATTGGTGAGTTGTTCAAATTATAAATGATTCATTTGAAATTGACTTTATGTCGTTTCTTATACACTGAATGATGGTAAATTCATTCTTCTATAAAAGCAATTTGTGTACTGCCAATAGCAAAAAAGAATCATTCCTGTGATTACCATTCTTATAAACGTTCTAGATACCATCGACAAAATTGAAAAAGAATTTGCCTTGAAGTTCGAACTATGTGCTGAAGATGATGACAAAGGTAATTCGGTAGAATTTATATTGTCCCGTAATCTGGTTCCCTGGTCAATATCACAAGCGACCCTAGGGTCGCTGAAAACATAGACTCAGGTCACCAGTGACGGATATGCACAATATGTGAGTAAATTGCCGCTGATGAAATTAAATAAAAACAAAGATGAGATTATCTAAATTAACTTTATAATTGTGCATATATATCGGAGGATAACATAAATAACTTGAAAAATACTTAGACGTATTTTTCTTTATATTTGAATATTAGAACGTATAGAAGTAAATAAAATAACGTCATATTCGCTCAGCCAATCAAAAGACAGAAGACGTCACTGGTGACCCGGGGTTATATTTGAGAGAAACTTGTGGAACGAAAATATTAACCAGGCTTCAAGTTAATATTGTCCTGTAACACTTGAACGCATAATGCCACAACATGTGCGGACATGATGGTTTATTTTCTAAACTGATGTCTGTTTCATAAATTATGGACACTTTTTATACTTTGAAATACTGATATCAAGAATCATTCAAATACGCTATTCTCATTGAAGAATCGGTATTACTCGTGATGTTACATGGGTCGATGAAACACATCTTCGAACTTTCAATGATATAGGTCATGCCCTCAGTTATTTGGACTACTTTTACTGATTACCGTGAATTGTCTTTTTTCTTTGTATATCTACAATGTTATAAAAATGAAATAACAAAAACATATGAAATGTAATTATAAGGATTGAATGTTTCATTTTGGTATTTCACGGGCATGTAAAAGCGATGACCGATTGCACAATTTGGACATGAAAATGTGCTACAGTCAACGCTTGTACACGCCGATGAAGCAACAATAATGAAACATTCAATCCTTAACGAAAAATGTTTTGACAAGCACCTTTATACCCATAAAATTTTGTATATGGTCTTTTTCCCCCTTATTTTTTAAATATAATTGCATTTTTTTTTCTGTTCGCTACATTGTGTATGTAGATCGTCTCTGTTTCCTGTTTTCACGTATATGCCATGTACTTGAATTTTTCATTAACAAAAGTATCAGATTTGGTATTTTGTACCGATATGTGAAAACTATCACATGATCTCATATAAAAATATATTTGATTTGTTTGACATTTCTATTATTTTACTACTACACTAGATTTAAGGAAATGTATATGTAATATAAAATTGTATATACGCAAATTGAATAACTTACTTACAGAAAACGCCGTTATTAGAATTACCAAATCAGGCATTAGAAGACCGTCATCAGATATTATTGTATCAACACACATGCGTTTCATTCAACAGTTGTGTGGTCCAAGCATAATTTGGAAAAATATAGCCAGGTATTATATTATTTACTATGACGAAACAGCACTAGTTTTTGTATACTTACTTGCAACTGATTAAAAGACGTCACTATATAAAAAGTCTGAAAATGAAAACGTAATTTATGATATTTTTGTAAATTTGTATGAAATTGACAAATAAAGTTGACATAACAGGAATTTTTTTTCTAAAAAAATCAATGGTCATGCTCTAATTTTGAATTGTACTTCAGACCAATCCTGCTACGGAAAATGTCAGTTCATGGGATGGAAAAAATTGCAGGTAACGCATATTTTTTATGATTTGTAAAACAGAACTGATCAAATATTATAATAAGAAAATTTCGATAGATAGGAACCTTCTTTGTTGAAAAACTTTTATTGTCAATTATTGTAAATTGATGTGTGTGTTATACAGCACACGTCAGAGTGGACAACACAATTATTAAAAATATTTTTCAGATACATACTTTTCAGATAGATATCCTAATCTACTGGAAATATTAGGTCATGTCTTTCGTTTTGACTCATAAGCTTAACACGTTGATATCATATGAAAGCTATGTAAATTATAAATATTCTAATTTGAATATTTTCCTGTAGATTACAGAATTATTGTTATGGATGAGACCTGTGATCAAACATGTCAAAGTTTCATCGACTCTGTTCAAGATTACAGTGAATGGGTTTTCCGATTTTGTCACATGCCTAGAAAAGAAGATGACAATGATTCTAAAAGAATGAAAACAGCAAAATGCATTATATTAGCTTCACCGGGACCTCATGTGTTTGTCCTATTAGTTGATGTATCGAAAATCGGTCAGATAAAAGACACAATTCGTACTTACGAACATGTTCTGGGTTCAGACTTTACGGATTATCTCGTTATCGGAATAAAAGTTGACGAAAATAGGACAATTATC
The DNA here is from genome assembly GCA_037379345.1 of Perna viridis. NCBI lineage: Eukaryota > Metazoa > Mollusca > Bivalvia > Mytilida > Mytilidae > Perna > Perna viridis. The sequence goes on from CM074523.1 coordinate 18,274,636, forward strand.
GCAGAAGAATGTATACAAAGCTTCATGAATCTTCACAATTTACCTAAGGGCGAAAATCGTTGCTTCGTTTTCGACAATGTGAGTAATCGGGAAAAACAGGCTAAAGATATGATTCGACTTTTGGTAAAGTCTATTTCAAATGAAGGAAAGTACTTTATAAATGAAGTATTCAAGATTTCTGAAAATGTAATCAAGAAAACAGAGGAAGATATTGAGGGTGAAAAGGTTCAGAAAGTCAAGGAACTCACTCGAGAGCTCAAAAAATTACAAAGTGTTAAAATAAGTAGAGCCACTGCAACCAAAAAGGTGCTTTCAACGGACACCCTTTTTGAAAACGTTGGTTTTGAGAAAGCAATTAATCCTCTAATAAACATCTGATGAACTTTGAATCTAATGGTTCAGCGTTTGAAAACTTGATATTTAGAATCTCGTGCTATCAAAAGAGAAAAACTGAATCTGTTTAGATCACGATTTCGAACTGACATTTTTTAACATGAATACATATATTCCTACGGTTGATTATTTTTGAAAGGACCAAACATTTGCATCGCAAATTTGACAGTTCTAACATCGTTGGGAATTTTTCAGACCTTTATATATACATAAAAAAAGTATTTTAATTTTTTTTTCTATTTTAAAATGTATTACATTTTTTTTATATAAGGACAATTTTTTTCTTAACAAATATTCTGGTTAATTTAAAGGTTGAATCAATGGGAAACATCAAGTACATGTAATGTAACACTTGTTCCGACATTTCAATTAATAAACTACTAGCTTGTAATGTCCGTATTGGACGGCTATTGACAGGCCAGGGACGAAACTTATGGAAATAGGTCGAACGGTATTTTTTGTTTTTTGTTTTTGTTTTTGTTTTTGTTTTTGTTTGTTTGTTTTTGTTTGTTTGTTTGTTTGGTTTTTTTTTTGGGGGGGGGGTTTTGTGTCGTTTTGTTTTTTGTTTGTTTGGTTTTTTTTTTTTTTTTTTGGTAGAGATGTCTCGCTTCATATCAGCAATGGTGCCATCATCTAAATTTCACAATTTTATATACGAAGATAATTTTCCTACGCAATTTTGTGAAAAAAGATAGATAACCAAACGCATGATTGAGCTTAGCCGACATGATTACCTGAACGGACATATTTAGATCCTAATATTTATCTGAAATTACGATGTGTCTTCATATTGAGAACCAGTATGTCTCTGATACATTTCCACTAAGGTAAATTTCAAATTTCACTGCTTTACCATGTTGAACGGCTTAGTAATCACGAGTTTTCCAAGCGTCGCCATTTTTCAGGCACATCTTCAGAAAAAAAGGAAATCTAATTCTTAAATAAACAAAAAACGTAGAAACACATTAATGTATCTTTTCTAAATGACTAGCTGACTCCAATGGAGCATAAAACCTAAACGCAGCATATGTTGTAGTCAGTATAAATGTAATTAATTAACCAATAACCAAGGTTTCCAATAGCAGTGACAAGTGGACAAAAAAGTCGTATTTTCTTAAATAAGAAATACATTCTTTTCTAAAACTAGAAATTTATTTTCTAATACTAAACATTATTGTTGGGTTTTCTAGTATTAGAAATAAATTTCTTACATAAAAACAATTTCTAAAATAAGAAGTTCATTTTCTAATATTAAAAGTTGTTTTAGATTGTCTAACTTACAGTACTTCTACAAATTTAGTTGAAATGCACGACGGAAAAATGGCTGGAAAATTTTCCCGCACTATTTCCATTAATAAACCCTAAGATTTAAGTTAGAGTTACTGATATAATTAGATTTTATCAATATTTGTAGTGCTAAGGTCAGACAAAAAACTGAATGACAGGAAAGAAAATTCATTTCCGACATCGGGTACGTTTTTTTTTTCAAACGGAAGTTGCAGGTAACATATAGTATTATTTATGAGAAAAAATATTCAAAATATCGCGTTTGAACTTTCGCGGTTGTTGCATATCTGTACAGGTCCTATTATTGTTTTACACGTGTGTATTATATGCCACTGGTCTGACATCCTGCAAGAAAGGCCTTCTTACTAAACACGAGAATCTGACTGTGATGACTGTTTTGTGTAAATTGTTCTTTGTACTGATATGACCACCACATGTATATTCACGCCGCATGGCTTGATTGTGAATCGGATTGGTGTTCGGTAATTTTGTTGTTACCTTCATTTAATAACTTATGAAAATCTGAAATAGGAGGTGCATATGGTATAAAGGTTCCATGAAAATTTCATTCAATTCTACTCTGTGTATGGGAGGAGTACCGGATAAGAAATGGACCCAATGTACCTATTTTCACAAATGACTGGCTCCATGTTTTGCTATGTGAAATCCCCAAATTGATTCGTATCAAAATCTAAAATAGAAGGTCCACATTGGGAACATGTAATAAAGATTCTGTTAAGGTTTCTGTAATATAGAAGGAGTATTTGATAAGTAATGCGTTCTCCATATTCCCAAATGCACAAATGACAAAAGTCATGTTATGCGATGTGAAACACCCAAATTGATTCGGATCAAAATCTAAAATAGGTGGTACACAAAGGGAACATGTAATAAAGATTCTGTGAAAGTTTAATTCAATTCCATTCAATTGTAATAGAGAAGTAGTAGGTAAGAGATATCCCTTGTGTAACGGAAGGAAGGAAGGAAGTACGGACGGAAGACAGACACTCCCATTATTGTATACCCCGACTTGCAAAGTTTGGGGTATATAAAATGTACACGAAAAATAAATATGGAAAGTATGTTACAAATGAATCTAAAACATCTAATATTTAAATATATTATAAACCAAATACAGAATTATTGACAATTTCGTTTAAAAATTTTATATTTTGAATCACAAGAGGAGATTTTATATAAATGTAGATTTACGTATACCTGCCACATATTAACAATAAAGTACATTCCCTTTTAAGGAGAGAGGGCAATATTTGAGAAGAAAAGAGAAAGACTATTACGAGAAGTATTCTTTATTTCTGTTTTTACCTGGAAGAATTTGGAAAATTGTATTAGACGTTGACATATTCATTTTCAACAACATTGTGACCATGAAAATAAACATATCGTTCTAATTAACTAAATAAAGTGGAAATATTTACATCATAGTTTTTTAATTCAAATAATAACTCATACATTACGCAGGGAAAATTCCGTACTTTTCATATGATTATTTTGCTGGGATTTAAATTAATGATATACAAGTAAACAAAAGGAACGATAAAAGTTAAGTTTGTCGATATTTTTATGTTTTTCGGCGGGAGTTTCTAGAAAAGCAGAGGACGCTTACCCTACCGGTGCGCCTGGTCCATGCTCCCAGTTTTTAGTGGAGTCCGAGTTGCTCATTTATTTTTGTTACTTTGTATGTAGGATTTTAGTTACTTTATGTTCTTTGTTGTGTATGTCTGTTTTCCATGTCTGGTCTTTGTCCCTGGATTACATTCTTTTGATTACCGCTATAACCTTTGTTCCCTTGATTACTCTTTCAATTTACAACTACTTCGTTTATATTTGTAAACAAGCGGATCTGTTGATCCATTTTTTTTTCACAAAAAGTTCCGAAATGGCTACAATAAAAGTCCGGCACGTCACTTTTCCGTCCAGTCACCGAGTTAAAAAAGATTAAAATTGTTTGGTTTCAATATCTATATATAGATATCTATAGTACTGCAGTAGGTTAACAATTTGCAATTAAAAAAAGAAAAACAAATTCTGAATTGTATGTCAAGGTGAATTAAAAACTAACGTGCACAAACAGTAGGCATAGTTCATTGTGTAACAACGCACACTCACTGATGTCGAAAGTCATTTTCTTTTCATTCGGTGAAAATAATAAAAATGAGACTATTGAAAGGTCTTTCCCAAACTGGCTTACCAAATGGTGGCTTAGACATTGTTTTGTCATGATCCCGAATATAACTTTTACGCTTGCGCGACTGCGCTTTAAATGCGGAAAATACGACCCGACGAATAAACGATAATTATAACAACAGATTTTCCTGTTGAGTCATAAAATTCAGGATTATTATTTTGACCCATCCGTACTTGAAGATGGCCTAAAAAGTACCAAATACAGAAATACATTTAAAAAATAACTAATAGGTCATCATTTTCGGAATTACAAATCCTCTTATTTTTTTTATAGCGGTACACTAATAAGATTTAAATCAAATCGTTATATAGCAAATATCCATATTTTCAAATTTTATGGATTATTTGTTAAAGTCCAACAAAAGAAGGAATTTGAAATTTCGTTTACTGAAAAATTGATTATTTTTTACCTGCGGGATTCAAAGCTTGGTTTTTACTGTAATATAATCCAAAAACTTTCTGTGCCAAAAATACGATTCGTTAATTAAAGTTACAGAAGTACTTTTATAGTATGAGAACATGTATAGAGTTTGTAACCAGTGAACCGTCTGTAATCTTGGCCTACTAAGACAACGCTCGACGCATAAGGTTGGATCATTAGAATGTGATCTCCAACATTTGAAATCAATACAAATTAGGTAATAACCTTCCCGTGATGAAGCATAAAGAAAGAATACATACGTTTACACCATAATTTATTTTTTTTAAATTCTTTTCATGGATTAGCATAAAAGATACCAGCATAAAAATATATTTAAAATCAAGAAAAATCTAAATTTTCAAAAGTACATATTCATGTTTTAGGTTCTATCTCATAAACATTTGCAAAATGTACCACCAAACCTCTTTCAAAACTTTTAACTTCTATACTCACAACTGTCAAAGAGGGTCTACAGTCCTACCGCAACACTTGTTACTCCTGTAGTGGTATTAATTCAATGTGGATCCTGAAAAGTTCGAAAGATCTTTTGAAGACAATCTGTTCAAGACTATTATCCGAATATAATAGCATTAAAACCTATGATTTTTCAACACTGTACACTTCTATTCCCCATACTCAGTTAAAATCCCGACTTAAAACATTATACATCGTTGTTTTTCCAAAAGAGATAGTACACATAGATACAAATATATAGTTCTTGGTATAGATTCCTCATACTTTGTAAGAAATAAATTACAAAAAGACTTTCTAGAAGGGTTTCTAGAAAAGCAGTGGACGCTTACCCTACCGGTACACCTGGACAATGCTCCCAGTTTTTAGTGGAGTCGGAATTTAGTTTTGTTGTTTTGTACGTACTATTTTATGTTCTTGTTGTGTGTGTTTGTTTTCCATGTATGGTCTTTGTTCCTGGATAACATTCTTTTTTTATTTCCGTAAGAATCTTGGTTCCCTCTATTACTCTTTCATTATGCAAATTTAGTAGATAGTGCTTACTTGAAAGCTACTAGGTTGAAATATGTTGCCTATAGGTGTAATATAAGTCGTCACCCATAAGTTATATGGTCGCCATAATGAGCTGATCGACTGAAGTGGAATTCACTCTCCCAAAATAAAAATATACATCCATATGTACATGTCATAGATGTTTTCCTCTTCTTTCATCGGACATATCTTCAATTGATAGCACTGCAATTATCTTCCAAGAATGAGGATCTTTTCAACCTGCCAGAGCATTTGAATTCAAACCGATTTGACAGTAAGTGACATTTCAAGAAATACACCTATGTATATTGTATGTTTGATAAGAAAAACCGAGCTAAAATTGCTTGTAGTAAGTACAAAAATACGAAGTCGCTGTATTTTGATGATTACTAGGGTGTGCCTATTTCTGCAGCTTCTCTTAAGGATATTTAGATATAGTAAAACTTATCGTCAAAAGCAAACCCGATATTTCAAGTGTCTACTTGTTTGCTCTGTCGCAACTCATCATTGCATGACAACCAAATTTGTTGATATTTTCAGATATCTTCTTAAGAAATTCCAAAATATACTTTAAAGCTTTTGGCAATAATCAACGCCGCTATTAGCTGCATGTGAAAATGGGCATACAGATATTGTTATTTTTTTACTTGAGAATAACGCTGATATTTCAGAATATAGTATGTTATGGATAACACCTTTGTGTGAGGCAAGTCAACAAGGGCATCTCGAATTAGTAAAACAATGAACAGAACAAAATGCACCAATAAAGTGTTAACACCATTATATGCAGCATTCGAACAAGGTCATTTAGACGTTGTAAAACTTTTGATAGATCATAAAGCCGATGAATCCAAAGACAACCTTATCAAAGGGAAAATCTGTCAAACAGTGCTGCGAAAATTGGTACTCCACTCAATGTCGCTTGTATGAATGGAACTATTGAAATTGTAAAGTTATTGTTAGATTCTGGTGCAAATGCATCGAAGCAAGCATTGATAGAGAAAACCAAGGTCTTTATAATTGGCGATTATGATGAGGATCCAGAGGAGTACATTGATAGTTTAGAGGGTTAAACACCATTACATATTTCATCTACAGATTTTTCATCAAACGATTGTGTAGCTGATGTGGACAGGAACGCCGACATATTCAAACATGATGATTTTAAAACCACTCCATTTGACGTAGCACAGGCCCAAAATCACGTCGACATTGTAAGGTTTCTATTTAACAAGATATAAAAAAATTAACTTCGACAGTTTCAGAAAAACTAAAATATAACTTGTAATCGAGTAGTCAGTTTGTGAATCAGTTATTTTCTCAATGGTTCAGTACTTAATTCAGAGTTATTTTTCCTTTCAGTCGTTGTGTTTATCTATTTTAAAAGTGATGAAAGAGTGAATGTGTTTCATACGGTATATCTTGCGGATTTGTTTTCTTTTGTCATGAATCAAAGATAAAACGACCTTATCCCTTATCCCTATCAAGTAATAAATGATTTTAACATTGATTTTTTTTCATTTATTCCACAGCTTATCCAGTACTTTGCAAGTACAAACTCCGGAGCATTGGTCTCTTCCATGCCTGCACTACTTTTGCCATTCCAGAATTTTGGAGGGACGTCAACGGTACGGAACTGGAGCTGCTTTGGAGTTTGTTGCAAGTATTCACATACTGGAATAGCAAAAATGGTTCCGGTATGGAAGAGATCAATGCTCCGGAGTTGGTAAAAGAAAGTAGAATTATTAATGGCTTCACACCCGGCCCATATCCTGTAATAGTACAATCATTCCACGACTGTTAATACCACGAAATTCCCTAATCATAGTTGTAATTAAATTGTTTATTTTACAAACATCACTATCCTTTTCACTATACTGATAGTGTAAAAATTAAGATGTGAATTATATAGCATTCGCTTGGCAATCAAGAACCTGGTCCAAGCTCCCAGTTTTTAGTGAAGTCCGAGTTGCTCATTTGCTTTTGTTACTTTGTATGTATGATTTAGTTACTTTATGTTCTTTGTTGTGTGCGTCTGTTTTCCATGTCTGGTCTTTGTCCCTGGATTGCATTCTTTTGATTATTGCTATAACTTTGGTTCCCTTGATCACTTTTAATGAAATGTACATATGAAAAATCAATAAGTAATAAAAAAAAATTGAATAGAATCAAATACAAATAAACCTTAAAAAACAAATTTTCGATCTTACGGTTTTCATCAGGGGTAACTAGAAGAAAGGAGAAGCACCAACTGTCAACACATACAAAAGAAATTCAAATGACATATCAAAAATCAAACCTCAAGATCGTTATGTTTGTAGGGAAGTTCAAAATTAATTTAATTGTTTTGTTTGTTTGATTGATTGATTGATTGATTGATTGTGTTTAACCTTCAATGGTAGATTTTTCATGCGTTTTAGGACGAGAACGATTCATCAATTGAACAGATCCAGTTTTATATTAGTCTAATATGTTGTTCGAAGAACTTGTTTACGCTGTGCAATTTTGAAAAAGGACAGTCACTTGAATGCCATGGACACTGGTATGGTTGAATTGGTACTCGGCTCTGAAGGGGAGTAACTGCTCGGTAAAGCCTCGAAGTTACTCCGCCTTCCTTAGCCTCATACAAATACTTTCTATATTTTTCTGTAATACACTAATATTGTAAATGTATCTGCTCTTTTATGATGCTTGATTTACAATATATAAATAACGGCCAACGTAATTAAAAGGCTGTAAACAACCTGAATCGCTCACCTTGCGCAATAACCAACAATCTTTTTTTTTTTTTGTAAAAGCGGTCATGCGTTTCCTAACATTCACATATCTAAGGTCCAGTCATATCAATTATCATTGAATTCAGTCCAGTAATAGCATTGAAAAAAGCCAAAATAAAACGTAGAAAAGGACAATCACGCCAGTATTAGTTTTCAAATTTCGCGGAAATGTGTGTACATTTAGATCATTTTTAGCCAATGTCGGAATCTAGCTATACCTTACGGTTTAGGGAATATTTGCGAAAAACTTCCGTTTGACCCTACATATGTGTGTGTTCTATTTTCAGTAACGGCGGTCATATTTTTAAAGAAAAAAACTCAAGTAATTTTGTGCAGGACACCCTTAAGAACAATCGTGCCAAGTTTGGTCTTAATCGGTCTACTAGTTTCTGATAAGATTTTGAAAAATTACCCCATGTCAAAATTTGTCAAAACCTTACGATTTTGGGGATATTTGTGAAAATTTTTGAAAATTATTTCACCCCTACGTTGTTTTTTAGGAAAGGCCATTGTGTTTTCCTTCCATTATAAAATAAACTGTCAATTTGCAGAATAACCTAAATAACAATCGTGCCAAGTTTGGTTCCAATCAGTCTAGTGATTTTTTTTTAAATAAATCATCAAAAATTTGCAAAAACAATTACGAAAGGGGAAATAATTCCTAAATCATGCACACGTGTAGAACCCCTAATGCTGAATACTTTAACCCCCACGTCAGAAGTAGGCTAAACCTTGCGAAATAGAAATATTTGTGAAAATTGTAGTATGTCCTTATGTTCTATTTTTGGTCATGGCGGTCATGCTTTTCTTTTTTCATGAATCAAAACTTTCAACGGTTTTGTGCAGAATACCCTGGGGAGAAAACGTACGAAAGTCTATTGAATTCTGTTCAGTAGTTACAGAGAGGAAGATTCGGGAACTCAGTCAGCGATTATTCACGAAAATTTGGACACAGATCTCATGATGCTAAACACTTCATCCCTATGTCAGAATTTCGCTAAACCTTTGGGGTTTGCAAACAAAATTGCCAAAAAAAAACTACTGTTTCAAAACCCTATATTTTATTTTTAGTAACGGCGGTCATGTTTTTACTAGGATAAAAAAAAACAAAGAATCATTTTTGTTTTTTTATGTTTTGTTTCAAATTGTTTGTTTGTTTGTTTGTTTGTTTTTTGCATAATACACTTATGAACAATCATGACAAGTTTAATTCTAATCGCCCCAGTAGTTTTTTTGAATTTTTGAAAATGATAACATCGAAAACATCAAAACTCGTCAAAAAGGGAGGTAACTTCTGCATTGGTGAGCACATTTTCACGACAATTTGGCCACATATAGATCTCCTAGTGCAAAAAAACTTTTATCCCCAGAATTTGGGTAAACTTTACTGTTTTTGAGATATGTGTGCACATATAATGTTCTATTTTTAGTAACGGCGGTCATGTTTTTTCATGGATCAAAAGTTCTTACGTTTAGTTTATGCAAGATACCATTGAAGACATTCTTACCAACTTTCATTAAATTTTGTTCTGTAGTTTTTCAGAGAAGATTTTTGAAAAATTGTCCATGAACTGGCAATCATGACATTCCTTACCTACAATCATTTTCTTTAAACGAACTAACCATGCACATTCTTATTTTTCAAGTGACATATTATGATGAAAAAAGTGTTTCGACAGTCAATGTCCATCGCATTGCAAATTTATCCCTATTATTTCAAAAACCGTGTATATGATCAAATCTTGTTCCTCCACTGCAATGTAATATACCGTAATTATTCAAGCTCCGAGCAACCTTTTATAACTCACAGAACACCGAACCAAAAAAAAGCGATTCGACCACTTAAGTAAATTAAATGATAAAAATGAAAAGAAAAATAAGACTTTTTTGCAAATATTCTCTTAGCTGGCGTGTTGCAGGTGACGCCCCCTTTTTTTTATTAGAAAAATTTTTTGAATTTTGTGTAAAATGTTGGCAAAATGGTCAATTAAAATTCTGAAACCCCCTTTAAAAAAAATTCTGGATCGCCATATCTGTAAATGTCTTGTTGACAATACTTAAATGTATCATCTTAGTTGGGACTAACTCCATTCAGGTCAAGTAGGGTCAAGTGTTGTGCAGAATAAACCCAATATCTGATTGTTCAATAACTAGAACATAAATACATTTATAGTCGAGTTAAATGGTAAATTTTCAAATATTTCTGGTTTTTTGTTTGTTTCTTTGTTCATTTATTTGTATGCTTGATTTTTTTTGGGGGGTAGGGGGGGAGTGTTTGTTTGTTTTTTGGGGTTTTTTGTTTTCGTTTTTGTTTTCTTGTGGGGGGTCTCTCAAATATGTTTGGGCAGTTTGTTCATATTCATTTATTTATACTGTACAGTAGAATATGGCAGAAAGATATTTATTTTATTTTCAATGTAGTGGGGGCCAGAATATCTATTTCCAATTTTCCCCCGCCAAGACATTAATTTGAAAAAAAATTGTCCGTCCCCACCCACCACCTTTTCAGACTCTTAATGGCCATATTGTCGCAAGAAAACCAAGTGTCTACCGTAACGGATGGTTATGACACTGATGAAGACAAGCAAATAAATTACAGCTGTATGAAAACTTGGCAGAAGATAATATGTAGAAGCAGACCACAGATGGCGACAGACACAGTGATGACATATAATGAATATTTTGTTAAGTTCCACCAAAATTCATTAAAGAAGAAACCCACCTCTAAACAGTTTGGATTTTTTTGTATGAAATCTTACTTCGCTTCACTAGGCCTTTCATTGTGTGTATGAAATTAAAGACTATGAATACCTAAGTACATATACTTTACAAAAATTAGTTTTAAAAGACACAGACCAAAATACAGATAATAAATATTTATATCTTGAAGTAAAAAATATATAAATTAGTCAGAATTCATACATGTATAATGGCAAAAACAAAGGCTTGGCTTGACATACTGCAGTAGGGGGTAGAGGAGAGGAATCCGGTTGTTGTAATGACCCTTTTAAGGAGACAATTTGTTTTGTGCAAAATTTTGACTTAATGAGCCTATTATAACCCAATTGTAACCCACCTTTTTCAATTTCTGGATCATAATTGAAAACAAAATTGAATAAAATACAAAATGGAGCTTTGCGGTTTTTTTTTTTATGAAGAATATGAGAGTACGTACATGCATGTAATCTATTAAAATCAGAAGGGTGCATACAATGGCTACAGAGTGTTACAGATTTTAAACAAACTGTCACCACCACGTTAACATGATTTTCTTGTTTTTAAAAACTAAAATTATAATTTTAGATATTCAAATATTGTACATGTAGATATACCAAGAGATCGAACGACTACTAATGGTAAGAAATCTTTCAAATATGCTGCAGCTGTTTTATGGAATGACCTACCTGATGAGTTTAGAAAAATATTAAATTTTAATCAATTAAAAAATATTACAAAATCTGAGATGGAAAAAACTGTAAATGCACTTCACTTGCTAACTCAAGTGTAGGTATGTCTTAGTTTTATTTTGCTCTAATGCTTTGGTATTACTTTTATCACCTTAGTTTTAGTTGCTTTAAGTTGTAGTGCTATGTATTTATCTGCATTTATTTTGCTATGTTTGCCAGCTCTTATCATATACATGTATGTATCTCTTGTATTGTCGGTTATTTATTTGCATGTTTCATTGTACATGTATATTATGCTGGTCAAAAGCTCAATAGAGCTTATATTCATTATTATGTTTTTCATGTCAACTCTAAATAAAACTTATTTATTTATTTATTAATAAATTCCCTTTTATTTGGCTCAACCCATGTATTTATAATGATTTTGTAAAGGCATGTAGTACTACATTGAATTACATCCGAACTAATCATTAGAATGGAATGGGGAAATGCCATATGGGACTAACCCAACTCATACCATCAGCTGACCAGTACATTTCAAGAGCAGACCCAGTGGCATAAAATTGATTAAAGGCTAAGCCACAGGGGCTTGCTCCCATTATCAAATATGCAGCCCTGTGGCTCATAACATATAGTTATATACCAGTGGGGCTGCATATTTAATAGTGGAAGCAAGCCCCTTTGGCTGAGAAAAGCCAGACAGGATAATTCATAGGAGGGGAAGAATTTGTGTAAAATCAAAATTTTGTCCAAAAATAGATTATTGTTTTCTGATTCAAGGAAGGGGATTCCCTGAACATGACTCTTTTTTTTTATTCATGGCTGCATTTCTAATTACTTGGACAAGTGCTCTGAGGAAATTTTTCCAAATTTCTGTATTTGAAAAAAAATAAATACAACATACACACCAATACATTGTATCACTATAATTGACACAAAGAAACATAAACTCTCTACAGGATAGAAGTAAAACCAGACTGCAGAATGTCAGAAATACACACACTGAGAGATTTTTAGCAAGTGTCTGACATTAATGATGCCCATGACCCTCACGTGGTTCCTCATAACGCCATTTGTCGCCATATTTCGCCTTATCCCTTTGGCACCACTTACAGTTGTCAATATGCAAGCCTTTCTTTGCTGGTAAAAGAAATTTTTCAACTGCAACAAGACTTGCAGCAGCAACCAAGGCATATTTGAATGTTCTCAAAAATGTCAAACGAAATGGCATAAATGTTCCTTGTACAGTGTTCTCTGGCATGTATCTCCAAGCTTCATTTCTGAAAAAAAAACAGGACACAGAACTGAGTAGAAGTACTAATGATCAAGAACAAATCATATCTTTTATCCTATCTATGCCCAACAACAATGGCACTGGGAGAATTAAGGATTTCAGATTAGGGACTAGAATTGTATTTAAGGCCCAGCAAACTGAGGCAGGAATATTTTAGGTGTAGAATTTGTGACAAATCAATAATTCATACCAAGAAAAAAAAACTGCCTTCCTAATTTAGAGTGATGCATATATCACATGCTCTCTATGAATCTGCACCTGGGTGTAATATACAATGTACATGTACATGTAGGTAGAAAAATATCTAATCTATTTTAATACATTTATACTTCTAAAACCAGCATTTTATTTAACTCTTGCTTAGGCAAAAAAAAAATTTCCTGCTATCCTACCAACCCAGTTTTTTGTGCTTACCTTCAAGTCACACGTTCATGCTGTTAAGGCTCAGACACCTTTAGTTAAAAGTCAAGATTGTTTCCCCATTGTACATATTTTTGAAAAATTCCATTAGAATTATGAAATAAAAACTTCCCTACTTACCTACCCCATTTTTGCTCATAGCAGGAAAAATGACTATAATTGTTTATTTAGAAAAAAAAACACATTCATATCAATAAATTATCATTTTTTGACACACTATAACTTAACCTATATGTACAATGTAGCACACACTGATATATTGTTAATACTGAGCACCTAATACATGTACAATGCTGAGGTTCTATCGTAGGTCATAAATCATAGGCTGATGATCAGGTTTTTGACCTGAACACCAGCAGCTGGTCAGTCAGGCATGAAGTTACAATTAACAAAATTATCATAAGGTAAACTACTATTTACTAGGACAGAAAGTATGGACCTGTGTACAGAGAGTAAAGAAGTAATTTGTTTAGGGGTAGTAAAAACGAGTGGACGCTTCGGACTGGGACAAGAAATTTAAGCCTGTAATGTTTAAGCCAGTGAACTTTGTTGAGATGTTTGAGCCTTAATATTTCCAATGTAATTGTTTAACTTCTATTCGAATATGAAAACAAGTTATAGAGTGTTTACTGCCATAAAGACAAAAAATATCATGCCTTTTTAATAGAAAATTTGTAGCTGTATTTGACAGACTGTAATTCTTAGTTTCTTTGTTTGTCATATTAATTCCAAAAAAAGCTGAAATTTTGTTATAATTATTTGACTAGTTATTTTCATTTCTTTGTAATGTTTTGTTTTGTTTAAGTCATATTCTGATTTTTTATTAAGTGATTAATCAAAAAATGTGCTTTGTTTTTGTGAAAGTACTTTAATTCGTGGATACAAATTTTCAAGGATTAGGGAAGAAACACAAGTTTGTGGATTCTTAAATTTGTGGGTTTAAGGTTTCCAGTTCACTCATCAAAGGAAATCTCCTTTTCGTTGGGAACTAAATTTCATAGTTTGGCCTACCCACGAAAACCACGAAAAATTGGTACCCCACGAACAATAGTACTTATACAGCACTGAAAACGTGGAATGTTTGTTTTTAATCAAATTTAATGATTAAAGAGAAATAAATAACATGTACACAGAAAACATTGAAATTCATTGAAGAAAGGGAGATACCTCTTACATGTGAGCACATTTAGTTGCTTTGTTAGGGAACCAGTTTCAGAAAATGCAGTTTCAGAGCCATGTTGATTTAAAACAAACTTTGTCCTATCTGACATATACATGTATATATTACATTGCATCAAAAAATTCAGTGGGGTAAAATTTACCCTGAGCCACACTTATTATAGGATCCGCCTGATTTTTACATAGACAGCCTCTTAATTGTAAATATACAGTAAAAAAAGAATTGTAACGGTACTATCCAGATTTGAAATAGCGGAATTCCGCTAAAAAAATGAACGAAACCATTCCTGTTATATAGACACTCAGGGCCATATAAAATCACATTGCCCTGATGCTATACTTTTTACCAGAATGCTATCTTCCCATAGGATCCAATACAAATGTAATGCTACAATTTTTAGATGCAAGATGCTAAATGTATATTGAAATTCAAGGGTTACCATGATAATGTCTGTAAATCTTACGGAGAACACTGACACTTATGGGAGGATATCTTGACTTTGATTGTGCTCAACTATACAATAAAAGTTTAGCGTCATTTCATAAAAAAAAAAATACAAATAAAATGTGCTAGGGTAAGCAGAAAATAGGTCGGGTAACTTAAACAGACAAGTTTTTTTTTCACTGGCCTAATAAACAACCATAACTGGCTCTTAAATGTATAGAAATTTGTTTAAAAATTCATCATATTGACATTTGAGAATCTTTCGTCAAGGCAAAACACCTCATCGCGATCCATTGAAGCTTCAGAAATAGTGAAAATGCAGGCTAGACAATGAGGTCCATGTTACTCTGACATTTTCAAACAAGCTACTTCATGTTGATGGATCTTGATATAACCCTGCAATCTACATGTACATGTATGCCAAACCCAGAACTATTCTTCCAATAATTTTACAAACATAATTATACATGGAATGTCCTTTGCCATCTCACACTTAAATTTCTGATGAAAAAATCTTAAACTTGGCAAAATGATAAATGGGATGAAGTTCAATTGTTAACAAGGGAACCTAATACTTTAAGCTTAGGACTTGCTCACACTTAAGGCCATTGCTTTCCTCATATCATTTCTTCTTTTGGAACTTGTGAAATGGAGGAACTCCTGTTCCGTAGTAAATTCTTCAATGTCATCAGATTTGAACAATTAACATTTAACAGAAAAGCCATTTTGTAATATGAATGAGCAAGTTCATTACCCAATTTAAAATCGGTGAGTGTCAATAAAAGTCTCGACCATTTGAATATGAAGGTTCATCATTATCATTCGACAAATATGGCCTAAATTTCACCACTAATTTCTCTCGGACTACAGACAAACCTTTGTATCTAGAATAATGTTATGGCATAGCATTCCCTAGATATGAGAACGCTGCATTCAATTTAAAATTATATCAAAAACTGGCCTGACTTTTGCTGTTTCAATTTCTGCAGAGAGAGTGAAAATGAACTAAGTAAGGATTAATGTTTTGAGATGTTCCCTATGTATTATTAAAGGTAAACACTATTCACATTGGTCAAAAGATAGACAATAGCCACCTATACACAATAGTTAATTTAAACTGTGTAAATGAGTTGATAATATCAAATAAATGTACACAGGCAAAAATTTTTTTTTAAGTGAAATTCATGTTAATCGAGTTTTACATGAAATTCATGTGAAATTCAAATGAAACTTACATGATTTTTATGTGAAATTCACTAAACACGAATTTTATGTGAACTTTTCGTGTGAATTTCACATGAAGGCTCCATTCACCCGAATTTTACATGAACTCCGTCACTTAGTTTATTTGCTCAATTCAGGTGAAAATCACGTGAAATTCGTGTGAAAATCATGTGAAATAATTTTGCCTGTGTAAGGTGTTTATGGCAGTGGTTCCTTGTCCACACATTTATGAAAGAGGAGCCTCTTCAGGCAAACTGTCCACACATCCGATTTGCATAAAAAATATACAGAACCTTAACGGAAGTGTCCCATTCTTTATGGATATGTTGTCAAACTTGTGTGTATACACAAATGTAGGACTATTAATGTTATCACAAACTGTGTTCACATTTAATAAACTAAACCGTTTTCAATTCATGTTACATGTATATACTAGTTTGACTGCATATTTGATAGTGGGAGAAAGCCCCTGTGCATGAAAATGGACAGATTTTGTTGGTCAGACACAGAACAAGTCACAGAAGTTATGATGACTGGTGCCAAAGTTGATGCATCGTCTTTACCAGATGTGTAAAAAAATTAATAAAATCTTGGCCAAAAATATAAATATCCAACGTGTTAAAAAACACATGGAATGTTTTTAAAATTTTATTTTCTACAAAGAAAGACCAGTGGAAATGGATATGTTTCACACGTCAAGGATAAATTGTCTGACCAAGACTTACTATAGCCTGTGATTGCTGTCTGGAATGGCAGTATTATGATTTAAAATGTGCCAGACTGAAACATGAGCCAAATCATTTTTTTGCGATGTGCAAACTTTATTTAAAATAGTCTTTCAAGTTGGCTAAATGTGTATTTTGTATTAATAATTTTTCACAATTTCCATTTGTCCGCATTCCAATGGGAACAAATTTTGTTCCTCTACTTGCTGACCTATTCCTTCACTCTTAAGAGGCTGACTTTATAGCTGATCTGATCGGAAAGAAAGAATGTTGTTTAGCTAGATCCTTTAATCTCAGTTCCTACTATACTGATGACATATTATCTTTAAACAATCCTAATTTCAGGGATTTGATACATAGCACCTACCCCAAAAAACTTGAAATAAAGGATACTACAGTCACTGTGAAGTCAGCCTCATATCTCGACCTACATTTAGAAATTGATGGTAAAGGGAAACTATTGACCAAACTTCATGACAAACGTGATGACTTTCATTCAGAATTGTCGACTTTTCTTTCATCTGTGGCAACATCCTTTAAGCACCTGCGTATGGATTGTTCATATCACAACTCATATGTTATGCCAGAGCTTGCCGAAACTATGCAGACTTTTTGTATCATAATAGAATTCTAACAAATAGGCCTCTGCAACAGGGTTATATTGCTACAAGATTGAAGTCATCACTACAGAAGTTTTATGGTCGTCATCGTGAATTCATGGATCATTATAGTGTATTCATCTGCGCCATGAAAGCTGATTTATTCAACATGTCATAGTTTTCCTTTCCTCGTTTGTCTACCCAGACTTGACTTTTTATTAGCAAATCGGCAGGTGTTTCTAGAAAAGCAGAGGATGCTTACCCTACCAGTGCACCTGGTCCATGCTCCCAGTTTTTAGTGGAGTCTGAGTTGCTCATTTGCTTTTATTACTTTGTATGTATAATTTTAGGTATTTCATGTTCTTTGTCGTGTATGTCTGTTTTCCATGTCTGGTCTTTGTCCCTGGATTACATTCTGTTAATTACCACTATAACCTTGGTTCCCTTGATTATTCTTCTGCAACATTACTAATTTAAATGTACCGTTCCGTCATGATTCTGTGTGTTATTGACTCAGACCCAATGTGTAGATGATTAGCTTGTAGAGGCTCACTCCCTGTCCACGAATGCGTGGATGAGCAGCCACTGCCTTTGTTTTTTTTTGCACTTTCTGCAGAAATGAAAAAAAACCTGCAAAATTCAGACCGGTTTTTAATATAATTTCACATAAATCTGATGTTACTTTTTTATACGCTCCCACAGGGAGCGTTTATGGTTGTATTATCAACTTGGTTCTGTATACTTATGGCAAGAAAAAGCATCAATATCTGGTTTGTACCTGCATTTTCAGGAGCTGAAAAATAGCTTAATGGCTTGTACATGTGCGATTGAGAGCCAAACCAGCCTCAGAAAATATTTGCTAGTTTCGATAAGTAAATACAAATTGAATCTTAGCTTTTCCAATATGGCCTTATCGTCTGCAGTAAGGCACCCAGATGTTTACGACAATTACATAATCAATATTACCCATAATTCTCAGGTCATAAAAATGCGAAATGAAAATGAACCAAAATGAAACGAAAATAATCGATAAAAGAAAGAATCGACACAAATCAATTCAATAAAATGAATCAAATTGTAATAAAAACATAATAAAACTAAACAAAATAAAACAGAATGAATGAAGTGAAACTAAATACAATAAATGATATCATTTAAGACGTTTTGCAAATTATAAGAACCATAATGTTAACCAGTGCTGGTCAATTCAACCCACAGGCATTTCAGATCATGACAACCAATAATTCCTTATGAATGCCGCACATTTTGGCCAAAGACATATCAGACCATGACAATTAGTATAATGCTTTAGGATAAATATATATCATTACAAAATTTACCATACTTGAAGGTTATAAGTATAATATATCAAATCGAGCTGACAAAAATTATCAAAGTCGTTTTTAATTAAAGTTTCTTCGGGAGCATTAAAAGGTTTCACCTTCATCATATTATCTAGGGGATGCCATAACTTTAAAAAATTCTACATACACAGGTTTGTCTGAAGTCAGTGGGAAATTAGTGGTGAGATTGAGGCCATACATGTATCTGTCGAAAGGCAAGTTATGTATGTGGCGCTTTATCATCATGATAAAACTGCACGTTCTTACCTAATCCAGGGATCTTTTAAACCTAGCTTAGCTAACTTTTGGACATGTTCTTGTAAAACTGGTATTTCTTGCACTTTCTTCTCGTATATACGCCAATCAGGCACAGAAAACTTTGGTTGATCAGCGCCTCCCCCCATTTTCAGAAGAATCTGTTATCCTCAACTACAATCCTTGTGAAATCAGTGAGAAATATTTTCAGGGAACCAGTTGTAGTCGACCTTTACAAGGTCGCTTAGTTTCCTATAAACAAATGGAATATTTGCCTATGATTTCGACAAGAAAAATAAACATAAACCCTAAAATATTTTTCATGCAAATTTTGTTCACTGCATCTGAATAAAGTTCGAAACTATCAATGTAGTGAGAATTGTCAAAACGGCCCTTTATCAAAACGCCCCTTTATCAAAACGCCCCATAACGGATCAACTATTTCGATCTGAACTTACCAATGGTATGTTCTAAAATGTGTAACCCTTACCCGTACCAACTTTTTCTCCGTACCCAAGTACTATTTTGTCAATTTTTTTCAGTATTACATGATATTTCCGGCTGAAAGTTATTTACAAAATGATATGACGGTTAGGCTAGATTTAGTGATTTTTAAAATGTTTGTTGACAAAAATTGATTTTATTCGATTTTCTGTTTTTAAGAGGTCTAAAATGTGTAACCCGAAATTCCCGTACCCAAAATCAAAGTCCCGTATTTTTCATCTGTACAATTTCAATGCATATTTGACATTAGAACATTATGAAATCATGAAAATTTTTAATTCTTGACATACCGTAAGAATGAAAATTTTAGCAAAACATTAATAAGTACTGGGAAAAGTTGGTACGGATATGGGTAAGGTACAAAATCATTGACGCTCTGTACGTGTAAAGGTTCCGCATGGAAGCTAAAAGGTGGTAAAAAAATATCTGCCTCAACGATTCCCAAAATAGGATTAATTTGGGGGTATATTTTCATTATTCAGGAAGGGGCACATCTGTGGCACACCCTCTGAGAGTGGCAAACCAATAACCCCTTTTCGAATAAGTATAATCCCTTTTGGGATTTCGCGCTGGAGATATTTTTGTCTTGACCACTAGGTGGTTGTCAAGACAAAACATTTCCCTAGCGCCGAATCCCAAAAGGGTTAGGATACGCATAGCGGTAGATCTCTCAATGTGACAGGACTAAAGTAATAATAAACTGTCAATCACCCAATTCTATCTTCTATGATATAGCAACTGAGACCATGAACCACATAGACTGTCATAAATACCTAACAGTTTCTTCTTTGATGTACGACTGTTAATCACCCAATGGTATCTTCTGTGATATTAAACACGCGACTGTAAACCACTTCAAATGTCCTACACACCCAATGGCCTCTTCTCTGATTTCACACGTGAGAATGGACCCCATAGACTGTCAATCACCTTATGGTCTCTTTTTTATATGATATAACATATGAGACCATGAACCTCATAGAATGTTATAAACACTCTTTTCTATGATACTGTGAAAGTACTTTAATTCCTGGATTCCAATTTTCGTGAACTAGAGAATAATCACAAGTTCGTGGATTCTTGAATTCGTGGTTTTGAGGTTTTCAGTGTATATTTCAACGGAAATCTTCATTTCTTTCGGAACAAAATTTCGTGGTTTGGCCATCCCAGGAAAACCATGAAAATTGGTACTCTACTAAGATTAGTACTTTCACAGTATAGGACATGAGACAGTGAACCACATAGAATGTCGAAAACACTCATTGGTCTCTTCTATCGAATAACACGTGAAAGCAGCGGCCCCATAGACTATCTTCTATGATATGAGACATGACACTATGAACCACATAGACTGTCAAAACTCCTCTATGACATTAGACATATGACATTGAACAAAATAAATAACCAATGGTCTCTTTTCTATTGTATAACAAATCATGTAGACCGAATTGTCTCTTCTATGATATGAGACCATGATTCCCATAAACTGTCATAAGTACCAAACAGTCTCTTCTGTTGTATAACTCATGAGACCAGGAATCCCATAGACTGTCATAAACACCAAATGGTCTCTTCTGTTATATTACTCATGAGACCATGATCCCCATTGGCTGTCATAAACACCAAATTGTCTCTTCTGTTGTATAACTCATGAGACCATGAACCACATAGACTGTCATAAACACCAAATGGTGTCTTCTGTTGTATAACTCATGAGACCATGATCCCCATTGACTGTCATAAACACCAAATGGTGTCTTCTGTTGTATAACTGATGAGACCATGAACCACATAGACTGTCATAATCACCAAATGGTCTCTTCTGTTGTATAACTCATGAGACCATGATCCCCATTGGCTGTCATAAACACCAAATTGTCTCTTCTGTTGTATAACTCATGAGACCATGATCCCCATTGGCTGTCATAAACACCAAATGGTGTCTTCTGTTGTATAACTCATGAGACCATGAACCACATAGACTGTCATAAACAAAAACAAAAAAATAAACATAGACAAAAAAATATAAAAAGTGAATTAATTAAATGACAATCACCTTCCTCTTTGTAACAATCACCAAGCTCTTTATAGTGATCACTACACTCAGTAAAGCAATCGTCATACTCATTATAGCTTTCATCACACCCATTATTGCAATCCCCCACACTCGTCATAGCAATCATCATACTCATTATAGCAATTGCCATACTTATAGTTATCACCTTACTAATTATAGCAATCACCACATTTATCATAGTAATCACCACACTGTTATAGGAATCACCAAACTCATAGAAATAAACACACTCATTAAAGCAATCATCAGACTCATTACAGAAATCACCACACACATAATTAGCAATCCCCATACTCGTCATAGCAATTCAAACATTTCTTAAAGCAATTACCACACCCATTACAGCAATAACCATACTCATTATAGCAATCACCATACTCATTATAGCAATCACCATACTCATTAAAGTAATTATCACACTCATTACAGAAATCACCATACTCATTATAGTAATAATCACATATAGCAATCCCCTCACCTATTATAACAATCCTCGTGCTCATTATAGCAATCACCATACTCGTTATAGTAATAATCATACTCATTATAGCAATCACATCACCCATTATAGCAATCCCCATACTCATCATAACAATCACCACACTCATTATAGCAATCACATCACCCATTATAGCAATCCCCATACTCATCATAGCAATCACCACACTCATTATAGCAATCACCATACTCTATATAACAATCCCCGCGCCCATTATAGCAATCACCACGCTCATTATAGCAATTACCATACTCATAACAACTTTGCCATGCTAGAAATGGATCGAATTGATTAAAGTCGGATTTTATAAAAAAAAAAAAAAAAAATCGAGAAGAACTTGCAAACATTTAGATCTCTTTCGAAATGCAAAAGCAATCATTTCTAACAGTGTTTTTCAACATATGGTTTCTCCCACCACTCGAATTTATCACGCATTACACATACAATGTATATCTATACATTTCCTTGATTGGAAGGACTCCAAGTACGATAAAAAAAAAAAAAAAAAACAAATACTATCCTTAAAAATAAAGATAGCCGACGCAGTAAAATTTGTTCTTTTTACTGATAATTTTCTACATTTCATTCAGGAAATAACACATATGGCACGCAATTTTAATTTTCGATACAGTTTTTTCGAACGCCATTCAGTATTCGGCCAATCAGGTGACTTAAGTTTTCATGGAGGAGCGTCTTTAAGGTCAAAGGGTAAAAAGCGAAACTATACCGACTGCGTCGAAAAAACACATGCTGCTTTGGTACTTGTATTTTATATTCGACTAATGTAACAAATAATATTGAAATCTTATGACGGGTTGATTTAATTTTCAATGCCACAAAATAGGGGTCCCTTGAGTAACATAAACTGCCAAATTTTAAACGAGACTTCTTCAGAATTGTTCGTATATGGATCTTTGAAATTTAGAGGTAAACTAACCGTTAGTGGCATAATAGTTGACAACCAAATATTTAGGGTGCGCATAGAACCGTTCTTCCAAACATGGAATTCAAATTTGGCAAAAATTTATCATTACCATGGGGTCTTTGGACATATAAATTATGGTCCCCTATATAGTGAACTTAGACGAAACTTACATTCCTATCTATATACACCCTTCTTTCGATTTTTTTTCAGAACCCTTAGTATCACCTTTTGTGTTGGCTAAGATTATAACGTCTTACAAATGTACAATATATATATGCTTCTGGAATCCCATAACCACCTTTTTCGATCCACATTTATAATCATCACACGCCTAACCATTAGCACGTTCTTCATCTGCCATGATAGAATAAAATATTATAGCACTACAATATTATTATAAATATATATATCAGAAGCACTAGCTACAAATTATTGAACAGCACTAGAAATTTGTATCAAACCAATAGCATATCATTCGATACAAATTTAAATAGATATTTTAACATTATAACAGAAACATGTGTCTGTTGTATGTTTGTAACACTTTCAACAAAATTCTTAATAATTTTTAATAGTGCCACAGTGGTATACAATTCAAAGACATAATTGGCTCTATACAAGAACCGTTTAGACAGTGTTGTCTTCACAAATATATAGTGAGAATTGTCAAAACGCCCCATATCGGATCAACTATTCCGATATGAATTCACCAATTCTAAGGCACCGTTTTCGTCCATTTTGGATTTAACCCCTTCACCAAATCTTATAAACAGGTATTCAATTTGTTGGAGAATCATCAGTCTGCTTATATTTTTTAAATATCGAGGATTTTCAAATCAAATTTATTTTTTTCAGTATCAGGGTTGTCCTCCGTAGACTAGTAAATGCATTTAACTCCTTGGCCTTCCGTACAAATTTCATTTTTTTTATTTTTTTCACCTCTATCAGGATAGCAAATAATATTAGAGTTCACGCCAATATATTATATTTGGTTTAATATGCACTTATTGATAAACATATGCACGTGTATCAGTATTGAAAAATTATTATTTGTTGAAATTTTTTACCTCGCGAGTCTATATGGTCTACAGAATATGAATCAAGAACGTGTCACTGAAAAGTAGAAACACGCGATCAGTTAATGTTAAGTTCTGAAAATTGTCCACAATTAGCAATGAATGTGAAATTCGATTCCGATGATGCAATCCGCAAAGCCCATGCCACAACAGGCAAGGATCTATGGAAATGTTTGCCGGGCGTGTCGGGATTTTTTTTTTTTTTTGCATGAAATCTTCAATTTTTCTAAAATTCTACCATAAAATATTTGTTTAACTCGCTTCGATCGGCATTTAATTCCATTCACGCTTCTAATCTCTGCCAATGCACAATTATTTACTCAGAAAATCGCAACAAAGAACTTGAGATAAAGGATCCTACAGTCTCATATCCTGACCTACACTTAGAAATCGACGGTAAAGTAAAACTATTTACAAAACTTTACGACAAACGTTATGACTTTTCATTCAGAATTGTCAATTTCCTTTCATCTGTGGCAACATTCCTTCGGCACTTACGTATGGAGTGTTCATATCACAAAGAATAATCATGGGAACCAAGGTCATAGCGGTGATCAAAGTAATGATCATGTTCATATGTTATGCCAGACCTTGCCGAAACCACGCAGACTTTTTGTATCGCGCTAGAATTCTAACAAATAGGCTTCTGGAACAGGGTTATGTTGCTACAAGATTGAAGTCATCACTGCAGAAGTTTTATGATCGTCATCATGAACTCATGGATTGTTACGGCATATCCATTTGCGCCATGAAAACTGATTTGTTCAACGTGTCATAGTATTCCTTTCCTCTTTTGCTTACACCAGACTTGGCTTTTTATGCATGAGCAACTCGGCGGGAGTTTCTAGAAAAGCAGAGGACGCTTACCCTACCAGTGCACCTGGTCCATGCTCCCAGTTTTAAGTGGAGTCCGAGTTGCTCATTTGCTTTTGTTGCTTTGTATGTATGATTTCAGTTACTTTATTTTCTTTGTTGTGAATATCTGTTTTCCATGTCTGGTCTTTGTCCTTGGATTACATTCTTATGATTACTGCTATAATCTTGGTTCCCTTTATATTTCTTTAAAACAAGAGGGCAATACTGAACAACTGTAGAACAGGATGAAAACTAGAAGAATTTTACAAATACTTGAGTGTGGGTGCATCCAGTCAAATCTAATTCTGTTGGAAGTTGTTGAAAGTAAAGATACCGGAACTGATAATAATTACGTAATTCTTCATGTCTGCATCATCGTCAAATAAGCATTCGAAGTTTCCGCCTCATCCTGATATAGCTCTTAGTGCTCCTATGCAGTGGTAACGGGAGAGCATGATTTGACTCACAAAATTATACCCGCCACCGAGGATCGAACCCAAGACCACTCGGTGACAAGCCAGCGACAACCAGATTCGGCTAAAGAATTAATCCTTTAGCCAAGTCAATTAACTATTTAACTCTCACTACGTACTACAACGCAGGTAGGCCATCCTGCCACACAATGTTTATTAACTAACGATACTCTTATTGATTTAAAGGCTAGAGATACTAATTCCGGCAGTTGTGTGGACGATAGTCCTGACTTTTCCATACTTGTTTTACCCCTGTAATGACCAAAAAAGAGGACGCTTAAAAAGGACCATTGAATTTCCCAGTATAAACGAAGGTATACATGTATGCATGGCAATTGCAACATGATCAAACTGATCCATTCAACCTGAAATCTTTCAAGGAAATCTAACATATGATGCTAATATGGTTTGTCAGACGAAATTAGCCGCCATATTTAACACTATACATATTGTAGTGGACAATGTTGGAACAAATATTCTTGGACTTCGATGTAAACTGGTAACAAAGAACAATGTACTGCACCGAAGGAGCATTGGAGGGTCTTATAAAAAAAATATAATATAAACAGTGTATAAGTTGCTAAACGCTTGTTCTTGTATAATGTTGGTCAAAAGTACC
This sequence comes from Perna viridis, assembly GCA_037379345.1. Lineage (NCBI taxonomy): Eukaryota > Metazoa > Mollusca > Bivalvia > Mytilida > Mytilidae > Perna > Perna viridis. The sequence goes on from CM074523.1 coordinate 18,300,643, forward strand.
ATGCGCCAATGGTGTTAAGAATATATAGGTTCAATCGCAATGAGTTAGAATAAGGATAGTACTGGTTTTGCCCATCTTGTGAGGAGTAAAAATTTCGGTAACATTAAAGCAGCTATATATGTAAACTAATGACTTATGACTTAAAATACGACAAATATATTACCAAATGATATCAGCAAAGTATCTTTGTGACTGATAATTATATCTGTAATGATATTATTTGATTTTTTCATAGTAAAAGACAATTTCACGTTTTATTTTGAAGTCCAGCTGAATAATCCACAGCCTATTCAACCGGGTCCGGTCCAATAGCCACCGCCTTAGAAATGACAAATTTCAAGAAATTTTCAAGACCGTCTGTACAGGGACTTTATATAACTAACTTCATATGTATAATGATAGACTGTATTTCTTGTTCTACTATTTCCTGTTAATACATTTAATTTTGTAGACTACAATGTAAGAGGTTGGACTTCCGTTCCTCCATACCAGGATGGCGCTAAGTCAGTAAATAGCTTGCCAGACAACTTCTTGCATTGCTTGAATATTAAGGCTTAAATAAAATTCAAACATTTTTTTTTTATTTTGACAAGTATTTACTATCTATTGATGATTAATGTGACCAGAAATAGTAGTTATATACTTGAAATTCGTAGATACACCATTCCAAAAATTAAAAAAAAGCAGGTTTGATTAGGTAAACATTTGCCCTAATAAATTTGGTTAGTCTTTAGGTTAATAACCTTAGAAAATAATATATAAATATTTGTTTTGACAAGATTGATTATTAATAATACTGATGTTATTTCACACAAATGTATGTGTCTACTTAGTTAATTAAATGATTAAATGGAGACAATGACGCTTGTAGAATAAAAGCCAGATTTATTACTTTAACCTTATTGCTAAGAACAAGTAGGAATGTTTGCTATTCTCATTCTCATTCATCATATTTACTACTTCAACGTTTAAGCCTTGTTATGTATACGTGTTCATATAAAATTTTTATTTTGAATTGTCTCCCCTGGAACATAAAAAATCAGAAGAATCACTTATTATATATAATTGTATAAATACCATGAATATCAATTTCTTATACTTCTTCCTCTATGAAATGTTCATGCACTGAACATTCTTTAATAAAACATTATCTTTCGTCTATATAATTTACTAGCCTTAGTATTGTACCGTGCTCGCTTCTTGCACTGAAACGAATCGTTGGCGACTCAATTTTAATTTATATTTTTATACCCCCTCCCCGTAAAACAAAGTCTGGAAGGGTATATAGGAATCATACTGTCTGTCTGTCCGTCTGTCCACATTCCTTGTAAGAGCAACTTCTCCTAAACCGCTCAAGGGATTTCGATGTAATTTTATAGCAATGTTGAGTATTATTTTGTAGGTGTGCATGAAGGAATATTAATACTGTCAGCGGACTCCAAAGGGAGGTAATTCGAATTAAAGGTTTGCATTTTGAAACATCGTAAGCACAACTCCTCCTAAACCGCTCAAGGGATTTCCATTAAATTCAATTGGAAGGTTTGGTATGATATGTAGATGTACATGAATGAAGCACAACTCCTCCTAACAATGATTCCTGATGTTATTTTATAAGACGGTTGGGAACCACATGTTGATGTGCATTAAGGAATATAATTACTTTTGGATGGCTCCAAAGGGAGATAAATCCATGGGCAAATTAAATATTTTACATTTGAGTCCATTTAAAGCGGCGGGGGATATTCTCTTTGTGAACTTGATCACAGTTTTTCTAGTTTTTAAAACTCGATATAATCTTGGAACATAATTAATGTAGAAAAAAAGTTGTGCATAATACCTCGATTTTTCACATACCGCTTCCAAAATGATGTACATGTACATGTTATCCTTATCATATAAAAATGCAAACGTATAAAAAATACAGTATTTTAGCGTGAGTAATCATTAAATGCGCTTTGGTGACAAGCTAGTCTCGGTCATCTTTTACAGACCATCGTTAAATAAATACGTGAAAATTTATGTCTAAACCTAGACAAAAATTGTAAATTAAATACAGCCCAATCATGATGTACCCGGAAGTTACAAACTAAATGCAAATCGGTCTGGGTTTCGAATTCTTTCAACAGTAGAAATTTCGGATAAAAATAAATCGAAAACGAGACCCACAACTCCTATATTCGGCTTAATGTTAACTGAGTGCAATAAGACAAAAATATTTAATTTATCAATAGGTCATTTTTTTATCTAACCTCATTCGTGTTATCAAATTTCACAAATCCTTTAATCGGAACGAATTCAAAACTATAACTTTCGGTTTTTACACATTCAGTTTAAAATTTATTAACAAATTCCTTTTGCTTCAGTACTTAGAAAAATTAAAATTACGAACAATTTCTAAATGATCTAAAGAAGTAAAGACTATTTAAACGGATCGATTTCAAAAATCAAAAGTTGCGGTGAAAATAAGAGTATTGTATTTGCTTAGGGTCCTATAGTCTATCATTACGGAACGGGCTAAGTCCATATGTTAGATAAACCCTCATTAAGCGAAATTGCTGTTATTTTCTTGAGATTACAATGGACGTTGACAAAGCGAGCGCACCCTAGCTAATCACCTTTTGAACCATTAAAATGAGGGTTACACCATAAATTTTTACGAACGCTACTTTAACGATCGGACAACGTATACTTAATTCGGTATAACCCTTCCATCATGGCGGAATAATCCCAATAATTTTCTTAAATTTTCCCAAACAAACTAATCACCGAAGATTTAAGAAAATGTGATTTAAGTCTATTATTGAGCTATAAAGAGGACTTACAATGTATCTCTTTAGAATAATGTGATTAAATTGGAGCTAAAATGTAGCAAAACAAAACAAAAAAGTTGTAGGAAATTGCTATGTTTTCTGATACTGTTTGCTGGGGCGGATCAAGGATTTCAGGTTTGATGGGAGCGTAAATATACAGTCTGAGCGGAGCGGGGCAAGGACATTATTTTTTTTTTATTATTTCATTTTTTTTTTTGGGGGGGGAGGGGGGAGTGGAATTTTGAATTCCAATCCGCGCCTGATTTGACTAGTTTTTTTTGTTGTTGTTTAAACTGTGTGTGACAAGTAAGGTTACAACCAACAGTCATTTTATGATTTCTGTTTCTTCGCTTACAATTATGCAAAACTTTCTAATTGCATAATTGAATGGGTCACTAGTATCATCGGTAGCCCGTATACATTATCATTTTTCTGTATATGATACATCGCAAAACCTTTATATAGCCTATTACATGCAGGGCGACCCGATATGTCTTTTCACGATGTGTCTTATCAAATATTTTAATTGTGACAGTGTTTCATAACCAGTTAGTTCAAACAAACTGCAAGTTTCTTTTCTGACAAAATTCAAGTACACAGGTTGCACTGTGTTTCAAAATAAACAAGCAATTACATGCACTATACATGTACTCATATATATTTCAGCAAAATTTGAAAAGTTTTTTTATATTCCCTGCATTATTTTGTCCATGGATTTCCCCTCGTTCTACCTCCTATATTGCTACTTCTTCATACAATGGACAGACGGTCGGACGGACATAACGGCGGCTATACAAATGTACCATATTTTACAAAAATTACGTATACAATATATATTAACTATCTAAATATATAAATATCTATCCTGATCGTGGTTTGATCCGCAAAATGACAATAATCTGATATACCTATCTGTTGAATGCTATAACTAGTTGCATAACCCGGGAGACTCAATGCCATTACTAGTTGCACATCTCAGAAGATTTAAGTCTGCTACTAATATAGTAGTTCTACGTCTTAAGAGACTCAATGCCGTTACTAACACTAGTCGCTCGTCTCGAGCAGTTTAACACTGCTACCAGTTGTACGTCTCAAGAGACTCAACCCCGTTACTAGTCGCTCGTCTCGTGCAGTTTAACACTGCTACCAGTTATACGTCTCAAGAGACCTAACAACGTTACTAGTCGCTCGTCTCGTGCAGTATAACACTGCTACCAGTTGTAAGTCTCAAGAGACTCTAGGATGGTACTGGTTAGATACATATAAGGCGCCGTTTCTAGTTGCTCGACTCTACTACTAGTAGCACGTCTCAAGATACTTTAACACACATTTACTACCTGCTCGTGTCGGGGAGCTCTAGGCTTATCAACACTGATACTGGGTGCTTGCCTCGGGAGATTTAACGCTGCACGTCTCAGGAGACTAATACTGATACTAGCTACTCCACAGGAGAGACTTAAGACTGCTACTCGTTACTAGTCTCGAGAAGTGCCATTTTAACTCGCTGTGTTTGTTTTGTTTGTTTTGTTTGATTCCATTCATAAAGGGGCATTGTAAGTCAGAACCGATATCCTCTTTTATAATGATTTCAAAAGACATACTAGTATATACATTCTAGTTTTCACAGAAAGAATCGGCAGCTGAATCATTGTTGAGAGAAATATAAAAATGAAAATCGTTTTTTAAAGTCCATGACATTTATTTCAAGATTCTACAGACTCCTGTAAACATAGTATCAGAACCTACATTCTAGTTTGACTTTTCGCACTTTTAAGGGAACAATTTCGTTGTGGCATGTCGAAAATAAATGAATATCAATGACCGAATACATTTATCAAAATATTTCATTATCCTTGTCCATATTATGACTTTTTGTCAAAGGTAAAAATTGATGTTGGTAGCATGCGATCCCGGGCATGCGATGCTTTGCGTTGACGTGTAAAATCATTTATCTTACTTTGTATGCATATCAAAAATATAAATGCGCGACGAAATATAATTACGGGACATGTGCTTCAAATCGTTTCCTTAAAATTTTAGAATTCTGTCTGAATAGTAAAGTTCTTTTTAAGCTCTAGTTCTAAAACTAAGCTAGAAGTCAATTTACTCTGATTTCCATATAAAGGATGAAAAATCTGCATCACCTGGCTTTGCTTGATCACGCCCACTCTACACGAGGGTGGATCAAATATCGACGTTAATGATACCCCTAAAAACCAACACTCTAATTTGCTTGTCACCGGGACGTGGACGATTTATATACTGTCATGGCCCGACTTTGTTATAGCTAACTCGAATTTTGTAGGCTTCATTATAATTTGAATACAAAATGTTATAAAATGAATGTAGTCTGATAAAGGTTTAGATTTATGGGACATGTTGCATGTTTAGGAGGTTTCCATGTAACTTAAGACAGAACCATGGACTTGTTAGAATAAATTAAGGTCTAATTTAGAAACCCCTCTAGTGCTAGCTACTCCACGTTAGCTGCTTGCGAATGATTATGGTATTCAACACTGTATTGAATTCGAGTTTACTCATATTGAATCGAATTCAGAGAAAAAAGGAGGAATCCAGGCTATTATTTTCTCATTTGTGTCCAACATTTACACGAATTTGAATAAATTTTCTAAAAAGGAGAGACTTCCAACCCCCGGACAGAATCCCTTTTTTCCCCGATGACGAGGATTTTACTCAAGTGAACGTTTGCAAACTTTCGCTTATTGTAAAACCAAAGAGTCGTCATAAATCTTAAAAAAGTTCCATGATATTCGTTTATTTGCTCACAATTTCTCAAGTATTGGCATTACAGTTTGTAGTTTCAAAACTTCAAATTAGTTTAGTTTTGTGGTAGAGTCCAACCCGAAAGCAGTAATCTACCAAGTAGGATTAAATTACATTAACATATGTGCCAGCCGATTCGTGGAAGGTTGATAATACTTTCTCTAAACTAATAGTAAAAATTACCTATGTTTACAATTGGAGTCGGTGTTTCACAATGACTGTCATTTGGAACCGATATTTCAATTTTGAAGTCGAGGTTTCATTATTGGAGTCGATGTTTCACTTTTGAAGTCGGTATTTCACTGTATGTGTTTGTTTTAGTGTTTGGGTTGGTTTTTCACTAATGGAGTCTGTGTTCAGTTTTGGTGTTTCACTACTTAAGTATGTCTTTCTGTTTTTACATGTATGGAGAAAACCTTCATAAAAATTTGTTCAAGAACTTGAGAATTTTGTGAATTATGGATCTATCTGAAACCGTACCATGCAACATTTAAGGGGAGCTAATATACAGTAAAAGGGTTTGGCCCCAGCCGTTTAGGAAATAGAGACATGCAATAAAACCATTGCATTAGCCCTTCATCTGCAAATAATGTGGTACGTCCGTTTGTATACCTTGTAATCACAAAAAATTCCGTTTAAAGGATTTCGATGAAACTTTTATATGAGATTGATATGTAGATACATCGGTGATGTCGTGGACTTCATATATCACCAAAATGCTTGTCACTTTTGAAGAGCGGGAGCTTCTAAAATAACTTGATGCTAAACTTGACCAAAAATTCAAACTTGGACTCGAATTGACTCAAAAGTTAATTTGATGGTTTGCCTTATTTGGTTTGTACATCTTTCTGGATAAGAATTCTGTGAAAAGTGTTTCCGATATTCGGGTCTAGAGTTTTAAGTAGCAGTCTTTCTAAAAATCAGAAGGTGATTCATGCATGTCAAAAACCCACCGAATCTAGTTTTATTTCTTGTTCAGAGGCAGTTACTGATCACATAACCAGTCTTAATTTTTCATTTCGTTGTTGCGCTTTTAAGATAATAAATATATAGATTGTACATGAAATTGGCACTTAGAGAGAGTTGTCGTTCTTGATTTGGTTTCATTTGGTTGATTTTAGTGGAAGATAAATGTATAATTTTCTATAAAGTGCAGATCTGAATGCAAAAATGATTATCGTTATGTGAAAGTATACATTTTGTAACATTTGTAGATTGAAAAAGCATCGATTGTTTGGTGTTTTTTTTTTCACCATGAATCACTTCACCATTGGCAGTGTCTGAATTTTATGTGGACTAGTACTTAAGTGACTAATGATCTGTAGATAGTGATGTAAACCGTGCTTTCATATTTGTTTTTAACTTAGTCGTTGTTGGACAAAATTTGGTTTTTAAATTCTCATTTTGCGGATTTCCTTAAACGTCTAATATCTTTGTCATGATGTAATTTTCAATGTCCGCAATGTCTTTCCGCCATTACAATCAGTTGCGGGCCCAAAGGGAACCCGGAAATTGGAACCGAACTTTTTTAACATTGTGTTAATCCTGTGCAAAATTTTGGCAAAAAATAGCAAGAAATAGCTTGGAGCCCCACTTTTTTAAACCCCCTTTATAAACCCCATATGAAATCATCTTTAGATCCACCCTTCCCAAATATGAATTTCCATTGATATCGGAGTTAGATTTTAGCCTTTAGGCTAGTACTCATCTAGTTACATATTTGCAACGACAAAACGCAGCATTACCATCATAATTGGAAAAAAAATATAAGGTTCGTAAAGTATATGACTTCATTAAAGACATTAAAGCAAGAATGAGACGTTAAATGTAAAAATATTCAGACACGTATCACCGTGAGAAAATAAGACAAAATAAAAATTCTTACATGGAAATTCGATAATTTCCAGCTCTTAAAACCAAAATGTAATACTCTATTTTTTATGACGTGTTGTTTTTATACTACCGGGATCGGATTCCATCTTTTAGCTGTGAATTCCACCCCTGTCCACCTATTTACGCCCTCTACCGTTCCAGAACGCCTCTGTCCGCCCAAATTCAGCGTTGTTATTGATCTAAGGTACTTAAATTATAACGTTTGGCCAACGTGTATTAGCTATCAGAGAACTAAAGATATGCTGGTCTACATTGATCTATATATTTCTGAATGTAGAGATACAAATATTTCATTATTGAAAACCATTAGAAAACAATTATTAAGTTAAAACAAATATTGCGCTGTTTCGGAGATGGTATGTTGTGTGTTGTAACAAGAACAATATGCACGACCGTGCATACAAATTTGTGAGGGAGAATAATGTTCGTCTCTGGACAAAAAAAATGTAAAAAATATTTTTAATCGTAGATTTTGTTTTAAAAAAAAACCAGAAGCCATGATAATGTACATGTAAATTCGGGGGAAATGGATATTTTGACTTAAGCATGGGACATAATTTATACATTCTACCTTAATATCTCCATTCCGAATTCTCATTCTATTTCAGCTTTGGGTTGTTTCATTTTCACGACTTCTAGCAGCCGAATATACTTTCCTATTGAACATAAAGTGAAAATTCGATGGGACAAGTTAACGTACAGTCTTTATCTATATTAAATTAAAATATATATAGAACAATGCTTTTCGTCTCCTAAGTTGCAACAACATCTTGTGTGAAAATGACCAATGCTGCACAAGTATAAACGTACAAAAATACTACTCTAATGAATGCCGAATAGTTTGATAGAAGAACTGGTATAAACAGTATACCCATCTCCCTTATGGACGCTTAATTGATGTTGGATATACCAGGAAAACATCTGAAACCGTCATGACTAGCAAACACATGTTTGTGGCGTACGAGAAATGTCACTCTTTCTGTGATTCTCTTTTATGTTTAGAGTTTGTTTATTACAACTTCTAAATTTTTGTCAAGGGTTAAAAAGGTACAAATAATTATTGATTTCACGGTAAGACTGACAACTAATTATCACGCAGATTACGAGACAAGGCGTGATTTCAGCTCGTGCGAACATGAGAAACTTTGTTATTTTTTCAACTAGGATTTAAATAAATTAACTTAAGGTCCATTCACTTATGATATTTTTTTTTTAAAATCATTAAGAATGTTTAAATCTTTTTTGGAGATTTTTATCTAAGACAGGAATTATGTTCGTGTGCCGTTTTGTCAAATTAGCTGACAACGTAAATGAGCAGACGACACTTTGAAATATTTTGATTTACAAGCATGACCACAGAAGACGCGATTATTTTGGTTTTTATAAGTATTGAATCGTGATTATCTCGAGTTCTGTCTGCATATTACGACGCAGCTTTTCAACAGATAAAAAAGAAAATCAAAAATCATTTTTATGCTATAAAACTATTTCTAATTTGCTTTTTCATAGATAAGGTTATGACTAAAACCGCAATTGAGCTCATCAGTTAATTATTTGTATTTTGTTGTAAATCTTCCAACCTAAAAACGAATTATTGTATAGCATATGCCTAATACAAAATGTAATTGCTGTCGATTTTGATCTCGACATTTTACATTTTGCAGAATAGTGCATTTGTAGTGACAAAGAATGCTTTACTTAGCATTTGACAACATCGTTATTAGACATGCACTTTACATTTTGTGATTACGATAATTTATTGCAATTTTAACTTGAACACATGTCCTTTTTAACAAACTGTTTTTTCTGAACTCGACAAATATAAGAACGCCTTGCATCTTTTTATTAATACAGAAAATCCGAAACAAAAAGTGTAAAAAAGGAGTCGGTTTGGAACGTTTTATTAAAATTTAAAATGTATGACCCCTTGCTCACGTAAATTGTGAAACTGAAAAATAACAACCTGACCTAACGTATGTTCTTGATGTTTGATTTTGGAATGTACGATTATAAGATAAAATAATGAAATTTCAACTATGAGACGAGCCGGAGACGAGAAACTCGCTAGTGTTGCAGTTTCATAGTTGTTTGGCCTTCTTAAAAGTCCTTGTCCGTTTAGCGGAATGACATTCCAATATTGTGCCAATTACATTTCACTTGTATGCGACAAATCTTTAAGATTTTAACACTGATTTCGATGGATGCTTTTCGAATTAGTGTAAATGTCAGATTTAATTCAGCGAAATGTGAAATTTTGACCATTATTTTGTACAAATACACGACAAACACGCCCACGCTGCTTGTTTTTCATGCTGACCAATCATAAACAATGCCGGTCATGTGACATCGCACCGGACATGACCAGATGACTTTTGAAAAGAATGCATTTTAAGTCCTTTCTAATTATATACCGCAGGTCAGTGGTCAAGCAAACAAACATCACAAAGGAACTGTATTTGTTCTCAGAAGTTAACGATCGTTAGATGCAAAACCCCGGATATTTTGGATTGTTCTCGACATGTCGTCACGGCATGCGCTTCGAGGACCATGACATAACAAACCAATCGGTATCCTTTGAACGTTTGTAATTACCGACGTTCAATGATTGCTGGAACATTTGAGTTAAATTAGTTTTATTATGACAATAAAATGTTTTATTTGGTATATCTTGGATTTAATTAACCCCACACTTGAACAAAGTGCTCAGAGCAGATTAAATTAATGATGAAATTCTTAGTTCTCTAAGCCTTGTAATTAAGTATTTAATGTTGTTATAGCTATAAAATGGTATCAGGGAATTTAATTCTGAAATTTCTCACAATAGCTAAATGTGTTAGAATCAAGAAAGATGCTATTAGGAAAGAATTATTTTAAATGCTTAAAGTCTTTATGTTTTAAGATTATAATTTTGTTGGGGCTCATTGACAAGATATTGGTTTTAACTACTTTAATACACAAGCTTGCTAGTGAATGAAACAAATATGTGCCAGCATTGGACCTGCTTATGCCAGCGTTACAGACTATTAAGTTTCAATATCGGATGCCTTAAGTAAACATATCGGAATGGATTAAGGATTGTTAAGGATAAGAGTAACATAAAATTCCTGGTTGGATGCTAACTGGTTAGATGGAGAGAAAATACTCCCTATCCCCTTGGTCCATACGCGAATTCGCAAAGGGGGGTGCTTACTTTATTTACTGTCTTCATAACACTGGTGTTCATTTAACCTTGATTTTTACATTCCAAAAAAATAACCGAAGTCCATGCCAACTCTCAAAAAGAAAAGAAAAAATAGGTAGTTAACACAACAAAACTAAGACCAATACTAGATGAACACAATTATCCCAACACCCCTGAATGGATTGATTGATTAATGGGGTTGCTGCCGAGCAGCAATATTTCAGCTATTTTCAGGCGATTCCCTGAATGGAATAGGCTTCCATTGTTGGTATTGGATTTAACGATTAATACAATGTTTCCCGTTTGATACAGCGCTTTTCCAATTGTTATAAGGCTTTTCCGATTGATATAAAGCTTTCACAATCGGTACAAGGCTTTCCCGATCGGTTAAATACTTTCCTGATGGGTATAAGGCTTTCCCGACTGGTATAAGGCTTTTCCGAAAGGTTCAATGCTTTTCCGATCGGTCCAAAGGTTTTCCTGATCGGTATAAGGCTTTCTCGATTTGTATTTATAAAGTTTCCCGGGCGTTACAAGGTTTTCACGGTTGGTACAAGCCTTTCCTACATATGGCATTTAATCCCTTCGACGTTGTGCATGTACATGCAGTGTTTTCCGTGTTGATTTAGGCTTTTTAGGCTTTGCCAATGAAAATTGCGGATCTTTTGGCGCCTTTGAAAAAGACTGTATGGTGCTCTTACTACTTTTCCGTTTTTACTGCTCTTATAAAATGAATCCTGTATATTAATAGCAATAAGTACACATGTATATATGTTTGACTTTGATGTGAATAGAATTTGTTGTTTGTTGTTATTATTATTATTATTATTATTATTATTATTATTATTACTATTATCGTGTTAATTAATTAATTAATATATTTTGCTCAATGGTTTCGTTTTCCTTTGTTTGTTTGTTTGTTTGTTTGTTTGTGATTTTCTATTTCATATTGGTTGCATCGTAACCGATTTTTGTTTGAACAAGGGAATGTTCCATTTAGAAAAAAATAACATCTTTTATAATACATGTACATTGTAAAAGAGATGGAAAGTGCTTAATTGTGTCAAATAATTCATCTCGACTATTTTATAAATTTAAAATTAGTCGTCAGTTCTGACGTCATGAAAGATCAAAGTATTGTGACGTGATAACTTGCGAATAATTTTAGGGAGATAGACCTTGGGTAAGGGACATAAGTGTCAAATCATTGGAATGTTTGTATTCAGCATTTGACACCAAGCTCAAGTAAGCATCTAAGTTACTTGGATTGATTTCATTCTGTTTCAAATGAAAGTTTGGAAGGCTTTGGTGAAATTGTATATAATACAAACATATCACTGATTTCAAGAGTTATGTCCCTTAGACCAGGTCTACCTCCTTAAATCGACAACATTTGTAAACAAAGTTTTATAGACTACATGTACCAACGATCTCATACAGACACTAACAATTAAAAGTTGAATTCATTCTAAACGTAAAGTCAAGACTTTGAATAGACACGAACATAGATCTTACGTAAGATAATTTCGAAGCAATGTATTAAAAGCATGCTTAATTTCAATAAATATAAAGGATATATGTAGAGAATATTCATTTATAATGTTATGAGTTTGTATGGTGATTCATTCCAGAGTCTGAATCAGAAATCGTGTCAAAGTCGTGTTCCGACATCATACCAAAATTATTATCACAGTTGAAAATTTGTATGTTGTATATTAACAAAAACCACAAGATAGTTTTTCTTTATTTTCCTATCAAAGTTCTTTCAAATCATCATTAAAATGGTTAAATTATTCATATTAAAATAGAAAAGAATGCTGCTGTAAAGTGCTGCCGAATTATTGTTCATTCTATTGCGAAAAATTACGATTTTAACACACAAAATTTGATTGTGAATTTTATAATACAATGAATCAAAAGACTGTGAGAGGGTAAAAGCGGTGATCCGGAAAATCTAATTTCATACAATATCCCTGTTAAAGTGATCAAAGACCTCAGAAAACCATTTATGAAATAATTTTAAACAACCCATGACATGTACGGGATAATATAGTCGTAATTTGTATTAATCGTACAATAAGTTGATTTATTGACAATACGAAATCATTTACGAAACGAATTTATGGTCATTTTATATCAATCAAATTTAGCTCAAGTTAAACGGGATGGATTTGAAATGGCACAGACTTATAAAATGTGCCATTCTTGATTGCATACGATGTATTATTGATTTGCATAATCCAAATTTAAATCCAGAGCACTTTATGAAATGGCAGCATTTGACAGTGTTGATATTTTTTTTAAAAATAATGTTTAGAAAAGGTTAGACCAATGCTTTTATCAATAAAAAAAAAGAAAAAAAAACACAAGTATTGACAGTCATGATTGCAAACGATGTTTTATTGATTTGCATAATCTAAATCCAGAGCTATTTATGAAATGGCAGCAGTTGACAGTGTTAATATTTTTTAAATAGTTTTTGTTTTAGAAAAGGTCATAACAAATAGCCTTTTTCAACAAAAACAAGAAGGAAAAAAACACAAGTACTGACAGTCATGCTCCATAATGAATATTCAAATCATCAAATTAATAGTTTTATTAACAAATATTTTCTACAACAAAATCTGACTTAGCGTTTCTTTGTTTCGCTAAAATGCACCAATAGATAATTTATTTAAACGAATACGACAATATTCCAATTAAATTCCAAGAGGAGGGTACTAGACATTCACAAATGGACAAATGCATTCTGAATCACACATGACAATTTAAATATTACGTCAAAGTTCATTCAATCCATTACCAAATACACACACTGACGTCACACATTTCAGATTCACAAATTCAACATGATTTGAATAATTTAAAAATTATCCCAGATCCACAAAGTTTAAGTTATCAATTGAGATCAGTTGGTTTCAGTTTTTGGTCTAAATGTCGCTTGATCACTGTAATCCACTTCCCTTTTCACAGATTTTTGATCGGCACTATTTTCTGTGTCGCTCCCACTTCCGGATTTTTTGCCTTCAGTGTGCGTTTTAGTATGTTTTGCAAGATGGTCACTACGCATGAATCGCTTGTTGCAAGTAGGACAAGCAAATCTCTTTTCTCCTGTGTGTGTACGGAGATGGCGCTGTAATTCATCAGATCGCGTAAATCGTTTCCCACAAAACAGCCAATTACAAACGAAAGGGCGCTCACCCGTATGCCATCTTAAATGCGCCTTTAAATGCGAAGATTTCCCATACACTTTTCCGCAACCAGGAATGTGACAACTGTGAACATTTTTCTTTCGTAAATTAGCCGCAGCTGGACCGAGTCTTTCTGCCTCCTGACAGTTCGGACAGTTACACGTCGCCCTTCCAGTGTAACGTCTATTCGATCGCGGACTAGTATTTCCATTTAATCCAACACGTGACAAATATGGTGACATCGATGTTTCAGTTTGGGTCGGCAGGATTGACTTATAAGTGTCCTGTAGAAGTGACTGTCCAGAAGATAGATATGGTGACGAATTTGAGCTGAGACCATGTCCTAAAGAATATTCGTTGCTGGAGTAATTGGAACCAAGCTGAGAGTGTAGACTGGATGATCCCGCACTCACATCGGAGAGCCAGTTTGACGGACTAGTGTGCAGATCCCACCATGCAGAAGCAGGGTTTACTGACGGTGTAACTTCTGGTTTGATACTGTGTGTATTTGGGTAGGACCAGTGTTCGTATGGGCTCGTTGAGACAGTTGGAACCCTGGAATAAAGTCCCCCAAGGGAGGATCCAGTAAGTGCAGATTCGTTGTGCATTTTCTGTAGTAACGAGGCAGAAGCAACGTCTTGTTGTGCGTTCGATGAAATAACTGATTGTAGGAAATCCCGATCATATGATCCCGGAGCGTTAGACAAGCTTGTAGATTTTGGATACGAATATGCGGCTGTCGTAGACGTAACGGCCGTCGGTCGTTGAGGGTTCACTGTGATGGGACCACTTGAACATGACGTTGGCGATCGTTTCCACGGATGGAATCCTTTCCCTACTGCAGCGTCGGCCAATGGAGGAGGACTTCTGTCGTTGATCTTGTTACACTGGGCCGCTAATAACGCTAATGGTGTACCACCAAATGGATGAGGATCCTGAAGTGGGAAAATTAATTAAACATTATTATGTATTATACTTGGAAGAAAGCAATCAAATAAATGAAAAGGGTGTGAGTTAAATTTTTTGAAAATGTTTAGGTCATGCTGAAACATACTTTAAGTGTGATACAGCTACGCTATTTGTTATTTTGTGAATATCGCATTAGAGGCGTTGCCCACAAAGCAACCGATTTTTCAGAATTCTGCAAATAAAAAATTAAATAAAATGCAATTAATTTGAATGTACTATAAATAGTTGCTGAGCATTTTTTATACGACAAGATTGGATAATGTTAAGAGGGCATCCACTTAAAAACCAGGCAGTGGGTGGCACATGACAAATTTTGTTTTCAAAAAATCTATATTATATGGCCAATGCATCTTTCTCAAACCTTAAAGTTGGTTTTTGATTAACTTCAACGGTTGAAGAGAAATAAATTACATAGGAAATTGATTAAGGGAGATAACTCTTTCATTATGAAGAAAATTTGGTTGCTTTCTTAAAGAATTGTAAAATCATTGAGCCATCCATTTTCGATTAAAAAAAAATCTTTGCACTACTGGACATATACATTATTATTATTAAAATATCCGTGGGATAAAATTAACTTTGTTCAATCCTTATCATAGGAGCTGCCTGATTTCTAAATGGACAATTCCTTAACTTATATACAATAAATGTAATATTTGATGAATAGTAAATTGAAACCTTAAAATTGTCTTTTTGAGTTATTCAGAAGCTGAACTCCTGATATTTTCCTCATAATTCGATCTTCAGACCATCTATCCCTATACAAAAACATTTTAATGTGAATATCGAATCGCTTGCCTTAAAATATCACGTATTTAAATATCCATTTTTCCTTTGAACAACTTCAGTTTTCTATATAATTATGCTGGACTCCTACGATAGAATTACAGGGCTTACCACAAAAATGTTCAGTGTAATTTGGTCACTGAAAATGGGGTCGTGTTTAAATTTTATACTTGTATTAGGATGCACCATTAATTAAAGAAACCGTAAAAGAATATATGATAAATAATTAGCTGTCTTTTTAAATATAGAAGCTACTTTTTAGTCCAAAAAAGGCTAAACCTAGAATCTTCAATAAATTAATTTTTTTGTTTGTTTTTTTTTTAAATAGCAACTGACCAAGAAAACAGACAAGCATATCGCAATATGAAAGGGGCACTCCTTTGAAAACTGTGCTTATGTGGATTTTCTTTTTTTTTCTTCTCATTTACTTTCATTTTTCGTTTATTCATTTTTTCCGACGCCGTCGGTATAATTTTGCTTTTTACCCTTTGACCTTAAGGGCGCTCTTCTATGGAAACGAATATCACCTGATTGCAATATTAGTGGGTTAATAAAAACTGTATCGAAAATTTGCGTTAAAAAAAACACAAAAAATTTGACATTGCGTGCCATGTGTCATTTTTTTGAAAGAAATGTAGCAAGTTAGAAAAAGAACACAATTTTATTTTTTTTCTATATCATTTCTCTCTCTCTCTGCATATTAGAATGTCCATTTCTTCTTTGACAAAATAATAAAACTTAAAATTCGTCAAATATATTGTCTGTGCTTTATCTTCTTCACCTTGAAGGTCAAATGCAAAATATGGCTCAAGCTTGCATGTTGTATTTTAAAGGAGACTTTATGTTCAAAGAAATCCCATCTGCTCTTAGTGATAGGGCAATTAGTCAATTCATTGATGCTGCATTTTTTTGTAAACTCTATTTTCATTTCTAGATAAGATCAAACCCGCCGTGATTTTTTTTCACATGTTCTCCGGTTATGTCTTTACTTTTTTTCAATTCTTTGGTCACACCAAATCTTAAAAAAAATAATTCTACTTGCCTGGCTAAGACATTGAATTTAAAAAAAATGAATTCTTCCTGATATATATTCTAAAGTTTGGAAAGTATGTAATATGTTTACATTCCCTACCAAATAAGTGATCTAAACCCTTATGGTTTTAGCATAGATACTGAATTTTATTTCGTTACAAACGACGGACTGGGAAAAACATGCTCTTTCTCAAATAACGTTTTATTGAAAGTTTAAAATTAAATTGTCTGGGCTCATTAAAGTGTGGTACACACTAATATAACGAGAATAGATATGGAGATATAGTGAATATGTCAAATAGACAACACAACCCCTCCCCCCCCGGGTAAAAATGTCAGCCCAAGACCACTCATGGGTCTTCAATGAACGATGAGGAAACCATCACACCACAGAGCATGCTGCAGATGGCCCAAAACAATATTATACACTTATACACAGGAATAGCACCATAGTTGCCCCTATATACTCCAGCACCATGAAGTAAATTTGGTAACTGAAAGTGAAAATAGAAGCAAGAAATTTCTGACTTGGGGCAGGCGCAAACAAAATGCAGCAGGGTTTAAGTACTTTGCATGACCGCAACCCTCCCCCTTTTTAAATATGACCACTGTTGAAAAATTATTACATGATTAAACACACCTAAAATCAGTTATGTCCCTTATTAAAACAGAAAGCATGTCCATATGAGAACCAAGAGATGAAAGAAACGAAAATTTTGATGACAGAAAGGTGCCCTTAACATCCCACCTCCTTCACATAGTTTTTATGAAAATTTATTGTTGCGAAACGATAATGATATCAATAGCATATCGGAAACAATTCTTGAAAGAAATTATGATAGAGGGATATATACATTGTATATACAAAATTGAAATAAAACAATATTCTCGTTTCATTTTATTTTGGTGTCTAAATTACCGGTAATATTTTTTTTAAATTTGACGTGAAATGAAATTACACAAAAATGTTTAATGTGACACCTAGTTCCATGGTTACATATATAACCAATCGTCATCACTTTATATTTTATATTAAGAACTTTAAAGTCGTTATTGACAAAATCCATAAGCTTCTTTCATATGCACTGACAATAATCTCATGCGCGTATACGTTGCACAAAATAAAGCAGTATATGCACCATGTGTTTGTTGGTAAAATGGGGCGGCAACCATTTTATTTTTAAGGCAGCTCGAAACAAATTTGACATTAAAAGGAAGGATCCGGAACAGCAACATATTAATTTGCCCTTCCACAAAAGGCTTTAGTAGAAAAAAGTCAGGACTGAAATAAAGTTGGGTAATATAAGGTTGAAATTTGGATCTAAATTACGAATTAAATAAATTGAAGATTTTTAGTATTTAAATGAGAGATTGGTTTAAATTAGAACTTCAGAATTAAGGAATAATGTTCGAAAAAATCCAAGTATAAAATGTTAGGTCTTAGCAAGTGCTATCTAGAAACAAAGATTTTGGGTGAAATAACCTATAGATACAACTGACCTATTAGCTAGCTTGCGACAAACATACATGTACAATAAGATAGGACTCCGACAGTCTAGTACTCGCTCGGCTCGTGGTTGTTCCAGACGAAAAGCTCTTATCATTACTTTTAAGCCTCCACACGGAGTAAGACTTACTTTAAGCAACAAGTGCGTATTGTATATATGAACACAAATTAACAAAACGGAACAAGATAATGAAAAGTCCTTATTTTAAAGAATGAAGCTATGTTTATATTCTTCAGCAAACGGAAGAAGAGTGGTAGTGCACATTCATTGAGTGAACTGGGGTACTTCCGTTCTAAAATAGAAAACGGTTTTTCATCAAATATAAGAATGTTATTTTTTTTAAAACTGAACCCCTGTCTTCTTGTGTCGAAGGTGCATGGATAAATTGTCATCATATGTATTGAAGGACAGAGGCAGACCTAGATGGTGGGTGCAGGGGGTGATATCCCCCTCCCTTTTTGATTGGAAAAGGCAAATAATTTTGTAGCATCCCTTTTTTTCTGAGGAACCTCGGCTGGCACCCCTCCTTTTCGAATTATCTGGATTCGGCATTGAAGGGGGGCTACAGTGCCCTTGTTGGTACATAGTCTGTGATGACTTTTGTATGACACGACAATCTAAACGGAAAGGGATGTGCACCCATTGCATTGGTCCTAGACCAGTCTTTATATTTTCTTGCTATGTTTCAAGACTTAAAAATGTTCAGATATTTCAGTAAAGAAAAAAAGCGTGTATGACTGAAAAATTAATTTTTAAACATTTAGTAATTCAAACAGAGACCAGAACCCAATTTTTCTCCAACGAATAAACATTTCGAACTATCGGTTCCAGAAATTGAATTTTCGTATAAGATTTTTGAACGAGATTTCAAATTAAGTAAAACTTAAGCTCTAAATATTTCATTTTTTAAGCAAATAATCACAATAAATCGCATGATATTAAAATTTTGTAATTCAGTATTATTTATTCATATTACTCAATTTGTGAAAAAAAAAATAACATAATTTTCATCTACAGAGGTACTACTACAATTAAAGAAGTGACATTATTACATTATTGTCCAAAAAAAGCCCTATACAATGTATTATTCTCTTTAAAGTTTAATAAAAATCTTGAAAAGATTAAAATGAAGCCATTCTATACACATAATATTACACTTGTTATGAATTATTTAAAAATGTTTTTAAAAGAAGTCAATGAAAGTCAACGTTATGAAAATCACATTGTTATAAATTATTTATAAATGTCGTTCAACATTTATGAAAAACACTTTCAAAAATAGAAGCTCTTCAGTTCGGAAGATATTTTTATTTTCTGTTGTTTTCATTTTATTTCAAAATCATTATAAATTTAGTTTGAACCCGTGTACATGAAATGGTTGTAAATACAACTTCGATTATTAATTAAGCAGCAGTCTTTGTAAGAATCATGCAAATACTGTAAATTGTGATCCACCTAAAAAAAGGGCTACCCATTTTTATTTTTGTTATTAAGTTGCTGTATAGGTCTATGTGATGAAATGTATAATATTCTTTCTAATCTTTTTGCTCCTAGGGGATAATCCACATTAAAATCCAACCGTTTCTATTGTATTTTGGTGTCATTTACAGAGTTATCTCCCTTAATTTTGAATTCTACAGTAAATTCTATATATATGTTACCACCCGAGAGCACTGATTATATGAAAAGCCACATTTTAATTTCAATGTAACATTTTAAAAATAAAAATAAAAATACGTAGGCTTCCCAACCATGAATCACATTTTGCATGATTCTTTGCCTGAGTACTACTTAAGACATTTAATGGACAAAATAACTTTTTTGGTTAAATATTATGCTGGTTTTGCTAAAAAATTAAAACCAGATCTGCATGGACAAACATTTTTTTATTTTTGCTGCATCATTTGTACAGCAAGTAAATTATGAAATCACACCTCATTCTTTCTCATTGAGTAATTCATATTATACAAACCATGTGCAATGCCGTTTCAATACCAAATTATGTAACACAGATACATTAAGCTGAAATGAAATTTTGTTATAATCAAAATTTAATTAAATAAAAAAAACGATGCATGTTGTACATATTTTAATCATCTCAATCAGAGCTGTTAAAAATCTGAAAAAATTTTTAATTTCAGTTTTCTTTTCAAATAAAAACATACTTAAAATCAAAATATACTAAAACTATAGAAAGAAACGATTTTACTGTGACAGAAATATTCACAATATAAGCTACATGTATAAGGCCCATGATATCTTCAAACTAAAAAAAAAAACATAATAATCCGACTCGACATCACTGAACGAATATTATTCTGGAAACATGGAATTTTTTTCAATATAAACGACTTTTATCAAATAATTTATTTCACAATATGTATCTGATTGACAAAATGTTTCTTTATTAAACTACTATCAAAAGTTTAAATACAAATCGTTAGCACTGCGATTTGTACCAAGAACATGCCCATACGACAAGGGGGTGATAATTATCTTTTCAACACACTTAAATTCATGTAATGCATATTTATAAAAAAAAATGCACACATTTGAAAAATATATACGATGAAAATATGTTGAAGTCGGGAAATTGTTAAAAGCGTAGGATTTAAGGTAACAATTCAGACAGTTTTACATTCAACTGCATAATACAATTATCATATTGCATATTGTATTGATAATTCGTTACGTGTCATCATAAAAATATAATTAAATATATATATATATACGAAAATAAAATAATGTTTGCAATTACTAAGTTCTCAACACATTTCTTCATAAAAGATTTCCCTAGAACCGCAGATTTCAATTTCACCGTCTTCGGTCCTTATTTAGTCACCTTTAACAATACATACCTGAACATACATGGAAGAATATATTAATTCGATATTATCCCCTAATCTTACAAACACTTCAAAATATTAACAAGTTTCAAGTAATCTCGAACTTTAACCATTTATTTTGTCTTTTAGTGAGTGCTTCCTGTCACTCAAAACCCCGCCTCCCGACCGCCTTCGACACGCCCACTAAGCGATTGAATCTGAGACCCTGTCGGTTTCAATTGAATTTTACAACAAACAATTATTAAAATCTTGTTAATCCCACATTGCGCAATTATTAATTCTTAATAGAAGTTGCACAGAAAATTAAACATCAGAGAACTGATACGTTGATTTGCGTATATGCACTCTTTGACACGCACATTTTTCTCAGTTATATTTTAATTACAAGGATTTTTTTAAATAACTATCCTTCTATTTATTTCTCATTTTTAATTCCTACGTTAAAAATCGACAAAACAGCTGCGATAGTAGTTTAAATTTGGTTTATTGTTGTTGATTTAAATTTTCATCATGTATTTTATCTGTTTAATATTTTAATATCTTTATATGCCTTCATCTCTTTCAAGTATAAAAAAAACTTCTCGAAGAAATTCTCTAGATCATTTTCAGTATATTTTGTACTAAAATTTAATGTCTTAGACTGTTTTCTATCTTCCCGTCTTTCTTCTTCCTTTATTAAATATATTGTTCTTATTGTTTTCTTTCCTTTATGACAGTCTTTCTTTTCAGAATTTCTTTCTCTCTCCATCTTTCTTTCCATAAGACATTTTCCTTTCGCATTAATTGTTTATGATTGAGTCCTCTCCAGAAAACATTCATTTTCTTCATAAATACACAAACAATCAAAAGACAATTCAATACCTCAAAATTAATTTCATTTAAAAAAAAACAAAAAATGAACTTCTCGTTTATTATATTTACTAAAATCTTACTTTTGACTCTATTCGGGAGGAAAACGGAGCATTCCATTATCAAAAAAACAATTCATTCATTCATTCATTCATGCATTCATTCTTCTTTCAATAATAATAATAATAATAATAATAATAATAATTAATAATTATTAATAATAATAATAATAATAATAATAATAATAATAATAATAATGATGATGATGATGACGATGATGATGATAAATGTCTTAAATGATTTCAAAACCAAACCTATTGTAACAGAGGCAACCTTCTCGAGTAGTAATACGGATATTTATCATTACGTCAAAGTAGACGAAACCCCGATACGAAATTATCAAAAATAATAACGAAAACACATTAAAATATCCCCAGTTTGTTTTTAAAGGGGCCGTTCCATTTTTTTTCTAAAAGTAGCCGTTCTATTTCGCTCTTCCTGTAACTTGTATTGTCAGTTACAAAAATGTTTTAAAGAACTTGCTTCAATTCAGTGATGGTCCATGGGCTAGAAAAAATTGCCCTTCCCTAACTGGGTTCATTGTTAATCCCATATTTCACTTAAACTAAAACTTGGAATTTCCCCTTTAACCTATAATGTCATCATGCGAAAATCCTAATCTTTGATGTCCTTTGGAGGGCGGATTCTGAAATTTATAAATTCTTGACTATCGTTTCTTTTTTTCGTTTTTGCCCCTTTTTTTACATACATAACAAACTTTTCAATAAAAGGGGCCCAATTCCGGAACCCTACATCCATACCCGCTTTGTAATAGTATATGACCAATTATTTTCTGTACGAGTGCGTATTCAATTCTGTCCTAAAATCAAATTGCAAAAAAAAAGGATTGTATGGATTCGTGAAGAGTACCACACAAAATTTGGTTGGTGCTTTCCCATGACCTTTTACCAATTTCTACCTTAGGTAATTTGTAGCAACATTTTAAGATGTTTAAGGAAAATATATTTTGCAAATAAATTTCGTCAATTTTCCTACTTCTACTTATTTTCTTGACATAAAATATTTGAACCAAAACGCCCTCAAATTTTCCTCAATTACAAGATTATGCTAAACACGGATGGATGAGTTGCGGAAATGACGGGTGAACCTGATTACTCAAATGGACTATAATTACCACCAATCCGAAGATCGACTTCCTTTTGATCAGGGGCTTGTGGGTAAAGGGGTCGCGATTCTGTTTCCAAAAATCGGTGAATCCTAAGAAATCGAATGGATTGGCTTTCTCTCACCTGTCGTTTTGAAACAGGTTAAATAATTTACGACAGGTATTTGGTTCAAAATTAATGGCTTAAAACGTTTTTATAAAAAGAAATATTTTTGGTAATTGATAATTTTTGCTTTTTGACAATGTTCTTTCTTTCAAATAGTCTTGTTTTAATTTTGATTTGATACTTATCGCGGTAATAATTCAACATGATACGTATGTTTTAAAGTGACTTACTTGTTCGACGAATGGTTAAATTTCTAATAAAAAAAAGTGACTCAAGCTTGAAACAAGCAAATTAAATGTTTTAAACTTTTAAAGTAATTTGTTTATTAACAATTAACACGTGATATCAATTAAAATATTTATTGATCCAACAATTAAAATTTTGGGGGAAAATGAAATAATAAATAGTTCTTTTTATTCATATTACCATAATAAGGAAGACAATAAACAAACAAACAAACAGACGGACGGACGGACTAAAAGCGAATTTTACCCCCCCCCACCCCCGGTTTACTCTTACTGGTTAATCCTATAATTTTGCCAACTTCTTATAAAAGCTAATATTAAACCGTTTATTTTAAAGTATGATACTGCTTTTCCTAGTACTAAATCGTGTCATTTGGAGTCATATTAAATCCTAAAAGCTACACAAAGCGGTAGCCGTGCGTACATTCTATTCTCCCAGAAACCGCTGTAAACAGGCTTTCCGTAATTCACAGTTGTACAGAATACACCTAAAATAATATTTTCAACGTACAAAATATTTGATCTCTATTGCAATGTATCATGCGCCTCGTCTTGAGAATTTAAAATGTATTTCTCATCCTAATAAACATGTAATGAAGAAAAGCAGCTTCGTCAACTGATTTCAGCAGAAATGTAACCAAAAACAATGTTGCTGAAGATTCCAAAGGCCGTTTATTTACAATGAAAAAAATTAAAAAGATATTGTTTGTATGTTGAAACATAAGGATAGCTTTCTTGTATGGAGGTATTGAAAAAAACATAATGTCTCGAGACCGACTTGAAAATGTTATAATATAACTTCGATCGCTTACTTTCTCTTGCTCGAAACACAAGACCAGGTTTTAGCTTTTTAGCTTCTTCGCTTGACCTTTGCCATATTGTCTGAACGAGCAGTTTAATAAGAATAATTGAATATAATGCGCGAGATTAATAGGATGGAGTCACTTATTCGAAAATGCTATCTCGGAAATTGACAGTCGGATTGTCAATATCTTGGTCAATTTCAATAAAACGTGATGTATCCCGAACATAATACCATTCTAAGCCTCTCGGGGAAAATGCATTAAAAGGCGGCGCGAAAGAAACCACTTCATTATATTATTTAAGTTAATTAATGGATGATTTTCATCACTTTCTTTGTGAAATCTATTTATATAATGTATGATTATTTGATTTTACAAATAACTCTTCAAATTTTGTTGTTTTGTGCCGTCAAAGTCAATTTATTAAAGAGGTAGATGGGCTTTTTAAGGAAACATTTAGAAATTGGCGAATATGCACAATCACATGTGAAAATTGCATGGCAACAAAATTCTAAAATTGCGTTTTTTGATACATCAAAAACTTAAAAAAAACAATTCCCTTTGTATGTGGAAAATGTACATGTTATAAAGACTGTGGCGGATACAGATGGAGGATGTAGGGGTTGACACCCCCTTTTTATTTGAAAATTTGTCATTTTCATGTGTGAAATTGACCAAAAAAATTGCAAATGATGTTCTAGTACCTCCTTTTTCTGAGGAACCCCGCCTGGCACCCCTCCTTTTCAATGTGTCTGAAAGGGGACTTTCCCCTAAATTATTTGGAACTACAAAATCTGGTAAGCATATTACCGTAAGATTTTCGATTTAGGCATTTTAAACGAAGAAATATTCATTCATTAGTTTGTTTTTAAAATAATCATATATATATGTAGTTGCTAATAATATATCATATACATGTATGACCACTTTTTTGTGAAAACTTCAGTTTTGTCGATGCTTGCAGTTTTTTTCAATAAAAAAAATTAATGTAAACAGACAAATCTATAAAATGCCTAAATTATGTCAATTCAAATTTATGAAACTATATTTCTGAGTAGAAAACTGTAATACTATATAAATTTCTCCTCATCATAACTTTACGACAATCGGCAAGTTCGGGTTTTCCACTACACATTTTTTATTTTTCGTTTTAAACCTTTATACCTTCAGTCACTTAAGTGAATTTCGGAAAACTTTCC
The DNA here is from genome assembly GCA_037379345.1 of Perna viridis. Classification (NCBI taxonomy): domain Eukaryota; kingdom Metazoa; phylum Mollusca; class Bivalvia; order Mytilida; family Mytilidae; genus Perna; species Perna viridis. The sequence continues at coordinate 18,326,031 of CM074523.1, forward strand.
TTTTTAATGCTAATTTAAAAAAAAAACTTGAAAGAATTTGATGAAATTATTTGCTTTGCTAGTTCTTTTATTCCATTCGATTTTATTTACTTTTTCTCCGTTGTTTCATATAACTAAATTCCCACTGAATTGCATTTTTGAACTTTAATCCAATGCGTTTCCTTTCGACAGTCCCAACCCATTTTGCAAATTAGCTTAGTTGAAAAACAGATACTACACACACGGAAGAAAATGAGCTTCAATACTAAGTTAGATTTGAAAATACAACAATGCCTTTCTGGATGTTCTTTGTCCATACGGATGTTTTATTACATTCAATTTGAATAAACTGTCTCTTTTCAATTCAAATTTATTTGAACTCTTATTGTCTCGTTGTATTGTCAAAAACATAAAGCGCACACTTAACGCAGACTTACCCCAAGCAATGCCGTTGCCATTCTTTTCTCCGGACATAGAATATGTCTAACGACCAAATATTTTTCTTCCAGTCAAAAGAAAAGGCCTTTTAATTGACTATCTCTCATGCTTTGAACAAGAATCAATCGTGTAGACTTCGGAAAACGCCCATTTAACAAGCAGTCTCTCCAGGAAAGGAGGAATAAAAGAACCACAGTTGTAATTCAACCAATCAGAAAAACATCATTTATCGTTACATTTTCAAGGATATGTGGGATGCATTGACAGATTTTTTTAAAGAAGTTATATTTATGAATTGAATATTTTATATTGATTGATTGATTGATTGTTGGGATTTAACACCCGAGCAGCACTATTTCAGCTATTTTCAGGCTATGAACATGAAAGGGATGATATGATGATGAAATGAAAAAAGGGATGGGAAACAAGAATAATAGGGTTGATAAATTTTGATTGCCACAAGATAAAAGGGAGGGATGGGTAGGGTCGGGCAATTTAGCCTTCTGTGGCGGAGCGCGAAGGTTCCTACTCCTATCGAATACCACAGCAGGTATCTTTAACGTGCGAGGAACGTGGCAATATTTTAAAGGAGGGTCAGTTTAAAAAAGCATTAACAAAGCAACGATCGAGTAACTGAAATGTAATAATGTAATGATACCTGAACCTTTATAATAACAGCAAACCTATATTCTGCCTGACCATACTGTAACTCTACGAAATGATATTTTTTCCATTAGTTTCCGGTCTGTGTATTGCAACAATTAGTCTTTTCCAACTATACTTGTGTGTCTCGCTCAGATAAGGAATCAACAATTTGATCTCTATGAGAGGTAGAATGAAATGTTTTGTTATTTCGGGAAAATTTAGGTTCCGACATTTTGTTCAAATTTCATCTTAATTCCCTTCAATTAAAGTATCCCGTATATAGATAAGCTTCCGGTTCCGGTTGGCTATACTGAAGCCAGAGAACACTTGCACGTGGTAGCGAACGATTTCTAGGATAAGCGAACAATTATAAGTTTTATCGTGAAACCGAGAAAAGTACTGTTATTTTTAATCATCACATGTTCTCAGTGATTAAAAAAAATCAAAATGTTGAATTTATGTCGCATTTGATTTGCAGTGGCGGATCCAGGTTTTGGTTTGTTCTGTTTTTTTTTTTTTTTTTTTTTTTGGGGGGGGGGGTTGTTGCATCTTATGCTATATTTATAAATGTGGACCATTTTGCACATCCTGCACTAAGAAGATACTCCCACCCATTTTTTGGGGTTTAAAAGTAAATAAATGACAAGATGCCCAATGTCCGAACATAGACCCAGAAGCAATTCAAATTGATTCTCCTTTCAGTGCGTGCAATTTGTATGGAGACTTCAAACAAAATAAGAAAATGATGGTAAACAACAACACCTGAACACAGCTTCGTGTTTGTCGTGTGACACATGAAGAAACATTTTTCAAAAGCCAACAACTAATTCTTGTAACTAATCCAATTCACACGAGTATGGACCTTAACAAGCTACAAAATTTACGCGAGTCTTTTTTTTTTCAGAAGAAGTCATCAAGAACTTCACTAATGTAGTATGTCCATCGACGATTACGTTTCTCCCGTATATACATTGTGCTTTACCGTTAGTATACATTGATTGGTTGATTACTGTTTAACGTCCTAGGACAGATGTTTTATGCATTTCAGGACGAGATTGATTGAACAATCGAACAAAACTCAGAACCTGCTTTGTACATCTCCGACACGCTGAGCCAGATTTCTTTTGTAGCAGCTCACAGCAGCAACCTGCAGGTAGACATTCCACCCTACTCGGACACTACATTCTTACTCCGACCAACGCACCGTCACTCTATTTCCTTAAATACCGCGCGTTTGGCGGAGAAGCAATGGCTACGACTTTCAAAGTCACTGGTGTGATTCGGCCGGGATCGAACCCACGACCTCCTGCAGTCGAGGGAAGCACGCCATCCTGAGACCAACAAATAAAAATAAAACCCAGCAATTTAGGCCGGTATGGTTGTTGTCTCTTCGACACAAACACCATACCTATTTAGAAATCAAGAACCTCGGGGACAAGGGGGATTGAGAAATAAGACGGTGAGTAACATGCAGAAAATAAGCAGGAAGTCAACGGAAATGAAAGTAGAATTACTTCAATTTTAGTACATTCTTTACCAGTCCTGCATTCGATACTTTGTTAAATTTCAAGGCAAATAATGAGGTGGGGGGTTAAAATTTTGAAAAAAAGCTAGGAAATTATTAAATGTATTACTGGTTTGTCTCGGATCCCTTCTTATTTCCGGGTTTTAAAAACCGGAACTTCTTTTGCAGTTTTAAGCAAAATAAGGCAAGACATACCATATAGTTTTATATACACATTGTACATGTCTGGAGTGACATTGGTAGAAAAACAATGTAAGGCAATGATTCAGCAAAATTTATATCTTGGTTGGACGCATTAATAATAAATATCTAGATTCTCAGTGACAACACAGTAAAATGTTAATGTACATATGTGACAAATTCATTTGCTCAACGCATGTTCTTGTTTGTTAATAGAAATCTATTAAGGAGAAAGGCATCCAATATGGAAAATTCTTTTATGCTTTGTAAAGTTTACTCATAAAAATGAATTTCACGCCATATTGGACCAGGATACGAATAACCGTTTGATACTTTTTCTTTAGAAGAAATTCGATTTTAATTCTTTCTCTCTCAAAGATTTTTAAATGATTGTTCAAAGACTACGTCTTGTCAATTTTCACACTACATTTGTCTAAATGACTTTGATAAAAATCGAATATCGAATATATACATTTTAAACCATAGTTGACAATTTAATGTTTCTCCGATAAACAATTTTAGGGAACCAGTATCCTTTTTACAATCATTAAGGAACCAGTATCCTTTTCACATTTATTAGGGAACCAGTATCCTTTTTACAATCATTAGGGGACCAGTGTCTTTATGAACAATGATTATTATTCAAAACAGTTTTTTAACTTCTTCTGGCTCATTGATTACGAAATCTTTCTTCTAGCTGCTGTTCCACAGATTTTGAAAAGAGGGTTCTATGCTACTCATTGTTCGTTTTTTTTCTCAAAATTTTGCTCGAAACTAACAAAGATGGTTCAAACCCCCGGAACACCTTGGATGCACCACTATGATTTCACGTTCGTTATGCATTCATTTTCATTTTTTTTATACTCAAATAGTTAAAGATGATAGCGGGAAATAGAAATAAATGTAGCATACTTACAAGCAAGAATCTTGATATTTTAAAGATAGTCTTTCATTCCCAAATCAAACCCTGGATTAAAAAATCGCAGACAGGTTGATTTTTATCAAGAATTTTTATTTCATTGTAATATTCGTTCATATCTTTTATTTATTCAGCTTAAACATTTTGTAATAACATAAAATGCCTGTCATTTTTACAATGGTTTCTTGTTGTTTTAAATTTAATCATTTATCGTGGAACCGATCTTAATAGAATTTTACCCTGCTTGAATAAAGGGATATGCTCTGCTTGGCTAGATATTCGTTATATGGGCTTTCGGGTGATATGATATAGACATGCAGGTACATTTGTATCTCGATCACTTAGGGTTTGATTCAGACGGATTGGATTTTAAACAGGGTTTCCTTGCGCGTGAAATTGTTGCAGCACTCCTGTTTGTTTTAAGTTTCCTGAAGTTTGAACGAATTTATTTGAGGTAAAAATACGACCACAAATATCGGGTTGTTCCTATGATTACAAGAATAAAACCAAACTGTTAAGTTGTTTTTGATAATACCAAACGTATCTGATCGCTGTTAGACAGGAAAAGTGCAGATTTTCTATAAAGATAGTTTTCGAGAAATTGGTTTCAAGCAGTACCGGGTACTACATGTATGTTTTGATATAATGAGTCACTTTCACGTTTTCAAACAAGTAACTTTAAAATTGGTCGTTTTTTACTTCTTTTTTTAAATAATTACGATATAGAACCAGTAAGTAAATAGCAATAACTTGTTATTTTAACAAAGAATGATTACTTATTTGAACAACCTGGAAGTGTCAATACAAACGCTTTAGGTTATTCATGCGTTTTTAATTCCATTATTTTTTTCAATCAGAAGCTTAATAACCGGTTACGGGCACGGAAAAGAAATTCCGTATTTGTTTTGTAGGAAGAAAATGAATTCGAGTGAAAAGTAAACACACATTGTCGAATTTAACAGTGCGGTATTGATATTCGGCTTTCAATTTCACAATAGTTTAGAAAAAATAAGTTTTCATAGACCCACTTTTTAACAGAACAAAACATTGTCAAAGAACAATTAAGAATTGAAATGCATTTTTTTTCTATAATTTTATTTTTTGAAATGCTTTAATTGATTTTTTACCCGAACTACGCATTAATTGTATATTGTAATATATATAAATGTAAAGCGAACTAACTTTTGTACATCTTGTGTAAATACAATTTATTTACATAACCGAGCACGGTTTTAATCTATAGAATTTTTCTAAATTAAACACGCTATTATAGAAAAAAAATTACGCCAAAACACGTCTCAAAATTATTAAAAGCGGTCTTGCTTTCTGACCTTGGAAATTGACAATATACAAAATGACAAGCGAGAACACCCAGGAGGGTACTCAGAACGAACAACAAACAATTAACAGTATATCAACCACTTTCGATGTAATGAGATTGTTAAAATCGCACTCTAATACAAACCTCAAACTTGTATAAACCAAACTTAAACGAGACAGTATTCTAATCAAAGCTCATTAAAGCATGCGCCCGCTCCCAACTGCAGGAACCAGGTAAAAAAAATCTGCAAACAAGTTGTTGGTGTCACTTAAGTCTGAAAATGGCATACCTGTGTAAAGATTCTGTCCAAATACATGTATCAAGCTGCAACGGAAAAAGTTGTGGTCGGACGAATGATCTCTATGTAAAGCGGGATATAAAAACATTACACGAGGTCTATATCTATATATACTACATGTATTATTATCTCCCCTGTATCAATTTGATCAGCGAATAGAGTCGCTATATTCTTAGACGTATAAGTCGAGTGGTCTAGGGCGCTGGACTTTGTGCAGGCGGTTTTGCCATAGATGTCACATCGGTACGAGTTTGAGTTATATGATAATGACGTGTACACTGTATTAATCAAACTCATATATTGTTTACCTGAATCCCGTATGTATACCACTTTGTGGTTAGTTGATGAGCAAGCTCAATATGTACTTCCGCAAGACAGGGCATGGATAGAACAAAAGAATTTTCATGGTGGAAGTGTATATTGATCATACGCCATATATGTTCATTGACTATCCCACAAAAGTATCTATTAAAGACGTCTTCTAAGCTTGTATAAAACAGGAAAACGTCAACGATACATTGATTCCGAGCATTTCCGGAATTTGCCGAAGATGCATGTACCGATTAAGATAAACGATAATTAAAGGCGAATTAGCCCCTCCGTAATCACTTTTTCTGTCTTTGAACAATACAAACAGCAATCTCAACACTTTTCATAGTCGTGAAAAGATAAAAAGAGAGAGTTTTATGAAAATTACATGAGAAACAAGAAAAAATTTCAATCTACGTGACGTTGAAGGGCCTAAATTGTTAGAACTAAATAAATCTGAAAAAAAACTCAGTTGAAAGTTAAAACTTGCAGTATCAATCAATAAAACTTCGAATCATAAAGAGAGCTCATTGTATAAACCAAACTTGAATAGCATGACACTTGAACAAAACAAATTTAAAGTACATGCTACTGGCAAATTAGATTTGTAACGAGCCTGAGAAAGCAGGTTATTTTGTATAATCTGTGCCCGGTTTCATCAAAATTTCAAATTGTAATTTTCCTCAAGTCCTTTCTCAACTTAAATTGTGACCAATCAAACTACTTGAAATTGAGTATTTGAGGTACAACTCAAGAATTGAAGAAATTCTCTGTTTTTATGAAAGACCCAGGCTAGGTGCCGGTTTCATAAAGGATCTCAAATTGAGATTTTCCTTAAATTCTTTCTCAATTCAAATTTAGACCAATCAAATCACTTGAAATTCAAGCATTTTTATTAAACACGTTGTGATCTCGCAGGAGCCAACTCAGATTTTATATCTGTGCAGTATCATACTGGGAATTTGAAAGAAATGGGCTCCAAAATTTTCTTACAAAACCCGGCGATATTGGCTTCCTCGACAACCACCTGTGATAAGAAATTGTCTTACGCAGCCGTCTCCCTTTGTCCAAGGCCTGGTTTCCTATAGTCTGGTACTGTGACGTCATTAATTTCGATTGGTCTCCAAATACCCTTCCCCTCCTCCGCTTTTTACTAAATATCGTTTTGAATAAGAATCAATTCATTAAATCATTAAAACATTTTTAATATTCTGCTTTCAGAACCTATACAATGTAATTTATTGAGAGAAATTGTTGAACCAATTTCTACTGTTTTCTATGTAATTAGGGAATGTTTCAAATATTCGTATTAGGTTTTACCAAGAATAAACAAACCAATTAGAAAGCTTGTAACAAATCAAATTAAATTATCTTGTTATATTTACAAACTTATTTTTGGCCATACATAAGCATTTATCAACATTTCTTACATTCTGCTTACATTAATTATTCAAGTTGCTTTGTGAAACACATTTGCTTCTTTTAGCTCTATTTACACCAAAACCTTTCTTTCCAGTAAAAAAATGCAATTAGCTTTGATTGGTTTAATCAAATTATCCTCAAAAAGCAAAATGTACTCAGCTTCTACTTTTTCGCTTTCATTAACTCTTCAATTTATTCTTGGGAGAAAAATCACATAATGACTGTATTTATAAATAATCTAAAACAATTTTCTCTTACGATTTATAGGGAAGAATCTTTAATACATCTTCATTGTACGGGATGACATCTTGAACTCGTTTTCTCGATGTCATTTTAAAAGTTAATTAGTAAATTTCCTAACATCTCAGCGCGGAAAATTATGATAAACCCGTCTACGATTCTCTTTTTTATATTGACCATATTTCTCAATTCAAAGACATTACGGTTCGAGAAAATTACGGAAAATTATAGATAATTGACTCTAATACTTCATGATTACCGTAAGCATACAGAAGATGAACAATTATCATTACCAAAGAAATATTCTCGTTTTGTTTCAGACGAGAAACTTTTTATCAATTGTTTCTGAAAGATAACTTCGTAGCTAAAGAATCGCATGAAGCTTTGGTCGTAAGGCAGCAAACATTGGATTTTTATTGGAGGTAGAATCGATGAAATTTTTCATCCTGCTTTTTTATTATGAGAAAAAAATATAGACCCTGCCTTGAATAGAAACAAAAAATATTGGGTCCTGCCATTTTTCTTGTAGCCTGTCTTGTTTTTTTTTCTTAAAAATTTCAATCCTTCCAACATTTATTGGCACATAATAAAACCAGTTTGCTTAGACCATCAACTACTGTACATTAAATTGTCGCCTAACATGGTCCTGGGATAAGTTGAAAAGTAAAGATCATTTGGTTGATTTCTTGAAAGATCGTAAGTACCGACGTCACCATTCAACTAGTATTTTCTGTCAACTTATTACATCATTGGCTTCTATTCAATTTACGACTTTTTTTACACAAAGATGTAATCATAGCCCTATTCTCTCATATGGCAATCTTTAGCTAGAAAAGAGACATTCCGAACTTCCGCTATTTGTTTAAGAGATGGTCATGCAGGTTTGTGATAACATCGTATAATTCTTATGATGAACAATGCAGGCTAATTAAGGTTTCATCTTTTCATAATTTAGCCTATAAATGGACTGTGGTCATCCACTTTCAATGGTTCAGTGTATGTGTTTGTAAGAATCAGGCAAAATGGGAAAAATCAGAAACATGCATGTAGAAACCCCACCGATTTGACAATAAAATATCACTCAAGGATGCTTCCTCTATTTGAAAGACCATTATTTGATCTCTACATCCTTGGATTTGCTCAGAATTTTTTCGATAGAATGTTAGAAAAAATTAGTTTTTTGACTGAGTTATCTGCCCTTTAAATGTTCATTTAAACTAGTCAAATTAAACTATCAAATTGATGTTTTTTTTCATACCATGTTTCACCGACTGCCTGATTCTTACAGGGACTGAGACTTAAATATTCTTAAACCTAATCAAGGGTAGCAGCAATGTTATGGAGAACACTTACCAGAACTTCCAAACTATACGCCTATTGTTATCAATGAAAACTTACAATGGACCCTGTATGATCTGGCTTGAGTTTCATTAAAAAAATGTCGAGTTGAGAACTTCCTCAAATCCTGTGAGTTTCCCTCGAATCTTTGGTTTCAAGTGATTTCATTGGTCGAAATTTTAGCTGCGGAATGATTTGGACACAGATACTATAAAAAGTGGGGTGCAACCCCTGCAGACCCCTCTGAATATGCCACTGACTATTGCATGGTTTTAGACTGCTATTTTAGGCCATTTTGACATTGTTTTCCAACTTATATTTGATATCTACCTTTTTCATATTTTTCCCAAGTCAAGGCAAGACAGACTGGACTCAATATTTACTACAAGTATATGATATTTGTTATTTGCAACATTTATATGTATATACAAAGAATAATCGAGGGGATATCTGTGGACAAAAGAAAACAAAATGACTATTGACAAAGAAACAGATCGCAATACACAAAAGTACTACAACATATACACAGTATTGGACGGAACGAAAGTCCACAAACGGGAATGACATCAGATGCTCCGGAAAGGAGAGCAGTTCCAGACCTGCTTCTTGATAGGCATCCGGCTCTCTGCTCCTGTTGGAAGGTCAAGTATGGCAAAACAGTAAAAACATCTGCGTCAATCAGCGGTCGTTTGTGTGATTTTCCACATAGGTAAATTGGGTCATTGTGAGATTTCAGTGCACGAGTAACGCAATCTTAGCTATATTGTTATTTATAAGAACTTTTGGGGAGCTGGAAAAGTTGAAAACGTTAATATCTTGTGAATTATGAGAGACAAAAAATATGCATATTTCAGTGTCTGCAGTGTCATTCTGGGATAGATGAGATGCAGATACCAGTCACACAGTCAGAGACTATTCAGAATCATCAGCATAGCGGGAGCTGAAATTAAAGGACTGCATCCAAGTGCAGTTGCACAATTTGTGCCCATCGAAATACCAACTGTTTGTTGAAATACTTATCCACCAGCCCGGACAAAGCATGTTCAGTGTGCATCAAAAAGTTTATTCTTGTAATGTCTTATAATATTTTATCATCCACATGTCTGTTTAACTTTCTTAAGTGAGATGTAAAAGCTTTGAAATTGCGAATGCATGTGCAGAGATATATTCCCTTTTTCAAAGCGTGTTCACCTCACACCTCTCACATACTATGTACTAAATCTCGCTTCCTTATGCAAATATGCACAATAAAGTAGTCTTTGTGCATTTCCTCAAGTCATGAGTAGCGCCCATGCCTTGTCACATCTTGTATTAACCACAGCGTAGAGAGTGCATGCGCTTTTGCAAACTAAGGCTTTACACGCATATTAGCTAGCGGAAGTAAATACGTAGTAAATCAAGAAGCGGTTATAAGGCTGCGGGAAATATTGCATCCAGCAAAGCAGAGTACAAAGCTAGCAGAGTGATACGCTATATTTCAGGATTCAGTTACTAAGTGTGTTGAAGAGATTGATATATGTACCTCTGCGTAGGCATTTGTTTTATCCTCCACTCATTCAAGTGTCAGTCTCTTTAAGAATCAGGCAGTGGGTGAAACATGATATGAAAAACCCATCATTTTGATAGTATAATTTGATTATTTGCACCATCAGATTCAAGGAAAAAGACAAAATTTTCCATATCATGTTGGTGCATTAAGTTATAATTTTATGGAAATGCACTGAACATTTCAAGGGCAGATAACTCTGTCAAAAATCTCATTTTTTTTCTAACTATCTATTGAAAAATTTCTGAGCAAAGCCAGTGATGCAGAGAACAAATAATGGTCTTTCCAAATAGAGAAAATATCCTTGAGTGATATTACATTGTCAGATCGGTGGGGTTTCGACAGGCATGTTTCTGATTTTTCCCATTTTGCCTGATTCTTACAAACACTTACACTTAAGCACGATCGACGTGGCTCATTGAACCGTTTGTTATGAACTTTTTCAATCGTGCTTGTTTTATATCAATACAGTTAATCAGAGATAATGAATCTGCATATGGAGATAATTTCATCAGATGAATGTAACAAAAGATGCAGGGTCTTGGGAGAGCTTGTTATTACAATAATTTCACGCGACAATAATTGTCACAAAACGAGAAAATACACGAAATGACAGTAATTTAAACCAGCTAAGACATTAATTTGATGTTTGAATTGATCAGGCTAAGAAGATGGTTCAATTTGAAATCCAATTAATAATAATTACGCCGTGATGAAAATATTTGATCAAAGTGTTTCGTTATAGAATTATACACAGCACTCTATAATTAAAAATGGAAAATATACAATCAAGAAAAATAATCTTTGCGCTGTGACGATTATACTTACGCTTTATTTGTATGTTCTATAATCTGAAAATCACGAAGACCTTTAATTAAGAAAATATAAAAGACATCTTGGATGCAGTTTTTAAGACAACAGTTGTATCTTACGACAGAATACCGTTAAACAGTATACAGTTATTAAATGGGTTGGATGCAATAGACCAGATTATTTGTCCTGAGGTACTGAGAATGATCAATTGTTATATTGCACGAGGCCAACGGCCGAGTGCAATAGAATACTTGATTATTCTCAGTACCAAAGGACAAATGTTCTGGTCTATTGCATCCAACCCATTTAATAACTGTTTTTTTATTACCTAATTTGTCTATGAGATATAGTAAAGAATGGAAATGGGGAATATGTCAAAGAGACAACCATTCGACTAGGAATAGGAAATTGACCTCTCCATTTTTACGAATTGGCAGACGAGAGTCACATCTACGTTTTTACACACGAGTTTTTTTGTGTGTAAATTCCAATACAATGAAGCGCTTAAAAAAAGTTCAACCAATCAAAAGGCTTAGATAAAGGTCATTGTGGGGTCAGTGCAATAGACTCCTCAAGGAGACTATTGCACCGTGCAATAGTACATCGACAATGCAATAGATCGCCCTGTCCTGAATAAATTTTGAAAATAGAGAAAAATATGTGTATATTTAATAAACAAGATAAAACCTTATATTTAGGTAATAATTTAAAATATAAGCTGAGGACTATAACGAAAAAAGCCATATTGCAAATAAATGGATTCCAGTTCACTGTTAAATAAAAATGCTGCCATCTTGTTTTTCTGGCATGTAAAGCTTATTATTTGCTTTGTAGTCATATTTAGCTTTACATCTCTAAATTTTACGGTCATTCTCACAATTTGATTGTCCGTAATGGAGTTTCTATTTCACAGCTAAAACAAGATATCGTCGGTTAAATTTCACGTCTTACCAGTTTGACAAATTTTGTACCGATATATACACCCTCTGAATATTCCAAAGGGAGAAAAGTCACACTTTGATGAAATGAATTTTAAGGTTAATTATACTAAGGACCTAAAAATCTGCTCGATTACGTTTCAGGGTTCCGTAATGTAACTTTGTGAAGAGTCGGGCCATAAACGGTCTCAAATGTTTCTGAAATTTCTTTTTCTGAAACGTTTAAGGTTGTATCTGTTTTATATTACTGGCAAAGTTTCTTTTTCGCCTTTTAGTATCTCTGATTAATTTCTCACCGGAAAGATCCATCATCTTCAGAATGACAGCCCTGAAAGCACAAACCGAATACCATGAGTCAATTGCGGTTAATTGCGAGCATTTATCGACGATTCGCGTATTGTATCGTTTAAGACGAGAGTTGATTGCCTACTTAACGAGAAATCACGCGAGATCAATCGCAAAAAGGCGTAAATTTTCCCCCATAACTGTATAGTTATACGTCAAATTAACCCGTCAAAGTTTTATTTAGAATTCGATTTCTCTCAGAAAATTATAGGCTTCTTGCTAGTTTGGACACCGGAGTAAAATGAAAACAAAGCAAACTGTTCATTTCTGAGATGGCTGTGATCAAAATGAGCGAGTTAGTTCGACATCTTGCCAGAACGAAAAGAAAATTATATTCTTTTATGCACATAATTGCGTACAGAGAGAAATCCAGTAATGATTTTTATATAATTGAATTATAAGAATGAAGAAATATTCCCTGCCTAAATTGGTACATATCACTACTTTGTTGTGTAAGGGGATGGCTCGTCCGACCCACTTACGGCAAGGGCTTTAATTTTGCAATTATACGCACATATATACAATGTACAAATCCATAAGTGTCAATGTTAGGTATTTATTGTTAGGAATGTTGAAAACGTGTGCCATATGTTTTCAACTGATTGGTACTTTTAAAAAAAAATTGGAGGGTGGAGACAGATAATGAGTGTAAAATTTTCACCAAATAAGGTTTGGATTTTACGAAATCACTGAATGTCTCCGAGTGGCGTATATTGCATGTAAAAATTGGCTACTATTTTAACCATTTTGATTCATGTGTGCTCAACACACGCTTACACAGGAACTCTTATAGCAACTATGGTCCAAGCGGGAGGTTAAGCTGGCCATTGAACATGGTTTAACCCACAATTTCACTTTAAAAAGCCAACATTCAGGAAATAATGATTTATTTCATTTTAAAGTTGATCCTTGATTTTGCCAGATTGTACCTTATAATATCTTCTTTCCGGATTTGTAATAATGAGTTGATGATAAGACTTTGTTATTACAGTAATGTTAGCAAATTTCAAGGTTGGATAAAAATATAAAAAAAGGGGGGGTTGGTGAGACCCTCCCCAACCCTGGATCTGCCATCGCAATTGCGATACTAACGTTTACAGTTTTTTTTTCAAAAGGACACATTTATGTTCATGGATGTATAGAATGTACTTTCACTGTTTTGTTTGAATATGAGAAAAAAAATGCAGTACTTCGCACAGTTTATGTAATAACAATTCTGATTTTACCGAAGTTCATCTAGCACTTGGTCTATTTTTATTTTTTATTTTTTCTTTTGTTTTGTTTTTTTGTTTTGTTTTGTTTTGTTTTGTTTTGTTTTGTTTTGTTTTTGTTTTTGTTTTGTTTTGTTTTGTTTTGTTTTTATTTTTAATTTTCCAGTGCCAGTGTATCGAATTTTGAATGGTTGCAGTATCAGCACATCAGGTTGAGATCTATTTAGCATGATTAAATTATTTTCTTTCCTTTTATGTTTTTTGTTTGTTTGTTAGTTTTGGTTTTGTTTTGGTTTTTTTATATACTTTTTGGTTTGAATGTTCGTAAGTGCTTTTTCTTTAATTTGATTTCTTTGTTGTTTGTTATAAAGAGTACTTTAGTTAGGAGAATTTCAAGTGTCTTTTCTGTTTTCTTATCAATGCGACTATTTAGCCCGTAGGAAAACCAATCGCGGTTTTAAGTAAAGGATTCTCGTCTTTAGTATGACAGGGTTAGTGCCCAGAAGTGAAAAATGACTATGCAATATTCCCATTGACCAACCCTCAAGCTAATGAAACAGACTAAACAATATGTCATGTGGTTTCTTTCAACATATAACTAGTTTCTCCTTTCTTTGACAAATCCTCAAGGATGCAAGCGACCCATTCACCTCTGCCCTTTTAATCTTCAGTTTTGGAGATAAAGAATGTTGTTTCTCATTTCACAAATACTCGACTGCTTTTATGAATGGAAGCCCTTGTAGTGATGACATAAGATCGGACGCCTCTAGTCAATGGTGTGTTTTCTACAACACAAATAGGGAAGAAACAGGGCGTCAATTCTTCAACGCCCCGAGATTCGTTTAAATTGCTCCGCGAACAAAAAGTAGGTCTTGTCCAACCCGTAATTGTTACAACTTTTATACAAGATAACTCCGCCATGGGCGGGACCGTGTGGTAAATGGCTAATTTTTATCTGACGAGAGTTATATTAAGTTCTTTAAGATTGTACGATATGGGTGTTAGAGGGTGTTAAATCCTGGTATTTTAATAATTTAGGAGATTATCGTTTTCCCTTTCTTGACAAGAAAATTTGGTTATTTTATACATACTGTAATTATATGGTAACTTTCTGAAGAGGATTCAACTCTAAACTATTTGACAAAATTTAAAACATGATGAATTGGACCCCGATACATCTTTATATGCAGACTTTAATGTTGGCTTCTTTCGTGGGAAATTTCTTACATAAAGAATTTTTACAACTACTTACTTATAACACTAGAAATGCTCACGTGCAGATTTCATTTCGTTCTGACCCCTATAACTGCGCATTAGTAAACAGTACATTCGGAATGCCGTTTTACGTTTCTTCTTGAATTTACGCTGTTTGGGGTTGTTTCTGTTATATTTTGTTTTTTTATTGTTTTTGTTTTTTGTTTTGTTTTTTTTTTCTGTTTCGTTTCGGAGATTTATTTTGTGTGTTTGTTACGATTGGACTGTTTCCATTTGCAACAACAGACATTTAGGTCCTCGTTTTTTTTTAAACTTAACAAGACAAGACAGGACAAGACAAATACTTTATTAAAGTCACATCTAATATTTTGGTCCCGTGCAGGTCCGGGTGTCAAAAGAATAGGCCTGCAGCAGCGCTAAGCTTGTAAAATGCGACTAAATAGTGCTCAGAAACCTAGCTGGGGGCTAGGCACTCTGCCCACAGAGCAACTGGGATATGTGCTCCAGGTGGTGGAATGGGGTACCCCTGGCGTGTTACATGCTAGGATTGTCGGACTATAATAATGAAATCTTCATCGCAAACCATAGTGATGCACCGTGTCGGGAAAGATGCCACGCTCCTTGCACGTTAAAGAACCCTGCTGTTGTATTCGATAGGAGTAGGAACCTTTGCGCTCCGCCACAGGAGGCTAAATTGCACGACCCAACTCATCCCTCCCTTTTGTCTTGTGGCAATCAAAATTTTTCGACCCTATTAACCTTGTGTCCCATCCTTTATTTTCATCTCATCATCATCATTTCATGTTCATTTTATCATCCATTTCATGTTGATCGCCTGAATATAGCTGAAATATTGCTGCTCGGGCGTTAAACCCCAACAATCAATCAATCAATCAATCTAATGTTATGAGATACTACAATAACAACACTGTAATATTAATTGTAATAAATCATTTGTTTATATCATACATTGTACATATCAATAATTCCCAACCATTCGTTTAATATTTTTTTCTATTATTCATATTGTGAATCGGTATGTGCTCATCCTGGTTTTTTAGTCAATAGTAACACCATATCGACAGATCTAATGGGGGCGTCCCCTCATTTGGTTGATCGTATAGGGAAAAATTCTTAATTGAAATTTTCACCACGACAACGTCGTTCTTAGAGATACGATATTCGTAAAGTTTTATATTTTCGACAATCAATAAATAAAGAAAACGAAAACACTATAAAAAAAAATAACAAAAACTTGTTACATATACTACAGTGTAACCTGTAATTTTTTTTAATTATTTTTCTACACGAGTCGAATAAAAAATAAACTATCACCTACTTTATTATTATTATTATTATTATTATTATTATTATTATTATTATTATTATTATTATTATTACTACTAATACTACTACTTTTATTATGATTGTGTAGATATTAAATTTTGTTATTATTTTGTTATTATGATTTCAATACTAGTTTGTTTTAACCTTCATCTTATTAGTCTTATTATGTAATTATCATTTGGGACTTCTTTAACATTTTGGGTATATTTTATCATTTTTCATCCTACATTTCTGTACTTAAGTTTATAATTACGAAATTCATTAACAGGCAATCAACGTGTTGAATGACTTGTAGACTGTAAAATCATACAAATAAAATTTCAAAATTTACTTTAATTTGTAACGTTGCGCAAAAAAGGACGAAAAAAGGACGCTGTAAAATGTTCAAAAATAAAATGTACCAGTTCAAAATAATAAAAATCAAATTGAGGCAATTATTTCGTTTCTATTTCAAAACAAATTTGTATTCTAGATGGAGAATTTACTTTTATAGTTGTTCAAATAATTACCAATAACAATGATACTATAATAGATCAACAATAAATGCCATATTTTATGTAACAAATTTCTAAACACGGACAATTTAATACACTGCCATTTATGAACTAAACAAGCACAATATCCGCTATAAAATTAGAAATCTGCTAATTAAATCAGAGATTGAACTACTGTAGAAACATAAAATGCCATCTTAAGTGTGAAAATTGAATGATTTATGGGGAAATTCTCATAATATCTTCAGCAAACATTGTCCGACTTCCCGTTGAGAAAATAACCTTCGGAAGCTGTCATTCGGAGGGTTTTTATCGAAAAGACATAATCCGCTCTTTATAAAAGAAGGTATAAAAGTGATGCGTTCAATTGTATTTTGATACGAGTTGTTGTGCCTGGAGCACGGTGTTAGATTTGACATGCGATAAGACGAATTTAGACAGGATAATAGCTCAAATTCTACACGAAGACGGACTATTTGTATTGAAACCTTAATCTAATGTACATGAAATTGCCAATTTTTGTAAACTTTAGACAAGAGAGTAATTTTACACGAAACAAATTATAAGAGTGAACGGTCAACCCCCGTTGTGATACCAGGTGGTTTTTTACCTGAAAAAAAGTGAATCACCTGTAGACATGGTGGTCTATATAAATTTAATAATTTAGAGATTATGATGGTGATTATAGATGCTTGATTTCAATAATACTATTATAAATCACGCTTAGGTGAAGTATAAAAATTCTCTTACGGTAAAGGATTAGCCGCGGTATTATTAATAGAAAATGTTATATAATAAATCATGAATTGCTCATAAGATGTTAATTTTGTTCAAATTGTACGAATCGGTAGGTGCCACCTACAGATTGGTTTTTTTTTTCTGTAACAGAGTTATCTAACGTTTCCCGCTATTACTAAATGTTTTGCAAACCACATAAACATATGTTTGATTTTATTGATAGGATTAGTTGCGGCTGTTTGTGACAATGGCTGAACATTGAAATGTAAATTGCAAATAGCATCTTCTAAACTTCCGTTCTTTATTATTGTTAAAAAAAGAGCATTGTTTCGGTGTGTTCCGAATTGTATCCTATTCACCGAGTTTGTTTTGTTTTTCTTCAAAAAACCACATCAATGAGATTAAATCCACTTTAACATAATTAATCAATTTCATGATTCACTCTAGACAATGTTGTTGGTTAATTTATCCACAAATTAAGTCGGTACTTCCTAAAGTTAAGTCATGGGTATACCACGGGTGAAACGCGATGGAAAATGTAAAATTTTATAAAATTGCGATGTTTAAATATTGCAAAAGAAATGCGACTAGGTTTCTATCGCAAAGATGAACAATCGTATGCAGAATCGAATGTTTTTTTCTCTTTAATTGGTCTAATAAAATGGTCTAAAATATATTAATCACAATATCCAATGCACGCAATAATACTGTACTTATCATAGAGTTCTGACAGAAGTTATTTGATATGTTTAATTACTAGTATTTTAGCAAAAAATGTTGAACAACTTATTAATGAGAAATTGCTCTTAGTTAACATGATACAGTTTCCGGTATTGCTTTAAGATATTTTCCGTGGTTTCAAATTCTATAGAAAATGATAAATGTTTGTTTATGTACCGAATCTGACCCTAAAATTTGTAACATTTACTTCAAATATTTGATTTATCCCTGTCTCCAAGACCAGTTTTTGGTTTGTTCGTTTTGTTGTTGTTTTTCTTTGGGGTTTTTTTTGTGTGTATGTGTTTGTTTTTTATGTTTTTTAGCGTCGCATGGGGGCACCGGTCTTAAAGTAGACGTCCATACACATAAAGGTACTCACAATCATGTAGAGGCTCCATGTGCAATTACACATATTACAAATATATTCTCGAAACAAGTGTTTAATTGTTCAACATAGTGGTTACGTAGCGCCTTTTTGCTACCACCGAATAAATAAAAATTAATAAAGACCAAATAACGAGTACCGAACAGATCTGTTACATTTTTCAATGGGCAATTCGATCCATGGGGTGTAAGAATTCACAAGAATTGTAAAATATTTAACCTCATTACGAAGGTTCCGCCAATTAACACCCCCAAATCGATCCGCGATAAAAGGTAGTTGCGGTATACACCGCCAAAGTCGTCCATCTCTTTATTTTGAACAAAATGTACTTTGAGAATATGAATTAAACGAATTAGATTTCAGTCTTAATAAAGGATGCCCCAAGGGACGATTCTCAGCGGGTGCGACAATAATTTAACACTGCCTTTGTGGTGATTTCGAGCCGTAAAATGTACTCATTGTCTGTCGTTCATTGCTTTGACACATTAACCGGATGAGTCAAGCAGCGCTCTTTAGTAAAAGAGGTAGAATAATGAATCATATCCCAGCATTCTTATTTGTTCAAAAGTATATGTTTCTTTACTTTTATCTCGATTGAAAGTCAATTGACGATTGTCAATTCATAAACTTAGACTTTGATAAATAACTCGGTGGAAAATAGCCTCTCACCTTTAACCTTAAAGAGACTTCCGTATCTGGCCTTATTTTAAATCATTTTAAAAGTTAAATGTTTTCTAAACGTTTTTATTTATTAATAATGGTAAAATATATTTTATAATCTTATTTACTATATGCATTTGTTCTAATGAATAAACCATCATTTGACAAATGCAGAATGAGCTAGTTGTTAATAAAAAGATAAAAAAAATTGTAAACGTGAAATCCTCATAAGGCAATATAACGGAGTAGTTACTTGATTTTGAAATAAGATTTTTGACTAGCATCGCTGAAGTTACTATCCCAAAAGTGCTAAATAAATGACTCCAGAAATTTAATGCAGTCTAAAGATTGTACATTAGAACAAGAAATAATCTAAAACAAGCCATCTCGAGCATAACTATGGGAGATTTAAGGAAGTGTATGGTCTTCTTACTTTTCCCTACGGCCCGTGTATTTAAGTAAAACGGGACCTTCAAGTTGACAATTTAGATTAACCTCATTGAAAGCAACAGTGGATACCTTACAGCAAGCTTCACGCAGCAGCAGACGTTCGTTTCCTCTCTTACTAGAGTGAATTACGAACGTCAGGGGCTGTTCGGAGTTTTGTTTTACAGAAGACCACCATATTCGTAGGGGAGGCAGAAATCCCAGACTGAAGGCGAACACCAAGAAGAAGGAGAAGAAGAAAAAGAAGAAACCTATTGGATTTTCGGAAGAACCCTTCTTAATCTTGACCTATGGACGTATGGCCCGTTCTGATTTCTATCCCTTCTTCCTCGATAAACATTTTGTTGACAATCAAAGCTTTTCTGTCAAGTATACAGTGAATTATGATACTACATGACACACCGTGTCAGATACATTAACTTTAAGGTTTTAATACTCATTCTTTCTCATTACATGAAATATAATAATTATACGTTACAAGTAGTCTTTTCTTTAGTTTAAAATCCAAAGGAATTCAAATATGCATTTTAACAAATCTATACAAAGCAAAAAATGTCTTTTTTCGCGATAGGACTCAATGTACTTTATAGGACCCGGTATTTAACAAAATATGTATGAATTTGAATTAATCCATTTCATTTCACATTAATAAGTTTCGATTTGAATTCGCTTCTAATCACATCACAAAATGTTTGAGTCATTCGTGCACCTGTGCCGAGGTATTCCGAATTGAATTAGAGATAGATCATACTTCACGTATATTTGTGATACCTGATATCCTTACACATGAGAAGAGGGTAGATTTTTTGCACCTGTGGAAATAATTCTTTTCTTACTCAGCCCTTTTATGACGGATTGAACGGGACGTTTTCAGGGTCATTTTGTAATTATTTAGTCAAATTGGTATTAAAAATAAAGATGAATATGTGGTTTTGGTTTCGCCATCGGTAATTGCCATATTAGACGGTTTACTGGTGAGAGATGACCGGTGAGATGTATGGACAGTTCACGGAACGGACCTGCTAGACTTCCGGCCTCTGTTTATGTTCTCCTTTAAGACATAAAATTGCTAAACAAATATATGCCAAAATAATATTATATATATATATATTCTAGTCTTATTGTTTCATTTAAGCAGAATACTTGATCTACTAAATGTGAAATACATTGTACAAAAGACAGCAGACTGACTGTCAAGAAGAAGTGGTGGTCCTGATAATTTAAGTCGATACAGCCGTCTTCTTGAATACGTTTGTGCATGGTCTATTTTGTCTATTTGTATTTCCGAAAAGTAACATGTCGAGTAAAAGTAAGGAGACCATTCCATTATTTGAACGAGAAAAGATATCGATATAATCCGGTGACAAAGACTAAACACGAAACCATGAAAATGAGAGTATTGACCAAATACATCGGTAGGGTAAGATTGTACACTATGTTTCCTTTCGAGCCATAAAGCACGGGAAGACCCTGATTAAAACAGGAAAAACTGTGACCTATGCCTACTAACTTTATTCACCCTCCCTCCTTTGATACAAATACACATTTGACCTCCTAATCGATTTTGATCAAAATCTTAAAAAATAGGATTTGAACAATGGGAGTACATACTAACTATTGGAAGATAACACTGAGGATACTTTGCCCCCAGCCCTCCCCCTCCAATTTTTTTTTATTTTCTTAATTTTTGCACCCCCTTATTTTCTTTCTTGAATTCTATTTACTCCCCTCCACTATCAATTGAACTTCTATCTGTAAATCCGACTGTGTCATCGAAAGTTTAAAGACTTTCAATAAATGATATCCTAATGAATAATAAATACAATAATGATCATCTGAATTAAAAATTAAGTGTTGTCGTTAACGCCCTTCAACACAATTTCCCTCCCATTTTCACACCCCTGTCGCCATCAATAATTTAAGAAGACGGAACATTACTGTTTCGGACCAAAACAGTTAATAAAATGAGCAGTTAAACAATTGACCTTTCACCTTTTGATAGTTGTATACTGACATTCATTTGAATTGTTAAGATTCTGATTTTTAATTTTGAAATTCCAGCACAGTATTAATACCCTGAAAAAAATTTGTCTGGCATTTTATGCTTTAGGGCGATGTTTTCAATTATTACAGAACAATTATGGAAAATGAAAGCGTCTTTTAACGAAATGTCTTATGGAGTAACTACAGTCAAACATGTGAACTTTTGGAATGTATCTTATATGAATGTAAAAGGGATAGTCTAGATATCGCAAAATTAAATCCCCATTTCGCAAGAGTAATCAGGATTCTAGCGGTTATCCAGGAACAAAGATCAGACATGGAAAACAGACAAATACAACAAAGAACATAAAGTAACTAGAATAATACATACAAAGAAACAGAAGTAAATGAGCAACTCAGACTCCACTAAAACTGGGAGCATTAACCATGTGCACCGGTAGGGTAAGTGTCCTCAGCTGCAAAAAGACAAAATCCAAATTCATAAGTGCATGTATTTTTCCGATTTTACAATAACTGACAAGCCACTGCACAATATCAGAATGTGTGGAAAATTATCGATTTGGGCATTGGATTTCAGAACTCTTTTTGTCAACAAAATACTTTTCATGGTATCTGACTAGTTCTTATTTGTGATATTTATTGCACACTACTAGCTTGTTGATCTCTGATCTTAGATGAGTTCTCGAAAGTGGCATAATCACCCAAAATTATGTCTTAAGTGACTTTAATGAACGTTTGTCATTTGTTGATAAAAATAGAGGTTATCCATAAATCTAACCTTTAACCAATCAAAATTGGATACATAATATGGTTGTAATCCACCATCAAAGTTAACTAAGCATAATTGCCTCCTTATCGGAGAGTGTTAAACGACTTTAATTATCTTCTTTCATGAGAGTACTATCTTTTTAGGTTTTTAAGTCGAAGGCAAATTTTGAATAAAATTTCATATGAAGATGTAAACTGTACTGGACGGTGCAAATTTGTAATGGGTAGCCGAGACGGGGAAAATTCATCATTTTGGATAACGATCGGGTCATCAATTGAATTGCTTGTTGATTTTGACGAATTTTGCAAAATTGTTGAAATTTGAGTACGGGAAAAGAAAATTTCTCACGACAGGGTTACAAATAATGAATTTCATCAATTTAAATTAAAGTGTCACATCTGATTTGGAAGTCTTGTTCGGAACTGATGAATTAGTTATAACAGTGTCATCACGTGAATCTATCACAAATCTATTGTTAATCACAAATTTAGGTTATTTAAGCAAAGAAAGAATCATTATGACTTTACAATATATTTTAGTGATAAAATTATTTTAGGCGTTCTCTATCAGGGACTCAAATATCGACTTCGTAATGGGCGATGACTCGACCAACGAGAATCTGCGAGACTTCCTATGACACACTATGCATCTGTGTTAAAAATTATTCATGTTTAAAGAGCATTTATATATATATATATATATAGGACGTTGCTGACGCTCTCTTCGAGTGACTTTTCAGGGGAAAAATCATAGAAGTGAGGCGCCTCTACTTACTCAGGCTTTTTAACGGTAATTTCTTGGTTAATAGTCTACTTTCCATCAAAACCACTGAGGGAGGAAAGCCTTTCTATTATTAATAATTGTTTAGAGGCCCCAATAAAAGTACGATCGTGTGAAACGAGCCACTAGATATGAATCAATGATATATAGCATCCTTTGTCAATGCTGAAATTTTTAAATTCTTCAAAGGGACAAAAAAGGAAAAAAAAGTATTTAATTAAGACGTATAGAATATCATAGAACAAGTGAAATAGACACGAAAAAACAGATGAAAATATATTTTTCCAACGCAGTTGGTATAATTTCGCTTTTTACCCTTTGACCATAAAGATGCTCTTCCATGGAAACGCAAGTCATCTGATCGAAATTTTGTACCCCGATTGTCCAAATACTAATAACATAGTGGCGTTCGAAAAACTGTATCTGATATTGAAATTGTGTGCCACGTGTTATTTCCTGAATGAAATCAAAAGTAAAAATGAACAAATTTTACTGCGTCGGCTGTCTGTTTTTAAATACTTGTTTAAAGCCATGGATAACTACAGAAGCTTTGAACACGACTGAGTTGGTAAATGAAAGTGGCTCTAACTTATTGAAACGTTATTGTGTTTCAATGCAAAGAACTGATGAATGTGAATAAAACTATTATGTGTGATCAAGTTAAACTTAATTTTCAAAAATCTGAAAAATTCAAGCTTCGCATTTCTTAATCGCATATATCACTATATAAATCGCAAATTACGAATTAAATTAGTAACTCCATTAAATTTTGGTTTTGTAACATATAAGATTTATCACCTGTTACTCTTTGATACCTTGAAAGGTGACACTTAACCGTTGACTAAAAGAGTAAATTCGTTCCGCCATATTGACATTCCGTATTATTTATTTAGCGCAGGTCTAGTGATCTGAGAGCTGGTTTCACTTGATACACTAAAAATTACCGTTGGGTAACCAGATACACGATACGGACACTTTTAAACCTGTGTTTATGGTGTAAATCTGTTTAATTTCGTCTTTTGATGTTTTGCTAACTATTTTCCATTTTGTATCATAATATAACTCACGTAATAAAATCTTATGACTTTATATTGTATTTTACATATATGATTAACTATTGGTTAAAATTTTCATAAATCTGCAGATTATAAAAAAAAGTTCTAAATACGTTATCTTTTGTTTTAAGTAGTACTCAAGCTAAGAATGTGATTCATGGTTGGAAAGCCTACATATTTTTTATATTTTTTATTATTTTGTTTAAAATGTTAATGTTAGCAGAAATTAACATGTGGCTTTTCAAATAACCCTTGTTCTATGGAGAATAAACATTATATAGAATACACTGTAGAGTTCAAAATTACGGGAGATAACTCTGTAAAGGACACTAAAATGCAATAGAAACTGTTGGATTTTCAATATGGATTAGCTCCTAAGAGAAGACAGATTGGAATGAATAATTAAGCATTTCATCATATAGACCTATAAAGCAAATAAATAACAAAAATAAAAATGTATAGCTTTTTTGGGTGTATCACTCATTACAGATTTGTTTTGTTTGAATGATTCTCAAAAACACTGCAACTTTAGGTTTTGTTTTTGTTTTCTTGTTTGTTTACGTTTTTTACATTTGTTCTATTGTGTAAAACTTCGTTTATTTGTTTGTTTGTTGGTTTTTGTATATTTTCTATCTAATGTTTTCAGGATGTTCTTCTCAACTTGTTCAGGACTGGAATAAAACGCTACTTGGAAAACGCTACAGTACCAAACGAACAAACATTTTAATATGAGGCTGTCTGGTATAACCTGTAAGAGGATGAAGTAGAATATATTTAAAATTTTCAAAAACAGTTATATAATGCTTTTTATAGTTTTTCATTAACTTGGATTTATCTTTCTTCATAATTTAGCAAAACTTTTCAGACGCGAGCTGTAAACCGATAAACATTTTATTAAAGATACGAAACTAATAAAGATATCCCGACTCGGAAAATCTAACTTCATGTCAGACTGAAATCGGACTCTCACTGCTTCAAAGTTCAAAGGTAAATAGATTCATATTAATGACCGTTATGGATTTCGTCCTCTAATATGAGGAAGGCAACGATCTACAGAGCGAAGTATAAAGTATTTTAAACGAATTTCTTTACATTTAACAGCGAGCCTGCTTGGCTCTCTTGTAAAGATGGTGCTTCACTTAACATTAAGTATCAATAAAAGATAAAATAATTGACTGTATGTGTCTTGTTGTGTTTCATGTACGAGGCACCCTTGAAATCATAGAATGAGACCGGAAGTCGTTAAGTTGCTCTCATATGCACATGTATTCATATTTTAGAAACGAATTAACCGATTGAATACCATTTTCGTGGTCCTAAACTGCAGGATCACTGGCATTTTTCACATAATATGATGTGTGCTCATTTTTTATTTTATTTTATTAATTTAAAAAAAAAAATTCATTGGTTATATTTTTATTTTATTTTATTTTTATCTTTTTTTTTGTACAAAACTATACTTTTTTACATTTACAGTTCCATCGATATGTTTAGACTCATTGATTAAAAAAAAGCATTTGATATTTACGATGTATGTGTGACTGCACGCATCACATAAAAAGACATTTTTTTAAAATATATCAAACCTACATCAAAAGATAGAGAATATATGTTTCACAATTGCAATAAAAAGTTGAAATATTTTGGAAAATAGAGAAAATTGCATTTCAAGAAGAAAAGGCACTTTCTTATTACATCATTAACACACTCCGAAATACGACAGTAATGAAAATTGAAGGCGTATTCGATTACGTTCATGTGACCCTACTGTTCAACACCTGTGTATTTTATTGAAATAGAGTCCTTTTAAGTTAGGTTCGGATGTAATCGGTTGAAATAATTGCATCCATATTACTTTCAGAATTTTCTTTAATAAAAAAGCATTTTGAGATTGATTAACATCGAAACTGGTAACTGCGTTCGGGGCTTCTGAAGAAAAATACCACTTACTGAAAGATGTAGAAAAAATGTATTGTGATGAATGAGTTGGGACTTGAGATTTATTTTATGATGTTACATGTATTTATATGATATATAAGGTCTGGCATAAAAAAATGAATGAGATTGTTCGTTTATAATTCAATTTAGTTCAATAAGATCAATGGTAACATCTTCATTTTTTGTGAGCGTGAACAAATGAGGAAAATAACGAACAAAAATGTCATGAATATTCCAATCACATTTTTTTCATTTATCTTATCGTAATTAATTATAGATAAATAGACAAAAAAATTCTAATTTCCTATATTTAATTATTACACACTCCGTTTCTGAAACGCCAGTAATAGAAAGTTTGAAAGTTTTGTTTTCTTACTTTTGAAACTGTTAAACTTCGAAGTTTATTTTATTTCAGACACACTCAGTTCTAATAACGCCAATATCATTGAGTAAATAAG
Source organism: Perna viridis (assembly GCA_037379345.1). Taxonomy (NCBI): domain Eukaryota; kingdom Metazoa; phylum Mollusca; class Bivalvia; order Mytilida; family Mytilidae; genus Perna; species Perna viridis. The sequence continues at coordinate 18,352,508 of CM074523.1, forward strand.
CACATCTTACTGGAAGAAGGTTACCAGATTGTGCGCAGGCTTTTTGAAAGTTTTTACCTTTAAAGTAGGTGAGCGGATAATTTATATGTTTATGGTAGGAATCGATACTAAGGCCGTAGCCAATGGGTGCATATGATGTATGTGCGATCTCTTTCCCAAAAAAAAAAACAAACTATCAAATCTTGTGCCTGTTGTTTCAATGTTACATGAACAGTGTAATAGAAAATGTGTTCTAACTATAATCAAGTACCTATTAATGCATTTCATCCATTTTTTTCCTAAATACTTCTCCTCGCCACGTATTATATTCTTCAACATGTGAGCGTGGGATAGAACATATGTGCTAACCAAATTGTCATTCTTATAAGGAGACGGGCTTAGTATAAGCTATGCTTGTTTCCGAATCCATGTCTTATTACTATTATGTTCTGTAATTTATTATAATCAAACTATTTCTGAATAAAATATGTTTAAACTAAAATGTATTTCTCTAAAACGTTTTGCTGGTAAAATGCTTAAATCACAGAGCTGTAAGTAGCTGCTCACAAACCTTCGTTGTTTTATTATGCACCTCATTTCATCCTAGCTACGGTTCTATAACAAATTCACTTTTGAACTTCATGCAGTTGCAAATACTAAAAAGTCTTATTTGTACACATTCATGTAACTCAAATGGTGAAAGATAATTAAATAAACATGTATTTTTTAACCAATGAAAATACCCGTTACACTAATTGCCGGAAGTGAAAAAAAAAGCCCTGAAAGTGATCAAAAACGTTACCAGACAGTTTTTCATTATTTTAGCCATTTTTTTGCGATTCTTATAAGCTTAACTTCAAACTGTTCACTTTTGAATAAGAATTTTACTAAAAGCATACACTCGGAGATCACACATACATTTAGACATGGTGACTGCATGTGTTTTAGAAATAATCGCAAAGGCACGGTCTCTATTCTAGTTATTCAATTCGATCAAACAATACAAAAATGTATAATTGATTTAGAAAATTTGAAAATTACGAAAATTCTTAATCGTCTGCCCGTCAATCTCGTAATTCGGAACACCTCGAGGAAAATTGCTTGTTACAAATAACAGATGTCGCACCCCGTCGCTTAAACGAGTTACAATATAAAAGAAGAACATTCTAACGTCGGTTTCTTAATAATAAACGCTAATTATAATTTGCATGGGGTCTATTAAAAATGTGGTAATACAAATGCTTGTAATTTTCTGAGCTGTTAAATCTCGTTCTCGCGAGATGAGATTCTAATGTGAATCAGACGACTCATCTGCATCGATTGAACGTTTATATTTCTTTTATAACAAATTGCAGGTGAAAATAAAACGCTTACAGGTCTTTAATTGAAGCTCGTAATAATAATTCATAATTAGTACCGTAAAAGTTCAGGATTAGTTGACCTTTTCCTACAAAAACCAGATGAATGGACTTTGAAGAAATGGTAAAAAAATTAATAACATACTCAAAGCTTTGGAGTAGAACATTAATAGGACGTTGCTTTTTCAATTACCCTTTGGCAAAAAAGCAAATTACTGCATATCTAGATGTTTTGAGTGGTACATGCATTTAAATGTGCATATGCAACAAAGCTGAATCCCAAAATACGGTGAACAAAACATATAACCGTTTCGGAATAGGACCTGGAGAATTTCTTAGTAAGATTTGAGCAAACATCTTGTGTCAATAAAACAATACTATTATACTATGATTTCATAGACTTCCCCTTTGAAGGGCTGAGCTATTTGTACCCAAATTGCACCGCTGTGTTGTTATGGCAAATGTCTTGACCAACGGGGATATGAGGAACTTCCTATTACACCAGTCTCCTCCTGCGATATCAGTTATAATGATGTACGTCCAAAGTCATTAAGAAATTAATCAGAAATATGACAAAATATCTTACATGTATAAATAACAATAATCCATTCTACTTTCTGTTCAGATGACATTTCCAAAATTCTTTGGTTTCATGGATGTTGAAATCGGAGTGGCAAACAAGAAAATAGATTGAATGTTGTTAGACCCTATACACCCAAAGACTGACTGGAAGAATTAGGGGTCCAATTTTTAACTAAATTAGATTAGAACTTTTGTGTGATTCTTAGGCGAAGTTGTTCTTAGGCCATTTAAGTGTGCGGTGGGGATTCTTAGAAGTTAAATATGTTCAAAGTAATTTATTATTTAATAAATGTAAAAGAAAATCTATTTAGTCATTTATTTTCCAACACAACTTATTGAAGCACATGCGCAACGTTATACACATGACGATGTTAACAATGTAATTTTAAGTTTTAAATTATCCTTCTTGCAACTTCCTTGCATCAAAATATCCATTATATGTAATGATTTATGAGGTTTTTGCACAAGTATCAAGACATTAGTTCTTGGTTTCATCGCTGAAAGTATCTTTTTCAATTTTGCAGACACCGATTCCTTATAAATGCAACAACACCAAAAACAAAATGATCGTAAAAATGAAATGTCGTAACTGGCAAAATTCAAAGTGATCCAATTTCGTATGCTGAAACTGCTTCTTTTAGGAGTGATTAGGTTGCATCTTTCTCTTATCATATCCTCCTTTTTCAAGAAAAAAAATGAAATAAAACTGAAGGATTCCAAAGGTCGCGTCTGATGAAAACGCTGTGTGCTTTCTTCAAAATTCTAAGACATTAACACAGTCGAGTTATTTGTTATTAACATGCTCCGACAAATTAGAAATATACAAAAACATTATTTTTCCCGAAGACTCCGAATCTGTGAAAGAGTGTCTCATCACGACGACTTAATTTATTAAACATAAAAGAACATTAATAAATAATGATCTGTAAAAATGTCATGGGCGTGGGAATTAAATAACACAAATCTCGTAGAATCCAAGAAATATGCATTATACACCCTATCTAATTAAAAGGGATTTGATGGTGCACCCCTTTAAGACGGAGAATTATTTTGATGGGTTAAAGAGCCTAGGCGGTTTGTATGCGAGACTGAAAGAGAAGTGATGCATTTGTAGAATACTCTCTAGGTTTTTATTTCTGAACCCCTTTGATCACTCAAGTCAAGACATATTCATTAGCGTATATCAAACAATTCAAGCAGTTCATTACGTTTCTTTTAATACAATTTACGACAATGACCCATCTAATAAGTCTTGTTTGCGGTAACTAAGCACCCTCTTGACGCTGACAACAGCACTTGAAACGTACTAGAGATCCACAGTTTTCACAAAAATGGCTGATTTCATAACGAGATTAATCGGTTCGATGTAGACTCTTCTTACACATGATAACACTTATATTTTATTTCCTCAACGGGTGATCAGGCAAAAGAATAGCTCTTAATTTTCGCTTTAATATCGTGTACTTGTTCTTCACTTTATGTCAATTAGCGATGATTTAAAACCTCTTATGAACAGATCAACTGCAATTGATAGTGTAAGCTACATGTGGCCAAACATATTTCCAAGGATTTTTTATCTAATGAGAACTTTGTATAGTGAAACCTACATCTTTCCCAAAACCCGAATATACCCGATTCTCTTTTAAAATCTCAATATGTTTTTTTTTCATATCTGAAGCTTAATTCTTGTACATTTCGAATGTAGAAACACTGAACTTAGTATAAACCAATCTATACAATAATATTCGATTAATCTAAAGCCCAAAAAAATGAACGGTCCGCGTGAGACCGAGTCTGAAAGAGTAGTCAAGGACAATAAAACCCAAATAGCTATTCCAATAAGTGCTTAAAAAATTTGTTCTGCTGAGTAACCCATCCCAGTCATGATTTTGTTCGTCGAATTTTCCTTAAATTTTATGTACTAGAATGTTGTGCATGCCGAAACACTGGTGAAAAAAACAGCTTTATCAATTGTACTAACAATTTTGAGCTCACAAAGAGTTGTTCATTCCATAACATTATATGTGAAACATATCATTTGAACCACTGATTGATATTTCGCAAATGAGCTCATACCATCCCGGGCGTGTCACATCAATATATTACAAATAACGTACCAAGACCGGAAGTTGATTTTATGAAAGTTGACAATGATATATTTCAAAGCTTTGGCTGTCATCGCGATAATAATGCTTCTAAAATAAGCCAGTCAGACCTAACTACATACATGTATATACATATATTGTACTTTGACTGCTGTTTTCAGATGCCTTTAAGTAAATACATATATATCATCGATTGGATACATTGCTTCGATTATATCATGTTATAGTATGTTTTGCTTTTGTGTGTTTGTTTTTTTGTTTTGTTTTTAGCTTTAAATTTGTTCTTGTTTTGTTTTGATTGAACATAGCCATCACTTAATTGGGAGCATTACAATCTAAACTGAAGCATATTTATTTTATGTATCATTGCCTCTTTAGAACCATCCTGATTATTAGTTGGACATGTACTTAAAAATCAAAATTGTTTGTCATTAATATTAATCCTGTGGATAAATATTAACTTTTTTTTTCAAAAAGCTAATAGGAAATATTTCTTGTGCAAATTTGTTTTCGTGTCAACGTTCGAAGAGACAATCATCCAAGACTGGGCAAAAAACTTGGTTAAGTCTGTAAAAACAACATTGATAATAAAAGACACTTCCTTCAAAATCATAATGAAATTCACAAAAAATGTCAGCGTAGTCTCGGGGATACCGTACTTTCGTCTGTTATGTACAGTGGAACCAGGAATACCTGGAATTTTTCAGACCATTCTATATATATATATATATATATATATATATATATATATATATATATATATATATATATAGATAGATAGATAGATATATATATATATAATCGTCTAAATAATAGTCAACAATCACTCTTACGGGGTGATGGATCTTTAAAAACGATGCGAAACATAACAACAAATTAAATAAACGTCTAAATATGTTTAACATCACCAGAATATGGTAAAATTTAAATTGAATATTTCGGATAACTGATATCCTTCCTCAGCATAAAACTCATATAATGATATCTAAGTGCAATATTTTTCAGAATGTGATATATTGTAGTTTTGTTTTGTATTTTGTTTTTCGTCTTTATTTTGTTGTTGTAGTTGTTGCGTTTTGTTATGTTTTATTTTGTCTATTTTATTTTTTCACTTTGTTTTTTGGTTGTTTTGGTTTTATTATTATTATTATTATTATTATTATTATTATTATTATTATTAGTATATTTTGAATATTTAGTCCTAGACTTTAACAAAATGTCTTTTACTGAAAGTATAACGGCTGCTAAGGGAAAAGGGAAGTGATCGAAACCATCCATGTCCAAATTACTAGAGGTTTTACTGTATTTCTTGTACGTGTATATATTTACTCTCTCGAGTTGAATGTTTTATACTCTCATACATGCTAACATTTGTAAGTAGTATTTGTATTTCAAAATATGTTTTGTCAAATCAAATATTGGTACATCTATCTATAGATTTTGTTCTAACAAAGCAAGTGTTTGAACTTTTGATAGTCTCGAGAAACACAAAGGTCAATTTTTGACCTAAAGGTCAAACCCATTTCGTTTTGATTGCTGTAATGCAAAATACAAACGGAAATTTCATTTACTGCCTGACATTTATAGATATTCTTTATCACTTACATACGTCAGTTCTCAAATGTGTTCTCATTCTTATTTTACGTACACATAGGTTTACAACCTCTTGAAAAAATACTCCAATACTATATGTGACGTCAAAGAAACCTGTCTAAACCGAAACCATTATGGACTAGTTTGGTTTTGTTCAATTTGGACAAATGAACGGTTTCCACAACCTTTAAAAACATTGAAACTGACATAAGGTTATCATAACTTTAAAGGTTTTTGGATGAAACAAGTTTTTGGTTTATACAGAGTTCGATTTAGTCAGGGGTCACTGTGGTTTTGTATGAAACACCTCATTGTTTCTCTATATTTTTTCTTCGCTTCGTGAATGTTTCGTCCATAGTGTTTTATCACACAGGTTGATTGACTGATTGATTGATCAACAAGATTATAACGCTAAAGGGTAACAGTTCCTTGGGTCGTTAGGACAGATCTACTTTGCTTTTATTGAGTGACAAAATGAAAACAAACGTTCCAATGATTTGCAAGAGTTGTGTCCCTTACCATAGGTCTACCTCTTTTAAACCGATGGTCTGTTAACACAGGTTTATAATGCATACTGTACTCCCTTTTTCTCTATGAATTTCTAGATTCGCCAATATGCTTGTTTTAGCGACGACGACTATACAAATTTTTCGTTGGTCGCTAAATCATCCAATGTTTGAAAATTCAAATGGAGTTGTTTTAAACTGTTCATTGGCTATTGAACGAACAACAGCCTTTAGATTTATTACTGAATGATTAGTCCACAATGAACAATGCCGACAGTTGCTTATATATCCCCTGTAAAACGTGTCTGAACTGAACCCTAAATAAACCAAAATCTGACTAAATCGAAGAAGAACCTTTATATCAGTTCCAATGCATTTTGAACCCGTCTTTACCATACTTAAATTAAATCGACAGTCTGTCTCAACCAGACATATTCAGAGTTATCATGATGTCAGTTTCAATGCATTTTAAACCTGTGTTAACAGACCATCGGTCTAAAGGAGGTAGACCTAGGGCAAGGGACACAACTCTTGCAAATCATTGGAACGTTTGTTTTTAGCATTTTACATCAATCTCATGTAAGAATCAAAGTAACTTGGATTGATTTTATTCTGTTTCAAATGAAAGCTTGAAAGGCTTTGGTGAAATTGAATATGATACAAGCATATCACTGATTTCAGGAGCTATGTCCCTTCCCTTAGGTCTACCTCCTGAATAAAACCTCCAGCCCAAAAAGGATTCGGTTAGTAAAAAATTCTCTTGACAATTTTGTTGTTTAGTTAGGCGCTAAGTGTTCAAATGCATTGGAACTGAAATACCGTTATGTCTAAGGGTTTCTGAATTATTCAAAGTTCGGTTCAGCTAGGTTTATTGTAGAAATAATATATTTAAAATGTAACTGCCAGAATATTGTTTATGAGTTGAAATATTGTAATTTTGACGCGGCCAAAAGGAACTGTATATCATAAATTAAGCCTAATGTGGAAATATTGTCATACGCGGATAATTTGAAAAAAGGGATATCTAGGTAGTTATTGCCAAAATCACACATGAAATTTAAAAAAAAAACTTTTTAAAAAAAAGTACAACCTTCATAAAGAACGAGGTCAAACCGCCTTAACACAACCCCTGGATCCGCTTATGAATGTGTAAATTGAATGGTAAGCGCCAAAAATTATCGAATGGCCAGAACAAATTCGAGAAAGACAATAAACCCATAAACTGCACAAGGTAGCTTTTGTATAGAACTATTAACATCATTTTAATGCATACTCTAAAATAAAATATCTCAGCAGTACAATTTAATATCATTAAGGCTTAATTATGACTTAGCACCAGAGCTTTGAGTTTTATCCTCCTTCTTTTCTGAATTTTTCGAGTCTGATTTTTTGTCCGTGCATCCGTGTGTCTTAACATGTTTGCTTAGATGGTCACTACGCATAAATCTCTTATTGCAAATTTCACAAGCGAATCTCTTTTCCCCAGTATGTGTCCTTAGGTGGCGCTGCAGTTCGTCTGAGCGGGTAAATCGTTTACCACAAAACAGCCAATTGCAAACAAAGGGCCGTTCCCCCGTATGCCACCGCAAGTGAGCTTTCAGGTGTGAAGTTTTTCCATAAACCTTTCCACATCCGGGTATATGACAACTGTGAAGTGCTTTCTTTCGTAACTGTGCAGCTGCAGGACCTAAACGTTCTGCTTCCTGACAGTTTGGACAGTCACATGTTGCACGGCCATTAAGTCTTCTCTGAGTTTTTGTCATTGGCATATTGCCAAGCACAGGTCTTGAAAGAAAAGGGTTCAAACTAGAACTCAAACTCGGCGTTGTTATTTCGTTTTGTGGTGAAAACATTGTCTTATAGCCATCCTGCAAAACATGTTGACTTGGTTGCATGTAAGGACTGGTTCCCGAACTTAATGAATGACTCAAAGGGTAGTCTGAAGTCGGGTATGTCTGAGATAGCTGTGAATGGATAGATGGCGCTGTGACGGGTATATCTGAGTACCAACTTGACGGGGGAGAATGCATGTCCCACCAAGAGGATGAATGTCCGTTGTTTTGCGCGTTTTCACTTTTCATGTGTGTTATGTTCATGTTTAAAGACCAAGATTCATATGAATGTCCATTTACTGGCGGAATTCTAGAATAAACGTTGCCAAACATCGAAGCACCAGTACAATTTTCGGTAACCATTTTCGGCGGATATGTAGGGGACGGAGTTTCTGATATTTGTTGCGAGATTCCGGTTCCGGGGCTTACCCAGTCATTGCATGTTGACTGCGCATGTGAAGAAATGGTGGGCGAGCGTCCATAGCACATTGACGAAGAAGGCACAGAAACGGATCCATTTAATCCAGGTAACCTCGAGGATGACAGATATAACGGATCAGGGGCAGTAACTGCGGCAATGGGTCGTTTCCATGGATGAAAGCCTTTACTCTCAGATATCGGAGAGGGACACCTGTCTCCCAGTTTGTTATACTGAGCTGCTAACATTGCAAGTGGTGCCCCGCCTAGATGATGTGGGTCCTGAAAAGACAAAGATAAATAAACTTGTGAGATAATTATTTAATCATAGAATTCTATAGTTAAGAATGGTTAACCCCTTTTATCTTAAAATAAAAGAGGACTGAAAAAAGATATTAAATTTGTTATAAACTAATATTGAGTAAACTCAAAGTCTGTCAATGTCTGTTACTTTTTATGTCAAACCTCAAAGAAATTGGGCTTCATGCCAATCACGACGGCCATAAAAGAATAGGAAAACTATTAAAGTGAGAAATCAAAAGAGTCAACCATAGCTTATAAGGTTTCTTAGCATATTGAAAACAATTGCCATTTATTTATTTCCAGAACATGTTCCTTTTCTCAACTTGGTGCCTATCTGATAATTTCGATATTTTATCTATTGCTACCTTTTCTGGACCTCCTATTCCATCACAAGTCTAGCTATAACTATTTCAATGATCAAGTCTTTTCAACTTAAAACCACTTTCTGCACTAAATGAACCTTTTAACAGTTCTTCTACGAACAATCTCATCACCCAATCTGACGTTTTGTAGTCTAATTACAATAAAAACGTTTCAAACTCTCATATTTGTTTTTATCTCTAATCGGTCGGAAGAAACATCCGCCATATTCGATTTTGAAGTAACGAAATAACCACACGTTATTAAACTACGACAGACCACGGTAGAAAATAACATATGGAATGTATATAGATATGACTCCTTTGGAAGTTTATTCCTAAACAGTAAATGCGTTCATCAAAGAATAACTATTTTTCGGTGCATTGTAGTGAAATGTAAATTTAATGCAGAATAGAATTGGTCGTCATTGACCCGTATCATTTCGAGGTACTATTTAGCGCGGGACTGTAAAACAGGATTTTTAAATTCCTTTAATCAGATTTTTCACAACATCAAAAGATAACAAGTTTTGCTCTCAGTGGGAACGAATATTATGGGCTTCCACAATTCAATACAGTTTACACCCTTTTCATTCCTTTTGACAAGAAGATCTAATTCACGTTAACGCGAGATTACCGTGTTATGTTCGAGAATTCATGTGACATCTCCATTATAAAAAGGAGTAATAATTTTCTTAATACTTGACCTCTTAGCCAAACGTATTGACTAAAATCCATTCACAAACTTTTCTGACGATGTCATGAGTATTCGGTGAGCCCTCGAGGTTGGTTTATCTTAACGGCCGCTTTAGAAGGCTTAGTGTCATATTAGACCCGTATTTAACCCATCTCTATTCGTGAAAAGTCGTAAAAAATAAATCCCTTGACCACCAACATATTGCTTATGTCATCGTTGTGTTTTAAAAAGAAATAATTCAGGGAAAAAAACAAGAATTGAATTACTTAAATCTTACACAAACTATTTAACTTAATGGAGTAGGTAAAAATATTTTCCCCTTAAAATTAGGAGTCGACTACAAAGCATAGTACGACAAGATAAAAAGCCTACCTACATATACTCCTTAAAGTCTAATTATTAGAGGGGCATTCAAATGACAAAATTACAATTTATATGTAAACCATTTTAAAAAAGCGGAAGAATTTTCCTACTTTGCACCATGTTGGATTCGACCTTTTGTCTCTAACGCCACACCTGGTAACTATACAAATGCATTGTATTTTATTGCATTTTTTGTCTGATAAGCACTACGATTCTTATTACAAGGGCATCTTTTTTTTCTCAAATGGAATTATTTCCTTTTTTCTCATAATATTTCCCCAAAAAATGGAACAAAACAATTCCACTTCCGACTTACAAAAAAGCAAAAAAATAAAACCTGAAAAACATAAATAAAAATAACAACTAACCTAACTATATCAACTTCCTTTTCAGGCAAAAACAAAAACACACACACAAAAAAAGAAAAAACATGTGCTGTCAGTCCTAATTGGAACAAATCACTCATGACATAAAAAAATCTAATTCAATCAGAGGACTGCAGTCGTGTCGCTTACAATCTTATCAAAAATTTGATGGTCGCGAGATAGAAATTGTAGTTTATAACCTTTGAGTTTAGCACCATCTGTTATAATGTCTTTTGATATCCCACTTTATCAAAATTATTGTCATTTTTAATAATTGTCAAATTTAAGAGATAATTATTTTTCAGTAAATTTTATGGTTTTTATTACAAATTGAAATATTCCAGATTGCGGAGTTGTTGCAGAACTGACAAAATGTCGCTTAGCAGTAAGAAAAGAAAATATTTTACTGCTTTTTGTTACATAAAAGTGTTCTTCTAAATGAATTAATGAGTGAAAAGATGCAGTTTTACATTTTGAAAACTGAAATAGAGTTATTCACAGACAATCAGGCGACAACGTTGCTACATCCACCCTTACCTCATCTTAGTAAAGTGCATTTCAGTAGGGTTTCAAAGCTTCAACTGACTTCATTTCATTCCAAAAGGTGTGCAATGTTTAACTTTATGTAAAGACCTATATTCACAAATAAAAGTACTTTTCTTTCTTTTTTTTTTTTTTGAAAGAAACTTTAACTCCAGGAACTTGTTTTTTTTAGTATCTTTCAACACCTCAACAATAGGATTTTAAACTAGGAACTCTTTAACATGGTAAATAAGTAATACCGTTTTTCAATCAAGGACTATAATTTATGTACAATACCATTATTTTCATTACCATTATTATTATTATTATTATCATTATCATTGTTGTTGTTGTTGTTATCATTATTATTGTTGTTGTTGTTGTTGTTGTTGTTGTTGTCGTCGTCGTCGTCGTCGTTGTTGTTAAGATGATAATCAACATTATTATTTTTTTTAATATTCTAAGTATAATAATTGCACACCTTCAATATATTCCTTTTTCTTTCATTTTTCTTTTCGTTTTGACTGGTCTGAATAAAGTCTAGATATCATCATTATTTTATTTTTACAAGGAGAACATTTTTATAACACAGATAAACCCTGTAAGCCCAAAGAGAAGGTGTGACAAAGCGACACCTATACTAACCGATCGAACACTGATTAGGATATCGAGGGAAAAAAACAATAGCCGGGAGGGACATGATCACACAATCCGGACAGTACACAGGTGGTAAATTTGGACACTTTTTACTTATGAATTCGTAAAGATTGGTCAAATATGGCCTTCAGCTTGCCACACGCAGAAGAGGCGGCTTTTCAGATCATCATCTTATCTACTATGTTCAATTTAATGAAAAATTGTACTTATAAAGATTAACTTTATACACCTAAATGAGTTTCAATGAAGGACGACTCCCGTGATTCTCTTTGATCTTAAAGTTTAGACACAAATATTGAATAAAAGTTACACCGTTTGAAGTGGGTTCCTTTATTTGATAATTGATTTCAATGAGTATTTCTGCGTTTGTTGTACGATTCATAAAAAAAATATTTATGTTGTGTGTTAAACAGGCATCATTTTGAAATCGAGAAAAGAAGTGGATTTTAGGACCCCCCCAAAAAAACAAAACAAAACAAAACAAAACAAAAAACAATAATAATTTTTAAAAAAACACAGCACGGATTTTAATGTATAAAATGATCAAATAATGCCAAATAGAATAACAAAATGGAGCTATTATTCTACAAAAGCAACAATTTCAATTATCAATTTTCTTTTTAGGGAGGGAGGGGGCTTAGATAAAATGAAGCATTACCTTTTTCTTGTTTCGAGTGAATTTAAATAAATTAGTGCGAGAAGTAAATTAAAAAATAAGACAAAATATCCAAAAAGTAATGCCCATTATCCATGAAACACAACTATTTTCACCCTTTTATTCAAAACTGAATAATGATATTCTAGATCTGTCTGGGAAGCAACAGTGATTAAAATATCAGAAAACACTTCGACCCAATAATACTCATATTTATATTAAAATGCAGGACCCTACTTTAAAATGACATCAATCCAGCGTTATAACAAAACAAAACGACGATCCTTCTGGACATTTCTATACGAAAACAAACCTAGAATAATTGGTTCGACTCTCTTCTCGGACATTCATCCAATGGTTGCCATTTCATCCTGCAATTCAGCATTATAATGGCCAAAAAGACGGTCCTTGTATTTCAACATAATGATATTCATAATATAAATGTATGGTATTTTTTTTTATTTATTCAGACATTTCAACTAAAGATAGTTCGACCTTGGCCCGCACATGAATAAAATTATTGCTCCCTTCTTCCGACATATTGAACAAATTGCTGCTCCCTCGTATATATATCAAATCTCTAGAGCTAAAAATATTAATTTCAATTTTATCCTTACCTACCTTATTTCAGTACGAATCCCTTAGTCAGATTTTTGCCAATCCATCTAACTACCCAATGGAAATTGTAAACAAAAATTGCATTGTTAACGGCCACCTTTGAGGTGAAAAATCTGAATTTTTATCCTTTAAAACTAATTATTTATCAAGATTAGATGAATGATTCATCCCTGTAGATATCTTGTTTCTTTTTCTTAATTCCTTTTCTCGCTCTTTTAACGCATTTTTCAATTTATTTCGTATCTAATTAAACATCATTCTGAAGTGTGGAGTAAAGCACTCTTATTTATTTTAAATGCTATACAATTCTAATATTTTCTTTTCGATTTTACATTTAAACTTCTTTCTACAGCGGAAAAGATAGAATTTCAATTTTATTTGCGATTTTCTTCAAACCCCATTACGACCGTAAAAATTAAATAGTTGCACCAATTTGAACTTTTTATTATTCTATTTGAAATTTTTTGGTGAAGAAGAAATATTAAGCCTTAAGTGGCAATCATTATCATTCGAGGGGTCATGCGTCCAAGGGCGATATCAATCTAATATTGGCAGTCTAATGTGTAAATATGTCATAAATAATTTTCTGATGCTTAAAAATTCAAAAGAAATCGTTTAGCTATTTTCTCGAGAATTTTAGCAGTTAATTTTCTAATAATTCAAATTTTAACGTTTCAACTAGATTAGATTTACGAGTGATTCATTATTTGTTTGATTTGATACATTTTAGCTAAATACGGATAAATATCACAATATTAGCATTGCAACGACTAGACATGTCAATCCCTGAAAAATAAATTAAGAAAACAAAAATTTGCATGGAGAGAGAGAAAAAAGTCATTCCAAAAGCAAGCGAAATAAAGTCGGGTCAACTTAATTTTGAGCCCAAAATTTGATTCCATTATTATATTTTGATTTCGTTGTATTTTTCATTCGCTTGTAAAAAATGTTAAGTACATGTATATAACTCAATGAATGGAATAATAAGCACTTGAACATGAACGTTAAAGAAAATGTTGAAGAAAATTAAGCGAATTGCTAATTTTTATAAAAGATGAGGATAGTTGAAACTAATAATTGAAAGCAGTTTCTACACTTTCTACAGTCAGTGTATCTTCCCTTTTTTATCACAGCATATAGGCCCAAAACTTATACATGAATTTCAAACACGAAATTCGTATGCAAAATCTGGCAATGAAAAGAAATGTTTGCTTCTTAAATTTATCTTAACATCTAGGTACTGCAAAAAGTAAGAGAAAATAGTGTATGTTGCTTTAGATACTATATGGTGGCGAGATTCTTTCATGCTTGTTAATGAAATAACACAAAAAATATGTATTGTCCAATTTTAAAACCATACGGTAAAGGTGTTTAAAATCATTAAGAAATAACTTCAGACTGGTTTAAGTCCACTTCAAGGGTATAAGTACACAAAAGATCTAAGCGTTTTCTTCACTTTACTGTCTCCGAAAGAAGACCAAAATTACTTTAAAATACTTCGGGGGTAGATTGCGTGCAATGCGCTAACCAAAATACTGATCTGAACTCTGTCCTCGCAACAAAAAGTAAGGTAATTAACGGACGACCTTACATGATAACCTCGCACTTTCTATTGTATTTGCTTATACTGTAAAATCCTCCGAAAAAGGAGAACTCAGAAGAGCGGGTATATAAATCCGCACCGCTGCATAGCTAAGGGTATAGGGTTTCGCTATGTATACAAATATAACTTTAAGAAGCTGTTGTTTACAAAATAATTACGAGAAATTTAATCGTTTTTTATGTTTTTATCAGTGTCGACCGTACCGGTTTATATCTTATGTGCAAGTCATTTTATGAGTTTTTAAGATTTTAAACGAATGGATTTGTCGTAACAGGTGGCAGTAATTGAGTTATGAGATATGTGATAAGACTAGTTTATTTGATGTTTTTCTCCTAAAATTAAATTTTGTGTCTGTCAATGAAAAGTGACTTTTTTACAAATAATTATATGGCATTTTTATATGAATTTGATTGAAAAGTGAAACCGAAACTATTTGTATGCAAGGCTTCCATTTTTCAATTGTTTACTTTCTAGTAATTATATCAATGGCATACATGTAACATGACCTAAAATGTGTTTTTTTATCATACTTGTTACTACAAATATACGGCATATTATTTTCAGTAATATATGCTCCCCTTGAATCGCAAGGCGTTTTCCTACTAATAAATAAAACCAAAATTTAAGCTCATCGTAATATTTTTGTGCTTACACAATTAAAGCCTGAAAATGATGTAATATTCAAGCATTTACACCTGATACCTCAAAATGTAATTTCTCCCACATCTTTACTAAATAAATAAAAATATTGTACTTCCCGTCGAAAATAGTGATTTGGCATGTAAAGCTAACAAGCAAAACACTGTCGTATAATACAAAAAAGAAACTTTTGACAAAAATCGAAAGTGTGGTACTTCGCGGCTGATTATTTATTCCATTAGTTTTGATTTTTGAACATGAGTAACACTCCCTTCCCCTTTATTTGAACTTAGCCTTTTCTAAACAAAAGGCTTGCGAACAAAGTAGAAAGGTCTTCAGATACAAAAGTTACAAGTTTTGAAAAAAACAAAACACGGGTACAATCTGGTTTTCTAAAACTTGTTAAGAACTTCAAAAGATTAGAAAAAAAAACAGAATACCGTAATAAAAAACAATCGATGAAACTTACCCCAATCAGAGTGGTAGCCATGATGAATTTGTATATATACTAATGTATAAAATTATCCTGCTAATCGCTCTCAATCCATACCTAACAAAATTAAGTGTTAGATATCTCTCGCAGGTACATATTAAATTTGTAAAGATCCACCCTATCTCCGCCCGTTATTGACTCCAGCTATTATTAGCATCAACCAATGGCCGCCTCAAGCGCAGACGTGAACCTGATTGACAAACAGAGTGGAGAAACGCCTCCTTTTCATTAAAATCAACTTTCCAAATGGAAAAGGATATTATTTATTATTGCGCAAGCTGATTATTGTGAAGATGATATCCGGGGGTTCAATTAAATTAATTTATTAAGTTATTATTAGACTAGAAAGTGACTTCTGGAAACTAAGGACAAATATCAATTATATCTGAAATTCAATACGCCAAATATTTTAAATTGAGATGCTAACATAAACGATCTTACATAATTTTACTAAATATGGAATTTTTCAACTGTATCAAATATAGAAGTAACATTTATATTTGTTGAAATACTATAGTCAAATGAATATCTCTCAAACGTGAGAGAAATTGTTTTGATAGATTAAATTAAAGTCATTGTGATGGCGTATTTTGATACATTTTCACGGTATTACTTTGAAAGGAGGAGATTCCAGTATTAAAACTAATTTCGGACAAAGCAATATTCTTTTTTTCCTCTGCTTAATCTGAGAGATCTCATCTACAGTATCAATAAACAAAAAATGTATACTGTCGACAAAAATAAACTTTAGAAAAAGAACATTTAATTGCGTTAAAAAAGAAACAATACACAATAGAAGGAAAGAATAAGGATAAGAATTGAAGAAAAAAATATGTTTTGTAAATTTATAAATCATTTCGTACATGTTTGTGTTCTTTTCTAGTTTAAGGAGCGGGCGGATCTAATTCCGACTCAATAATTATTTGGATTTTTTAAAGTATAGTGCACATATATTTATTTCTATGCCGTTTCCTTCGAACGCTCTAGGTAATACAAACACATTAGAGCAATGATAGTTCAATGCTCAATGCGATTTCTGATTCGTCGTTGAACCCGAACAGTGCGAATTTTTGCTCGGAGTGTCTGTGTTAAACTTAATATATATTTGTCACAAGTTTGTCGCATTAGGCCAAAAAAATATATGTGTTGGTTTCCTGCTACCCTACCTATCCTAGTTGTTTTTGTTTGTTTGTTTGTTTTTATTTATTTGTCTTGATTTGTTTTTGCTATTTTTTGCCTACCCTAAACATTTTATGGCCATTTTGGCTTAAGCATAATTAAAGTCGAGATTGTTTCCATATTAACTCAATGAGAAATATTTATGAAAAATAAAATAACCCCCCCCTACCTATCTACCATATTTTTTTCTTGTTGGTAGCAAGAAAAGAAAGACTATTATTATTTTTTGCCTCAGTACGGTGAGTGTGTGTCAGAATACACTAAAATCAAAAAATTTGAAAACATGTTTACTTGTAAAAAAAAACTTGTATAGTACTTTTAACAACCATGTCAGATCTCTTGTACTCAGAATGACTGCTAGTATCTTGATTTCTACAAATCTGAAGACATTTGGAACTAGAATAAAGAATGTAAAAATAATGTGATGTTTTGACAAATTTCTCTGCTCATTAGTTTCTCATTTACAGCTAGCATTTTAACGAATTCCTGACCCATTTTACCACAATAGTATAACCAATCTAGTTAATCCCTTGATTCGAATGCAGTAAATTGTGGCTACTTTGCGGCCCCTACGTGATTCTTACAATGACTGGTACTTGATTTAACTAACTAATGGGGTTTTTAACGTCCTTGACTACCCTGTCGGGTCTCGCACGGACGGGACCTGATTTAATTGCATGTAGTTGCTTGTATACTAAATTGTGGTATAATTTTTCGCGAAAAAAAAGTTAACTTAGAGAGATGTATTTTCTACGTATTTCGACACATATATATAGAATTATTATGATTCTATATATACATGCATGTACATATGCGTGTCAATAATGAAAAGTAGCCAGAGTTGCATTTAATTTAGACCGCTTATTTTTTTCTAAATTTTGGTTATAACTAAATGTACATACAGAAAGGATCGCCTGACAGTAACCTAAAAAGGGAGCTTTTGAAGAGTTCGTCTCTTAAATTGTGGCAGCATAAAAGCACTTTTTAAATTCCGATTTTGTCTAATTTCATCAAAACTTCAACTTGCGCCTTCAAAACATCAAAGTCTATATTTTTCAACGGGTATAATACATATTGTTAACTGATCTGCGTGCGCGCGCGTGTGCGTTTGTGTTTTGTGCGTCCTAATTTTATACATCATTTTCAGGTTTGTTTGCATGTCCGTATAATTCGCTCCATTTTCGCTTAAACATAGATTGTTTTACCGTTTATTCATCGATATCAATAATTTCATATTATGTTAGAATAGCGGGCACGTTTGCAAATCTGATTAATAAACAAAACTTGACTCATTTACAATTTATTTTAAATCCTAAATTCAGGAGCTCGAACCCCGATTTCGAGTATGTACTTATGCTCAGTACAGTGTATAAAGAATCTTTTGTTTCCACCCCATAACGCCTTTCAGACTGTAAATGAAGATCGTGTCATTTCGTCAACTCGAAATAAGGGGCGCAAGAAAGGGGAAATCGAATTAAATTGTGATTATTTTTCTTTGATAAGACAACTTACCATTTATTGTTTGATACATTAAAATGTTTCACCTACACATTCAACATGAAAAAAATGCATGACCTTCATTAAGGAGGTAGACCTAGGGTAGGGAACACAACTCTTACAAATCATTTTAACGTTTGTATTCAGCATTTTACTTCAAACTTATATAAGCATCAAAGCAACTTAGACTGATTTCATTCTGTTTCAAATGAAAGCTTGGCAGGCTTTGGTGAAATTGAATATATATATATCACTGATTTCAAGAGTTATATCCTTGTTTTTTTATGGAGCATTATCAAATTTGTAATAAGGCAGAACAAGTTAAGTGGAAACTCCAGGGCGACGACAACAACGTCACAGGCCGTTTCAGTTCAGCCTGAAAATGCAGAATAAGTTCATAGGTGACAAATTGAACTACTAGTTTGTGATATTGGGTTCAGGAGTTCCATGTTCTTAGCACGTATTCAGACTTTTAAAACGTAATTAGTACTTAAGTACTTTCAATGGAATAACAGGGGGCAAACCGAAAAGATGGTCTAAGGTGATGAACTATCCTCTTCAGTTGAAAATCGCTTTTCTGCTTTCCTACTATCATATGGTTTATTTTTGGAAATCCTTTCCAGAACCCCCTTCAAAATTTCATCGTTAATTTCAATTTCATTTTAAGTTGTTAGAACTAAAAAAAGAAGTTTCTTTATTTAATATTGAATTAGTTCTTGACTAAAAATGTCAATAGTATTCGATAAAATATTGTTTTGTGCATAAAATTTTTAAGAAACGTCGAGGAGTTGACCCCGTAACGTCATCAATACTGTGAGTAGCGAGCTTTTGTAAAGAACCCCACTGAGCAAACAAGTTTTTTGACAATGTAGGTTCTATGTAAAGGCACCCTACCTCGTTCAATGGAAAATTCTTTTTTTATTGTTCAATATAACACAAATGTCCTTATATCGCTGTGTTTTCTCAACAGAATAAATTTCTAAAACCTTCCCCGATGAAGTGAGCTCTTGAGGGCGTCGATAAGTCGGAACTTAACATTAAATTGTGACAAAATTAAACAAAATTCAATATGCTAACAATTCCATTCGTAAAATACATAAATTGCAAATTCATTTATAATTCATTCTTTTTCATTTGTACAATTGAAAACTACTTATTAAAATTTTAATAATGAATACTGAAAAAAATTGGACCAATTAAAAGCATTATATTTGAAAGAGGTGTACTTATTAAATATTATTACGAGCCTCTTCACGTCACGTTAGAAATCATTTCATTTATAAAGAGTTTGTCGTTGATATCAGAAACAGTGCATGGCAATTGCCTAAACAACTAATATATTTATTCACCAATAATTTGTACATGCACATAGAACCCCATTTCATTTTGTTATTTCTAATGATTTGCAATTAAGTCAAGACTATTTCGCCCACCCCCTAAAATCTGATAAAAAAGTTTTTTTATTTTTTCCGAATTCTACTTTCAAAAATTTATTTTGACTCGCTTCGCTTGGCATTTCTATTAACGCCCCCTTAACGGAAAATCCTGGATCTGCAACTGTTATTGTTTCTTGTACAAAAGGTAGCCACACTATCTATCTGCTAGCGGTTCGCGCGAAAACCGTAATACAAGTGTTAGGATACTAAAATTAGAATGAGGAACAGACTATCAAAAATATAAAAAAAAATCCATGGACAGACTTCACAAAAAAACAGAAACAATTACTGAAATAATGCACACAGAAACTAAAGTAATGTGCAACGGGAGTCTACTAAAATTAAGATCATAATGGACCAGACCCGTTAGATTGGTCACCGAACCGTTGATAAAAGATTAGTCCTACCTCAGTAGTCAAATTAGAATATCAACATACTCTTTTATAGAGCTCGAAAAATTCTTTTCACGTATTTACTTCCACCTCGACTCGAGGGGTATACTCTAGTGTAATGTTGATAAAAAAATATGATTATTTTCAGTAGCGGATCCAAGAAGTTCCGAGATCGGAACTCATCTTGGAACCCCCCACCCCACCCCTTATTGTTGGAATATTTTGTTCATCTCGCGCAAAATGTTGGGCAGAAATGAGCAATTAATAGCCAGAAACCGTTATCCTTTTCATTTAGAAAATTTCGTGATTTGCATCTGAGTGTACTATCGTTAAGCCCCGTGTCTCACTTCGCAAATAACATATCAATTGCGCGAGTTGATTCATGATTTTTGAACTTTTATAACGTTGTAATTATGAGAATAGTATTGCTTCTACTTACAGTAACATTTTAATCCTGAAACCAAGCTATTCAAGTTTTCCTAACTAGACACTCGATGTGTTTCAATTTCTCTCAAAGTACGTGTATATAAATCATTGTAATAAGATATCATAGTACGAACAAAATTAAGAAAAAAAAACAAGACTCTCTAACATACTAGTTACTACCACAGATGGGCTCCTTATTCATATCCGCCATCATACTTAAAGGTCAACAAAAGTTTGAGGAGTAAACATGACAGGTTATTAAAATTTCTGCAATTTTAGAGGCCTTCAGCGACCAGAGCTACACAATCACAATGAGCGACGTATCTCATGTTAATACATTGAATTTTTTTTCAATTTTATTAAGTGCCGATGTCCAGTTAAAAAACTGTGTTCTTCAAATAATATGTAATTTTATGGGATTCTATGTGAAACGTAAATTTGGCATTTAATATGCAAAATATAACAAAAAATATTGTGGAAAATTGGTTGGTGTGTATGTAAAAGACAAAGATAAGAGTATGTTATGGCAAAATCTCTTTGACTAAAAAAAACGTTTGAAATAAATTGACGAGCTTAAGCATACGGTATTTTATGTGTTTTAACGTACAGCAGCTTTAATTTTGTTACATGTACAGTAGATTTCAGAGCTATTTATTAGCTCTTCTGTGTCTTTACGGTACCTGCCACAAAAAGGAATATTTCCAAAAAAAAAAAAAAACCAAAACGAATTCAGCCGTACATAAGTTGGGAACAGTTATTTGCGGCTATATACGACTTATGTTTAGGGAGATGTTACGTTTACAGATCGCAGGGACTTCGTAACAAAATACAGTTAAACCTGTCGAAACGTTTAATCGAACCCTTTTTTGTGCGGAGACCAAAGAGTTTGATGAGTTTAGGCAGATGTACGCTTTACACAGATTTAAAGTGCATATTATTCTGACGTATTAATGGTACCTCTAAAGGTGTTTGGTTTATAAAGGTCTCTGTTTTTTAATACGGTTCAGACAGGTTAAAAAAAAATGTTGAAAAATTGTGTGTGTTAAATCATGAAAAACACTCACTTCGTGATCCTGTCAATAATTTATTTTTTGGGTCCCTCTTACCTAAAACTCTGGAACTCTGGATCCGCCACTGGGTCCTATGCAACTAAGATGGCACATATAATACTTGATTAATATACACAATTTGAAATCAAATGAAAAACAAATTGCCAGTTTGAAAGCATTGAGATTTAAAACTTGTTCAGTCAGGAAGGAAAGTCTTTGATGACAAAGATATGTAGTTTATAAACTAAAAATCAAAGAGACACGTCACTTGCTCGCAATTGCAAAATATGACGACTATTATGGTGAATTAGATTAACAGAAACTCTTAACAATAACGCGGACGTTTTAAGTAATGGTCCAATTAAGAGTCATGCGGGGGTAGCTATAGTTCGTTTAGCTATTGAAAAGTTGTAGGTGCATGTTGAGTTAAATGTTGATGTTTTCATTCGGACTGCACGTGTCACTACCTTGAACTGTAATTTCTCTACGATTTCAAAATAAAGAATTTAAGGAATATATAAAATATATCCATATGATGAAAAAAACCTTTTGCGTAAGCATATATACTAAGGAAACTGTACATATATTTACATTTATTTCCACCCGTGTGTTATAAATAAAGGCCAAATACGTAAACAGATAAATTTTGATATGAATTAAAATAAAAATAAAGATTCTTTCCAAACGAATAGCGTTCTTATTATCCAGACAACCAAGAAACAATGCTCAATTACTTACCCATTTTAATTGCATCTTACAATTATTTTTTTGCATGCTTTTTACACTGGGTAATACTTCAAACGATATTTCAAATAATGCGCCAACAGAGACGAGTAATCGAATTATTACGCCTCGATAATCCATCGGTTGCAGGACTCGGAGTTTAGTGTGATTACCGTTTAAAATTATACATTTACGTTTATGAGTGATAAAGAAAAATGTGATTCCTCTTTCATTAAAATTTCATGAAGTTTTTTAAGGTTTGTCATATATTTCAAAGGAACGAGTAGCTCGCAATTGCTGTAGGGCATGCAGTGCATTATCGAAGAAAATATCCCTATAAATGATGTGTAAAAATGAATTTTACGAGCCAAAACAGTTGATAATTTCATAATATATACATGTATCCCCGTACAATCACATTACTTCACATTCAATAACTCAATCTCTCTAGCCGGTTTAATAATTCTACAGACAGACGGACGGTCTTTCACCATGTTATCATGCAAGCATTTTATATCCCAGCAATTAAACATACTCGCATATGCACTTACTTCTAAAGTTGGTTGTTGCAGATCAACAAATAATGCTAAACCTGTTGGTGCTGCTGTACGTGTCCCTGTGTTGTCTTCGACGCATTGCTTTTATGCCAATTATTATTTCAATTGCGCCAAAATCAATTTCATTTGGGCAACAAGCCATATTTCATTTGAGCCATTTACAAGTGAATTGATATAATGTAATAATAGTTTATATCATTATTTCACTTTTCGCCAGCATTTATTTTTCTTTTACCTGTACCCACCACGGATAGGTGAAGGTTGGATTTTGAGCAGGATGAGTTATTTAATGTTAAAATGGAAAAAACACCAAAACTTCATTTACAGCACGGAAGAGTCTGTTTAGTTATCTTAAAATCATATAATAAATGAGCAATATATGTTTGTTTACTATAAACCAGCAATCAGTCTACAGGTTAGTCCGAGATTGCTCTGAAATCCAACGGTAGTAGTATTATGAAGTCCTTGGCTCTACATCTGTGGCTTACAGTTCTATATGTCTATTGAGTACAAACTGTTAAACTTATTTAATTTATTATTAAAATAGCGCAAATGAAATACAACCTTGTAGTAAAAACAACATAGCGAACATTGTGCGTTTATTTACTTTATACCATATCATGTTTTTTTATGACCAGTTTCCACTTTAGGATTTTTTTTAATTTTTTTTTTTTTTTTTTTTTTTTTTTTGGGGGGGGGTTACCCTTTTTTTATAAGTCAATAATATTGTTAGAGACTTCTTGCACTCGTAATTTCAGTATTTACGTTCGCATATGATTTGTCTAATTACATATATTACTACTCCAGATTAAGCTGCTGAACGGTACCATGTCTAGCTTCATACGGGATCAAAATGTACTCCTTAAATGTCTGTTATTTGCTTGTATGAGAATGGGAAGTTAACATTAAAGATGAAATGATCGGTTAGCATTGAACATTACCCAGTTTCTGATTCAGACACAGGAGCTCGTTACAATTGGCTATATAGGTCACATACCTTATCAGGGCCCGATATATACAAATAGCCATTGCTAGTTTTTAACCTGGTTTCTAATCTGGTTCCCAGGTCAATATCATAAGCGACCCAGAGATGGCTAAAAATTGAGAGTTGATTGAAAAAATCACGGTTACGAAGGACTGAGAAATCATGGGAACCAAGATTCTTGCGGAAGTCGTCCGATTTTAGAGCATATCGCATTCGTGCCATTTCGGATATTGAAATCAAGCCAAATTCAGTGGCATAGAATATTTGATGATTAGCGACTATGAAGACTTCAGTCTTTGGTTATATTTTTGTTTTGTAATTTTTTGGGTTTTTTTCAGTTTCTTTTTAATTATATTGTATTTTGATATTCTCATAATTGACTGGTTGAGTAAAATATTTATTTTATATGTTGCAATAATTTAAGGTTGATTTGATTTTCTGTAACCAAATTGTATACCAAAGAAGGATAACTCTAGGTCAAAAAGAGAACAAATAGACATCCTCTAGGGTCATGAAATAGTCCGTAATGTAAGCCATTTTAGCAAGTTTTTATTCAAAGGGACATAACTCTTCAACACACGACAACCTCGCTGGTGGTCTCATTAAGTAAACAATTTTCTTTGAAACTTAAACTATTTTTGCTTCAGTAAGTAGCTAAATGGTTTAAAATAAATTTAATTTAGATTGGAAGAAAAGTATATTTTTGCATGAAATCTTGATTTTACACACGTTTAACACTTATAGTACCGTCCATTGGGAAAAATGTGTATTTTGTGTGTAATATCGTGGTTTTCCCAAAAAATTACTTTAAAAAATTAAGCCTTGCTCCAGTCGACAATTGTCAAATCTTGCATCTTGAATCTGTCCATGTTAATTAAAATGAAACCCAAAATTGATACACTCTTTGAATGCATTTTTAAAGAATTTCGAGAAAAATATTAGTATTTATAAATAGTTGCAACTGACATGTTGAAGAGAAGGGATGCTTTTGGGAAAATATACTTGTTTTACACATTTTTTTTACAAACCCAACAATTCGTCAAAACCGACTAAATAAATGAATTTAAGAATAAAAAAAAAAGATGAAGTATGTTTGCCAATGAAATAGTCATCCATCAAACGCTAAGAAACGAACAGTTAAACTTCTACAGGTCACCACACGGTCTTCAATGATGGACAAAACCCATACTATAAAACTTATACAGGTCACCACACGGTCTTCAATGGTGGACAAAACCTATACCATAAAACTTCTACAGGTCACCACACGGTCTTCAATGATGGACAAAACCTATACCATAAAACTTATACAGGTCACCACACGGTCTTCAATGATGGACAAAACCTATACCATAAAGCAAGCCGTAAAAGAACCCAAAAATAGATGAAGTGAAACTATTCCTAATAGATGAAAATCCATTGAAAAAAAAACGTAAAACGAATAACAATCAACATAAAAAAACAACGGCAACCATTGGACTATAGGTTCCTGGCTTGGGACTGACAACCACTAGACTACAGGTTCCTGACTTGGGACTGACAACCATTGTCTACAGGTTCCTGGCTTGGGACTGACAACCACTGGACTACAGGTTCCTGGCTTGGGACTGACAACCATTGACTACAGGTTCCTGGCTTGGGACTGACAACCATTGACTACAGGTTCCTGGCTTGGGACTGACAACTACTGGACTACAGGTTCCTGGCTTGGGATTGACAACTACTGGACTACAGGTTCCTGGCTTGGGACAGGAACATAAAGTATAAGGAAGGGTTTTACATGTTTGTGAGCGTTGAACCCCCCACCCCCCACTCCAGCCCGGGAGAGTGGTGGGAAAACACAACAATAAAACGAACAATAAAAATCTGTCGAATTCGGATTTAACTCTTTCTTAAAATCGATATAGAATACAAACACCTTAACAAATAGGACAAAAGACAACAGGCTGTACTTACCTCGGAGGAGTACTCGCTGTTTCAATACCCTTAAGCAACTGATAAGCATACATAGTTTTCTCAGACAAAAGTATCAATAAAATTACGTCAAAAGGGATTTAGTAAAATTATATCACAAAATGTCTTTAAGAGGCTCTTTTCCATCAATTTTCGAATCATACTTTTTAAAATATGTTTTGTGGAAAACGTCGCCTGAAAATGGGTCATTTTTATAATTCTCTGAATTTCTATGAGTCATTGAAAAAGCTTCTGATTTGAATGCTTCGTTTTCTACTGAACTGTGATAAATGGCACAATCCCCGTCTAATCCCAATCACAAAGTTTGTGTTGTCTAAAAGAGTAAATCCCCATTAATGGTTACTATGTTAGATGATTAAAACGCTAACTGAAAAATCACTATCTTCAAAAATCGGATAATTATATGATATTTATGTGGGACTAGGATCTAATTACAAATAAAAAGACAAGAAGAGGATGTAAAAGAGTAATCAAGGAAACTAAGGTTATAGCGGTAATCAAAAGAATGTAATCCAGGGACAAAGACCAGACATGGAAAACAGGCATACACAACAAAGAACGTGAAGTAACTAAAATCATACATACAAAGTAACAAAAGCAAATGAGCAACTCGGACTCCACTAAAAACTGGGAGCATGGACCAGGTGCACCGGTAGGGTAAAAAATTCAGGGGGAAGAATCAGGGCAATCAAGGAAGAAAAAATAGTCTGAAATTATACCGCAAAAAATCCAGGACACTAAATTAGATTTAATGAGAAAATAAAACATTAATATCAGAAGCTTTTTCAAGGACTGTTAAAGAATGAGTCGTAAAAATTCAGATTATCATAAAATGACCCACTTTCTAGCCCTCCGCTCCCTAAAATGGGTATCAAGCTCACCTTTTTGAGCGATTTATATACGAACGGTGTTAATTAGATGATTGCAATACTATTGATTTTTTTTTCTTTTTAACACATTTGTTTAACAGAAAGCAAGGTTTTGTTAACACTTTTCATACTTACAACTATGCTTAAGAGCAGGGCGTGATGGTTCGCTTTTGAAATTAATTTTTTCAAATATATTTCCGTACTATTAATAATTCAGCATTTGAACATTTGAAATGTATATATATTATGTTAGGAAAGCATATAAAAAAATTACAAACATTTTGTTTTTGAAAGTTGTAACAGCCGAAAAATTCAAAATACATATAAGGGTTTAATTGACTACCAAAGACTGCAGCACGAACATAATAATTTTCTGTACAAGAAGTTAAATGTCAAACAAAACCTACACAGTTGCCATTCAAAAGATAGAACGGTCGTCACTATGATAAAGGATGGTGATGAAAACAACAACTTGAGGTGTCCGGTCGATCTGTAACAAATTCTGCGGTTCCGATATGAAAATTGTTTTTCGTCAATAAATAATTGAGATCATAACTATCGAATCACATTTAGATATCATACCGCTGAGCTCAAATGGATCTAATCGTTATCAACACATACATCCATACGCCTTTTATATCATTTTTAGGATGTATAGGACTTGGCGCCAATATTTTCTACTTGATGTCACTAAAAGCCGACAAGAGAGCCATGAACAACAACGACCGTGTCCAGTGTTTGAAGACTGCCTTAGTAATATTAGCTATTGTATGTTATATTCCAATGGAGGTAGTCTTAATGCAAAATATGGCAGTGACATACGATACTTGCATGCTAAGAGGTAAGTTTATTCATGAACTTTTGTATAATTTAGGGACAGGTAAAAAAAAAAGGGGGGGGAAGGGGAGGACATGTTTATGTTATAATGGATAGAATTTAAAATCGTAGTTTTTTAAATCAAACTTCTATTATAACTAACAAACTTGAAAAATCAATGAAGTATCTATTTTGTCGGTCTTTTAAACAAAGTCCGGCGTCGTATAATTGTGAATCCGGCCGGTTATAGAATGTTAACATTTTGGGTCCGCCTCTGCCTGCAAGTTTTGGTCCGCCCTGGTATTAATATTTATAAATTTTATGAAATTATTTATTTATTAATTAAACAATTATCTAAGTCTAAAGCATGAAATGACATGAAATTAAAAACATTCTTTATCTTTGCTTTAGATGTTTTCCAGTCTTTGTTTCTTGATTCATACCCGGTTGGAATGATAGTAGTTGCTGTCATTAGGCTTCGGATTGCATCCTGCCAGGTAAATTGTGATGTGAGTGTTCGATGGACCTTTTATTGTCTTACAAGTACTGCGTTTGTAGCTATACAGATTTTGTTTGCAGTTAGTAAATTCATTATCTCTGTACTCGTTACGATACCAGCAGAATTCGATAGACACGAGATCGAGGCTCAAATCATTTTTTGCAATGACGTAAGCATGCATGGTCCTGATTACGTCGGAATCGTCTCTGCGTTTGTTTTGTATTGCATTCCATCTTTATCAGTTACTGTAATTTATGTCAAAATAGTTCAGATATCATCATCCTCAATTAGAAGAATTATACAGTATCGTACAAGTGGTGGAACTCCGATAGCTGCACAAACACACAGATCAAGCATACTACCCGTCTTCCGGTCCCCCAATACTGTTTCTCCACTTCATTCACGTAATTGTTCCATAGTAAACGTTCCTATGACCCAGTTCAACGGAAACGACAACTTCCAAAGAGGCTTGAAAATCCAGAAATCAGTTTTTACCATGGTAACCTGTTTTCTTGTATCAACTATACCAGTGAGTATAATGGAAATATGTAGATGTGTCATAAAAACAAGTATGACATTTAACATTGCTCTTATATATTTGAAAGTTTTTATGTGTATTTTTCATGCCATTGGTGAAGGAATTTTGCACAAGGAGAAAAGAGACAAAATCACCTTGTTCATAGACAAGTTTTTGAAGCGAACGTCATTTTACCGTGGACCGAACAGTACAGATCCCGGACGACTTTCGCTCGATCGGGCAAATTTGAATCCGATGTATCCTAGATTAGCGTGTTTATCGACATTAAACGAAGAATCGTTTCAAAATTCTGCCATCACAAATGGTGACGACGTTTTTCTTGACGAATTTCACGCCGATAAAGTACGAAAAAATTCACGACTGTCAGTGGGAAGTTTGAAATCAGCCCAGGGTAAATCGAGTTTGACCGGAACTTCATCAAATAAATGCCAGAATGAAGCATTTCTGGACAATACCACAAGACAAAGCTCACATGATAATGCGATCGATACGATATTTGAAACGAAAGAAAAAGTTGAATTAGAGGCGAAGTCCGAGGATTCCATAGTTATAGAAAGTATCTCTGACTATGACGAGACACCTTCGTATGAAAAAGAAAGAGCAAGAAAGAAATCGTGCGACTCCGGTCAGTTGACTGTTCATCCACGCAAAAATGAAGAACAAAGCTTGCACGATACTGTAATCTCAAAATGTGCGCTGAACGTCTCGGAACAACAACCTAAAGGAACGAAAACAGCAGATAAAACTGACAACTCCCGAGGTCCTTCGAAAAATGGTTTTTATGACAAAACTGCTCGAGGTGATGAAAAATTGAATGAAGTATACTCAAAATCGAAGAACGTTCGTAGCTCCAGAGCAAGCTCTTCAAATCGTACTCGCGTGCAATCAACTAGGTCGAAGTCGCGTTCTGATGACGGAATACACGTAACTGTTCAAACCCCAAGAAAAGTCTCGAGTTCAACGCGATTTTTATTCTTCTACCAATGTGGATCTAGACCGACAAGTCCAGGGAAAACGTCACCGAAAGTAGTCGAGCGGTGCAAAAAGTCCTCACTTTCGTTGTACTACATACCGGAAATGCCACACCATCGGACGACAACTTCAGTTGTAAAATATATGCCAAACGGAAGTAGATTTTCAATCGAAAGCTTCCCATCAAATACGCCCGCCTTTTCCGACGTCACCTTATGTTCAAGGCGTTCAAGCTACGACCGATTGGGAGGAATTTCTTCTGTTAGCGATATTTTGGACAATGATGTCAATACGTGTCAGTTTCATCAGGATGAGAAAAGTCCAGCTTTACTAGAAACTGAAATACCTGGGGATGTAATTGGAAGTTATCATAAAATATCGAACATTTCAGACACACTTTGAATACACATTTTAAACATCCTCTGAAATTCTACCTTACACATCTTTGAAATGTTTTGGTACCGAAGACAGCAAAACTAACCACTAATTTTCGATATATTTCCGTGTATATATCTATGTTTCTTGTTTATATTGTTGTTTTGTTGAATTTTGAAAAAGATATATATTATTTATTTGTTTGTTGCGTTGATGCATGTAAGTGACACCTGTCCTATTCTACCACATGGAACGTTCAAGCTCCAAACAGCGTCTAACGTTCGAAATTCACTCCAGACACTGCAGCCAGAAATTCTGCAGCCCTTTTCACAAAAAATCGTTAGAGTAAAATTAGTCGTAAGTTGTGACGTCACGATATTTAACTCTATTATGACATCATAACTTACGACAAATTTTACACTTACGATTTTTTTTGTGAAAAGGACCTCTGCTTCTCAGTAATTGTAAAAATCTTGCAGTTGCGAAAAAGTGAATGATTTTACGCGACGTTATCCGAACGTCAAACGACATTTTATTTGAATAATGTATGAGAATTTCGAAAGGTTTGTCTGCAGCGGTTAGTAATAACCTGGAAGCTCGGGTAACATTTCCGTTCCACAAGTCTCTCTCTAATATAACCCCGGATAACCAGTGACGTCTTCTGTCTCATGATTGGTTGAGCGAATATGACGTTATTTCATTTACTTTATACGTTCTGACATACAAATTTATAAGAAATACGTTAAAATATTTTTTCTAATTACTTATATCATCTTCCGATACAAATGAACAATGATTAAGTTAATTTAGATATTTCATAAGCGCCAATTTACTCGTACATTGTATATTGTGCATATCCATCGTTGGTGACCTGAGTCTATATTTTTGCGATCTAAGGGTTGCTTATGATATTGACCAGGGAACCAGATTACGGTTAGTAAGAGAGGAGACGAACGTCTGCCACTGCATGGAGCTTGGGATCTCCAAGACTAGTAGTGAATACCCGGGTTGAAATCTTCTTCAGCTATATTCAAAACGCGAAAAACCTCAGAGATTTTGCGCGTGAACGTAAAGAAAGTACGGTGTTTTGGTATGAATAAGGAACAAGTGCTATCTTAAAAAAGAGATAGCGGAGGCGGTAAAATTTTGTTCTTTTTACTTATAATTGTACTTTCATTCAGGAAATAACACATGGCACGCAATTTCGATACAGTTTTTTTTTTCGAACGCCATTAAGTTATCAGCATTTGGCCTATCGGGAAACAGAATTGCGATCATGTGACTTTCCATAGATGGGCGTCTTTAAGGTCAAAGGGTAAAAAGCGAAACTATACCGACTGCGTCGGAAAAACACAGTAAAATTGTTGGAAGATTTGATTGAATATCACATTAACAATATTCTTGACTAGCTTAATGCATGATTAAAAAAGTTTCTGAATCTCTTTTTTTTAAGTAATTTTATTCAGGTTATATGTAAAACTTTGCAGTTTTATTTTTTATTTTATTCTTGTATATTCTATCTTAAATACATTTATTTTATTGAATGCTGAATTGTTTGATTTTTGTTCGTTTTAATTTTTAAATTTTGTTTTGTATTGTTTTTGTTTGTTCTATTTTTTTAATTGGCATAATTGATCGTTGTAATAGGAATAATTAGAAAACACACATTCTAGCTCAAAAGACAAATTCTTCAGACGAACTTTAAATAAACTTATCCGTTTTACGAAATCGCACTTTCACTACACTGGTTCGCGGTTTGATTGATGTAAATATTAAGGATACTATGTAGGAGATCGTAAATAAATTAAAATAAACGTGTATTTGATAATAAGTTTTCCCACTTTATGAAATGCGTTAACTAAAAAGCTTAATAAACAAGGTTATGAAGTTTATGCGTGGAACGCTGTAACCAACTCGCGTCAGAAGTTAGAAAATTTATATCACAAAAGGCCGCTACGGCGTTCCATACTAACGGCCTATACAGCAAGTTTCTACGCGCTCAATGGGAGGAATGCGGGCAAAAAATGGTTAAAAATACTTACATTTCAAACTAGATAGTAAATAGATTGCTATTTCAAGTTGGGAATCTATATAAATTGTTAGAGCTAAGTCTCCAAATTTTCATTGGACTTGCATTTCATAAATAACGTGTTTCTGTATTTTGTCATGTTCTATTAATCTGTTTATCGTATAGGCTAACTCAGAATTTAATTGATTGTGGTCTTTTTTTGTTTTTGTTATTCATTTTTTTTTGTTTTGTTTTTGTTTTTTGGATTGTTACTTATGTATCAACTGATTGCTTGTTAGTAGCTTTTGGTTAAGAAATGGTTATATGTTTATAATAAACAGAATGAACTTTGTTGATCAAAAAAACACATTTTAAGATGTAGCACTACATCAACTTATCTTCCATTATATTCAAACACAACAAAAAACCACAATAACACAGGTCCGTTCTCTGGGATGTTACGTTTTTCATCCCTAATAAATGAAACTTCTATAGACGTCTTCCTATTCTACACCTGCTTTGGAGATTAAATCCGTAAACCACAAGGAAATAATTTCGAAAGTTCTTGTTTGAAAATAATCGCACAACCTTTAAGAGTGTCTACTGTGTTTGGCTCATCAATTTTATTTTAAAAAAATTCTGTCAGGGACCCATCGTCCTAAATTACTTCCTTTTCAAACGCAGACATGCAGGCCTCTTGAGCTTCATGTATCTGACTTCCGGGTGCAGTAGTCAAAAATGAATTAAAACATTTATCACATTTTGGGGGACTTTTTTTAAACTTCACATACAAAAATAATAGAAACTGGATTGTCTTTGGAGTATTTGAGTCCTGGCTTGTTTTGGTTAGCAGCGAAAATGTCTTCATACATTAAAGGTTCTTTGTTACTTATACTGACTGCGCCTGTGCAAGTTTTGTAGACCGGAGGTAAGATGCCAGGAATAAGGCAAAGCGTATGACACGTGTTCCCACATGAATCATAGGCTGATACAAATGTTTCAACTGCTTTGGTCGTAGGTTTCTTTACACCAATTAGATTTTTTGCGGATTGTTGTCTCTGATAAGTCATTGAGTCTTTGTATTTCCCATAATAATTTAGGCCATAAGATTGCACGTAAATTTTTATTCTATTGTTTTGTTCATGAGCACAGTTTTGGCGTTGTTCTCCCAAAGTCGATTGAAGATCTGCAATTTTAGAAATTCTATTAATTTCTGAATTTGATGCGTTTTTGTAAATAACCTTTACTGGTATTAATGCCCAGGAATCAAGCTTGGTTTTACCGTCCAAGAAAAACGTATTTTCGAGTGAAGGTTTCCACCCCGTGTTGGTTTTCTCGTTCAAAGATAAGTTCTCTGGCACACTTCTCTTTGTACGAAAGTAATGAGTCGTCATTGAATCCCCTCTAGTACGCATATCAGTCATATACGGATTAAAAGGCGTAAATGTTACCGGAAATTGTGGCTGGGGATGTGCTGCTGTAAAGTACTGTGGGTTTGGAGATTCTGGGTACACCATAATTGACTCTAGCTGTAATGGTCCATATATAACATCCACTGTCGGTGCCGGAAGTAGATTTCCGAAATCCATGTTCAATGGCGAATAGCTAATGGCTTCTTTGTTTTGGGTAGTCGGAATAGTTGGAAAGTTTCTACTTAGAGTTTCTTCTTGATCACCACTAAACAGGTCGTTTAACTCCCTGTTACTTATCGAAGACGATCCCCTCTGTAGTGCTCTTGCGACTGCTATTTTCTTTCTTAGTGTCAAAGAATCTCCTCTGACCCTTTCGTCTTTTACATACTCTGAAAATACCCGTCGTCGCCTTCCTGTTGTTGCTTCAATCATTCTGTCTGCAATTTCCTGTGCATCCTCGCGATTTCCGGCATACTCATGCGGATTTCTCAATACGCTTATACAAATCCTTTTAACGTGATCGCATACAAGATCAGGACTGTCACCACAATTTGGGCATTCTGGATGAGGTTCATAAATCACCATATTGGCGACCCGATTTGAGTATCCATCGCTGTTATAAAAGGGTGCTAGGCCAACAGATGGGTCTTTTGCAGCCTGAAAAGTGACGTTTTCTGGTGGCTCCGGATTGTCAAAAACCGGATCTACTCCTCTCGTTCGTTGAGTTTTTCTAAAAAGTTCCCATATGTAATCGACGAAAGAATGGTGAGTCCAAAACAATGGATCATGAGGACTAAATTCTTGAGTGTTCATCTGCCCATCGACCCAATTGTGGACTGAGTTGTGCTGACCCTCAAAGCTTACCTTTTCTTCAGCTGTTGGTTCCGAAATTTTTTTCAGATGACTTTTGGTGAAGATTAAGTTCACGTCTCTTTTGTTGAACAATGATCCGTCACTACCAATATTACGAATCAGAGGACCAGCAGGAGTCTGGAAATGAGCAAATGGACCAGTTTTTACTTTTCCGAATCCGTTTCCAAAATATTTAGCGCTCCACATGATAGATTTTGTAGGATCTGGTAGTTCATAATCAATCGTTGAATCCCAGTACGGAATAGGTACTCCTAAAGCTGTCTCAAAGCTAAAAATAAAACGAAGAATTTATGATATTGCTCCTTATATCACTGAAAAAAATAAAACGAAGAATTATGATATTGCTTCTTATATCACTGAAGAAAAGTAAAACAGAAAAGTCTAACAAGTTTTTATAACAAGTTACCAAGTCATTATGTCGAGTTAATTAATCATTATAACCAGATAGTAAGTCGTTAATATGATTATTATGATTTAAAATTATAACAAAACATGGCACTAATGGAGCTTCCGTACATTTTGAAATACTTATGACTGTTTAGGTAGAAATACCACAATATATTAAACACAAATATACGATAGTTACTTAAATTCTCCTGGATGGCACCCGTAGAAAATTCTATTTTTCTGTTGTAAGAAGGAAAAAGGGCATTCCGTATTTCGATTGCGGCCCTTTACATAATGTATGTGTAAAAATACTTGTGTTTTAATACAATGCTACATAACGAATTTGCTTGATTTTGTATAAGGCTTTATTGCCTTCTGAGAATTTTTAAATATTTAAACAAATGGAAAAAAATAAATTTCAAAAGGGGTCATAAAACCCATGGATCCGCTTTTGGTTTTCCCGTGATCAATTAAGTACCAGTCCACATAAAATTCAGACATTGTCAATAGTAAAGTGATTCATGGTGAAGAAAACCCCACCAAACAAACGATGCTTTTTCAGTCTACATATGCTACACTTTCACATGACAACAATTTTTTCTGCATTCAGATCAGCGCTTTTAAGAAAATCATTCATCTCCCACTGAAATCAACCAAATGAAGCCAAATCAAGAATGATAACTCTTCCAAAGCGCAAATTTCATGTACAATCTATATGATTTTTCTCTCAAAAGCGCAACAACCTAATGGAAAATTAAGACTGATTATGTGATCAGTAACTGTTTCTGAACAGTCAAGAAATACGACTGAATTCGGTGGGTTTTTAACATGCACAAATCACCTTCTGCATGCTTTTTAGAAAGACTGGTACTTTGAACGACTTGGTTAGAAAAACGCTTTCACCAAGTATAATAAGAACAAGTATTATCTTTAAAAAAAAAAAAGATGGCTGACGCAGTAAAATATTACTTCTACAGTTTCTACAGTTCTGTCAAGAAAATAACACATGACACGCAATTCAAATTTTCGATACAGTTTTTGAACGCTTTTTCAAGCTTTCGATACCGTTTTTTTTAACGCCACTACGGTATCAGTATTTGGCCAATCGGGAAACAGAATTGCGATCAGGTGACTTGCGTTTCCATAGAAAAGCGTCCTTAAGGTCAAGGGGTAAAAAGCGACACTATAGAGGTCGATCTACGTCAAATAGCCCGCTCCTATAAAGTGAAGATATTGATGGGTCAACCAGTCTCTATAAGATCACACACAATGGGAATGCCGCGTTGACAGGAGAGTTCCACTTATTGGTCACGGGGGAAAGGGGAGATAATGTAATTTTCGTTTTGGGTTTCGTTGTAAAGAAACCGGAAGTGAACATGCTTGCTAAAAAAGCATAAAATACACACTTTTCACAGAGTTAATCGCTAAATTATTTGAAAATAAATGTTTTTCAAAGACTTAAGATATGTTTTAGAGCAAAAACTGAACCTAAAGGTGCAACGATTTGTCGGGACGATCATTTCAAAAAGGGGGGGAGCGTGATTATTTTCTTTCAAGTTTGGAATACCCCTGGGCTATATTTAATTGACACAATTGCATCTCCTGCCTTCGGATTGGTCAATAATGTGATTTTATGATAGGGATGACGCAGAGTTTTCTAAAGAGTAATCAAGGGAACCAAGGTTATAGCGGTAATCAAAAGAATGTAATCCAGGGACAAAGACCAAATATACCAAATATTACCCATCATTCCATGTGAAGCGTAGTAAATAAAGTGGTTGAAAATATGAAAGTTGAGGGGGAAAAAATCGACATTTTGCGGCTGTTTTGCAGCGATTGCAAAGCAAAGGTGAAGTAATGGTTTATTCCACGCCTTCAATATGATTGACGAACATTAAGCAGGCTGATTTTTGGGTCCTCTAGACGATGTTACAAACGATTTGAAGCTATGAAGAAAGATACATGCTGTGAATGTGAAGTACAATTGATACCAAGCCCAAAGCCCAATAGCTCATCATGTGTTTCATGACTTTTTTTTTCGCTATCATAATCAGCTTCCTTTCTCGTAATTCATTCTCGAATCAATCATATTTTTTTTACTCTTGAAGGACAAATCGACGTGAACATTTATTTCTTCTTTATAAATTTGGGGTGTGTGTGGTGGGTGGGGGGGTCTTTTGCGGTGATCTCTATGAATCCCTTAAAAACGCTGGTTGTTTTGATCAGTTTAATTATTAAACAACCGTCTAATATTTTTTGAAAGCTAGGTCTGCATTACAATTGATATATGAAAATCATATTTCTGAAGGTAGTGCATAAGAAAGGGAAATAATTTTCTGTAAAGGACTTTCTTGGATATTTGTTCCTGCCAATGTAGGTCCATATTTGTAATAAATACAAGATATCAAAATATATTAGTTCCATATAAAATATAATGTATAACTGTCAAATTGGTGAAAAATTTTGACAGAGTATGTTTATTCTTGCAGGAAAGTGAATTCTCTTTGTGAGAGGGATAGCTACTCTTCAACAATTATTCTGATATGTTGGCATGTAGCACCAGTACCAGTAACCTCAGATTGTCAAAGACCACATAGATGTAAAAAAAAAAACCATAAATAATTAAGGTTGACTTGTGCATACATGTACATTTGTATTTGAAATACAGCATTCAGCATTCATACATGATAAAAAGTGTCTCAATGTCAGAAACTTAAGATATGGACTTGTGTGATTAACAAAAACAAACTGACACAGATTTCTGTTCTAAAGCCGAAAATACAACCATGAATCTGTATCAAATATTAGCATGTGGAACCTCAGCGAACTACGACTGCTTCTTTTCAATTTAAAATTGGAGATGCTAATAATTTCCTTAAATTAACTTTTGTTTTATCTTGTTCTTAAATATTCATGTTACAAACGAGGAAATACATCATGGCAAGTATTGAATTTTTATACACGCGACTTCAATACATTTGTAATTTCATTGTTTTAACAAATGATTACACATGCATATTTATAAGTGGTGAAGTGTTGTTTAAAATATCTTGAAATAAAAAAATCTACAACTTTTTGACAGGTGGTTTTTTTTTCTTATAGCTTACTTCTGTTAATTTTATGTTCTATTTAAACTGGTTGTTTAATGAAAATAACTAATAATATATTCAGATTGTGATGGTATACAAATGTAAAAATATACTTGTATTTCCTTATCCTTTTCTATAACCGCTGTTACCTTGGTTACCTTGATTACTCTGTGATATATATTATTAATGGGTGAACAGTTCTATGACCAGTTTTTTTTTCATGCCAGTTCA
The DNA here is from genome assembly GCA_037379345.1 of Perna viridis. Classification (NCBI taxonomy): domain Eukaryota; kingdom Metazoa; phylum Mollusca; class Bivalvia; order Mytilida; family Mytilidae; genus Perna; species Perna viridis. The sequence goes on from CM074523.1 coordinate 18,390,441, forward strand.
CGAACAGTGTAGCTGGACCCTTTTTTATAGTATGACCATCGCTGGTTTGAGTGAGTGATTTTGAGTTCTCACCATTGATGAAAAACAGCCAACACATAGCTACTTTTTCTGAAAAAATGTAATTACAATAATCCCATCTGTCAGATTTGATTTGAAATAGTATGTTAATGCATGTTCATGTACATAAAACATTTTAGTAAAACGGCAATAACACCAGAAATATATTAGCAAAATAAAATAATTACAAGCTGAATGTTTTGTCCTGGATTTCTATGGTATTAAATGAGCCTGTATATTTGTTGGAATAGAGTATACACGTCAGCCAACAGAATCTCAAATATCCACCTTTTGTGTACAAAGGAAGATGGAAACCAGTTAAATACCAAAGATACTACTGTCAACATTCAGTTGTCTGATCTACATCAAAGAAAAAAATGAGCTCGTCCATTGTGCCAAGCCGTCAAAACGGCCGTCAAAATCTTAGTAATATTTCGGTCATGTTAGGAGTTAAATAGAGTTATGATGGGTGTTTCTGGAATCGAGAGACTACATACACATCTTGCCGTCCTATTTATGGTCGTACTTTGTAAAAACAATCCCGGGGATGCAATTGTGTCAGTTATTTCGGAGAGTGGTATTAACCCACAATATTTTTTTCCTTAACTCTCGCCGACGAAGCGCCTGACTATCCAAGTAAATTTTAAAGAAAGTGGGCATAGAAAAATGTTGACAGAATGTCAGTGACTTCGAAAAATATGTTTTCTTATACAAGTCGGTTTATATGAATCTAAATTATCATGATTTATGACATAACAACACAACTATCAGAGCCGCACGATGTAATCAAAGATCAACTGCCAAGACGATACTAGTGCCACCGCGAAAGAATCGGTGACGGACTGATCTTTCCCGTGGACAAAAAAATGACTACTTTTCTACCTCCACCGAACGCGGCGCTCCGACTGACAAAAAATATTCAAATAAGATGTGGCATTACCTTATTGACCTTAACTGACACATACGTATAAATACGTGTATACAAGTAAACCAGTTAAAGTCAGAGATCATAATGATGAACACATTGTAACAGTTTTATTAGCATATCTGGCTTATCGTCATAATAAAAAACGACAATTTGGTACGAAATATCCACCTTTATGGTGACCTGTGAATGGGTACGTAAGTACACCTGTTGGATAACCACAAAATATCGCAAATTTTCAGAATTTTTGTGGATTTTGAGTATGAACAGTCAGCAAATAATAAGTTTATATCATTTTTGTTCTTCTCTTTTCCTATGATTAAATTCATGATGCATTTACTTTACACGGTACAAATATGCACTTGGCGATATAGTCCAATTTAAATAATGCTAAAAATCAAATACAAATTTAGGCCAGTGAGCTATTTAAAGAAATGACTGCCATATTTTTTTAGGGAGGGGGTGTATGAAGAAATAACCTAAATCACGTGGGGCACACTAAGTAACTTGAGTAGTACTCGTGTTATTTTTAAGTGTGCATCAAGGCACTGAGGTCATTTCAAATAGACTGAAAATATTATAGTCATTCCTTATAATTTAACTTTAGTAAATCATTGAAAAATGTTATTTTATTGAAAAAATATTTTCCGTCACATTTTTCACTATAAGTCACTATAAAACAAATCATTTTCCTCCACTTCTCAAATCTCTTGCATTGCTGTAATTGGTTCTCGGATCACAGATATATTGGGATTGGTACATCCTCGGCCAATCCCGGCAATGCTCGGAATCAACGAGATTGACCGAGAAGTTGCGATTGAGATATACAAATGTACTTACACTACTGAGAAAATTGAAAAATATGAACTTGAATATATCGTCTGTGTAATTCAAAGGCGAACTTGTACTAAAAGTTACTTTATAACAAATAAAATAAATAGTGTTATATGATAACAATTTTTACCAAGTTGACTTTTTTTCTCTAGCATTAAGATTTGAAATCAAGAAAGCAGAAATGTAATACTAACGCTGTGTATTCTAGACTCGAATCTTAAGAATAGAAGTGAAGCGAACACAGCAATGATGAAAAACACACAGCGATTGAAATGAACATACAGAAACAAATACAAGGTGTGAAAGAGCAATGTAACTCTATTTAAATTATATTGACCATTTGCACTGGTACGGTTAAACGTTCATGCCAACTCGATTGTTAACGCCATACTAGTACATGTATATGGTATCACACAAAAGTAGTATTTAACTAAGCTGTTCGTAATATTCACGCAAGGCTTGTTTTGAACGAAAAATCTGGTTGATAAAAATTATTCGACTAAGTGTTGTAAATGTACGTAAATAGACGAAATATCAGTTTCCATCGGAAGTTATATATGAAACTTACGTCAGCAAGTAAAGACGGTGCCACGGCAGAAAGTTTGGACCAAAATGTGATGAGTTGATAGCGGTCATGTGGATATCAGCTATAGTGTCATATCGACTCCTTCCGCTTGGGCCTATCTGAAAGCAAAAGTATATAACAGCATTATTAAGTATAGGTTCTTGTAAGAATCAGGAACAATAAGAACATCAGAAACATGCATGTCAAAACTCCACCGATCTAACAATATGATTTCATTCTCTAAAAATATCATTGTTTGATCCTTGCATCACTGGATTTTGCTCAGAAATTTTTCAATAGAATGTGAAAAATTGTGGTTTTTGACAGAGTTGTCTGCCCTCGAAATGTTCATTTTCAGTGCAGCTCAATGAAATTATAACTCCATTTACCAAAATGATATGAAAATCTTTTTTTTCCCTTGATTATGATAGTGCAAGTAGTCAAATTAAACTTTCAATATGGTGGATTTTTTCATACCATGTTTCACTTACGTCCTGATTTTTTTACAGACACTTATTACTAAAGACGTTGCGCACGTTATTAGTACCATTCCGATTTCGGTATATGTTATTATTTCTTATAAGTTATCTCGCTATGCAGCTTCATACATTTTTGTTATGGACGTTAAAATGTGAAAAGCCTATTTAACTTGTGCATGGTGTAAGATTTTAGTTTATTTGAATATTGGTATCATTACCGTGCGCAACGTCATAGTCAAAAAACAACGTAGTTGAATAATTAATTTCCAATACCAGTAAGTTCCGATACCAGATTGGGGCGACGCAGTGATCCAAGATAGAAGTAGCATAAACATTTGGCAATACCCGGATCTGGAGTGGGGTTCCCGTAAATTTATTACGTACAGAACAACTTCGGGGAATATATCAATAATATTTGATCAATTCATATAATTTCAGTCGTATTAATTAGTCGGACAGTAAGTTCGGATGCTTTCCTTTATACTGCATTTTCTAATGCTCTTGTTAAAAAAAAGTTTCTGTGATAAAATTACGAAATAATGGCATATAAAAGATGTCAACAAACAACGATGACGTATGTAACTTTATGGTCAGACTTTGGTATATTAACTAATGTGAGAGAGTTTTGATCATGTTTCTTTGAAATGTTTTAAATTATATAAAGAATTCGTGATGATAGGGCGTTAACTTTGATATTTGATTTTTTTTGGGGGGGGGGGGAACAGACTTCCTAACCATTTTGAAAGACAAAGGGTCAACTTTTTGCTAAAAGGTATATCTAGTCTATGACAAAACGTATGTATTAGTTTTTTTTAATAATTTACCTCTTGAAATTTCAAGCGTCGAACAGCCTGTCTATAGTCATCCCATTGTTTGAAAGGAGCTGCACGGACTTCTCGACGTATTCTTTTCGGAAATAAAGTATCCCTTTTGAATCGATGACGAGAATGAAATGGTCCCTCTGATTCTGAAATGATCTTCCGGTGAAGAGATTTAACATAGTTGTGTTCCTCGTTTGTCAAATTTCTAACCCATGAATGTGGTGTCTCGAAAGTAATAAATTTACCAAGACACAGGTTTTGAATAACATGAAGCGGGACACCTGATCCTTTATTTTGGTCTACCTTATAATTGATACATTCCTCCAAGCTGTCCGGTAAAGGGATGGGCTCGATAACTCCCGAGACTGCGCCTATACATATGGATATGAAAAACGCAATGCACATCTGAAAAAACAAAGCAACAATTTAAACAAATCAGAAAGAATAAAGTGCACCTTTGTAAAAATGAAAAGAATAAACAATGTTAAAAAATAGAGACACCAACATTTATCCTTGCGATGTCCGACAACGGTCTCAAATAACATACAAACCGATTTCTTAACAATTTTAGTGAAGTCCTTGTGACCTATTCATAACTCAAATGTAATTTACATACTTTTTTCATATTTTAATCAAAAGACATAAAATATCAAATGCATTTATTACGTGACATGATCATTACGCAAGCTGTAATAAAAACGTCTTTTTATTGTACATATCATTATAATTGATTTATAAATAAACAAAAAATGATTGATAATTTCTTGTTCGTTACAATAACATAGACAATAATCGTTAATTTTGCATTCAGTATATACATATATCTGACTTCGGCTAAGGGCGTGCTCAATATGCATTATTACGACTAATGTTGATCTAGTAGCTTTATATCCAGAGGAAGTTATTTGATTATATTAGGTAGGCTAAAGTGTGAAAAAAAGGCAACAGTCTAAATCATCGCAAAAAAAAATACGAATGAACAACACCTGGTCCTATTGTCACAAACCCGAATTTTTTGGGTCTTATATGAAATTAATCATGCATGCATGGTTTTGCTCGGGTACAGAGAAGAACAGATTATATGCTATTCTCAAAAGTATTATAGTGGGAAAATAGTTTTGACCATAGTAAAGTGAAAATAACCAATGTCCCAGTGGTGAGTCATGGCAGCCATTTTGAAAAGAGAGTCCAGAGTGATTCAAGAAAAAGGGGGTTGCAGGTTGTTATCTGCGCATTTTTACATAAATTTTGAAAGAGATTAACAAAAGTTTTCAATAAAAGGGGGTTCCGATCCCCGGTCCCGGATCCACCATTGGACCCTCCCTTAGTTGCAAACTTATAACTGCATACTAGTATTGCTCGTAGGTATAAAATTGTTTTGCTCTATGGATCGTAATGACCGAGACATTCGAGATAAAGCTTGATAGTGCAAAAGTTATAATTTTGAAATAAATCAAAATTCCAAATTCAAACCGACATGCAAGTCACACTCTTTTTAGCAATTAAGTTTGAGTTATCGTTTTCCTACTTTTTATAAGTCTAATTCATCTTTCTGAGAAGCATGTTTCCATTTCCTTATGCATGTACTTTATCCGATAAAGTTCAACTGTTTTTATGCAAGACTATTTACAACTCATTCTATTAACAGCGACAGCATCAGAAATAAGGGGAGCTGATTATGAGTGACCCAGGAGGAGTTCCATTCCAGTCATTTCCAGTGATGATTTACATTTCACATTAGAAAAGTGTGACGTCTGCTCCTGACTGCAGCGGTTTATCGTAAATATTTCATGCATTCACGGTACATAAAATTATGCATAATACCTGTACAAGTAGACTCGTGCAAATGAGTCCCCAATTAAGGCGCAATTCAAACTTTGTGATACCTCTGACACAAAAGGACACTTACCGTTGAATATGACCTTAAGCATTATTAAAAATTATTATCATCATTATTTTTGTTGTGTTGTTGATGTTGTTGTGTTGTTGTTGTATTGTTGTTGTTGTTGTTTTGTTGTTGTCGTTGTTGTTGGTATGTACGATATATACAAAATGTTGAATTATTTCTCATTCAGTAGCATGGTTTATGACATTTTTTTTCGTATTGTGAAGTACACAGATATACATATGCTAAACACCTTTCACATATTCATTTATGTATGATTGACATAAATAGTCCCTAAAATCCAAAGTTCGGACGGATTTATTGCTTTGACCACAACTATCTTCTATCGCGAATAATTAGAAATTATATGGGTCATCCGTGACATTAGATTTGCGCCTTACATGTATAAAATAGATCATTAAATTAGAACGAAATGAAACTGCACGTGTATTAAATATAAAATTGACCAATTCATGGGTATAATAGATACGCTGTAAAACTTTGTTAGAAGGGGTATTTCATTGGTACTATAACAATGTATCATAGAAAGAAAATAAAAACGTTAAAATATCTAATGAGGTATTATTTTTTTAAAGTTTCAAGATACTGCGTTATTTACCATTTACAAGAATTGGTTCTTTTTTTACATGTTGGATTAAATATACTGGACAGAATAATTTAAGGAGGTATACCTAGGCAAAAGCAACTTAACTCTTGAAAACAGCTATACTTTATTTGAAACAGAAATCTGACAATCTAGGTTAATTTGAAGCTTACATGAGATTTATGTGAAATGATTTACACAACCATACCAATTATTTGTAAGAGTTATAACCCTTACCGTAGGTCTACCTCCTTAAAGGTGTTCGCTGGCTATGTTCAGCCATAATCGTCAGATTTTCGTACTCCTCTGGTTTTATCCATTTCATAGCAATTATATTTTTTGCACTGTGTCCCCTACTTTTCTTTACATAGTTTCATTAAATACACCTTAAAGTGTTATTTGGGAAGTTTTAATGAAATCCTTGTTATTTCTTCAGTTTGTTTTTTAATAGATAACCTATAAAAATCTAGAGAAATCCTTTTCCCGTCTTAGTTACAAAATGCTTTTATCTCAAAAACGAACACACTAACCCATCTATTTTGAATGATCTAAATAGATTTCACAACCCTTTGAAATTCTTGCTATTCTTGAATAAAGCATACCCTAATTGGCATGAATAAGGTACATCTTTAGAAAGCAAACATGTTGATAGTGGCAGGTACAGGAAATATGAGCAGATGATCGCTCGGAACATCCCCCTTTCCTATCATAAAATTCTTCTCTCTGCGACTGGTTGATACGGATTAAACTGAATAAAACGCAATATCAGTTGATATGATAAGGAAAAACATAAACCAGGTGATGAATCAGCGCAATTCAGAACGTACCACGATTAGACACTACGGTCGAAAAAGGGCCACGTTATCCTGGGGCGGAACCATAGATTTTTTTTTAAAGGAGCGTTTCAAAGTGGATTCATTACAAGGAGGGTTCCAGGCTATTTGCTTATTTTGCAAAAATTGAGCACAAATATTTAACACAATTTTTCTATAATAAGAGGTTTCCACGTGAATTTTCTATATTCTATAATAAACAGGCGCCGGTGACGTGTAAGACTGCAATGACATTTTTTTTTCATCAACAGATCAACTCTTTGATTAATACCAGGTTGTGCTCTTTTCATATTTAAGTTTAAAAAAGCAGTGGCGGATCCTTGGGTGCAGTGGATTGGCACCCTTCCTTTTTATTGGAAAAATTGTCATTTTCATGTGTTAAATTGACAAAAAATGGTACAATAATGACCTAGCACTAGTGATTTTCAGTATTTTCTATATTATCAACTAAACTTTTCGAACATAAGAAGACGCTCTAACCACCCCCTCCCTAACCAACCCTGGGGCCTCTCCAAATATACGTATGCAGAGCAAGTAGTGGTTAGCTATGAAACCTCTCAAAGTGGTGTTTCTTTATGCATCCGACGTTTATGATAAAAAAAAAGTACTTGCTGAATTTGCATAATTTTTAATCACATTCTGATAAGATATAACATGGAAAGATTGACATTTTAAAGATTTTCAAATCTATTATGTTCACAGTTTATTGTCTCGGTTATGATAGTATAATTAGGTATATTGAGATGGATTAACAGTCGAGTGCACCTGTGAAAAAAACCGCTCTTTAATTGCATCATATATCATTAGGAAAATGCAATTAGCAATAAATATTTTTTTTAGAGATTGAAGGAATAGTTGTGAAAAAAAGGTTCGATCTGATGAATTTTTTTTTTCATACAGAAAAAGCCTTTTTACCAACTGTTGTTAAACTGATAAAAAAAAACCCTAACAAATATTAATAACATTAAGATATTATGACCTTAAACAGACGGATGTAATATATACAAAAACAGTAAGCCTTCCCAGAAAAAAAATCATCTGGAATTTTCGTAAAATTAGGAATGTGGTCATGTAGAAAGTCTTCTTATCATCTCGTCGGTTTCGACCTTGATGGGCATTTGAAGGTTAATTGGTGACGGTATGAATAAAATGTCTATTTTATATTTTGAAAATGTAGAATCTAGCAAGTTTACTTTATATATACACACTATAACAGTGTGTAAAAAATAATACTTGATAGTATAAAAATAATTTACCAATACATATCATATTACACAAAACAATCTGATAAAGAACAAAATTTTAAAGTACATCGTTAATTGCAGCTTAAAAAAGTAATTATTAAATACAATATTTACAGTAGAACATTTTCAAAGTCAGTATTGCAGTTACTATGTCACTAAAATGTCTAATTATTTCTGTATGTTTATTGCTTGTGAAATGTTTACTAGTTTGAGAGGCAATTACTTATTTTTTTTTTAATTAAACACGACATTCTTGCGGTTAGACGTATATTGTGGAATGAAATGTAAACGAAACAAAGAACTGACAAAGAACCAAAAAAATACAAGCACATCGTTGGTTGCAACGTAAAAAGATATAGTAATGAATTGTCAATTCATATTTAGTAGCATTTTTTTCAGTGTCAACAATATTGTAGCTAATATGTCACACAGATATAAAATTATTTTAGTAAGTTTATCACTCGTAAATTCTTATTTGTTTGAAATGTAGTTTTTTGTTTAATATAAACACAAAATTCTTGCGGTTAGATACTTTTATATGGCGAAATAAATTGAAAACAGAACAAAACACTCTAAAAATTAGAAAACAAACTATGAACCAATTAATGTAGTTGTAATTTTGAACTAAAGTATAAATTGTACAAAACGAAGATCTGGAGTGGACAACCTTGACGCATACCGTCGTTTAATGCATTTGCAATATTCGGACAGATCAAGCTAAGTTTTAGTTAAAAGTATAAATTGTTATATTGTTAATCCTGAGAAATTAAAAAGCAACTGTTTTTTTCCTACCTTGGCCATTGTCCTTTTTAATATCGTGTCCTAAACCAGCAAATAATCATAAGAAGATGGTTTTTTCCTCGGTCCATATAGAATCGATGGATCACATTTTGTACATATTTATGACCGTTTGATTTATTCTTTTCTAGCTTGACTGATCAGTACAAACCATAAAGTAAGCGGTCATTTTACAAATAGTCACCGTATGATTCTCGCCAATCACTCTTGTACATTTTTATGATAAATAATGCAATATATCATTCGTTAATCGAATTATATGCATGTTTATGAATATATATTAATACATGTACATTTGTATATCTAAAATTAGATGTAATTTAATCCAAAACATCGAAATCAGTCAGGCCAGGTTTATTTTTGAAACTTTTATCTCTAGTTCAGAAACAGTTACAGACCACATTTCCAATGTGTGTTTTAAATAGATTGTGTATGAAATTTTGCAAGAGTTATCATTCTTGATTTGGTTGATTTTAGTGGGAGATGAATGTATGGTTTTCTCAAATATATATATATATATATATATATAGCATATGTAGACCAAAACGCATTGCTAATTCGTTGAGTTTGTCTTCATCATGAATCTCCTCTACTATATCTTAAATAATTCTAATTCAAAACGGAAAGAATATTGTAATACACCTTAAAATTGATTTAAACAAAGTCGTTTGTGAAAGCGCCGTCAACGAAAATTTCGATATCACTACACAGAAATTTATAATGCTCTCGGAATCATTCACGTAGACAAAGTTTTCATCTTGACTTCACTGTTTAATACATCCGATATTTTTCCTCTTAATTTATCGTACTTACATTTAAAACACACACGTACATTGGTCAGTGCAATGAAGTCGAACTAATATTTGGATTGATGTAGATCTTTATCTTTTAAGGTGAGTATTACTTCTTTTTGGCATTTTTCGATATCAATATCCTTAACTTTTTGTGAAATATTTGATATCACTACCTCTAAAAATATTTTACAGGTAGACAGGTGCAATTGGTATTTTGGGAGCAAAAATGTTTTGGCGCACTTTATCTACATGTAATTGTTGCAAAAGTACGAAAGCCCATTGAGCTCATTTTCGTAGATTATTTTTTTTTTCTCATTACTTACGCTTTATAACGCGATTTTTTTAGTCTACGAAAATGAGCTCAATTGGCTTTCGTACTTTTGCAATAATGCCCGGCTTCCCACTATTTTCTTTAAAACAGAAAATGAAATAGTGTATATCAAGTGATTGAGTACATAAATAGTTTAGACATTTTTCAACTGCTGTTTTTTTTGTTTTTTTTCGCGTTATGCAGGTGTCACACTGTCCCAAATTTGACAGTGAACGGTTTCACAATTAAGGAATGGTTCAAATTCGAACCTGCTCGTGGAAACCTCGGCCCAATCGTGAGGGCATATTTATTCGTCGTATGACTATTTCTTGAGTCAGCAACTCCGTGAATGATGGCAAAATTTTGGCACACCAATTTATTGCGGAATGAGCTTTGCGAAGGTGCACTATCGTGTGTCCATTACGCCCATAATAAAGCCACCGTGGTGGCGCATGATGTCATCTTTTAATATCGTGTCATCTTCGTCTTTGCTTCATGTGATCATCGATGCATCGGACATTTTGCGCCACACGAAGACAATACGAAGGAAACAAGAAAATGTCCAGTTGTCTGAGGAAGGCAACACTACTACGCGAAGCCCCCGATAAGTCGTATGCAGACTTCGTAATAAAAATAGAATGATGGTATCGAAATAGAGAAGACAGCCAAATTTGTTGTCTTGGTCGTACTAAACATGCCATTGTAACTCGAACATGTAAAAGAATTTATGAAACGCTACTGAGTTTAAAAAAAAAGAGAAAAGTTTCAATCGCAATCTACACAGCCAGATGTGCCACATATGATAATCATATGGTAATCATATGACAATCATATGATATTTAACATATGATAGTCATATGATTATTATATGATTCTTATATGGTAATTTTGGCTTATAAACATATGACAATCATATGTTTGTGAAAAACATGGTTATCATATGATAATCATGCAATAATCATATGTATACCGAAACATACGATTATCATATGGTGCTCGATTTATATGATAATCATATGATAATCATATGATTCTCATGTGTGGCACAATTGCCTGTGTAGTTTTTTTCCAGCATGGTTTTCTTTGATAGTGTAGTACATGTAACTATGAAAAAGAAGGCAGCATCATTGCTTCTTATGAAAAAAAAAAAAGAGAACAGTATGGGCAACTCTTACAGGCACCTTCTTTTACACGTAAAAACGGCCTTATTTACTTTTTCAAATAATGCTATATTGAAATGATAAAAATGTGGTGTCATCCTAAGGGAGACAAAAGTCGAGGCAATTTACAAATTTCTCTACAAGATTTTTAACAAGAGTAGTAGTCCACTCCTTGTAAAAAGCTCAGAATCGCCCAAATAAATAAAACAAAACAAAGGTCTATATGGGTAAGGAAATAGAAGACAGCGCTATGGCTACTACAGCTCGCTTCTAAATGAACTGAAAACAGATGATGGGAAGGCCTTCTACAACTAATCAGACAGAGGAAGGGAAGCCCTTCTACAACTAATCAAGCAGAGGATGGGAATGCCTTCTACAACTAATCAGACAGAGGATGGGGAGGCCTTCTACAGCTAATCAGACAGATGGTGGGAAGGCCTTCTACAACTAATCAGACAGAGGGTGGGAAATTTATTTTGTATAATTTGTGTTAGATGGCTTTGTTGATTGATTGTGGTTTAACGTCCTTAAAGAGACTTTTATACTTTTCAGGACGATAACTTTTGTCCAGTCGAGCAGACCCTGGTGACGCGCCGAGTCTGATATTTCTTATGTAGAGAAGCAACAGGCCGTAGATAGACTTACCATACCATGCGCATTATTTTGACTCCGAGCTAACCAGTTCTATTCCCAAAGTACCACTTACTTGGCGGGGAAGCCCTGATTACCATTTTAAAAAATCTTTGGGGTGACTAGGTCGGAGATCGAACTTTTGATAATGAAACGTCTGAACTTAAAAAAACTTTTACATTTTGTTCAGCATTTTGAAAAATTGGGTCATACAACATTAACATTAAATGGTCCATCATGTGCGATTAAAAAAAATGATTTCATTTCGCAATAAAGTTTGATTTTTTGGACAAAAAAGCAAAAAAAAAAAGAAAAAGAAACTGATTAATCATGACCACAGGTGCTATAAAAGAACATTACAAGATCACGATGGGACAGATGTGCGTTAAGTGAAGCACTGTTCATTCGCAATCTGACATGTAATATTTTCCCTAGTCGAGGACCAACATAGTAAAGATTGGGATATTTTAGCAGATGTCCCTGGATCCGATCTCAACAAATGTAAGCAGAATTCCTAGTAATCTGACTTCGGAAGTTTGCTCCACAGTTTGTCTGATTTTCCAACAAAAAAATTGTGAACGTTTTCATCGACACTTCTCTCCATTTATATATAAAGAGTACATATAACAGCGAAAACGGTCTATATTTGTTCACTTCATAGGCATTAGTGTTAATTCTAGTGAAACTTTCAAAGAAAAAGTGTTATTGACAAGAAAGACATTCGCAGGTTTTAATGTCGGTGAAAAGGTCACTGTACTTTTTTTTAGATTGATCAATTATTTTTACTGGTCTAAATGTTAATTTTATGCGTTTAATACAATTCATTATTTCATATCCCCCCCCCAAAAAAAGAAAAGGCTATGCGAATCAACGCGAGATTTTTTTCAGGTGTATATGGGTAGAATTTGTGAGAATTTTAAAAAGATTTCATGCAAAGAAATTCAACATTTCAGTGTTGCGTACTTACGAATCCGGGCCTGCAATGATCTTCGACCCTTTCGCGTTAATTTTAGCGCAAGGTCACTAGTATTTTTGTTACGTGTATTCATCAATTCACATTTTTTCGATTTCATGGTAATTGTCACCCCAAAAAGAAAATCTAAGCGCCTGAATTGATCAAATATGTTGGGTACATCATTATCTTAATTATGGATGCCAAAAATATGAGTTCTACAGAGTCAGTATGCTGTGAATAAGAATTATGTTTAATACTGAGACCAGTTTCTTAGGAGTAGGGGTAATATTTTTGGCAAATTTTGAAAATTCATTCTTGAAAATTATTTTTTGTGGTTTATTTATGTAGAAAATTAGATTATTAATTTTCAAAATTTGACAATTTTGGAAAAGTGAATAAATTATTACCTGGACCCCACTCTTTTATAGATTTCTAGATCATACGCCCCTGAAATTAACTGTTTTGGATGAAAAACATCATATCATAAGTTAAATATTTATTATTTTTTTTAATAGTATTACGAGTTTCGAATTCATTCAACTCAGATTCGATACTTTCTAAAAGGTTAAAATCGGTAATAAATACTTCTTTACCAAGCACGCGGTATTTAAGGGGATAGAGTGACGGATTGTTTGGTATTGAGAACCATGTGTCCGTGTGAAGAAACATGTCTACTTGTGGACTTATACTCCTTTGAGCTACAAAGATCGAGCTGGTCGATCGTTTGTCCGACTATAAGCGTGAAATATCTACCATTGGTCGTTAAACCATAGTAATCAATCAACCAAATTTTATATCAATGTACAATATGTATGTCACTCGATTACATACATGTACATGTATGTATAAAATTACTTCCCCTCAGGCTAAATTTACAACATTTAATAAACAGTTGGAGAGTTCGCCAATCTCATTAGTGATGTCATATTCACTAATTTGCATATCATTAAGCGTCAAATTGGTTGGCAAATAAACAACTAAATCAACAATTGACAATTTCATGATTAGAGGCTAAAAACCACTAATTCCACTTTCCATAGGCTTCTATGCTAATTTCACAATATTCAATGGCTTCTCTGGACTTTACCTTAACTTTAACCTGCAGAGGACTATATATCAGCATGATTCTACATATGTCAGCTCACAATCCTCAGAATGGCATGTGGGGTTAGCAGACTTGCAGTGCAGTACTGGTCACCGGAAGTGAAGTGTCTATAAATAGCATGGGAAATCCCAGTGTTTTCACAAGATAGGGGTATATTTAAAAATCATTATGGAGATTAGGTTTCACATCACAAGAAGCAAAATGCACCTATAAAATGTACAGAAATGTTTTTCCTTTCAGAAACTGTTTAAATTTTTTAAATAAGATGAGAACTTTTTTCACAGCACTATGAGGAACAGGGGTAATTTCTGCGTAGGACTATTTTTGCGTACGTTCCAAATGCTCATTGGTTGAATTGGTGGTCTGTAACCTTAGAATCTCAATTTTCAAAACTATAACTTTGTTATTTTATATCCAATTTTGGTTCTGTAAAATGTTTCATTTAGATAAAGTAATTCATATTATGTATGTGAATTTATAACTGTTTTACTTGAAAAAATAAATTTGTAGTGATATTTATATGTAAACCTCTATTTTTGTATAAAACTATAATTAAAATCTTATGTACATATAGTCTAATTACTGAATATTTATTTAAAAATTCCATCGATAAAAAGAATTTTATTTGCAATGTTGAGAACCAAAAGATTTTTTCAATTATATATCTTTAAAAATGAAAAAGTTATGATGATTTAAAGTTGACACCCTATGCCAATCAATGGATTTTTTGTGCCAACCAAAACCAAATTACTGGTAAGTGATGACATCACGAAGAACTCTCCTATATCATAGACTCGTAATTTAATTAAAGGTCTCTGACAATATGCATTTTTTTAAATGACTGTAATAATTATTACAAATGTTCAATGCTTCTTGTATTTGTTTTCGCATGGAAGGATACAAGCATTTGAATGGGGTTGGGCCTAGCAGATTTTGGGAAATAAGTATTCAGGCCCTCAAAAAGTTGAAAATAAATTCTGGCCAACACTTCCTGAAAATATTACATTCTTTCTGACCTTAGTCAAGATTCTTCATACAGTGAAGTGGAAATGAATAATCTTGCCGATGTGGTTGAAAAAAGATTTTCAGAGCCGCAAAATTTCAAAAACAATTATTCCGACCTCACAAAGTTTGCTATCAATCTCAAATATTATCTAGGACAGCCTAAATGGCTGTTCAACAGGATATGATTAGACAAAAGCGTTTTAAGGGGTTCCAATTTAATTATCTTATTTTCCATGATATTGTCCGAAATATTCATTTTTTTGTTTTTAAAATAGTAAAAAATCGACTTATCTGTAACCACGCGCTATTGGAACCTGGAGGTTAATAACCGCCACTTTTGTTTTTAAATTTGGATAATCCGTGCATTTAAGGGCATATTTTGACCAATGATAACATTTAATCCCCACTTTCCAAACTCACTGGCTACATACTTGTCATGATATTTTCCTTTTTAACTACTAAGCCTAATTTAGATGTGAAAAAAAATAACTTATGCCTTGAGGAGAAAATTCTTAACTATTTGTTCATCAATTTCAAAGGCTTTAATTGGAGTTACAATGCAAGTTCAGAATATTCTCAGACCAAGGATCTTTATAGTAATATTTAACCCCTTGCTGAGACTTAAATGGTTTTTTTTTTATTAAAGTCTCGTGGCACCTAGGCCATAAATTTAAAATTTCAATTTTTAAAAAAATTTCACTAAGGGGAAATTTGGTACCGACATGAATTATATAACTAAAATGCCAAACTAACTACACATTATTATTAAGGCAATCAGGCAAGAAATTTAACATTGTTACGAAAGGAGTTTGTTTGGTGGCTATTTTTTTTATACCTTATCCTGTCTAATATGAACCCCTCTCGGATTGATTTTTTTTGTTCGATTTATGCAGGTTCTGGTTTAAAACAGGTTCAAAATTGATTCAAACTGACATAAAAACGTAGAAGATTGTTTAGACGGGTTTAACTGTATTGTTTTTAATCATTACACATGTTACAGAGTAATCAAGGGAACCAAGATTCTAGCGGAAATTAAAAAAAAAAACGTAATCCAGGGACAAAGACCAGACATGGAAAACAGACACGCCCAAAACCAATACAATACACACAAGGCAACAAAAGTAAATGAGCAACTCGGACTCCACTAAAAAAATGGGAGCATGGACCAGTGAACGTGGGACAAGCGTCCTCTGTTATTCTAGAAACACCCGCCGAATTGCTCAAATAATCAATGTCATCATTATATGAATCAAAGAACTTGCAAATATATACGTTTTTTTTAAAGAAAATTAGCCTATCCTTGCGATGAAGTAAAAGAATTATTCCACAAAAGGCACAGAATTGAAAACTGGAAGGCTTTAATAGCGTTTAAACATACCCCAACGATGATAAACTAGATTGTAGCATCCAGATATGATGAACTCCCATCTTTAAGAAACTGTAGACATACAACAACATGAAACAACACCTCCAGAAGTAAAACGACAATGTCAAATTCAATTATTGCAAACAATTCGATAGTTTATCGATGTGCAAAATCAATTATTGCAAACAATTCGATAGTTTATCGATGTGCAAAATCAATTATTGCAAACAATTCGATAGTTTATCGATGTGCAAAATCCAAAGGACTTTTATCTCAGGTTTAAATAGCGACCAATGGTCTGATTTTACACATCCATAAATTCTATAAAAAAAAGGTGTTTAATCCTTATAATTCCTAACCCTAACTTATAAAGCGGACATCAAGGGGCAGTGCTCATGTGCATCGCCCATTGGTGTCCAATGTGGACCGACAATACTCTCAAACACGTACTATTTAAAAAAAAAGATAGCCGACGCTGTAAAATTTGTTCTCTATACTTATATAATTTTCTACATTATATTCATGAAATAACACATGGCAACAATATCAATGTTCGATACTGTTCTTTTCGAATGCCACTAAGTTATTAGTATTTGTCCAATTGGGAAACAGAATCGCTATCAGGTGACTTGCGTCTCCATGTATGAGCGTCTATAAGGTCAAAGGGTAAAAAGCGAAACTATACCGACTGCGTCGGACAAAGGCCCTTAGATTAAACAAGAAAAGAAAAAGAGAAAACCAGTATGACTAAGACAGCTAGAATTCTGCCCCTTGTCAAAGGACAAATTACTTTAACTTTGTTCTCTCAACTAAAACACCTAGTTGTCTCAATTGTAAGACTTCTCATCTTGCCTGGACTACAAATATAACAAAAGATGCATGTATTGTGCTACATAAATATTATATAACATGGTATATGACTCTCGATATTGACTGTGTTATTGTGTAATGTCTTATTATGTCATCTGATGAAAATTAATGTTGAATGTAAATGCCCCCTTATTCATATTTCAGATCGAATCGGATCAAGAGAGACCACTCTAATTTCACAAATACCAATTGGACTTACATATTCTTACATAGAATCTTTGTTAAGACTATCAATAAACTGACTTTACACATACATTTATCAATAATACAGATTTAGAGCTTTCGAGTTCTAGCACTCTGTTTCTGGATGATGCACATTATAAATTGGAAATGGAATTTATTATTTAAATGTGTATTAACAACAATGTCGACAAAGCGTCTCGTCGTATTAACACTTCATATTACATGTACGTTTGAAAAGTACGATGAAGATAAGAGGAACGATTTAAATTGGGACCGAGTCGTCTATATTGTACACATGCGCAGATTGAAATTAGCGCGATATTTGAATTTCCGTCTTGTCAAATAATTGAACTACGACTGTTTATTATTTTTGTCATCAGCAATTAGTGAATGATTTGACAATACATTATTGGTAAAGTATTTAAAAGTTAAAGAATAAGTAAAGTATCTACTTGAAGGAGTTGTCAGTATGAACCTTGAATGATCAAGTTACACTAGCAAGCCAAACTTAGGCAAAGCACTTCGGCACATCCATGATCCTGATTTATCCAAATCACCTGCCTGGTCAAAAAGTAGTTTTACCTTCTTTTGATATTTCCCTGAGTCAGTGGGACATAAAAAAAACCAGCTTTTTAGTATAAATGCCTCAGTATGCGTCATGTTTACTGGTAAGGGTCATCTTGCATTCTCATAGTCCGAATTTCTTCTGCTTCTACTTCTACAATCTCCTGTCAGACCAACATCAACAGGCTCAGATAATGTCACTTATCTCAATGCATGCTATGTACAAATTCCAAACCTAATTAAACTAGTGAATTTAAAAAAATAAACAATAAGAGTGAGTTTAAAAATTGTAAGTTGAAATGGCTGTTGAAATCAACTGAGTCACTCATAACAGTGCTCATTGGTGTCCTGTTCCATAATTTGATGGTTCTTGGAAAGAAAGATTGTTGTCTGACTTGTAACCGACAGTGAGGAATTTGGAAGGTTAATTAGTGTATGTTTCAGGACTGTCTGAGAGGTGGAATCAACCAGTCTGTTTTAGTGATGGCAACTAGCAAATAATTGCTTTTGTGTAACATTATTTAATTAGAATCTTGTGTCTGGTCTTCTATGAGCTAGGCTTCTCTAATTTAAATGTTGTATGATGTATTGTGGTACCTGTTTGTCACAAACCTAGCTGCACGTCTCTGACCCTGCAACCCTCCTCTTATTTATTTGAATATTGATATGTCGGGTTGGGGTCAGAACGATGTGTCATTCATAAAGTTGGAGATTCAGCTGGACTGTGGCGTACTGCCCTTCAGCTGCTTGTAACGACTTTCAAGTTGAAATTGTGCAAGTCACACTTACCTAGTTGATTTTGGAATCATTTTCCTGTATGCTGATACCATATTTGCTTCAAAATTTTTTTATTGAAATTTTGATAATTTTCCACGAGAGACCCTGTTTTGTTGACATTTTGAATCGTATTAGAGAGTAGGCGGAGCTTGTTAGTTTTGGAAGGAATCGTCAATCTGCTCACCCAAATTTTATTCCTTGATGAAAATTGTTGTATGAAAGCTTATTTTTGAGAGCAAAATATCAGCAGTCTGTTAGATGTTTTTCCTTAAATTTTGGGCATGAACTTGTTCCACGGGAGAGGAAACAATCAGTGGACGAGAACTACTCATTGACCAATATAAAAAATCAGTGATCATTCCAGACCATGTTCTGCATGGTGCACAAAAAGTGCAGCATGTGGTCCCATCTGGCACCCAGTATATAAGGTGATCTCTGAATTGCCTGATTTTTTTCGGTTCTGTGTCCACTGTGTATCTGTTATTTAAAAGGCCAATGGCCTTGACAGTTTCGTCCTTAACATGTCTCATGAAAAACAAAAAGTTAAAACTTTTCTTGGGTCAAAAACGATTTATGGAAACCACAGGCAGACAAGGGACACAATGGTTTCTCCTGATCCTTTTGATGGGATCCAGTAAATTTCAGATGAGCCAACCAGCTGAAAACAAACACATGGCCAGGGAACCTAGAGAATTTCAAGTGAAGATGAAACTGTTCAACTTCATTGTCCATGGGCCTGGGCCGGGTTGGATACAATCCCAATAAGAACAGAAAGATTCTTAAGTGGAGCTGCAACATCCATCAGAATTACAATTTGAATCAAGACAGTGCCATAATAAAAAAACAACATATACATGTACTAGTATTTCGTTTTAATCATTTTGAGTGTATGTATACCTCAGTCTGTTATCTCTCATCTAAAATTAAACTATAAAGTCTATACAAACCTGGTTGAAAATCACCTGTTATCTAAAAATGACCCCTTATACTACCATATTGGCTCCCTTTATTCTGAAAACTACCCCGTTTAGCTGTCAAGGGGGCCAGTGACCCCCTTTTGCAATTTTCTGGAATGAACACTGAAAAATGTATGTGGACTTTATCACTGACAATGTCACTGCTGCATTTCAAAATCTTTAAAAATAATGGGTCTGGAATCTTAAATGCATTACTTTCCAGGTAGGGGAACATGAATTGATGAAGGGGTAGCATGCTGACTGGAAGGAGAGCATCACACATCTGTAATTTTCTTTCATTTCAACCATTTTTTTCTGGGAAGTTCTCTATGCTTGTGTACATTGTATAAGTAACAATAACTCATTTGGTAATGAATTGTTCATTCCATATAAGAATAAAGATGACTGAATTGACAACAATAGCTGTTTCAGGAGAGACTTTTCAAGACAAGAGAAAATCAATTTAAAAAATACCATTGTGACTTGAACTGCAATTTCATGCCTTTGTTAATTGTCATCACATCCTGTTGGCAAAATTTCACAAATTTCACCATGACTGCATTATTTAAAGTATGTTAAAATGAAATTGGAAGCAGTTATACTTCTGAAAAGTATATTTTATTAAGGTTTTTGGATTTATACACCGGGTTTTCAGTTATTCAAGGTACCCACACTAGACAGGGAAATTAGATGCTTGCAACAAAGAATGTAAAATAACCAAAATAACACATTCAACTTTAAAGAAACAAAAGTAAATCTGCAACCTGGTGTCAATTTCACAAAAAAGATATAAGTGTAACGTAAGTTATGATGTCACAACCTAAAATAGCATTGTGATATCATAATTTAAGATCAACGTCACACTTTTGACTTTTTGTGAAGTCGATGCCTCCACTAAATACTGAAGAAATGACCAAACATGTAGACATTCCTTACACATGTATGCATACTACATGTATTTTCTTCTCAATCAAAAACAAATGTCTTACTATTTATACCTAAGTTTTTGAGACATACTCATTAAGTTACAGTCGACTCCACTTAATCGCATATCGCTTTATTGCATATTTCGGTTATTAGCATAATTTTCTCCTGCACAAAACCATTTCCTATTATTCTATTAGGGAAAAAATCGCTTATTTGCATAAGCCTTGCAGGTGCATT
This sequence comes from Perna viridis, assembly GCA_037379345.1. NCBI lineage: Eukaryota > Metazoa > Mollusca > Bivalvia > Mytilida > Mytilidae > Perna > Perna viridis. The sequence goes on from CM074523.1 coordinate 18,411,325, forward strand.
TCGGTTTATTGCATAGAGAATTTTGCCTCATCCAGGCTATGCAATTAAGCGGAATCTACTGTATTGTCATTAATAATACCAGAATTTTTTTGGTATTTTTAGGTAGATTGGGATGGATTCTAGTAATTTGATGGAGTTTTCCATGCTGGAAGATGAAGAAAACCAGTTTAGAGCACCACCTTTAACACAGACCCCAGTAGTGAAAAACTCCATTTTAAAGCCTTCCACTAAAGATAATTTAATTCAGCTGGCTACACCTATACATAAAAACTTAAAGGTAAAAAAGTTATGCATAAAAATGTAGATACTAGTCATTCAGCTGAGTTTTCACTTACTATATGTACTGTATAATAATTTATTAAATTTTTCTGTTGCTTAGAAAATATGATTCAAATTGACAATCTGAATTTTCGTATTCAAATCTGGATTTTTCAAGTTCAAATCTGGATTTTTATGAAACCAAAAATACAAATGTTTTGTACGTAAAATGCAAAAACTACTGTTAAAAATATACCATTAAACTCGCATAATGTAGCTTAAGCTTTCATAATCCTGGAAAAAACCTTGATATAGTGATAAGGGTGTCCTTTCTTCCATTATGCAGAGAGAGACCCATCTCTTATCAGTTGCTCTTCTTACTCTACTGAATAGAATTCAATGAAACTCACAGAATCTTTACTCAGGGTTTGACACTTAACTTTTCCCAGTAGGTAGATCACAAGACTTTCTGATAGATAAATTAGGAAGTTCTCAAAATTATTTTGCAGGACTGTCCTTAGGACTATAAAAATTTTAAGAATGAACTTAGGTAGTCCAAGGAACTACCAATTAAAATTTCAAGGTAGTCCTCTCTCAGATTTAGTGGGCACAGGACTACCAGACCACTGTAGGTGTTGTACCCTGTGTACTACGAATATACATGTTTCCATTGTGCACCTTCTGTTTTAGATTTTGATCAAAATCAATTTGGGGGTTTCACATAGCAAACCATGGACTCCGTCATTTGTGAATATGGGGACATAGGTGGACCCATCTCTTATCTGTTACTCCTCCTATACCACTGAATGGAATTGAATGAAACTTTCACAGAACTTTTATTACATATTCCCATTGTGCACCTCTTATTTTAGATGTTGATCCAAATCAGTTTGGATGTCAAAAGGTACATGTTTTCAAATATAGGAGTGAGGGTATCAATTAAGTGAGCATGTACAGACACATTGTGACTTTCTTAAACTGTTTCAGGTTAAATTCCAGACCCCACAGACAGTCAAAGTCACTCCCACACGATATGAACAGATAAGAGAATTAGACGATAAAGAAAATTGGGTGGAGAGAACAACAGTTGTACTGAAGACAGACCATGAAGACAATGTCAAAAATGCACAAACAGTTCTCCTGGAACTCATAGATCAAGTCATTGATAGGTATCATGTGACAGTCATGTGATTTGTACAGCAATTATTTATGTTCCTGCAGGGGTTCAATTCAATGCTGGCCAAGGTCAAGAGTTCTAGGTCATGGACTTTTTTTACATCCTTAATGAAAGATCCACCAAAAGAAAACAAATGGTCTTCAATAAGAAATATAAAGTAGATTAGGTCCAGAACCAAGACAAATAAATTTAAATGATCTTGCATCTGAAATTGAGGGTCACGGAGGGTCCCCAAAGGTGCTGATTTGAACCCCTGAATACAAGTAGTGTTTAAGATTAGATATACAAGAAAAAAAATCTGTACTTAAATTTTCGTTTATTTATTTTCCTGGAAAAGTTCTTCTCATCACTGTATATATTCACAAAAATAAATATGCCATGAGAAATGTACAATTGAGGTACATGTAAATGTAATAGGATGTCTATATTAGACCAAGGGCAAGGGACATAAGTCTTGAAATCATTTATACGTTTGTATCAAATTCAGTTTCACCAAAGCCTATCAAGCTTTCATTTGAAACAGAATTAAATCAAGTTACTTTGATGCTTACATGAGATTGATGTAAAATGCAGATTGCAAATGTTCCAAAGATTTCAAAGAGTTGTGTCCCTTTACCTAGGTCTACCTCTTTAAGCAAATTTTCAGGCCATTCACTGATACTTTTAGGATAACCTAAATTTATTTTTCAATGTTGCTTTGTTCTGGTTTCATACAGTATTTCTCACTGATTATATTACATTGAAATCTTCATGGGCAGGGCTCATGCTACTGGGCGATTCGGGCGAAATATTCGCCCTCAGACGACACCAAAAGCGAAGTGAAGTCGCCCTCTCATTTTCAGACATCGCCCATGATTGGGACTGTTCTCCATCTTTTAGCAATATTTGGACCAGAGTTATCTCTCTTCCAATAACAATTCAAACAAAAATGGCGCCCATTCGAGAAAATGAATTGTAAAAAATTTCAAAATCTATCAAATTAAGGGTTGCAAGCAAGTATTGTAATCAGCTTTTTGTTTCATATGTTTAAGACAGGATATGGAATGAACATTCTTCACATTAGCTTATGATAATTAATGATTTACCATTCACGTTTCATTACGAAACTTAAACTTATCTCAGTTGATAATTCGGTAGAAAACCAGAAACGTTTCTTTTGATCTTCACGTTTCATAACAGGACAGAAAATTCTCCATTTCAACGGCACATTTCTTAAGATTGAGACGAGTTCGTATCGACCACTACCTACCATATGTGTCAATAAAGTTTGTCTTGATTTGTCGGTAATAAATTTTTAACATGATGATTGATACTTTTCATTAACTTATATGCAGAGACTGGATATTTGAACAAGAAATCATTATGGATTTAGTGGGATTAAGAAAAAAAACAGAACAAAAAGAAAATTCCAACATAATGTCACTGCCTGAAATTTTCTATTCCAGTGTTGCTAAAAAAGACAAAATTAATAGGACAATACACTTCAAGAAGTTTTGCTTTGCTCAATCATGTATTAATTTTGCTGTAATAAATTTGGTAAGGGGTAGATGTATAGATAAAAAATTTAATTTCATGAATATATGATACAGTCAATCATTCAGTCAGCAGGCTGATTTCATTTTGTCCAAAATATTTAGTTACTTAATATGTAGCTAAAACGAAAAGTATATGAAAATGCTTGCTTATATTGTGTGCATGTAAGTAACATATAACACATAATTTTAAGAAGCATTAGTAAAAGATGGGTGTACACATTCACTTCTCCCTGTTCATCCCCACTTCTCCCTAGTGTCTCTGAAAGAGAAGTCACTTCTCCCTGTTTTTCTCAAGTAGCTTGAGCCCTGAATGGGAAAGTTTAGCATGGTTATTGGTAGCTTACCATGCCTTTTTTTTCTGTTATAATCTGCAATACTGTCTCCATAAAACATGGGATGGACTTCTGTGATTATGATAATATCAACTGGGATGCACACAAGTTTACGTAACTTATGTTTTTTTATTTTTTCCTTTTTAGTTGTGAGGCCAAGAGAAATGCTTTGAATGTAAGTTCAGAAGCACTATCATCAGAGTCAACTGCAAATGAAACATTGACAGAAACAAACGAAGATACAACAACACAAGATCCTCCAAGCACTGGGGAAAATTTGCCTTCTGAAACTGAAAATAATTGTCCAAGTTCGCCACCAATCATCTCTAAAACAGGTGCTTATACAATCGACTTGGAAAATCTTGATAATATCAACCCTTTCCAAACTTCAGCGGGTCTTGCTTTATCACCACCTGTAAAACCGGCTCACGATAAAGATAAAGGTCCTGGTGAGCCGAAAGTTAGGAGTGAATTAGAAAAAGAAGATGTCTCGAAATTAGACAACATTGCCGACATAACGTTTTCAGAAAATAAGACCATAGATGGTTCTGAAACCATTTTATTTGGCGATGGTGACACCACTGTCATTGAAAACAAGGGAGGTAATTCAGCTGATATTACCATTGTTGAGAATGCTGGGAAATCTGAGTTGGAAAACACTATTGTTGAGAATTCAAGTCAAGCAGATGTTGATGTTGATTTTGAGAATATCACTGATCCATTTTCAACAAAGAAGCAGTTGTTGAATTCACCACTTGCAGGTCCAAGTGGAAATTTAGGGAAGGTTGAGAACCCTTTTGCTGCATTGAAGTCTGATCTAGTAGATGACAATGCTAAAGAACAGCAAGATTTGCTTGCAGAGGAAACTGCTGACCCTTTTACCTCAAAGTCAAAGGTAGCAAATTCGCCATTGGGCAAGAAATGTGATGAAAGACCAACCACACAGGTTCCGACTGGGTTGGATGAGGAAAATCCTTTTGCTACAAAATCAAGTGTCGTAAATTCACCTAAAATTGATGTTGATCCATTTGCTACAAAATCCAATATTGCCAACTCTCCAAAAGTCGATGTTGATCCTTTTGCCACTAAAAGCAAAGTTTCAAATTCACCTGCAGTGGAAAATAACTCTGCCACTTTAAATATTGATAAAAACACATCTGATACCAAACCAAAAGACGTTAATACTGCATGTAAAGCTGAAACAGTTTTGGAGGGTAATAAATCTGAAGTACTAAAGTCACCAGTAAAACGAGATACAGAAAATTTAATTACTAAATCACCATCAGTATCAACTGAAGATAACCCTTTTATGTCAAAGTCTAAAGTGGCCAATTCACCAGGTATAGATTTGGAAGAAAACCCATTTTCAACAAAGTCAAACGTGGTAAATTCACCAGCTATTGGTTTGGAAGAAAACCCATTTTCAACAAAGTCAACAGTGGTAAATTCACCAGCTATTGGTTTGGAAGAAAACCCATTCTCAACCAAGTCGAAAGTGGTAAATTCACCAACAATAGATTTAGAGAAAAATCCATTTGAAATGAAATCAAAAGTGACAAATTCACCAGCTACAAATTTGGAGAAAAACCAATTTGCTACAAAAACTAATGTAGCCAACTCTCCATCAGTAAATCCAGATGCAAACCCTTTTGCAACCAAGTCAAAGGTACCAAATTCTCCTGCCATTATAGAGGAAAATTCATTTGCTTCCAAGTCAAAAGTTGCCAACTCTCCAGAGAAAACAGAGCTTGATGACCCATTTGCTACCAAGTCAAAAGTTGCCAACTCTCCAGAGAAAACAGAGCTGGATGACGCATTTGCTACCAAGTCAAAAGTTTCCAACTCTCTAGAGAAAACAGAGCTTGATGACCCATTTGCTACCAAGTCAAAAGTTGCCAACTCTCCAGAGAAAACAGAGCTGGATGACCCATTTGCTACCAAGTCAAAAGTTGCCAACTCTCCAGAGAAAACAGAGCTGGATGACCCATTTGCTACCAAGTCAAAAGTTGCCAACTCTCCAGAGAAAACAGAGCTGGATGACCCATTTGCAACAAAGTCAAAAATTGGAAACTCACCATCCATTGATTCTGTAGAAAATCCATTTATCACAAAAAGTAAAGTTGTTCAGTCACCAACAAAAGAGGAACTTGATCCCTTTACTTCTAGAACAAATAATCCAAATTCTGCCTCTGGAACTTCTGAAGAGAATCCTTTTATTACCAAGTCTAGAGTTGCAGACTCACCTGGATCAGGAGATAAAAAAACAATGGAAGATAATGTACCTGGAAATGAAATGGGAGTTACATCAAGGTATGTATGTTGATTCCACCAGGAAAGCAATTATTATTTTTTCCTTTTTTGGCACTCCTTCATTTTTCAAACCTCACTTTTTTGTCCCCCTTGGGGCGTTGGGAGTGGACATGGAAATGTAGGGCATCTGTCTGTCCATCTGTCCATGTTTTCTGGACCTTTTTTTTTTGTTAAGCTTATTTTTAGCATGTGGCCTATTATGAAGAGTTACAGATTAAGTTCGACTTTGGTTACAGTTGAATGATTATTATGGAAGTTATGGCCGTTGGACTAATAAAATTTCAGTGAATTTACAGTTTTTCACACTTTTTTGTAATGCATTTACCAATTGATTTTATCTTTTGTATGTAGTCTCACTATGAAAAGTTGCAGATTAAGTTCGACTTTGGTCATGGTTGATTGATTTTTATGGAAGTTATGGCCCTTGGACTTAAAATTTTTTTAGTGAATTTACAGTTTTCCACACTTTTTATTTTGCGGGGGACATTGGAACACTTCTTTTATTAGTAAGTGAAAAAAATGATTCACCTTCCCTATTTCCTAAAAAGTAACTTCACCATCCTGTGTGAAAAGGGTAAAGCATGCTAAATCTGCTAGGAGGGTTAGGGCATCCCCCAAGAAAATTTTAGAAGTAAAATCCTGCATTCTGAGTATTCCTGGGGCTGGAGATGTTTTCATTGCTTGAGGGTAATGTGAATTATCAGCAAAAAAGTACCATACTTTCCCAACACAAAGTTTTAATTATAACATTACTTTCCCATGCAAAATTTCACTTTCCCTTGACACTGGAAGTGGGAATCTTTGTCCTCAGAAGAAAACTCTCCTCATAATATTTTCTGGCTACCAACATTGAAAATCACAATTCAAAATTATTGTACAAAAATATATGGGTAATGTATATGTCATAATGGGATTTTAATGAGAAAGTACCAACATGTTTCAACTTTCAGTTTTACATTGAAGATATTTTCCATTTTTTTCTCCGTTTGAGCAGGGCACCAACAGCTACCAACAACGTTGAAGCTTTGGGAATTGATGAGGACCAGTTTAAACCTGCTACTGATGGTTAGTTATATAAATAGAATTAAAAAAGCAAAGCTTTTGATTGAATTTGCCATTTCTGAATTTTAAATACAATGTATGTAGAGGGAAAATTCACAGTGAAATTTCATTTCCTGATGTTTTCTGTGTTAAATGCCATCTTACATGTAAGCCCTAATTATGGTTTTCATATTTGTTCATGCCATTCCTAACAGGTTTATTGCCAATTTGGATTCTTAAAAAAATGTCTTTTTCCTTAATTTGTGAAAGCACGACTCAAAACACAGTATGTTCTGGTTCTGTTTGCGATTTTTTTTTTCAATTTCTCTATGTAGAAAACTATCCAAAGCAACCCAGTTAAAGCATTTATAGTGTGCATTTGCTATAAAAACAGTTTTATGTATAAAATGTCAGAATTATATTTCCATTTTATTTTACCTCTCTGTGTCAGATCAAATGTGATATAATACTGTGGATAAATTAAACTTCTTGATATTCACTGAATGTTCACGATAACATAAGGGGTTTTAGTCCCCTATCGACTTTAGCCGAAGAGAACTTTAGATTTGTATGTTCGTCCCTCTGTCTCTCTGTCTGGGAAAAAATGACAACACTTTCTGTCTTGCCTGCGCCGAAAGTCATGGAAGGCGACACTTAGGTTTTGCTTTTCCAGCGACGGAATGTTAAGTTTTCTGATATGTTCAATTAAACATGAACCCCTTATGTTAGGACAGTTATGTTTTTTGCACAGATGCATTTACCATCACTGCATCACAAATTCATGCCAAGTTTTACACATATAACCCTGCAGTCATAGTCTATTGACTTAGAAAAAAAATTAATGTTAAAAGTTCGATGCTAAGTTTTCTGATAAGTTCATTTAAACATGAACTCCTTATGCTAGGTCAATGATATTTGGTGTACAGATGCATTACCATCATTGCAATTCATGTCAATTCTATGCATATACCCTGCAGTCTTGGTCTGTTGACTTAGAAAAGTTTAACATGAAGGCTTCTTCTAGTTCATATAGACATTTTTATTTGAATTCCATCTTTACTTAAATCCCTACTACCTCAATGTGATGCAATAAAAAAACAATTGATTCCCAGCTACTTATATTTTTGCCTTTCATAATCTTATTATTTCAGAAAGAATTTTCTACTTGAAGTATTTCACATCTTTAATTTGTCAGATATTCCAATTCCTCAGTCCTTTCCTATTTCATAATATTATATACATTTAGTCATCAAACATATTGTAATTATCTGACAACTTTTTATACCCTGTCACAGGAAGTGGCAAGGTATTTTGTGATGGCCTCCAGAAAAGTTTAGTTGAGTGTTCATCCATATGTTGTCTAGTGCATTTTGTAGTGCTAACACAAAAATGATAATTTTATAATTTCATATTATTGTACAAAATATAAAAGCAACACAAAAAAAATAATATTTAACAAACACATCATTATATTGACAATATTGAACAGGTGAGACTTATCTCTGTAATAACAGTTTATTTTCTAAACGTTTGCAGATATTGAGCTGATTTTTGGTACTAGTATGTGAGTCAACCTTGATGAGTTAAGATCAAGCTGAGTTATGACCCTTGAAAATTGGCCAAAATTTAAGTCTTCCACACTTTTCTTCTAAATGCTTTCAGATATTGAGCTGGTTTTTGGTATGTGAGTCTACCCTTTTGAGTTTAAGTTTTCCACACATTTTTTCTAAATGCTGATTTTTGGTATGTGAGTCTACCCAGATGAGTAACAGATCAAGTTCACATTTCATTTTGCTTTGCTGATTTTTTCCAAAGTTACCTACTCAGTTTTACGCAATTTTTTCTAATAAAAACCTATTAACATTATCTCAATGTGACAATATGTTAATATAACAAAGACCGGATAATTATTCATCTTGATTGATATTGAATATGAAACCTAATCTGTCCAATTGTCAGGTGCATAAAACTTTGAAATCTGTATCTGTTCAGTCTTTCCGAAGGTTCAGTTTTTTTTCCATGCCATTCAGTCCTGTGATGACATACTATTTTCAGGATTGAACCAAGTTTTACCATCCATTTTGACCTGTATCAAGAATGACTAATATCGGAAATTTTCCAGACTTCTGGTATGGTGTTCTGGATTTTTTTACCCGTCCTGTCACATTTTCACCGGTGATATCTGACAAACCTTCAGAAAGACTGTCTGCTAAATGGATATGAACATCTTTCTTTTCTTGGTCCATGTCCCTTTCTTCTGTTCAAAATCAAGGTTATTCCTCAGTTTGTCGTTTATACTTGATGATCCAAGGTAGTATTTGGTTCAGTGACATAAACAGCTGGTAGTTGACTATGTATTGTTTTGCAATACTCTCAGAATGGTGTTTCACAAGAAAGTTAAAGCAAGCTGCAGTTTTGTAATAATATTATAAATACATTTATCACAATTTATATAAAATTTTGATGATGTATTTTGCAGTAATTCATACCTTGATTTTTTTCTACTTTAGTTTTCAATGACACAGCAGCATGGGATGCCCTTGAAAACTTTGGTTCTTCATCTAATGTAAGTTTTTGATAATAGGCTAAACCCTTATGTCAAGTTAAATCAGATTGATAAATAATCCGACAATTGTGGAATAGGTTGAATTCATTACTCAAATGTGAAAGCAATGTTTACAAAATGCATGAGGTCACATGACTTCAATGATAGATTTTACATGACCAAAATTGACCAATCTCTCAACAAGTTATGGTCACATTTGTTTTGTGTTGAAACTCAGCATGCCCAAATGGCAGAACCAACACCAAATGGATGGATTGTTTTTAAATTTGGTATGTGGCTTTATATAGGCCAGGTGTATATTGCAAGGGATTTTTATATGCCGTCTTAAGACAGGATGTATTATGGTATACTGTTGTCTCTCTGTCTGTTTGTCCGTTGTCAACACTTCGGACAATAACTCAAAGCACTTTCACCAACTTTTATGAAACTTTGGTGAATTGTTCATATCTATTGACGTAAGCTCCCTTTCGATTTTTATAAATTTCAGATTTTTCATTTCCATGTTATGAATTTTTATGCTTAAAAAAAAAGGCTGAAATGGCCAAGGAAATTTATTCGTTGAAAAATTGATGAAAACGGACCATTTGTTATGATGATCGACTAATCAGTGATGTCACTAAGTTTTTAAGTAGCTGGCTAATTAGATAAAGTAGGTGGCGAACCCGCCCATTACGGCAGGCGGTCCGGGGGCCGCTGAAGGCCCCCGGAAGCTCTGGGGTAAATGGTGCAATATCCTGCATTCTAGGGCTCTCCTGGGCCATTGTACAGGACAATAAGATTACAATTTTTATACAAGTTTCTGTTAGTTAAGCCTAAAAAATGTGATATTTTTTAAAAATTTTGAACAAATTGTTTATTATTGAAAAGTTCCCCATTGCATAGACCCTTCTTTTTTCCACTTAAGACAAGTGACAACAAAGTCAGAATCCAATGGGAACAAAGTCCAAGGAGCAAAATCAAAGGGGAAAATCAAATAGACAAGTTACGAATCCATGACTGCACACACAATGTACAGATCAACTGGTGAAATCGTCACATTCATGCACAAAGTAATATTACTGTCTAAATAAAATAAATTGTTTTGCTAACTAGCATAATTAACCGCTCCCATATCAATCTTTTCTCTCATTACACACTTGAACCATCAATCGATCCAATCTTGTTGAAAATTTTGTTTTGACAAAAATGGCACTTGTCATACCCAATGACCTTGCTAGTATTTTATCGAATTAAAATAAGATATTAAATATCATCGATAATATGATTGTTAATTTATATCTACCATTGTCACTGTCTGTCTTTTTGGCCTTAGCTGGCCCTGGTGACAAAAAACTACAGATAGATTATTGTCCCTGTGTCACAGGCTTTGACCTTTTACGGCCCAACATGTTGCTTTTTGCTGACCGGAAATGAAGTATTTTTAGTTCGGTAAAAATAAGAAAGTCTATATTTAGAAACAGGGAAAAAACGCGGACTATTTATTTTAGCAACCGAACAATGCATTAAAGTTACACCGATGCGTGCAATCTTTAATATTTGTGGATGAATATTGTCAGTATATTATATAAAGAGGGTCTTGAAGAATATTTCATGAATTTTATTTTTGTGGGGTACGAAAGTAGCCGGCGATTTTTGCCGGCTGCCGGCTTCTAATGACATCCCTGCTAATAAATATAATAGGTACTTGGTAACCTTGTGTTTTGAACAAGATAGAAATTTATGGGTGAAAAATCAAGACAACAAACTTAAACTTGAGGTAGCCTTGATAGTGCCAAATTTTTTATTTACTTTTTTTAGGGGAAGGGTATTTGACAGGGCTCACAGTATTTCTAGTTGATCATATAAATTCATTGAAAGCATAAGGACAAGTTAAAAGGGCAACGGGCTTATCATGTGCTTAAAGTGCAGCTCTTTATTATTTTTGTTAGATATGATATTGGAAGATTCCATGATACAGGAAGTTGATATCATATCAACTTCCTGTATCATGGAATCTTCCAATTTCTTCTATATATGGAAGGTTAGAGAAAATTTTCATCACAAAAATCTCAGCTTCCATTGGAAGGTATACCATACAAGTTGGGTATACCTAGCAAAACTACCTGTTCTATTTTGTTTTTCTGTTTTGTGTGCCTTCAGTGGTGTAATGTTCCCAAATTAGTCATGATATTTTAGATGTCTTATTTTGTAGGATGGTCCATCAGCACTTAGCAGACAGTCTCTGTATGTCAAGTTTGATCCATTGGTTAATCTTCCTCCTGATGGTAACGTATACAATAAAAGCAAATTCATGGTCATTAAAGAAGATTATTTCATGACAAATAGTTATTATATACATGTAGATAGTTGTTTATTCAATTTCTTATGTTATAGATTTCAATACTTCACATGTAAAATAAGCTGTGTAAAACTTGTGTCTCCCTCTGACTTTTTCACGCTGAAATGTCACAACACAAATATCAATCTGCTGATCACAGTATTTAAAATCCTTGATGAAAAATTTGGAAAAAATTTATATAAATACTTGTGCCAAGAACGCTTGAAGTTTTTGTGTGGGGTACAAGTTCTTTGCTCATATAAAATCTGGGTGTTCTTCAGTATGTGTGATATTTTGGTTTTTCACTCTTTTCTATTAATTATCTAATTATTATCATTGGAAGTTAAAATATCAGTCCAACTTATTATCATGCAAAATTAAAATTAAGAGATTCATTGGAAAATACATTTCATAAAAAAAAACAAAAAAAAACAATAGTAACTGAGTAATCTTGTTCATAATTAAGCAAGGATTGAAGCACATTGGTGAAAACCTATTTACTTTTATTTGTTTGTGTTTCTCTTAAGGCCTTTACAAATTGAATATATGAGTAGTGTCCTCTATAAAAATAGTAAAAATATCAGTTGATGCAAACTAGGAATAAATTAACAGTACAAGCACCTTTCCTTAAAAAAATAAATTTTTACATGTATTTCTCTATATGTATAGAGTACATGTAGTGACGAAAGTTATGTTCTTAACACCATAATTCTTTCTAAGTCTGATGTTACTTTTTGTTTAGTGCATTTGTTTATAAATGTATTTTAGACCCCAGGAGACAGAGTATTGATCTCAGAAGGGCTAGCATGAAGCTGGAAAGACTACGGGAACTCAAGTAAGTTACACTGTTAATTCATCATACACAGCCGATTGTGCAACAGAAAATATTCATATGGTGTTCCAATCATGGAATACTCATATGATATGGAAGGAGCATCAGCTATGTCATATTTATGTAGAATGTAAGAACGAAATAATGAATGGCTTAAAAATATTTGGAAGGAAGTATATTATTGTGCAATTGCAGAGGCGTTGTTTTGTCTTGAAATACTTTGATGGATATGATTTTATATTTATTTAATAATAATTTGGAAATTATTGGCTGTATAGAAATATATTAACCTTTCCCAGAAAAAATGATTCAGACTTTCCCCATAGCAACAAGGCAGTGCACTGTAAATAAAGAATGAGCTCTGTCCATCATAGGCATGGCTTAAAATCATATTAATTTACATACGATAGTCTTATGATTAATTATTTGGTTCTCGTGTAAATTTTGGCTTGGAATCATATGATAATTATTTGTTTGTGAAAAACGTATGATTATCATATGATAATCATGCAATAATAATTGTATTCTGAAACATATAATTATCATATCATATCCATTTGATAATCATATGTTGCAAACCATAGGATTCTAATATGTGGTACTTTTGGATGTGTAGAAGGTTTTAAAGATCATATACACAGTCAAAGTAACATTGGATGTATTATGGAGGAGGAAAATTGCTTGCATCATGCATGTGTACTACATATGAGTCTAGGGTTAAAAATTTCCTTTTAAAAGTGAAAGGTCCTGCAGCCCTTTTCATAAAGAAAAGTTGTAAATGTATAATTAGCCTTAAGTTGTGAGGTTGTAATACTTTGATGTCATTACTTACAACATTTTGTAACAGGGACTGCTGGATTTTTGTGTAATTTTTATGATGTCATTACTTACAACATTTTGTATCAGGGACTGCTGGATTTTTGTGTAATTGTTATGATGTCATTTTCAGTTGATTGATGTGTCCATTAATAATTCAAAGGAAAAAGTCAACATATTTTTCAGACTAAAGGATTACTGGGAAATATTTTTTTTACAAAATTTTATTTATAAAATGAAGTGAATGATGCAGTAGCCTAAGAATAATGTTTTAATATGTTACAGTACTCAAGATGTATTTTTCAACAAAATGTGTGAAAACCTTTGGGGTTGGTTGTTGAACTGGTTCTTAAAATAATCATTTGATGGGTTTTATTTACTGTTTGAAAAGCTAATTTAAGGAAGTAGACCTAGGGTAAGGGACACAATTCTTTCAAATCAGTGGAAAGTTTGTACTCTGCATTTTACACCAATCTCATGTGAGCATCAAAGTAACTTGAATTGATTTCATTTTAAAATTAAACTTAAATTTAAAGTTGAACAACTGATTAATCATATGATTAAATTTAATCAAATGATTGGTGAATTTTCATACTGTGTAAGTGACATTTTATTTTTTAAAAGTTTGTCAGTGTGAGATTCATGAGTATATGATTATATTTTACGGCAATCTAATCATTTCTGTCGTTTACCCTTTTTTTTTAAAAATATATTTATCAGTCATTCAGCATGAAGTATGCTGACAATAAAGATTAGCTTTTTTTTAAGAAATCTGATTATAGTTGATTAAAAAAAAAGTTGAGGGTTGTTCCAAAATTAGTTGTAGGAGAGGTCAGTAAGCACTTTTTTCTCTCTGATCAAGATGAAAAATGCTACTATACCAACCACCAATTATATATTTATAAGTGCCTCCTGATTCCCCTACATACACATGATTAGATCTGGAAAAGCCCTAAATGATTATTATATACTTTAAAATTTTGTTATTTTATTACCAGTAATGCAGAAGAAAGTTTCCTGTTGCTTGGTACCCCTCCTAAAGTCTCATCTGTACGTAATGTTGGCATAGTGGCGCCCTCTGTAATAGAAGGGAAGAAAAAGACACCAGCCAAAACACCAGTGGAGGCATTGAAAAGGGAGTTGGCAAAAGACTTACTCACCGACTCTCCAGATTTACTCAGCATGAGTATGGATGTGGTGAGCTACTTGTCAATAAACAGATTCTCCTTCAGTAACAAGTGGGTTTTGACAAATTTTCAACTTAAGATGGTCAATTTTTTATTTTTTACATGCAAGCTTTAGTGAGCATGTTTAAAGGTAAATTTTACCATAGAGAGTGGAGAAATAGTTTAAGTCAAGAATTGGCTGAAGGGGATTCGTTTTTCTTCCATTAAATCTGAAGAAAACATTGCAAAAATGAAAAAATATTTGGGAACCTCTTGTAATATTTAATTCCTGGGTAAATAGACAATGTGGTAATTGGTGATTTCAGACGATTGAACACTTCTCCCTACAAAGGGCAATCCTCAGTAATCATCAAATTTATTTAAATTGAAAAATTATAATTTTAAGTGCTGTTTTATTAAAACGTATTATGTGTGATGGGAAGACACTTTTTGAAATATATATATAGATGGGTTTTAAAATTTCTTACAAATCAAATGCAGTATTGTGCATTAGCTTAAATTTTTTTCTGTGGTTGAGTTCCTGTTCCATTTAAATATACTTTTTTAGTGCCTCATCCCAAGTACCTCGTATATTTAAATGGGACAGCCCTAGTTATGCACTGATAGTTGAATGTCTTTTTGCTTCTGACCCATAAATAGACTCCTTCCAGCATCATTTTTTTTAAGTGGACTGAGAACTTTTTTGTATGGCCTAAAGATTAATATTTTACAATTATGGGAACATTTTTACAGGTTAAAATTAAAATTTGTTTTTTAAATGCTATAGAAATAAGAAAAATTCTGTTTTTTTGTGCATAATTAAACCTTTGTTAATGTCAGTGATTCATTTTTCATTTTTATGAAGTTTAATCATGCATTGTCGTACTATAGTCAAGTAAATATAATTTTCAAAAATCGACATTGTTTTGAGAAGAAAACATGCATAAAGTATTTCAGCTGAATAATAATAATACTGAATAAAATATTGTTTAAACTAACTAACTAAAGCATCTTACACGCCTCTTTCTTTTGAATTCCATAACTGGGTTATACATGTAATTGTATACATGTAATTGTAGTACTAACCAAACATATAACCTTGATATGCCATAATGACTCAGTATTGTTATGGATGGTTACTAGTTTACCTGTTTTCATCATTCTGTCATTCCATTACACATTTTTGTAACAAAATATTCAGCTTCTGTAGCTGTTCATGTTTTTGCAAAGGTTCATGGGTATATTGAATTGTGGAATGCGTTTTTGTACTCTCATCACTGCCAAAAAAAGGGGGTATCACCAGTGTTCTGTCTTTTACAGATTTCTTTTTTTTCTTCATGTTAATGATTTAAGTAGCACTCCAGATAATAATCATGCAAAATGTGATTCATGGGTAAAAAGCCTACATATTTTTAATTTCGATATTTTGTTTGAATTGCCATAGTAAACAGAAATTATCATTCAGTTTTTCATATTACCCTTGCTCTTAGGAGATAAAAATTGTATAGAATGCACTGTAGATTTCAAAATTAAGGGAGATAACTCTGTAAATGACACTCAAATACAATAGAATCTACTGGATTTTCAGTGTTGATTATCTCCTAAGATCAGGCAGATTTGAATGAATAATTACACATTTCATAGTATAGACCCATAAAACAACTTAATTACAAAAATAAAAATATGTAGCCTTTTTAGGGTGTATCACATTTTTCAGATTTTGCATGATTCTTACAAAGACAGCTACTTAACACATTATTTATCTGCTCATTTGGCTGCTTTCTGTACATTGTATTTTTTAAATTAATTTCAGAGTCGTTTAGGAAAAGATTCTGGAGAAATCAAGATGAACATGGCTGACATGATTCTGGGCAGTGATGCTGGAATTGTTGAGGTATATTTTAAGATGGTACAAGCTCTAATAAGAACAGATTTCTATGGGCTTGTTAAAACCTTATTTCACACCTCCTGACATGTGAAAGAAATGTAGATTCTTTTTCAGTGGTTAATGATTTGATTTATTTCTCCACTTGAGGTGATGAAATTTTGGATTTCAACATAAGAGATTAAGTGATCATGTTAAAATATAGATTTAAATTATTTTCATAAAAAAACAGATGGAATAAGAATTGGTTTCTGCCATGAAATTAGTGTAAAAACTTGGGAATTGATTCACAGAAATTTTAACACCCCAATGGTTAACAAATCAAATGCATTTTTAATCACCTGCTTAGAATGTGTGAAAAAATCTTCCACACACTTGAGAGTTTTTTGTTGTAGGGAGATATTTGTAATGTCATCAGACCAGGTTTTATTTAATCTACTGTGGAAGTCCTTTAATTCGTGGATACCAATTTTCGTGGGTTAGGAAAGAAACACACATTCGTGGATTCCTAAATTTGTGGTTTTGAACTTTTCAGTACACACATCAAATGAAACCTTTTTTGTTTGGAACCAAATTTTATGGTTTTGCCTACCTAAAAAACCATGAAAATTGGTACCTCATGAACAAAAGTATTTTCATATTATGATGCAGCTCACTAGAAGCACAACTTTTTTGAAGTTGCCAAGAATGGTTTTTGTATGTACAAGACATTTTAGAAACAGGCGTTGATTTCACAAAAAGTCGTAAGTGTGAAATTGATTATAAATTATGATGTCACAATGCTATTGTAGGTTGTGACGTCCTTTCATACGATCAACTTTACACTTACGACTTTTTGTGAAATCGATGCCAGAATCCTCAGCTGTCAGTTTTGTTTTTTCCCTACTGTAGGTTTTAAAGTATACAGAAGCTGACCTACAGAAAATACAACAGGCCATTTTGATGGAGGCACAAGGGAAGCTACTAGCCAAAGATCGGGAGACAGCTCAGATGAAACAACAGTACGAAGAAAAGCTGAACAAATATAGAGAGGAGATTGTCAAACGTGACGAGAAGGCTAGAGATAGTGCTAAAAACTTTGATGAAATGATGTAAGTTGTGTGATTTTTGTAGGTTTAGGAAGAATTTGTTTAAAAATATAAATTGTCATTGTTCATCTTTGCATATATAATATTGTTTTGAATCAGGAGGTGTAATACTTGAGGTGTATTTTTTTTCTTCTGTGTTTGCAAAATTAGACAGACTTTATTTTCTTCTTCATTCCAGTTTGCCCGATTTAGCTTTACTGTATAATTGAGTTCCAGATTTCTGCTTTGTTAGATGGTGTCATAAAATTAGGTCTGCCAAACTATATATTGGTAATGAATTGTAATAAAGTATGATGTAAATCGTCCTAACCTTGGTCAGTTAGGACAATTTTAAAATCAAGGATGCTTATTTTGAATTTTTTTTTTTTTCTTTTTTTAAATTGCTTGAATTCTTTCAAGTGTTCATCTGTAAATGTTCAAAAGGTTGAAAATGGATCTTCTTATGAAAGAAAATAGAACAATATCTTAAGTGTAGAGAATAAAAGCTTGACATAGATCTTGTTTGTAATCTGATATAATCATAAATGTTAGAATTGTCGAAACTGTTAAAATCTGAGGTTCCTTTATGCAAAAAAGGTCCATAATATAAAACCTAGCATTGTTCATTTATTGATATTAGGCTAGGGTTTCATAAAGAAAGATATAACCTCAAGTTGAAAATTTCTTCAAATCTGAGTTTTTTTTTTCTCTAATCTTCAATTTCAAGTCGTCAAATTTGAGTTGAGAAAAGATTTGAGGACAATTTTATGAAATCAGGCACAGATCATACAGGACTATTAATTGTTTTTTTTATGACAGGACGAAATTTCAAACTCTGCAAAGGACTTTTGCAGATTTAATTGTGAGTGCGGAGTTGGGAGGCACGTCTATTAAAATTTGATGAGTGGTTGTTATTTAAGATAGTTAGCTTAAAAATGAAAGAAAATAATCAATTGAAATTGTATGCATGGTGGGGTCAAATAGAAAGTGTTTCCCGACCCCCAATACATTTTTTTTCTAGAATAGCCCAAATTATTTGCAGTATAATTAATCTTATTCCTGTTTTATTTTCAGGGTTATTTTAACTGAGTATGAAAAGACCATTGATAATGTGATAAGTAAGTTTAATTAAGATTCAGGGACTGTTATTCTAAAATTTTAATTTTGTTGTTTGATATGAATTTCATTATTTTGTGGATATTTGAATTAGTAGAATTCATTAGACTGTAAAATTTACATTTTTGTTAAAATATTAATTTGTGTTTTGATGGAACTACATAAAAAAAAAATGTGTAGCCCCCTCTTCTGTCTCACACAATCAGAAATTTTTTTTCTGTCAATTTAAATCTGAAATCCTGATTTTACCATATGTTTTTTTATACTGTATATTTACTTATGTTTTCGCCATTTAAGATTTTTTTTGGCTGGCTAAGTAAAACCATGTCTGAACAATGAAAATATTTATTGAACTGAAAATTACATAGACCTGAGCATTTCTGTTGTGATAAGAAATCCCCCACCCCTAAAGAGAAATGACAGAGGTTAAATACATTTTCTTTCATTTTATAAGTATGCTAGTTACTGATATTAAACACAAACACACAGACAAAGGGAAAGCAATATACACCCCCGCTCCTTTTTGAGCGAGGGTATAATGACAAAGGCAAACAATGAAAATACATATAGTGTCAAGCAGCTTGAACATTCTTCATAACAAACTAATGGGTTTTTTTACATTAGTTTACAATGTAAAACTGAAACAATTTGTTTGTGCAATTTTTTTCATTTTTTTATTTTTCAGATGAAAAAGAGAAATTGAAAGAAGAAAAAGATGCAGAAATAAAAAAACTTAAGCACAAACTTGAACAGGTATATAGTCTCTGAAATTGGGACCAGCCCACCTGCCAATGCTAGTAAAAATAGCAGAAAATTTGCTTCCATGCCAATGTATCCCATATAAAATTCTTTTCAGATTAAGGGTAGGGGTATGTTGTCTGAAACTGAGATGACAAAGACTGGGTATAGACATGCTTTAATATTTGACAGGTTCAAATTGTTAAATTTGATATAAAGTAAGTAAAGATATTAATCAATATCTATGCTAATTTTTGTTTGACTCAATTTACCGAAATTGAAGTTTTCCACACTTTTTTTCTAAACACTTGCAGATATTGAGCTGATTTTTGGTATGTGAGTCTCCCTTGATGAGTTACAGATCAAGTTAAGGTTTCATTCTGCTTTGCTGATAGTTTCCATAGTTACCAACTTTCAGTTTTATGCTCTATATAAAAAAAAACAGTTTTACACGCTTTTTTCTAAAGACTTGAGATTTTGAGTCGTTTTTTTGTTTGTTTGTTTGTTGTTTTTTTTTGACAAATCAATCAACCATTATTTGAAACCTAACCTGTCCTATTGTCGGTGCATAAAACTTCACAAATCTGCATCTGTTAAATGGATTTGAACATCTTTCTTGTCTTTGTCCATATTCTTTCTTCTGTTCAAAATCAAGGTCATTTCCTCAGTTTGTCGTTTATACTTGATGATCCAAGGTAGTATTTTGGTTCAGTGACATAAACAGCCTGTAGGGAACTATGTATTGTTTGCAGAATGCTAGTTTCCATGGTAACAAGGGACTCAGACCTTTTTGAACTGATTTTTAGGTGTGTTTAATTGTGTTATATTTTTCCCACAGTGGCCCGATTTTAAAGAGGGGTGTGACCATGCCAAAGTACTTTAACACCACCACATTTTTGCACCTGCCACAAATCAGGAATTTCTAGCCTCTGTATGTCTTGTTTGGTTTTCTCCTTTAGATTATTTTTTATGTTCCTTGGGTACATAGGGGCAATTCTTACTGTATCTGTGTATAATGATGTTTTGGGCCAGCCGCAGCCTGCCTTGTGGTATGAGGGTTTCTTTGTTGTTCATTGAAGACCAATGGATCGTTTTGGGTTGACATTTTCATCTAGTGGAGTTGTTGTCTCTTTGACATATACACCATATCTATTCACGTTACATTTTTCATTTCATACTTCATTTGCAGTCATCCACAGTTCCTGTATCTGAATAATAGTCAAAAACATACCTGTTGGTATGCCTCGCCATTTTGTTGCCTAAGCCTAAAAGTGGGTTATTTTTTGTTTACTTTTTCATGGGTTGGAAATTTAGTCCCTTCGTTCGAGGTAAGGGTGTTTTCATTTAGGTTTATTTAGGTGTGATTTTTGTAATTATTTAGCACTGGTTATTCCATCTCGGGAACTTTTTCTGAAAAATCTCATTTGCTTTTGTAAAATTCCTCACAAGATGGACACCTGTCTTCTTTATATTATGAACACAGAGTATTTGGTATACAGTCAAACCCGTCTTAGTGACCACCTATATTCAGCAATAACCCGTCTTAGTGACCACCTATATTCAGCAATAACCTATCTTGAAAAACTATGATTACAGTATTAGTATTTAGTTCATTACATGTAAAACTATTTGTCTCTTATGGCCATGATTTTGGTCTCTCTTGGAAGGTCGTTTTAGACCATTTGACTGTAAAGATTTGATTTGATCAATTTCCTTACTGGAATATTAAAACTACATTTATTGTGAAAAATGTTAGATGTTAAGCAATTTTTTTTTTATTGAGTCCTGGTTTTTAACCTGAATATTGAAAAATTAACCAACTTTGAGAATCAATCAATTATACAGAATTTTAATAGATTTAGAATTGTAATATTAAGTATGCAGAGTACCTGCAGTTTTGAAGTCAAGGCAGAAAATAACAGTGAGCCCAATAGAGCAACAAATGATTTTTTGATGAGACATTCAGAACTGGAGTATTGTATTTATCAATTATGTCACAATGAATTTGACTGAAAATTTTCATTGGAAATTGCCAACATTGTTAAGTATCATTGCAGTAATCTGTGATAAATAATATTTGCCTTATGAGAAAGCTATAAAGTGTCAATAAATTTTCATATTATTATTTCAGCTGAGTAATGATGAACAGTCTATAGAAACAGCCTACTCAGATTTACACAGAAGATATGATAAAATCAAAAGTGTCCTACAAGGATATGTTACAGTATGTACTTAGCACCCTGTATTCATACTCTTCAAGCCTTGTTCCAAAGGAGAAATATTGTATTGTAAATGCTTAAATTTTCATGTTTGCTTATTTTTGTGGAATTGGTCAAATGAATATATTCGTAGGTTTCAATTTTTACATTTTCAAATAAAAAGCTTCGCAGAACACAGCATAATACGACCACAGTGGTCCAACCCTGAACAGTGGTGGCAAGTGTGGACACAATATTAGTTATAGGGAGTTAAATTCATTGTGGAAACAACAATTGGTTTGGACACTATATTGCATAAAGTTTGAAATTCAAAAACAAATTTTCAAAATCAGACCAAAAATTAAAAAGTTGATTTATTTGGGTGTGGCCCCTTTGACCCCTATTAACTTAAAAAAAAATCTGCTTTGATATATTAGTTTACAAGAAAGAGTTAAGGAACACAATAAGAAAAGATTTATGAAAATTGGATGTAAAACAAATATTCTTCATGGGTTTTAATAAAACACTTTTTTTTACCCTTTTTGACCCCTTATTCTAAAACAATAGAGCCCACAAACTCCAAATGTAATAGAAATCTTCCTAACCTTATGAAAATTTCATACAATTGATCAAATACAACTAAAGCTATCCCGTGAAGACTAAAACTGACAATGATAGCACTATACCAATATACAACTGCAAATAGAAGAAAAAATGATTAGTGGTCTTTTTGGGTTTTTTTTTGGTGTTAAAATTCAGTTGAATGGGTACTGTTTTTTGCACCTTTGTGTTGGCTTATCTTACTATAGAGATTGAAGAAATCTGATTTCTATGAGTTGTACTCTTTCCCAAATTTCTTTTTCTAAAAAACGGAAATTTACATTGGTAGTTCAAATTCTCCCAACCTTTGTAATTACCGTCATTAATTGGAACAACTTGTTTTGATGACATGAAATTCGACCACAACCACATAGATTGAAAGAGATAACATTCATGTATTTTCACAAAAAAAAAGAAGTTCGGTACTCTATTTTTAAAAACAATTTCTATTATTAGAATGAGGAAACCCTCAAGAAATACTCAGATGAATGTTCTGCGAATGTCAAGGCCACAGAGGAAAAGATGATGACATTGAAAAAAGATGCCGAAGCTAAAATTAAGAAGTAAGTTTTATTTTTAGGTAATTCATCAAGTTTCTGTACAAGTATAATCACTAGCAGTAATAGGTTCACAGGTAGAAGTTGAAGATATAGACTAGAAATATCTTCCTTACGTATTAAGGTGGACCGTACCTAATATTTTTTTAATATAAATTTTCATAATTTTTCTCCAAGATGACACTGAATGGACACTGTAAATTTTTGATATGAAAAACATACATGTAGGTCACCAGACTTGATTTCAAGGTATTTGAACCGTATTGTAATCAATTGTTTTCACCATATTTAATATAGATTCTGTAGGAAATTTAACTATTTTACAAACTGAAATTTATGAAAAATTTGTATAGTGTATAAAGAACACTTATCTAGCATTCATCCTATTTTAAAAAAGAAAGAATAGGGTCATCAAATTTTTTTGTAGAATTTTTTAAAAAAATAATTTAAAGGTAATTTTATCATTTAAATAACAATTTGTTTATTGAAAATACATCTGTATGATTTTGCAAGATGGAAGTAAAAAATGTTTTGTGTAATAGGTATGATCTACCTTTTAAAGTTAAACAGAAAAAATTAAATAGGAAATTTGAAGGATCTATTTGGCCCTAGTGCTACAAAATTTGAAAAATTACTGAAGTCTGTGAAAATTCTGAACTGTTTGTGACATCAACAATTTTAAAGAATTCGATTTGAGTTACAATGGAAGTTAAAAATATTCTCAGACTAAGTATGTTTAAACTTTTTTGTCCAAAGGGCCTGAAATGTTTGGTATAAATTCCTTCATTGTGGTAAAATTGTCATGTTTGTAGATTTTTTTATACAGCATCAAGTTATCTTTTACAGAGCTATTACAGAAAAAGATACATTAAAATCAGAACTCGAGGCTGAGACATCAAAGTTAAAAGTAACATTAAAAAGAAAAGAAATGGAATTACAAGGAGTACAGAACCAGTTAGATCAGAAGGTTAGTACCAAATATGGACCAAGAGATTGTGATGTAGGGTGATTTCTTTCCCCTATTTAGCAGATTTAAAGTTTCCACATGGTATTATGTGATACAAATTAAACATGTAAAAATGTAAGTTATACCATGGCGATAGGAGTAATGGTTTTAACCAAAAATGGGTTGATGCAGAATCAGTTTCTCCTATGAAACCTGTAGAAAACTCTGAAAATGTAAAATGGTAGGAAATCTCACCAATAAATTTTTATCACCTCCTGGTGGTTGAAAAGTCGTGCATATCCAATCACTGGCTTAGAATGGGAGAAATCTAGTTAAACATTAGGAAAGGACTCATCTCACACAAACAAAAAATTATATATTGAAGACAATGTGTACATGTGTTTTTATTTAAATCACTGGTTTTTTTTTGTTTGTTAACTGGTTATTCCTGCAGATGATATTTTGGTGGAATTAAACTTATTTATATACCTGTTAATTGCATAAGAACTTAAATTAGCACTGAGGTCAGGTTTGAATTTCTTTGCAATTAACAGGATTATGATTAGTTGAATCCAGTTTATTTGTAAAAGAACAATAATCACTAGTGATAATACCTCAGTTTTTATATATAAGAAAAGGCTTTACAGCAACATTTTCTCTGCTTTTTTTTTTGACTTCTGAAACAGGTGCCTACTTACATGTGATAAAATAATTTATCTCTCAAATCTAACCAGTCGAACTTGCAAAAAATGACTATATTGATAATTATGTTCCCCCAACAAAGGGAACATATTGATTTTACTTGTTTTAAATTTAATTTCTTATAACCCCCATCTTGTCCAAGCATCTCCTCCAAAGGGCGAATAGATTGAAAGCAAACCTGGCACAAAAATAGACCACTATATGTAGATGTGCACAAAGGTTTTAAATTTCAAATATAGCCACTATTTCAAAATGGCTGCCGTCCAAACTTTAAAAAAAATTTTTTTTTAAAAATAGTAGAAGGTTCATACTTGGTTCAAAAATAGGTCACCACAAGGGTATCCCATTGGCCATATTAAAATTTTGAAATGGCTACCATTTCAAGATAGCCATCACTCGAAAAGTTTTAAAATATCAACAACAAAAAATTGAGAAAATTCATTTACCCATAGAAAATGATTTAAAATGCTCCTGTTACAATGGGGGAGCTGGGGAAACATCCTGTTAAGCTGTGCAAAACAATTACATCTAGTTTCAGGTAATTTCATAATGACCATGCAATGAACAGAAATATTGTTATAGGAATCGATTGTATTAGTAGAAACAAGGGAATTTGTTTTATTGACATAATTATTCCATAATTGTCAGTATTCTACCGGATTGTCCATATCATTTTGGTAAAGTGAAATATTTTATTGAAATGCATTTCAAATGAAAATTTCAAGGGCAGATCACTCTGTCCAAAACATCAATTTTCTAAAAATTCTTATGAAAATTTTCAAACATCTCCAGTATATTGTCAGATTGTTAGTTCTAACATGTTTGTTTCAGATTATTCCTGATTTTAACACAGACTTGTTCTTAATCATAATTATTAGCTCACCTGGCCGAAGGTTATGTGAACTATTGCCATCACTTGGTGGCCATTGTCGTCGTCTGTTGTTAACAATTTTTCAAAACTCTTCTCCTCTGACACTACTCGACCAATTGGAAACAAACTTGGTATTAATATTTCTTGGGGTATCCTGCATAGAATCAATGTGGGGATTTTTGATCCGTCGAAAAACATGGCCACTGTTACTAAAAATGGAACACAAGGGTCAGACAGTAGTTTTTCATATATGTATCTCCAAAACCATTAGGTTTATCCAAATTCTAAAAGTGTTCAACATGATGAGAACTATCAGTGGACAAATTTTCATTTTAATCTGTTGAATCATGTTGGAGTTATTGCCCATTTTTGACGTTTTTTTTTGCTATTTATAATGTTACTTCTTTCAAAAATCTTTTCCTCTAACACTACTCGACCAATTAGAACCAAACTTGGTACGAATGTTTCTTGGGGTGTCGTGCATATAACTGATGTGGGGATTTTTGATCAGTCATAAAACATGGTCGCCGTTACTAAAAATAGAACAGAGGGGTCAGACAGTAGTTTTTCACATATATCTCCAAACTGTTAGGTTTAGCAAAATTGTTTCTGTTGCTGAAATGACCCTTATTATAAGGCCTTCAAAAGTCTTCAAGGATCAAAGTTGTCAGGTGACTCCTTGTAAGAGTTATTGCCCTTGAAAGAAACTTTAATTTCTGAAATGATCCTTATGATAAGTCCTACCAAAGTATCTTTGGGTCAAAATTGTTTGACAACTTTTTCTTAATTTTATTGCCTTTGAAAGGCAAAATTCAACCAGGTGAGCGATTCAGGCTCCTGGAAGCCTCTTGTTATTGACATTAGGTCTTAATTTTGTTTTTCCTTCTTTTTCAGATTAAAGAAAACACAGAGTTAACAAGTTTGTGTGATGAATTGCTGGCTAAAGTGAAATGATTTTTTTTTTACTTCGTGTAAATAGTATAACCTTCAAATTTAGTTGTTTGGTTCGTAGGAACAGAAATAGGAGAGATTTTTACAGAGGTTACAAGACTTCATCTATGCTTTTAAGTACATATATTCATTCCAGCATTCATTTTACAAAATATTGTGCATGTAAAATATAAAGATCTAATGTTGCACAGAGCTTCTTACATTTTAAGGAATGGATTGTCAGATTTTTTCCTATGTCCCATTGTCTCATGCAATAGATTTTGAGGTAGAAGGAAATTGTTTATGTAAAAAATCTTACATTTCGATGTTGGAGATTATGAATTATTTCTTGATTTTGTTAGAGTCTCCCCCTAAATGTTGGAGGGTTAACAGGTTTAGTAAAATGTGTCTACCATAGGAGAGTAGGAATTGTACAATATACCTTGATAGTGTAGTGTACTTACCAAGACTTGTGTTATAGAATATTTTTATTGTCTCTTTTGGCTGTGCCAGGAAAGAATACATGGGAGTCGGCACATCAAAGCATAATAGAAGCACCACCAATAACATTTAATTACATTTGAGTATTTTGACTACACTGTTATCAAAGATCATTGCTTAGATCATAAAAATACAAGTGAGTTTCAAGCCCCTGTGTCCTCTCCTGGAAAAGCCCTTGTGTATTATAGTGAAATGTATTACACATATTAGTGCAATTTTGTATAGAAATGTTTTCTCTCCTCTATTTTTCTAATTATTAACTTTCTTAAATGTTTATCGTTAATGATAAAAAGTGCTTATATTTTCTGTAAGCAGGATAATTATATGCATGTGAGGATGTTTTGCATACTGCTCAATTTCCACATTTTTTATTGTATATATTCAAGCAACCCCCCCCCCCCCCCCCACACACACACACACACACATACACACTTTTCTAAGGTAAACATATGTCACTGTTAATGCCTTAGTTCCTATGTATTCCATGTTTACGTATCAGAATGAAATGCTAAGGTAACTTCTTAGACGTTTCCTAAAGATCTCACCTATGATTTTGGGTTCATAAAAAAATCTTAGAATTCCCACGTCATTATTTTTTTTCTGAAATTTTCTATTATTAATTAGATCTATGTCATATAGAATTTATGAAATTTAGGAAAATCATTACATGTAACTCCAATTTCTTCAAAAATGTTTCCATTGGACCTTTGCAATTGCTCTTCCTGTATATTCATTTGAATATTAATTGTACACCCCTGTTGTCAAACTATATCATACCCCCACTTAACCAGTGGGGGTATATTGGAATCACCTTTTTTTCTTCAGTCATTTTGTATATGGATTGATTTCATATTTTGGTGTTTAGCTTCATATAAATGAATAGAAAATTTTCTTCACATCTTGGTTCCCTAAAAATGGATTGGTTTTATATATATAGGGCATATGTTGTAAGTGGATATCTGGGATTCAAGAATCTTTTATCAATATATTACATATTTTGCATTTTTCCTCAATGTTTGCATTGTTAAGTGAGTATACAAGCATGCCTGAACATATTTTACATGTGAGAGATTAAAAAAAATAGAGGCAAATACTTACTGTCTGTTTCCTGCATTTTTTAGTCAGGTTCGTGATATCTCTTATGATTTTCGAATTATAAGGGGTCAAAGGGACAATTGAATTTTTCATATTGGGCCTGCCCCAACTGTTCAGGGTTGGACTACTATGGTTGTATCATGCGACACTCCTCGAAGCTTTTTATTAATACTGGTATTAAACAATTTATTTAGTCAACATTTGATGTCAGGAATATTATTTGAGATTTTTTTATGAACTAGACTGTTCTAAAAATATTCAAGGGATTAAATCTGTGGTGGCCTGGATTTCATAAAAAAAAAAAAACCCCGAACTATTAAGACTTTCCTCAAATCATTTGATTATTCAAAATTTAAGTTGAGGAACATCTTAAAATTTTAGATTTTTTTTTATGAAATAAGGTCCAGATGTTCATTTAAAAAAATATATTTGTATATATTACTCCAACTTCCATTAAATTTGTCCCATTGTAACATTTGCCTTCTCCCTGTAATTGATATATCCAGTTATCTACCCATTTCTGAGACAGCCTTTCTGTAAGACTGTAATATTAGTAGTTGCTTTGTTTTGTTTTGATGTTTGTTTTTGTTTAACTGTACTACATACTTTGAGTAAATTATACAATGTATATAAATCATCATTGTCATCTAAAAACTACTTTATTGATGAAATGTACAATACAGAACAAAGAGATATAGGTGTAGTATCGCCTTAGTTCATGCAACATATAAGTTAAATACCAAATAATAAAAGCAAATTTATGAAAATATCTTCAAGGCTACATTTTGGATCAATCATCCATTGGGTTATTTCTCAAGTGTATTGTTATCAGTAGTACAGGAGCTGTCATTACTATTCCTTAATAGAATCAAACTAAATATTCACTAGTAATATTTTCTGAACGTAAAATATTAAAATACTAAATAACAAAATGAATGCAGAAACTACAAAAAATGACGAAGTTAAAGTAGTATGTCACTTAGATTTGATATTCTATATGCAAGAGAAAAAAATCTTTCACGTAATCCTTTCCTGGTTGATTCACAAAGTTCAGTTAATTCTATCTAACGCCAAACGAAAGGCATCATAATATGTTTCATTTGGACTGATTTTGTAAAGTTGAATTTTCAGACCTGGTCAATTTCTTGAGCATTTCCTGAAGGAGAAGTGCTTGATTTGGAGAATGAAGCACGGCCTTTTCTAATAAGTTAAAACCGCTTTCTCCCGAATTAAGAACTTCAGTGAGAACAGAACTAAAGCCGAAGTTGGGGCTTTCAATATCATAAACCCAGTGTAATGTTTTGAGAATGGGCGAAGAAGACACCCTTTTGAGTAAGTACCGTTTTCCAGGTTCGAAAGGTGAAAATTGAACGGTACAAGCTCTGGCATAACAATTATTTGTATCAATTTGGCCATGGTCAAAAGCTGCCTTTAAAATGTTTTCAAAATCTGATTCCTGGAAACAGTATGTTTCCAACAAATGTTGAACACAGGATATACTTCCAGTTTCAAATGACAGCTACAAACACATGTTTACATCGATTATTTGTTTAGAAATAAAAATCGAGATTATTTTTCAGATTTCATTACCTTACAAGCACATTCAGAATTTCTGTTAAGCGTCTCTTGGTAATTAGTAACAAAAACTTCGCTGTTATCTTCTTCGTTTCTACAAGCGCAAATAAATGCCTCTTATAAGTTTATTGTCAGCTTCATCTCAATCTAATACGCCAGCGCATGGTCAAAAACAGGTTGACAATTAGTTTTGCATGCTATATTAAGCTTGGTTTGTAAACGTACCACACTTGTTTTCTTATTCTTGAATGAGTTCATGTATCCTGCAGTACTTTGTCTAAATAGAACGTATCTTGAATTAACATTACTGGAGACAACCAACATTCATGCATAACTAGTGTATAGGTATTCCTGATAACACAGGTCTAATCATTTCAATTATGAAGTCAGCACTTAATCTAGAAAGCTGCATTGGGCATAATAAATCATGAGTGCTTCCGATATAACTGTTGATTTTAATAAACTCCATTTGCATACGTGAAATACTCCTTTTCCATTTCATCTGCAGAATCCCTCACTTTTTGTTCATTAAATGTTACGCGTCTGCTGCTATAGACCGATTTCATAATTTATTTAGAGCACAAAGATCTACATTGTATCTCGAAATTTTATCATCATTTTGGGAAGCATACACAAGAGTAATATAACTTAACTTGTACTGAAAATTTTCATTACAAACATTTTGACCTTTTTCTTTTTGATATTTCTCTATGTCGTTAAAAAGAGTCATCGAAAGATGTTTAAAAAAATCGTAGACCAGCTATAGTAAAATATTGTACCGAAAAAAATAAATTACAATTTTCAGGAAAACCGGACTATGTTACGTACAGACAAATATCTATTAACAATTGTTTCTTTACAACATTCTGGCGTCCATTTCTGGAAACTAGTTTCTCCTCTCGTGTTTCTGTTTTTACGATTAAAACCGAACTCGATCTTGAATATTCATTTTTTTCTTAAAGTGTTAAATCAAAATCTTTCGACAAATCAACCACCTTGAATGGAAGCAGAAGTCCATTACTCTTTAGAGTATTTTTTAATAAATCATTATCTAGCTTTTCGTCAAAGGTAAACATCGTTCTTCCAAAAATGTCTTCAAGAACACAAGCGAATGAAGTGTTATCACAAAGATACTTTAACTGGTAGATGTCTTGTTTTGTCAGTTTCAGACTTGTTTGTCTACCCTTTCCTCGTTTGTCTACCCCGGACTTTTTATGAGCAACTCGGCGGGTGTTTCTAGAAAAGCAGAGGACGCTTACCCTACCGGTGCACCTGGTCCATGCTCCCAGTTTTTAGTGGAGTCCGAGTTGCTCATTTACTTTTGTTACTTCGTATGTATGATTTTAGTTACTTTATGTTCTTTGTTGTGTATGTCTATTTTCCATGTCTGGTCTTTGTCCCTGGATTACATTCTTTTGATTACCGCTATAGCCTTGGTTCCCTTGATTACTCCTTCATACAATTTCAGTAGCTGAATAACCGTCTTTGATTTCCCAGAACCGGCAATACCAGTGAGAATTACTTTTCTGTGTTTTTCTATAGTCTCTTTAGCTTTTCTCAATCCTGATGTTTCAACATAAGTTTTCCTGCCAACATGTGTATGTATCAAATATCTGGTGAAATCTGAAAATAATTGCACATACAATTTAGCATCGTACACTCTCGATTTTAGTATGTTGATAGTTGTACGTTCATAGAACACAGTAACTGGTTGTTTTAAGTAAAAAGTTGATTTTTTATGATAAATAATCAAATCTAAGAATCCTTATTTTGTCACGTCCCAAAAAATGAAAAATTGAAAAAAAACCACCTTTTTCATTTCATCAAAGTCTTTAAATAGTGTATTAAGTGTTTTTAAATCTCATTTAAATGTCACGAAATTTAATCGGATGGTTGCCTGCACTCATAGTTGAGATGCATTTTACGTATAAAAAAATTCTAGTTTGTAAATTTACAAAAAGTCAGTTGTTTCTGAAAATCTTATCAATATCATTTTTTGTTGTTGTATTGTGAAAATACTAGGGCATTCTGATGACTATTCTTTGAAATTTAAAATTTATATATAATGATTTTTTTATTTCAGTGAATCTGTTCTTTTGCGTTTGGGTATATATTATACACATAAACGTTATAATCCAATCTAAATACAAACAAACAAAACACATTAATTGAAACTTTGGTTTTCCAACATTCAGTCATCAAAAAGTTATATTCTGGCTAAAGTAAGTAGCAAATTGGATAAGCACAACTAGACATATTGAGGAAATCCTAAACAGTTTTGTCAATTAAAATCAAGTCGATATAAAACATTTCTTGGAAAAAATTAAAATTTCAATGAAATCTTACCAATTTGTCGAACCATCCGCTTATTCTATTCCGTCGTATTGCAGAGTTTGAAACAAGGCGATTAAATTTTATTTACAATATGAATCAAAGGAACTTTTTTTTTCGAGTATTTTTGTCTTTGATCAGAGAGTCATTTTTCCCTATCCCTTTCGTAACGTGAGCATTCAGTGACTAAAATTTCCCAAAATTTAATAGTGAATTTAACTAAAATTTCAAGAATAGCTTACAATTGCTTTACTAAATTTAACTCGGAATCGATACACCTTAATCTGCTTGCTTTGATTTTGAAGTCTTTGGATTGTCCTCCTGTTTTGATACTTCGTTATATTGTTTGTCAATATTTACTAATAATATGTAGATATTTACTATCAATAGTTTGGCTTCGAGCTTCAGACAATTTTTCGGTCTGGGTTTTTATCAATCTACTACCCTTTGATTCATCCAATATACTGCTACCCAAGCAATCTATCAATGCTTGTTTAACTTCCTCCAAGTTTTTGTTGAAATCTGTTGTTGGCATTCTACATTTTCCCATATGCGAGGACATTTTTTCTAAACTTGCATAGCTTCTCTATATGTTTCTTGATATCACTGAAGACTTCCAGCTAGATTTTCTGTAAATTCTTATCAAACTGATGAAACGTTACGATCGGAACAGCACATCGTAGGTGGAGAATAAACCATGTGCAATATACATGAATTTCCTTCACACGGAGACAATCTTGAAGTCATTTTCCGTAAGTATGTGAGCATCACAAGGAAAGACATTCCGACAAACACTGGCAGCATGAGGCGTTCTTCCCTTTATATACATGTAGATGATATATAATATGTTTGTTTCGAAAATCCCTAAATGTTTGACCACGCAAGCAACATTCCCAGAGCAAATTAAAACAACAGTTTCCTATTATGCAACGTAAGAGTGTCAAGTCGACAGTTTCTAGAAGAATGCCTTCTTAGTTTTACTGCAATATAATTTTGGACATCTTGTATAAGAATGGTGGCCAATAAATTTGTAATGAGGATCAAGGAGCACGGTAAGTCCATTCTTGCATAAGGTTCGTCTAGCAGGGAGATGGTAATTCCCCCTTGGACGTTGAGAGCACCTTATCTTATTGCAACACAAATGATACAAATCATGTTGTACAGTAATCAGGAAACCCTCGAATGTTTGATTTTTTCGATCCAGATAATGAGGCAGAACAAATCCAACAGTTTCAGCTGAAATTTCATGTGAACAGGTAATAAACCTGTTAAAGTTATTCCTCTCTTCTATCTCTGGATCGGTGTCTATTTTAATCTGAAAAAATCAATACAGTAAAACTCGGTTATAACGAATGGCACTTAAAGCGAATTAAAAAAAATTAAAGCCAAAGTCATCCAAAAAATATTATACAGTGAAACATCTCTAACCGAATGTTGAAATAACCGAAAAACGTGTCTTTACCAGAAACTTCTAAAGTGCCTATATATTATTTAAAATGTATTATGAACCACCTTGGTAAACCGAACACCTGTCTGAAATGAACACATTTTAAATTCCAAAAAAGTTCGGTTTAAACAGGTTTTATTCAATTCATTGTGGTTTATTAGGTTTATTAGAATTTACCCATTCGTGACCAATAATTACACTGTATATTGACTGTGGTTATAACGAGTTTTAAGTGCCTAAATTTAAATTTGTCCATAACGTATCTTACGTCGAATGGTAATAAATCTTATGGCAATTACATTTTAAATGAGATTTAAGTCATTCCTATTCTTATTGGCGTGCACATATTACCCCTCCGACTCCAAAAAGAAAAGCAATTTCCTTTAAAGATTTACGTAATCTTGATATTCAAGTTACCTGCACAGAA
Organism: Perna viridis; assembly: GCA_037379345.1. Lineage (NCBI taxonomy): Eukaryota > Metazoa > Mollusca > Bivalvia > Mytilida > Mytilidae > Perna > Perna viridis. Next base: position 18,444,661 of record CM074523.1, read on the forward strand.
TCACAACTAAAATATTATTTTGTGGAAAGGAATTTACAACTTGGATTAATATATTTTTATTCAATAATTGGATATCTAATTCAATAGTTATATTAATTTTAGCCAAATAGTCTAGCTGGCCGTGTGGTCTAGGGCGCTGTTGCCATAGATGTCACAGCGATACGAGTTCGAGTCCTGCGGAGGGAAAGGCAAAAAAAAAAATATCGTTAAAAAAGTTTCAGACCCTTCTATGCTTACGTTGTCTTCCCTGCATCAACGTGATCCGAAGGAGCAGTGTAACAAATAGAGTCGTCACAATCTGAGACGTATATGTATTGTCTAAAGTGAGCTAATAACCAGTTAACTTAAAGGTATATGTATCGGATCGTCGAGTCATGAAGATATAGCACAAACAAAACAATTATGTAAGTCTAAAGGATCGTACAACGATATAAAAAAGATGTGTTAAGAAAAAGTGATCAAGGAACCAAGCTTCTAGCGGAAATTCAAAAAATAATCCAAGAATAAACACCAGACATGGAAAACAGACAAATACAACAAACAACATGAAGTAACTAAAATAATACATACAAAGTAACAAAAGTAAGTGATTTTAAAGTTTCTTATACACTTCATGCACTCTCAATAAAAAATTATCTGATATTATTGCACAGCATCCAAATATCGGTTAGAATTCAGTTTCTGTTTTGTAGTTCAGCACTTTTTGGCAGTCTCGTGTCAAAGTTTATTTGGAACATTTGTTTATTAATAAGAATTTTGGAAATGTACGACGTAGTCACAAACCATTCACAAGAAGTATTGAATATAACTTCTGGGTGCCACCGTTAAGGTGTCCATAAAAAGAATGGTATACAAACTGGAATATATGATCAAATTATATCAAAAGTTCTGCTGAAAATTTTAGTAGATCTAGCTTACAGAAACAGGAGTACCCTTTCAAGGTATGAACAGGATGTTGCCTTTTGTCCGATTTGTTAAGGTGTTTGTATTCTGTATCGATCCAAAGAATTAAATCTGAATTCGACAGATTTCTATAGTTAGTTTTATTGTTGTATCACTAACGCAGGTTAGGGGAGAGTTGAGCGCTAACAGACCTGTTTAACCCCTTTACATATTATATTTGCCTGTCCCAAGCCAAGAACTAGTCTAGTGGTTTTCGCTGGTTTTGTTTATGTTCATTGTTATTCGTTTTACATTTTTTTTATAGATAAGTTCGATTTTTGTCTTTTAAGAATAGTTTCACATCATTTATTTTGGACCATTTACAACTTGCTTTATGATAAAGGTTTAGCCCTTAATTGGAGACCGTTTGGTGACCCATAGAAGTTTAATTGTTCGTCGCTTGGCATTTGGCGGAATACCGTCATTGGTAATCATACCACATCTCCTTTTTATATAATTTGTGTATGTGTTTTTTACACATTGCTATTGATTAAATGTAAATGATTGATATGTTAGTTATAAAAATATACTATAAGTTTTATTGAATCGAAGTCATGTGATGTATTATAGATTTTTTTTTAAAAATACAGATAACGATAGCCCTTTAATGAAAAATATACATTTTGTTAACATGGTTCCGTAACTGTTTATAAAGCAGAAATACACGCTAATATTGACGAGAATGTATTTCAATTTTAGTTATATAGCAAAATTTACCAGAAAGAAAAAGCAAACAAAAATATCAAATTGTTTTCAATTAAGTTCAATTTTTTCATTTAATGTTTTTATGTACACGATTGAAACATGATTGCATTATCGCCTTTGTTGTATTAATAAACAACTTTAAGTGTATCATCAAATAATTCATGCATCGGTACAACTCATGCGCAACAACAGACGCAAATGTACTTCTGCGCTAAGAGGTAAATAAAATTCAAAATTAAAGAAGAAAACTACTCGATCTTTCAACTAACAATCAAAAATCTTGATTAAACTACATGTACAAACCATGATGAAATTTTATTAGAATTCATCTAAGTGTTATCTTAAACAATCTGTTTCGCCGGGAGGGAATTTAAACATTCTTTATATTCTCCACAAATAAAACATATTTTTAGAATACTTAGGTTAGACAATAATGTTAAAAAAGAAACCTCTTAACTGACTAGGGTGTTAAAAATGGAAACTTTTGATACACATTATAGACTAATAAATTACCAATAAGAGAGGTTAGGTAACTTTTGCCAAACCCATCTTCATACTAAACCACAGAAAGAAAATAAATTGACGGATATACTCTGCCATCATAAGATTATATGACAAATTGTGACCAACAAGTTTGTAATGTGTATCTACCAACTCGAAACGTTCCTCCTCGTTTAATACTCGTGTGGTAATTCTCCGGACATTGACAACACATTTTTCTATCGAAGCACAAATGATACAAATCATGTTGTATAGTGTTTTTTTTTTATGATGCAGATCAAATAATCCTGTAAAACAAAGCAAACAGTTTCAGCTAAAAAATCACGCAAACAGGAAGGCACTTGTGCTCAAGGAACAAAACAATCAAATGGAATCGGTATCATTTTCTGTATAATCTAGCTGGGAGAAAGGAATGATAAGGAGCATGCATCCAAAATGAAATAATGACGGTACCACCATTTCGCAAAACCTCTAAGACTCTGAACTCGGAAAGCAACTATTTAATCTAGTTAGGCAATCAGGGACTTCTTGGTCATTTATTTAAAGCAAAGCCTCTAACAGGAAATGTATCTCCTCTTAGAGAATATAATTCAGGTTTTAACTTGGTAAAAACAATTAGCTCTGTTACAAATCGAACTGTTTCTGTCTTAAGTTGTGCATGTTTAAAAACATAAGCCACATCATAATCATTAAAGACTTAAAAGAGTATAAAAAGGGGTCATGTGTGAAAAATATGCAATCTACTGGATATTTTTGACCCCATTGGTATTTTAAAAAAAATGACATTGCTTATCATACAAAAATAAATGAAAATTTTTAAAACATAATCGTGTTCCAGTTATGACGTCCTTTAATTAAAAAAAAAGAAATAGTTGATCGAGTAACAAATTAAAATAACTTGAGAAAGACTAATTGTAATAAAACAAGGAATATACCTAAAGTTTGATTCATATTGCGCCTAGAATTAGTGTTTATTCGAGAAGGCAAAAAAAAAAATCCCCATCAACTTTGTTCAGTATGCAGTAAACTTACTAACAAACTGTTTCTATTTTTTTTATAAATATATGACTCAACCTTGCATTGTCTGATTTCGTTACTAATGCGTTCCACTTTGTTTTTTAACTAATCTATAAGTACTCATATTCATAAACAGAAGTCATGCCATCACATTTTGTTCAATACAATAAACCCTAAAATGTAACCATTTACTTTTCCGAAAGAGATACTAACGATTTTTATTTTTTTTAAATACTTGCCGACACATATTTAATTATGGTATCCTTTGGTAACCCGTTTTCTTTAGATAGTACAAAAACACCGCTGTTAAATATAGCAAGGGGGATTTTAAATCTTCTGCTCACCTGGTTTAAAGATCTATGTATATAGAGCTCAACATTCATTACTTTGGTAGTTATAGAAGTTAGGCCAAAAGTTTAATTTTGTAAGACTGACTGCAGGATAAAATCTTTGAAACAGAGGAATGGTATACATGATATTTTCTGTTTACGGGTTTCCACTTAATACTCCCTTCACATACACTAATCTTTGTTACGAATCCTTACGAATAATCAAATCAAAGTCATTCACTAGCATTCGTATTTAATACGTCGGTATCCGTAAATAACCCTTTTTCATTAGCAGACATTTGTGTCGATTTGCGAAAGAAATGAAATTATTTTGATATGTTAACGAATGTCCACGAATATTTATTGATACTTTCATTTGAAAAGAGCTCGTAAAACACCATCAACAATTCATAAGACACCACTAACCGATCGCAAGAACCTGTAAAGCATTCTTTAGAACTATTTGATTTGCTGTTTAACGTGATTTTTTACAGTTCAATTACAAATGATTGCGAGTAGTTTACGATATTTTGTCGGTGGAAAAAACGGAAAAACACGAATTAGAGCCAGCATTTAGCGAATATTTACAAATACTTTGCCTAGAACGAAGAAGATTAATTTGGCGTGCCAGTGGAGGAAACAGTCAACAGATGTTTTGGTATAATATTGTAACATGAATCTTCTTTTTTCCTTTGATCTTTTTATGGAATAACATGGAGACGACAAGCATGTACCAAAATGTATTCTCTAAATTGAAGCAACCAAATAATATTGCATGAAAGGTCACATGGGCCTATATAATGCAATGAGGAAACAGCCATGAAATAACCAAAACACTAAAACCAATATTGCATGGGTAAGCTCCGCCTCTTTGGGAAAAGATTACGCCTACAAAAAAGCACACATACAAATGTCAATTTTATTAGGTTTCATATAATAAAATACAAATCTTTAAATCTCTGCAGGTTTTCTTTGCCAGACAGAGAACAAAAAATATAATGTCTACTCAGAAAGTTATATTAATTTGCGACAATCTAATATTCTCCTCTATTGTTGCCGACGCATCTGCTAATGATATATCTTCCTCGACATCTTGAAGAACCTGCAAAATAGTAAACAATCGTTTTAAAAAAATGAAATATCTATATTTCCAAAAATTAAGGGCCAATATAGGGCATATAAATGACATCACATCGGAGAAAAATTTTACCGATTTCCGATCAAAAGCACAGGTATTTTGGGCATGGACCCCCCCTTTTTTGGGTCCCAAGGTAAAACAATAAAATCTTTTCACTTGCGGATCGTGTGGATAGTAGAAAAGGTATTGTAATCGACTGGTTATGGAGTTTTGAGACTTGTTATATGCCTACATATTGTAGAAAATTGTAAATATGGAAAAATAAATAGATTTTTTTTACATTTGGGCCAAAAAAGGGGGTCCATGCCCCGAATAGTTGTGTTTAAAAGCCTTCAAAAAGACAATTAGTGTAAATCAGTCTAATTCAATTAAAAACTACACACCTGAGAGAAAATCAAATCATCGCTTTCTACATTTTCAATGTCAAGCCAATCTGGTAGAGAGAATGCGTCTGCCATACTGCCTACTGTGCGGGTTATTAGATTTTCCCGCCAAACGTTATTTTTTTCTGCACGGACTGTCATGGGCGTGTCATTCATGTTACAAATCATTTATAGCAACGCCTTCCTCGTTAGCCAAATAAACTTCTCACGCTGCGCGTTCGAAAATTTATTTGTCTAACTCGGAATACTATGCGATAAATATAACTTATATTGCTGCTTTCGAATCTCCCTGAATCTTCTATTTAAGAATGCCCGAGGCTGTATGGCTTACATTTGCATGAGTGATTGCAACCATATTGACAAATCATTACTGATACTGTACGTAAAATAATCGTCACTAAACTGCAATTCGTAAAAAGCATTTTCGCGATTTAATAGAAAACCTACCGCTCGCAAAAAAATGAAACTATGTGAAATTGTTATGTAATACTCACGAAAATACATTTTGAGTTTACTTGTAGTTGAGTACGTCTTAACAGTGCGATTTCTCAGTGCCCAAAATTGTCTCCCTTGTACTTTTTAATCAACTTTTATCGCCTTAAATGCAGGACGTCGTCGTGTTCGGACTACGGGATTCAGGATGCAATTATTTTAGTGTTGTTGTTATAGGTAAGTATATAAATCAATAGACTTTCGTGATATTGGCATGTGATATTCTTGATCGGGCAGATGTAGGGAGTGTTATAATGACACAAAATGTTACTAGGGTGACCCAGGAACCAATGAAAAATTCCAGCGGGCTCAGATTTGCGTGCACCTCTTCCAAGTTTTGATGTGCCTTTTAAAAAATCAATAACCCACAAGAGTAGCAAATAAATGCAATCCTCTGACTTCCGGCAAAACAAATATAGCATTTTATTTTGGTGTTGTTGCTAGGTATATCAAGGATGATAATGTTACGTTTGGTGATTTAGTTAGGATATGTTTGATTTGTTATGGTACATTGTTCCGTTTTTAAATTACATTGTTACACTTTTGAAATTGCATAATAATGATTTTTTTTAAATTGTTAGACTAGGAAAGTGATGGAAATCTCCAAAAAGGGGGATGAATGAGAAATTGCGCTTAGATTATGAGAATTTCAGACACTGAACTTTATGGAATTCATTGCCGTTCAGGGTCATATAACACAGAAAAAATATTGCTCCCAGTTGATGGAAACAATTAAACAGTGTCATATTTGTGATCTAACTTGTAGTAAGTAAGCTATTTTTTTTGTTATTCTAATTCAAATTGAGAGATCCATGAGGCTAAAGATCAGGTGAATATAGCAAGACTGGAATTGGTGCATCTTACAAAGAAAAGTCAAAAGTCAAAAGGAGGCCCATGTGTCTTCAATTAATGATGAGGACACTACAGGGCAGGCTGCAGCTGGCAATGTTCTGAATTATTATTAACAAAAGCCACAAAAATACTAAAAAAAATGTTTAAACAAACCAAATAAGTTTTAACGGCATTGAAATTGCAAATTGTACTCCACAAATGACATCGATATCAATCAGGACGATGAATCATGTACAGACTAAGAACCAATTTATTTACTTAACATAAAACATATTTTATTATCCAAATTAATCATAAGACAAAATCAAACTTTTTATATAAATCTAATTTAATCTTGATCAATTAAAAACAATAATAAACATTCATTTTTTTTACATATATTTGTTTTATTAATTTGATCATTACGTGATTTTATTTATATAGGAAGCGGTGTGTTCGATAGGTTTTATTTGTTATCGAGGCCAATTTTAATTCCTGAGTGCGCGACTTTGAAAATAGCTTTAAATGACGTGGAATTTATAATATTCTCTATGCATGTTTTTTTTTCAAAACTTTTAATTTCTATACTCACAGCTGTCAAAGAGGGTCTCCAGTCCTACCACGACACTTGTTACTCCCATAGTGGTATTAATTCAATGTGGATCCTAAAAATTTCGGAAGATCTTCTGGAGACACCCAATTCAATATTATTATTAGATTATATTAGCTTTTCAACCCTTTATACTTCTATTCCCCATACTCAGTTAAAACCCCGACTCAAAAATATTAAACAGTGTTGGTACTCCAAAAACGATGCTACACCTGGATAAAAAAATAGCTCTTGATAGAGATTAATTATACTTTGTGAAACATAATTTCAAATCATTTTCCACTTAGAGACCGATTGTAAAGGAAAACTATTGACCAAACTATACGACAAACGCCATGACTTCATTCCGTATTGTCAACTTTCCTTTCATCTCTGGCAACATTCCTTCAGCACCTGAGAATGGATTGTTCATATCAAAATTCATACGTTATGCCAGAGCTTGCCGTAACTACGCAGACTTTTTGTTCAGGAAAAAGTTTTTTCATAAACATCCAATATAATTTTAAGTTATTTGCATGATTTCATGCAGGTTTAGTAATCCTAAAGCTTTACCAGGGTTTTAGATAATTCTTCATTGTTAAATCTGCAGTAAATTTTTGTTTCTGTTGAAATATACCTTAACTTTGAATTATTTCTACTAAATTGTACTTTTCCTGTATAATGTCCACAAATAAAATGTGTTAATTACATGAAATAGGTGTCTATATATCTGTTGTCTTGCAAGACAAAAAATCGACCTAGATAAATCCGTATGCATGTGACTTCTGGTGACCTTAATCCACGCATGTGCTGTAAGGGTCTCTTTTTTTCAAAACTGCAAAGCGAAAGTGGTAATCAGTGGCAAGGAAGACCGTCGGATTCAAGCCGTAAAAGAAAAAAGTTCGAATATAATGCAAGGATCCTTTTAAAACTTGCGTATTGTGATATAATGTGGCACAAGTATGGTCAGTAACTGTCATTATTTATTTGAAAACTAATCAAGAAATAGATTATATGAAATGTAAACAAGACACGTGTTACCTGTGTATCCGTTATCGTTATTTTTTTTACCAAGGTTAAAGTATTTTTAACCCTGGTTTATGTCCTGTCGGCAATCTTCGGAAGTAATGGCGAAAAATAATTAGATCTGAGCTATCGATCTTTTATGATAAAAAAACGTTGTTTTCCCAGTATTCTGCAGGAATTATCGACATGTATTGTTTCAATTGCATTACTACAAACTTATTTCATTTAAGCAGCAAAGTTCAGTAGAATCATAACTGAACAAATTTGGCAGCTAATGCAGTTTTAAATTATTTTGTTTGATTTTTGTATAATTCAATTATAGAAGTAACACGCTTTCTGATTGGATACAAAAATTTCTTCACCATCTCATAGACCAAATCTTGTAATGTGACTTTGACATAATCAACCTTTTAAAATTATTTACTTGTTTTTGAATTTTAAGACTGAAACTAAATTAAATGGGAATAATTGTTATTTTGGGGGGTCTATTTGAAATAACCTCAATGATAGTGGTGTACATTTGAAAATAACCTGTTACGCAGTTTAGTGTGCACAATGTGATTGAATTTATTTCTTCATAGGCCAAAAAATATAACAGTCATTCCTTAACAAATGCAAAAGCAAGGTAATTAATAAGAAAAAATGAATTTGATTGATGAGAAAGGGAATATTTCACAAATAAAATGAAATTAAATGGGAATAATTGTTATTTTGGGGGGTCTATTTGAAATAACCTCAATGATAGTGGTGTACAATTTTCCAAAAGGAATTTGGAAAAATCAAGTATGAGAAAATTATATTTTTAACAATACAATATTAAGCCTTTTCGAATCCGCACATTTAGGCTTGTTTTTTTTTTTGTTTTTTAAATTTTTTTTAATTTTCAATACTACCACAGAGTTTATGCCTTCATTGTTAATTTAACTTTAATCATTTTCTATACCCTATGTTTTAAAGTCCGTAAATATTGCATCTAAAAGATAATGATCGAATAAAATAGAATAAAACAGAATGTGAACTAGAAGAAAGAACGAATTTTAATAGGTTACACAGAAAGAAATTTCAACTGAGGCTGTAAGATTTATTTTGAAAAATACTTGGACAGAACCAATCAAACTTTTGAGGACTTTTTAAATAATACAGTACAACATGATTTGTATCATTTATATTCCAAGTCAAGATGTTGTCAATGTAAGAAGGGGACTTATCTTCTGCCTAAAGGACATGTGTTACGTGAAAATCAACTAACTGTTTTGTTTGATCATAATACAAAGTTTGCTTGTAATCACTCATCTAGATCAGACCTTATTTGCTGTAAGGCAAAAATGAAACTCTGATTGAAACTGAAAACCTGGATTTGATACTTCTACGCTGCATTATAGCTCCTTACGAGGTCAATCTTTAGGAGACTTCCAACAAACATACCATATACCACCTCTTCAAAACCAATGTACCATGTTGTCAATGTCCGAAAGAATATAGCTACCCGACTATTAAACCGATTTCAATACAAAAATCAATGGAATACATTGTTTGCATGTAAGGGAAATCCATGCTCCCAGCACTCGCTTCATACATCACTTGCATTTTGTTGTTCTGTTGACGTCGATCCGTCCATAACTCTAGCCCATATTGATACACATACACAAATGACATTGTTGCTTGTCTTTAGTGATTTAATGAAGTGCATCGAAACTCTTTGCAAATTCAGGATTATGTATTCACATCGCAGAAAAAACTCGATATCAACTACTGAGTTTCATCAAAACTGGACATCGGTAAAACAGGCAATATTAAATTGTATACATTCGGGAATTTTAGATAGTGGTAAAGCTTCAGCTTTGGAAGAATGGCTGACAGACAAGTTAGCGGTAGTTCGATGTCAAAAAATTTATGGTAATAATTATATTAATGCAAAAAAAATACATGTTATTATTGGTTAATTCTGTGATAAAATATGTTTCTATTCTAAGTTATTAATCGTTAACCGGTAAACACTTAAGTTCTTGGGACTCAAGGAACTTCCTCGTCCTTAAAATATAAGTGTATGTTTTTGTACTGAAACGTCTATATGAAGTGTTAACAAATATATTTCAGATTCTGTGATAAGGATGAATCGAATTGAAGTTCATATTTCACTAGTATGAGCTTTCTAAAAATGCTTGCTTTCCATTAGCATATTTCTTTTTTTGTTGTTATAATCAACGATGACTTGCTTGAATCACTATCTTCTACACACTTTGTACATGGCAAATACTTTCCTCACGTTTTGTTCTGAGGAGGCTAAGTTGCTTCTCTTAATTTTAATTGACGCACCTCCAAATAGAAGAATTATCTTTCAATTGAACGCGTACGATTGTCCATTGTATTCTAATCTAACGAAACGAAATGGTCTTGAACAAAGTCCAAGATCAAAGCGTCACAAAATTCGCAAACAATTTTCGAAATGAGAAGTGAACTGAGTATTTTAGAAAATGACTAAATTATTTGTAAGCAAGTGCTACAATATATCTTAGTTATTTAGAAAATATCTTATTACACCTTTCTCTTTTAATCGGGACGGACGGTATACAGAGATCACGACGTTCATAATGTACTTATAAGAAAATAGGTGTGGTACAAAAAAAGTCGTTTAGCTACTGACTCTTCTGGCGCAAAACATGAGATGCAATATAATACAACACCATGGGTTATATGAAAGTTTTTATTAAAAACAAATGAAAACAAACAGTTCCTTATCAGTCATTGTGTTTACTGTATAATTCTGTTATTTTAATGCTTTATTTTCTGTGTGTAACTTGTTAATACATTTCCATTATTAATAGTCTCTATCTGTTCTTTCTCATCTTTGTGTGTCCCTGGATTATGGATATCCCGTTCCTTACTCTTATCATTGTCTATTTCCTTTACCTGTCAAAGAAAAAAACATTAGTTCATGTTTTCGTGCACATACAAGTTTTATTTTTTATCCGAATGAATTTAATTTTTTTTATTTGTATGAGCTGAACTATACATTTTTTCTGATAGATAATAGAGGTTACTTATTTAACATCTGCAAATCCTCATAAACACCGTAATTTATTTAAATTAAACCTTGGGGAAACGAGTATCAAGCATTACAATTGCTCGTGTACCTTTTATACAGTGCACTGAAGACAATACCCGTATTTGGACTTCGCCATTTATCCAAATGAATCTCCGTTCTGTCGATGTTATGCATTTGACCACTGATCAGACTAGGTAGATATAAAATGTATTTATATTAAAATTGTAATCAAATGAAAATTCTCTAAAGTATTTCCATAAAAAAACTTGACATAATGATTATTCATTTGTGAGTTATGTGTCACAGTAATGTTAGTTCATATTTTTATTAATTCAATCTTGTTATTGACTTTAATGTTACAACGTAAAAGTATAATAAAGCCTGATGAAGCTATAAGATCACTTCAGGCTTGCTTCTTACATACATGGAAAATAAACTGATATTTCCAACGCCTAACATCACGAGGATATCTCCGTACTCAAAGGATGTCCATGCAAAATATGTTTCTTTCTTTAAGCTTGCTCTCCTGAAATATATTACCAATGAAAATACAAAACAGTCCATGTTATGCATGAGAATAGTCTCTCTCTTCGTCAATAGTCCTTCAATGTCAGTTTTCTGTACTGATTTCATCATGCTTGGCGGGCTGCTTTCTGTGAATAGTTTTACTTTATTGATCAAATTGTCAGTTTATTTTTATATTCATGCTGACTTTGTTTGTTTTGTATATTCTAAACTGATATTGTTAGTCTTTTTCTGCTGTTAATGAATTTGGTAGAGCAAACTCGAGGTATGACAATAATACTGAATAACATAGTTCATTTTAGCTCCTGCTTTGAAACTTTATTCACAAAAGAACTTTTCTTATAACAATAGTTTGAAGCTTCAGATACATTTTAGACCGTGTGTGTGTGTGTGTGTGTGTGCTTTTTAATTAAAAGTTTCAGAACTTTTACACCCGTCAAATTATTTTTAGCCGGTAGGGGGGGTATTTCCAAACAATAAATTTTAGATGTTGGTTGAGTCTATTCTTACTGTCTTTCCATGAATTCCTGTTTACAATATTCTAAAAACAACAAATGTATTTGATGTTAGTCTATATTATATCAATTCATTTGCAATCAGTTTTATTTCGCGTATTTTTCAGTCGAAACAATTAAAACTCAAGCCATTGACAAAATATTTTAAACGCTTTCTTTCTTTGAAAAAAGTCAATTATGAGATGAATGTTATATTTTTCGTCTTTGAAGAAATAACCTCAGTCACGTGGTGCACACTAAATAACCTGTGTAGCACCACGGGCACTGAGGTATTTCGAATAGACCGAAAAAATAGAACACATTCCTTATAATTTAATTCTAGTATCAAAATTTGAAATTTTAAAAAGCTGAAGATGTCATAGTCACATTACAAAATTTGTCCTGTGAGATGATGGACAAATTTTTTTATCCAATTTTAAAGCGTGTTACTCCTGAAATTAAATTATTATTATTTAGTAAACAAATGAAACACACAATGAATTGATTTTATAGCCCCTAGACAATTACCTGGACGTGTATATGTAAAGTTCATGGTTTTCTATATAATATGTATAAAATAAAAAAAAAGAATGATTGTCGACTTTTACTCAATGCATTGATAAAGCCGAAACTTTTAGTCAAGAGGAATATTATAATTCTTTTACGAAGTAAAAATTAATAACCTAGCCATGAAATGCATTGCGAATGTCAGTTTTCAAAAAACCAATAAGACAAGTTTTTTTTTCATTTTTTAGTTCACTTGGCCTCCGGCGTCGTCCGTCGTCGTCGTTAACAATTTTTCAAAACTCTTCTCCTCTGATACTGCTTGACCAATTAGAACCAAACTTGGTATGAATGTTCCTTGGGGTATCCTGCATAGAAATGATGTGAGGATTTTTTATCCGTCGAAAAACATGGCCGCAGTTACTAAAAATAGGGGTCAGACAATAGTTTTTCGCGTATATCTCCAAATTCTGAAGGGGTGAACGTGTTCATCATGATGAGATCTATCTGCAGTCAAATTTGCAATATAATCTATGTAGCCATGTTGGAGTTATTGCCCTTTTTCAAAGTTTTTTGCTATTTTTAATGTTATTTCTTTCTAAAATCTTCTCCTCTGACAATATTTTACCAATTGAAACAAAACTCGTTATAAGTGTTCCTTGGGGTATCCTGCATAGAATTAAAGTGGTTTTTTTATCCGTCGAAAAACATGGCCACTGTTACTAAAAATAGAACATAGGGGTCAGACAGTAGTTTTTCGCATTAATATTGGAAGCTGTCGTCATTTTATATGCTAAGTGCAACTTTCAAGGGCTTAGTACCTTGCTTTAGAACTGACTTTATTTTAGTGATATTAAACCTTAAACTTATAAGAAAATGTGCAATGAAGTAGTTGTATATTGCCAAATGAACATTACACTGACCTAGCCAATCGTATATTGCAGACTTTGTCTCAAACCCGACAGTGTCCTTCATCGAATTTACTCTTTCTAAGTGTTCAGTTATGTTCGACACCAAATTTGTCGCAAGCTTGTACAGGCATACAACAACGAAAACAAACTTACATCCTTCAAAGATCGGTTTGAGAATTATATTTTGTACTCGCTAATTAATATTTGTAGAGGTTCAAACGAGGATTGCATTAAACTTATTTGGGATTATATTATTCAGGAATCCCGGAGATCTAACACAGAATCTATTCTCCGTAAACTGTATTCATGCTTTCAGCTCATCGAAAGTCATAAGAATTCTCAACTTCTGGTCTGGCTGTTCCACAATAGCTCGAGCTACTTTCGGGAATATTGACTTTCTCATGTAATGAGGTCTAAAAAGATAACCTTTTATCTTCAAAAAGTATTATCAGACACACTAAACGCAACAAAATGTGGAGGCAAAGAAATCGTACCTCTACAAACACTGCTCAATTTAGCATGTAAAACCAATTCTATGCAAATTTTCACAGAATGTTTTGCCGTATATGACAATGGTAGTACTTCCAATGAAATCAACATTAAAGAGACTTTTATTTTTTCTTGTGAAAATGATGACGATGATAACGAAATTGTTCATTACTTTTTACAGAAATTTCCTGTTCTGGTGGAGGAAAACAAAATAGACGCCTCCAGAGCAGCAATACGATCGGACAATGTGAATATATTGTCATTTTTTATTTCCGAAAAAAATAATTGATATAAAAACTAGCATGATGTGAATATTTGAAAGTGGAACTATTCGTCTTCTAGAACGTTATTTCATTAATCATACGGCAGTTGAGTTTGAATTTGAAAAGGGGTTGCAGGTTGCATTTGTCAAAAATCAACTGGATTTCATAGTTTGGTTTGTAAAAGCTTGTATAACCGATAATCCACTATTTAAAACTGTCAAACGTCGACAAACCCAGCATTTACCACTTCTTTATATCTGCTATTAGGTTTATGGAGTATAACAAATCAACTTTGAATCTGTTTTTACAACCATTCGTGAATTGGGAGAGCTTGGAATAAAATTGTTATTCAAATCCATTTATAACTCACCATGCAAGAAAGGGTTTTTAGAAAACGACATTGGAAACTATTTATGCATTTCGTGATTACCGTGTTCTAGAATATTTCATGTTAGAATGCTAAGCTGAACCAGATTATCCTTACATTCAGTGTTTATTAAATGAAAATGCTTTAATTATAAGTTTCATACTTCAATTTTGTCTTACTGAATTTTGTAACTCAGATTACGATAAATGCTTAGATCATTTCATGAATTATTTGTTGATTCAGTCAGAAAAGCATATTAAGAACAACCAGTGCTTTAAAGAGGAAGTTTGGACACATGCTGTTAATCAAAGATATTTCTATTGTCTCGATTATATTGTAGCTCGTACTTTTATAAAGATATATCTTTACTGTCAAAGATGAAACTGTAAAGCACATTGATCTCATCGAGTACTTGTCTAGAGTCATAAATATAAGCAGTTTAGCCCAAGGCGGAATCGTAAAAGTACAATCGAGTAGATGTACTGACTTTCTAGATTTTCTTTTGAAAGAATGTTCCATGGATCAATCGTTCCTTTTATCAGCATTTCAGGAGGACGACCTTGCACCAATATGTAAACAAGTGACAAAACACTTGCCAGATGTTAAATTAAATAGTAAATGTTTTTTACAACATAGCAACTTGTAAGAGCACCATGTCAAACATTTTTTTCGATGATGACAGATCATGCGCTTCATAATCCGTGTTTATTTACACGTTTTCCTCATGAATACCGATATTTTGTATACGTTCACGAATTCAAAATTGCAGATATGTGTGGTTGTGGAGTAATCACAGATCTTTTTGAGTTTATCAAACAAGTATCACAAGCGGTTGCTGAAAATTTTGATAAGTTTTGTCACCTTTTGATATAATAATCTATCAACGTCTCTTTGTTCACCAACAAATATTATACCTGCGTGTTTTTTTGGAGCAAGGACTGAGTACTGGCATTGGAAAAGAGTACTTGGGAATCGGTAATGTTTAGGCACACATATAGCACATTTTAATTTTTACTAATAATTTAAACATTAAACTTCATATAAATAAATAATGTAATAATTTCGTATTATGCATAACCCAATTTCATGTCACTTAGAAAATCATTGCTCTATTCAGGTGAAAATCATGTGAAATTCGTGTGAAAATCATATGAAATAATTTTGCCTGTGTATCTATTGGACATATGTCGAGGCTCTAGACTTTCTAAACTTTCTCATTGTTTATGACGTTATAAAAACCAAAGACTTTGGATGGTGGGATAAACTACCAAATTTGACAAACGAGAATTATATAGTTTGTAAAATACGACTATCATACAAAACGACCTTGATATAATAATCATATAACTAGCATTTGTAAATTATCATATGAATATAATATACTTACCGAAATACGTATTTTACAATGTTACAAATTTCTTCTGTTGTTGTTGTTGTTGTTGTTTTTTTTCTGCCTTTTTGTGATTTTGTGTGGTGTACAACGCGAGAAAAAAAATGCCACTTTCGATTGTTGAATTCAGTTTATTTCGTGACATTTTTCATATCGTATAATTTATAATTAGGAAAGAAATGCGTATGAGACAATTTTTACTTGGTAAAGAATAAAATGTGTATTCATTTTGGAGTTGAATCCTAATTCGCTCCTTTGTTCCACCTTTTTACGCTTCTTTAATCGTTTCATTTTTCATGGAAAAATGTCTGCAGGCTTTTGTAGCTATGTAATGAAGTACACCGGAAAAAATTGGGAAATGAGTTTTATCTGGAATCTGCAACATCATTAGATTCCGGTTATGATTTATTATCAGAAGGGAAACTATTTCATACTTCAAAGAAGAGATTCATTCATTTTTGTGAGAAATTGTGTTCAGTAAAGACGCGTGACGCTGTTTGTTCTACTGCAAGCTTGTGATTAGTTTATTTAATTCCAGGTGGTGCTTAAATTTCTGCAAGAGCTTTCACTCCAATTTTCATTTTCCAATTTTTCTACTAATTTCATTGGAGATACTATTCTCCTACAGCAAGCCCATTCATAATTTACACTATTTCTCCAGTATATTTGATAAAATTAAGATTTTGAAATGCACACTTTAGCTCCCATGCATGTTGAAAATCTTAATTTAACCATCTCGAAGGGCAAAATAATTTGACAATAATTTTATGCATTACCAAAGGAAAATTAAACGCACTCTGTAAAAAGTTCTACAGCTTATTCCACGGGTTCTACCATTACAGTCCAAATTGCCTAATACGAAACAATTGATCATGAGAAATCTAAAGATCTGCATTGTCAATCAATTTTGCATAGTACAAAAACAAATTTTTATCTTTCACAAGAATCTGCCTTATCCAAGCAGTTTTCAGCTAGTTGCAAGGTAAAAACGTAAGATAACCATACCTAGAACAAAGAATACACAATCAGATAAAATACAAAGCCTAGATCAGGACAACAGCTAAAACAACACAAATAAAACAATTTAACAAAACGAAAGAAATACAAACAGAACCTAGGAGAAACCGGCAATGTGGACCTGGTGTATAGATAGGGTAAGATGTGATGAATTAGAAATGTTTCACTATATATATATATATATATATATATGGCATGCAATCATTGAAACGGAACATATTTGTCTGTTTATATTTCTGTTTCTTATCTGGTCATACTGTTTACAACAGGCAGTTTCTGCAACAGCAGAAAGAGTTCTTAATGCATTCTCCTACAAGGCAAAACAGATGTTGCCAGCAGTTTTGCCTGCAAACTTGGGGTGCAAATCCGCAGTCGAACACATAATAACAGTTGAATGGTCCACATCGTGATCTTGCACCGAGTCCTTTGGGCTGTCTTCCTGCAAAAGTTTAAAAATAAAGTAATACGAATATGAAATAAAAAAAGTTACCAATCGAAATCAAACCATCCCGATTCGACCAGAGTTCGGGAAGTCGTTTAGACACTGCTTCACAGGCAAGCACGCGGTATGAATGAGATAAAGCGACGACTGCTTGGCTCATAGTAATAATAGTGAGTCCGAGATGGACGACATGTGTACTTGCGGGCTTAGCTGTTCTGAGCTAGATCAGACTCAGCGTGTCGGACTAGTACAAAGCAGGGTCCGTTAATGTGATCTATTGTTATCGTCCTGAAATACGTGTCATATAAAAGACAAGCACACATATTTATTTTAGTGTGTAAGCTTTGAAACTATGCTTTTTGTCTTACTTTGGTATTTTAAATGTATGTGCTGTTCCAAATTTGATGGTTCAATGTTACTCAGTGTGACTATGGGTGCATTTTGTTTATTCCGATCATAACCATGATCATGAATCACGATCATAATAGTAGCATTTTGTACATTGATCATAAGATAACAAGATGTATGAGCCATGATCATATTATGATAAAAAAAAATGGCGCAATCATTTTTAACATTCAGTACACAAATGTCGCTTGCCCAACATGTGTTATCGATATTGGAGGATGTTCTAACTTGGGTTAAAGTGGCTTTGAAAGTCTATATAAGGGATAACTTGGTACACCGTCCTCAACATACCTTTGAATTCTTACCTTATAATTACTTTGTCATGATTGCAAAATTGTCAAAACTGTCATTATGTCAGAATTCATATATTCTTTTTCTTTAATATACTGATTAATTTGTTGATTTTGTACGTATAGTGTTAATAAAAATGTATTGACACCTGCGTCTACCATTTTCTATATTGAACATAGATGCATTTAAATCTGATCAAAAATGATCATGTTAAAATGATCATGATCACGATAGACTGTTTTGACAATTTTGTTATCATGTTCATAATCAAAAGGTGATCATGAACATGATCAGAAAGACAAATGTACCCATAATATACTAAAAATATAATTTTGAAAGATGGTATTTACCTGACGAAAGAGCTAGCACAGAGACCAATAACAATAGGACAACCAGACGTGTCATACTGAAGAATGTCTGAAAAACTGAAAAAAAATATTTGAATATAACAGTTGTAATATTCAGATTACCCATTTTTATTTCCACAACAATTAGACAACATCATTGGGTGGTCATTGACAAAATTTCTTCTTCCGAAGACAGAAAACAAAGGACATGAATAATTCACTTGTACGTGTCGCTTGGAAAATACAGCGAGCGCTTATTCCGTCTCTAGTCAAACCTGCCATTTCAGAAGTACATACGATAGGAGAGATTGAAAACCGTTCAACTTTAAAAGAATCAATGTTATTTGTGTGTGTTTTTTTTCAAATTAAGTCCATACTTACCCGATTTTCTGTACTTATCAATATTATTTCCGAAAGAATCAAGCTGTTAAACTCCTGGCGTCGTTCTAAACACAGTATTTGTGGTGATAAACTTTCAAAATATAGTTATATGGATTCAAAAGTTATGTTTTTGTATTAATTCATCTTTAAGACTGACTTATAATTTGTACATTTATCTTTCAAATTCCTAATTCATCTTATGAATGATTGTGTTCTTTTACCAAAAATAGCATAATTTAAAGAAAAAAAAAAGAAAAGCTGTTTTGTTTTGTCAAACACATTTATCATTCCTTTTCACCGTCAAAATCGACAAAGTTTCCAATGGATTCTACATACGATTACTTTGTTTCTTTAATTTTAGGCGATGGAATCTGTTAAATCAGGCAAAATTAAGATAATTAATCATGCACAGTAATAACACAATTATTTGGCAAGAAAACAACAAAAAGTTCATCACTTTCAGATGTTTTTAATTAATAGAACAAATAATTTTGACAATATTTGTTTGATAAGGGCATGAAGTTATGAAATGGCTTAAAAATCCAATAGTCACATACTAGTAGCAACTATCGTGGCACCAATTCAAAGCCAAGATACAGGGGCTATTCAAGATGCCAAATTGTATTGATAAATTTTTATAGTCCAAAGAAAAACGGACTTTTAAATTTAAAACAAAAATAATTACACAGCAAAATTCTATTTCTACCTTTTGGGTTCAAACTTCGGTAAATACTTTTAAAATATCCGAACCATTCTTATTCAAACAAATTCATAAAAATTAGGTCCCGGTGTACTTTTAAATCACCTGAAAATTAAATCATTGAGATTTGTACCCGGTGAACTTTGTACTACTTAGCAATGGAATGGGTCTTCAAACTTGTATCTTTAACAACGAAAATCCGTATAAAATTGGCAATAACTATCCAGCATGACCTAATAAGAACAAATACATACATTGATAGCAAAGTTCTTGAATCTCAGTCCTAAATTGGACAGAAAAGATGCAAACATTAAAAGTAGTCAAAATCGAGAACAAATTTGAAATCGCCCATTTTTCCTCCTCTGTCAGATACATGTATCAAATGCATTGAATATTATTCACAATCTGTGTCATGAAATCAATGGATACATTTCTTACCCTACTGGTGCACCTGGTCCATGCTCCCAGTTTTTAGTGGAGTCCGAGTTGCTCATTTACTTTTGTTACTTTGTATGTATGATTTTAGTTACTCTATGTTCTTTGTTGTGTATGTCTGTTTTCCATGTCTGGTCTTTGTCCCTGGATTACATTCTTTGGATTACCACTATAACCTTAGTTCCCTTGATTTCTCTTGGAAGCTTTTCACAATAAATAAGACCAGGTATAGCAATCAGTAATATACAAGTTGCAATTGAAAATAAGCAATATGTTATTTTTATAGGGGTAGGTAAATGAAAACTTTATACAATTCAATTAACTTAATGGTTTTTAAAACGAGTTTAATGTAAGTAACAAATAAAATTGAAATACCTTACGTTTTGACTTGTTACTGATCGATTGAAAGTTAAACGCCCACCAAAACTAAACTAATTAATTGCGAAGATGAGTTCCAACCTACTTTAGTTGAATCAAGATAAAACGGATCTTATTGTGTACGCTTCAAAACATCAGCTTAGCAGCTTATCCAATTTTTGCCAACATCAGCTTATCCGATTTTTGCCTCGCCTTCGATGGAACTATACTTACCGACATTCCGTGTGTATAAAATCTTGGTGTGTTCTTCAATAGACATTAAGTATAAAACACCAAGCAATTTCTATCAGTAAAGATTCACAAAAACAAAAACATCTGACGTATTCGACCATATATAACTGAAAATGCCTGTAATATGTGTTCATTAGTTACTTCTAGACTGTCTGTATGCTTTTTTTTATATGGCGTCAATAAAAAGTTGAATGGCGAAACTCCATAGAATTAAAAATTGAAACAAGAACAAAGAAGCATGATCTTGTTCTTATAACACTTTCTTTGTTACTAAAACAGTATCGCTGTCAGTACAACATTTTTACATTATGTATTCGAAGCAATCAATCATGTTCAAAACTGGTAAAAATACAAAGAAGCATGATCTTATCACACTTGTTAGTTTAAACATATTTATTCAGTAAGAAAACACATGTCATTTAATACAAAAAAATTTCATGTCTGACAGGTTCTGGAAACAAGCCTCAAGGCATTACAAGTCCATCTCTTGCGATATTGACAAAAATATAATACAAAGATTGCATGCTCTTAATAACACAATTTAAACTGTTAACAATTAGTGGAAAAGGAAATGGTGAAGAGTTCAATTCGAAAAAAAAAAATGAAATTAATCAAGTTGCAAGTCAGTTAATGAATCTCTTACTCTTTAGAATAAATTTCTGCATCTTGATAAAAACTTATTTTGATCATCGGTCATCTAATCAGAACCAAATAGTAAAATATCGGTATTTAACATTACTGGTAAATTAAGGGAAAATAGAGTCTCATTGCGAAGTTCTTGATATCTACCACAATGTAACAAGAAATGAAATATTGACTCACTTCTACCGCAAAACGCAATTCGGTGAATCCACAAGGTTGCGGGAAAAAATGTTCATTTAAAGAACTACAATCATTCGCAGTTTACCATGTAAAATCTGTCCCATTCTTGATCCGCTATGATAATAGGCATGAACTTTTCAGCAAACCTTTGTAAGTGATCGTTAAACGTGTTTAAAGATCTGGCATTGCGTATACAATGAGCAAATCTATTCCATAATTTAATGGCGGACGGTAAGAAATATTCTGAATACAAATTTGTGCGAGTACGCATCTCAGTTATATTCCGACGTGTGTTATGTGTATGCCGATCTGCGACTAAGTTTAGTTTAATTTACGTAGATTAGCCGGTGTATCATTCGTCAAATTCTTTTGAAGTAATAGTAATCTATGCCATTCTCGTCTTAAGGAAAGTTTTTCCCAATCAGTCTCCTTATATATGTTCTATCGATTGAGGTAAGTTTTGTAACCCCAGTTTCAATTCTTGCGGCGTCCAGTTGATCGTTTCCAACTTTATCGATGAGGGACTGGTTGTTACAATCCTAGCTTAAATCCCCATATTCCAAAGTAGGTCGAATATATATTATCTGCAAATTATATCTATCGACAGAGAATTTGAGTTTTCTAATTACGTTTAATCGCTTATATGCTTTTTTAACGCTATATTCAATATCCAGTTTTCGATACTATAACGCTAAGGTGCTTATGACTAGTTACCTCTTGTATGTCATGTTGATTCATTGTCAACGGCGGGTGAAGTGGTTTGATTTGTTTACGTGAAATGACCATTGGCTCAGTTTTTTGCGGATCAAATTTTACTAAACACCTTTCTGACCATTGGTGAATTTTATCGATATCCCTACTCAGTATCTCTACCGATTCAGCTGCATTATATATACTATAGATAAAGACTTGTATCGTCCGCAAATAATTAAATAGAGGCAACGATGTCGTCCACAATATCATTACTAAATATCAAAAAGAAAAGTGGTCCCAAACTAGAACCCTGTGGAACACCTGCATTTATTTCCCTCCAATCGGACTTTTTCCCGTTAAGGACTACTCTTTGTCTCCTACCTGTGAGGTAATATTTAACCCAATTTAATAAATTGCCAGATATTCCATATTTTTCTAGCTTAAATAATAACCCCTAATGTCAAACAAGATCAAAAACTTTGCTAATATCGCAAAATACTACAAGAATTTCCTTCCTGCTGTCTGATGCCCTACCAAAGTCATTTGTAATATAAAAAAGTTGTTTGATTGCTGAGTCACCGCAAGTGAAGGCCGACTAGTTAGGAGTAATAACATTATGATCTGAAAGAAAATTTTGTATATATTTATAAACACATGTCTAGCCTACATGTCGCGAAAATATTGTCCTTTACATATACAATAATTCCGCACCTAATTTTTTGGGTCCTCTGTCTCGGCAAAACGGCTTTTGAAATTATTCAATTCTGTTGATTCATCGGAATGATTAGAATTTAGCCACGTTTCGGTAAACGGAAAAATATCAAACTCGCTGTATTCTGTTACCAAATCAAATTTTGGCATTAAGCTTTGAACATTGAGATGAACAAACGATACGGAATTGGAAAATATCGAAAACATATCGGAGTTGTCGAACGAGTCATCAAGAAAAACGTTCGAAGTTTCGTCGCTATCACGGTGGGAATTTGGACCAGGGTTACTTTCGATTCCGGATATGATTAATAAAAATTGGAAAACAAATATGGAAGAGTAAATTGCAAACATAAATATATCATATGTCTTTGGACCTTTACAATGACCCAAGCTATTGTCGGAATTTAAATATTTAACATGCATACATAGACATAAAACAATTCTAATAGCATTTTGTTTGTTAGATGATGACAATAGCACAACATTGATACACAGGAATTCAAAAAGATTAAGACGGTTTATTTTTGTCCCATGAACGACCTTTGGTAGAATATTAACCATGAACGATAGAGCAATATTTACATACATGTACCTATTGACATGTGCAATTTAGCAAATTCAATACATAAATCAATATTAATCAATGCATCTTGATATCTTGAGGCAATTAATACTCTCGGCTCGCTTGAGTCAACATTTTTACAAACAGTGTTTTATAATTTTAAGGTAATTAAACAAAACCTTAGTCAATGAAAAAAAGTTTATTCATGGAGGCAATGTTTTTCTTTAATCAACATTAAATTTATGACTGTTGCAGCTGCATATAGCATATAGCTTCATCGGTTACTAATGAGTACACAATTTTACTTGATACAATGAGCAACCCATGGAACAGCACTAGCACACCTCCAAGAACTGATTTCTATCTATAGACCCTCTAGATCTTTACGCTCAGATAACGATAACATTCTACAAGTCCCAAAAGTGTGAAAATCGGTAGCGACCTTTCGGCACAATATGTCTTCCTGATCACGCAAAGTATCAACGCTTGATGCTTTTTTTATCTCTCGCCCTTGTATTAACTTTCTTAATCTGAAGTTTTTTACCTATAACATTTAAATATCTTTAATATCTTTATTGTATATATTTGTTTATTAATATAATATATTTAGTTAAATATTGTCTTTTTACATTAGTCTAGTACCTTACTTTTTATTGGTTAATTTATATATTTTTCATACCCTCTTTACTTTTTTGTCAAAGATAAATCTAGTTTTAAATTTTACGTAATGTCCACTGACATGCTATTAATATTCTATTTATTTTGATATTTTAAATTTATAAATAATATTTTTATCTATGCAATTGTGCTCACTATTACATATGTCTCTTGTTTACTGTTTTTCTATTGGCCGGAAACAGTACACGTGATATTCCATTTTTTAATTATATTGATTAGCAAAAAGATGTTTCTGTGCAATAAAATATCATATTGCATTCTCGAGCTAAATTTATGAATGAAAGTACGTAACACCGTCAATGAAATTGCAATAGTCAATTAAAATAGCTTCTAATAAATGAATTGATCAAATCAAATAAATTGTGTCGGAAGCTTATCGGAACTTGTTGTTTGCAAAATGGCTTCTCCTCGTTCAATACTGCTGTACTCTGGTCCATAAAATCTCATATTGATCTTGTTCAAGTGCAGTAATTGTATAATATTTTTTATGTATGCTATTTATTTTTTACATATAAGTATATTGTAATTATTGCATATGTAATTTACATGTAAAGTGCATAGAATAATTGTATAATTAAATAATGCGCTTTACTAATGTTATGTAATAAAACAAAATATATTGGAATTTAAATACACGTACTATTTATATTTCCAATGTAGCTTTGATGGTGTTTTATAGATGATTTGATTCACTTATGGTAATAATTTGAACATATATGATCATATATGACCTACAAACTTTGCTGAGATTTGGCAAATATGTTAAAGAGGCTGGGAAACACCAAATTTTTTTGCAGTTTTTCACTCTTTTAACTATGGCCACATGTGTTTTGACTCTTGTGCTACATTTATTTTGTACAATTGTCAGTTACAACTCGTGTAATAAATATCTCGCGTCAAAAGATGTGTGGCCACTTCCGTTCCACACAAAAACCATTTAAAAATTGATTGGATAAATGTTTAAAGTTAAAAATTTCTTGTAAAAGTCGTCTAAATGTATACTGTTATTTCTGGAATAATGTCATAAATCTCGTCAAAAACATAGTATATGTGCGACCATTTTACTACTACCTAGAAACCAGCTTTAATCAAATGTTCAAATATGCCCAAATTATGAGCCCAAAAGGGGTCTTTACCGAATATTCTCATGTACTATGTTAACGACTTAAACTAGACTCTACAGATACAGATTCTAACAATGTTCATAGAAGATATTGTACCACCTCAGTGGTCTCCTGGTAGTATTTTGCCAACTACAATCATCTAACTTAATGACTATGTCGATTTACCATTTTGTAAGGATAGAAGTATTTAAAAAATGTAATTAAACTCAAACCTGTACTTGTAAAACATTTTACACTACTTTTAGATAGTCCCTTTTAATGGAACGAATTATTGCCCCGTAAGCATGCTCGTTACTAATTTATGAACACGAGAGAAATTTCTTATTCCACAGGTTCTACCATTACAGTGGAATTTGTCTAATACGACACATATGACAAATCTAATGTTGCATTTTTTTTAAAATTTTACATAGTACCAAAATATCCTGTGTAATCCAAACCATACCATTTTGCTAAACTATTTTCTCAGAAATACAGATCTGAATACAAAAAGGATTATCGTTAGGTAAATTATAGCTTATGTATACCGAAAAAGCATCATTTCTTTGGTGTCGTTTTTCTTACACTATGAATCATCTGTACCATCTGCCGTGTTTGAATTTTATACGGATTGGTACTTAAGTAAGGTAATCATAACAAGAACGAAGAATATACGTTCATAATTAGGGGACAAAGCCTTGACCAAGAAAACAGATATGAACATAATAATACAACTTATTGAAACTAAGTGAATGAATTAAAAAAAAATAATAATAATAAGAAGAAAAACTGAGCAAACACTGAGAGTGTAGACCAGGGGTATGATGAATTAGAAAGATTTTATTATTCATATCAAAAGGATTCAATCATTGAAATGGAACGTATTTTGTCATTTAAAATCTACTCATTTTGCTGCATTTTATCTGGTCATAATTTTTACACCAAGCAGTTTCTGCAACAGCAGAACGAGTTATTGATGCATTCTCCTACAAGGCAAAATAGATGCTGCCAGCAGTTTTGTCTGCATACTTGTGGTGCAATTCCACAGTCTAGCACGTAATAACAGTTGAAGGGTCCGCATAGTGCCCTTGCACCAAAACCTCTGGGCTGAATTCCTGAAAAAGTTTGAAAAGTAAGGTAATACGGTTAAAAAAGAAAAACATTTTTGACCATGCAAAGTCAAATCGCCTCGATAGTCTCGGGGTAGCACATGCTGCTAACGTCGATCTCGGGAATGCAAGGGTTTGATCCCTAGACAGGTCACACCACAGTCTTGGCTCTGAGTCATGTAGGATAGTACGAAGCAGGAGTGATCAAACATTCCCGTCCTGAAATGAATGTGTCATTTGCAATGGAACGTTAAACCACAATAAACTATGCAGCGCCTATTGTTACTTTTTGATGCCAAACTTGGCCTTCAATTTTCTTTAATTATACTCTATTCCGACAAAAACCCGATATACTTACATTGTAATCTCGATAATATTTGTCCTCTCCGTAAATAAAAAGCCAAGGTTATTTTATAGAATATTTTAATGCTAAAACCAGTAAACATGGACAGTAATAATTTTACATAAATTATAACCAAGGTTTAAAGGTCCAATCTGTAAACCCATTCTATCTTAAATCTGGTATGTAAAGCGTATTAAAGTTTCAAATTTAATAATTTCATTTAACAGTTTTATTTTTATTTGAAAAGAGGTACTTACCTGACGAAAGCGCCAACACAGAGACCAACACTAACAGGACAACCAACCGTTTCATACTGAAGAATACTCCTGAAAAGTAATCAAAGTTATTAGGATTTGCCATTGTTATTTCAAGCAATTACTAAACACAATCGTCTGGTGGCCGCTGCCAGACAATGAAAACAAATCACATTGACAATTCACTTCCATGCGTCCCTTTAAAAATACAGGGAGCGTTTCGTCACTAGTCATTTAGAAGTTAGGCCGAATTATTTATTAGTTTATGCACCATCACTAAGAAAGACCTGGATAAATAAAATTTACAGGGCATTGTGGTTTGCACCGAAGCATTAATTTCTTTATTTTATTGAGAGGTCAATTTATCGATGTACTAGTACAAATTGTGCAAGATACATGTTTAAACAGAAATTGCGATTATACTACCATGTTTTAAGTGTTAACAATTGCTTATAATTCTTACAATTTTAAAGGTAGCATAGCTTGTTTTCCATTAACCGGTACGGTAAAAATAATTGTAAAAATGCTAAAAATACATCGATCTTTAATTTGAAAAAAATAAACAATTGAAATAATTCTTCTATTCACGACTGCAAACAATTTATTGAAGCATGCACGGAATCATAGGATATTTCCCAAGTTGACAAAACAACTAGAATTCTAAAAAATAAGCTTCTGGAACAGGGTTGCTACAAGATTGAAGTCATCACTACAGAAGTTTTATGGTCGTCATCATGAACTCGTGGATCGTTACGATGTCATGAAAACTGATATGTTCAACGTGTCATACTTTTCCTCTTTCGTCTACCACAGACTTGACTTTTTATGAGCAACTCGGTGGGTGTTTCTAGAAAAGCAGAGGACGCTAACCCTACTGGTGCACCTGGTCCATGCTCCCAGTTTTTAGTGGAGTCCGAGTTGCTCATTTGTTTTTGTTACTTTGTATGTATGTATGAGTTCTGTAACTTTATGTTCTTTGTTGTGTATGTCTGTTTTCCATGTTTGGTCTTTGTCCCAGGATTACATTGTTTTGATTACCGCTATAACATTGGTTCCCTTGATTACTCTTTCAAGGTTTAGTAAACAGTAGAAAACAAGCTATAATCGCTCTCTCATAAATTTATATCACAACTTTTAGTTGGTATTTTGAATATAAAATCCTTTACCTGTAACAGTATTGTATTTAGCGTGGAAGTCTTAACTTTAAATCTTAATACCAAGTTCAAATGGATATCTACCTACTTCACCATACACCATGAAGTTTGGTGTGGATGATCATAAACCTAGAATACGTTTACAAAAGGGTAAATGAACTTTTTCAATAATAGTCTTGTTATACGATAGAAGAGATTGCTATCCATGTACTTTTGCAGAAAATCATTACAAATGTATGTTTGCGAAATATTTGTCTGTTTGTTTCATGCTTAAAAAAACACTAAGTCCATACTTACTTAGATTTTGTACTTATCAATTCTATTTCAAGAAAAGACGAGCTGTTTACTCCCGGTATCGTTTTGAACACCGTCTCTGTAATAAAAAAAAATACTTTCAGATATAGTTATACAAGATTTCAAAGTTTTGTTTTTGCATTAATTCATCTTTAAGATTGATTTTATGTGAATATGTTTGTCTCAAGTTCTTAATTCATTTTATGAATGATCGGGTTGTACTTCCAAAATAGCAAATATTTGTAGAAAAAATAAAAAAACTGTGATTATTGTTTTGTCGAACACACTGATCAATCAACACCAAGTCAAGGTCGACAGAATTTTCAATGAATTCTAAAAGTGGTAACTTTGTTATATCCTTTTCTGGAGGAAATTGCAATGCATGTTATATTATTTCTGATCCTTAGAAAAGAAACGAATGCTACGTTTTGTAATTCAAATATAATTTTTAAATAACATTTCATGGAGTGACTTGAGTTTTTTTTTTTCTCTCCATAATTCACACACTGTCCGACTCTTACAAAACATACTTTGCAATTAAAATTAAAAAAAAATACAGTCATAAATTAGAACGCTTATACACAGGCAAACGAATTTCACATGCTTTTCACCTGAATTGAGCAAATAAACTAAGTGACAGAGTTCATGTGAAATTCGGGTGAATGGAGTCTTCACGTTAAATTCACACGAAATGTTCACATGAAATTCCTGTTTAGTGAATTTCACATGAATTTCATGTGAAGCTCGATTAACATGAATCTCAAGTGAAAAATATTTGCCTGTGTATAAATTTAATGTCGACTCATACTAGCAGGTATAGCTAGGAATTAAATGCTTCATTTTTTATGTTTCATTGGCGGATAAACGTATTGACCTTACCACATTTTAAATTAACCTCGCTCTTATATGTGCGACCTGTCTGCGCTTTTGAAACATAAACATTAAACGTTCATTCTTTTCTAAATTTAAAACGAAGATCGGAATTGATAAAGCATTCCCATGTTATTACCTGAAATTATCTCATACAACGCCGAAGGAAAATAATTTCATTAGCATACCCCGTTAAGGTTGAAATGCACATACTTAGGCCCCTTTTACAAATAATTCTGAAATATCAATGTTAATTCCAAGTCTTTTGCGTCAAAAATTCAACCCAATAACCCCCCTTTTTAACTACAGATTAATTTGAGTAAACAACGCTCCAATTTAATATAATTGTCATCTAACAACTTATCAGTACATGTTGTCCCTTACCATGCCGTAAACCGCCGTCACTGTTGATATTCATTTGATACGTTATAACAAAACTTGTTTTTTTAACAACTTCATAATAGAAAGACCATTTTGCATGCTCAGATATCACAAGAAATTTATATTGACAAAATAAATGCAAAAGAAATAAAGGTATCAAAAATATATAACCCATTGTGACAATTGCATATTGCATGTCTGATGATAAGGTACCTTTATTGTTTTGAAAGTTTGAGAGTCCTTGATTCAACCCTAGAATACATAGAATAATTAGAATAATCTTGCAAACTTCATAATTAGTGATAAGATACTGTGGTCCTTTTCACAAAAAAAAAATCGTAAGTGTAAAATTAGTCGTAAGTTATGACGTTATAGTAAATAAGTATTGTGACGTCAAAACTTACGACTAATTTTACTCTTACGATTTTTTTGTGAAAAGGGCCACTGATTGAAAATCATGTCTAAGAAAGTGTGCATTTTGACTTATCATAGCCAGTGTCCATTTCACATACAAAGATACATCAAACAATACTTACAAAAATAACAGGACCACTTTACAAACTTTTCATTTCTCATCCAATCCTGCTATGGAACATTATTTGCATTCAAATCTATATGAACGTTGTGCCACCACGTGTACATTGGTTCCCTTGGTTACACTTGTATACATGTTTTTCTAATAAACAAAGTTTACAAAACATATATCCGGTTATATTTTGTACATAGTAGTATCAACTTGATGTCTGAAATTGATGTATGGATAATATGTTCGCGATCACTTTCTTTTTCTTCAGGGTGTTTTGAGGAAAGTTACACGTAGTATATATTATATATTTTTCTGATATCTCATTGAATTTTGATATGGATTTCATTCAACATTAAACATCATGATAATGGAAAACTATTGTGTTATCTATTTGTCTTTTGTCTATCAGGTTTAATACACCATCTCCATCGGAAAAGTCTGTAGTGGCTAAACCAAGTCAGGACCGTTACGGTAGTTTTCAACGGCCTGGTTTTTACCTTGATATTGTCATTTTTTAAACAGACTTTCCTCTGAGTATTGCCAAGAATTTATCAGACAGTCATATTGTCATTACCATCATCTTAACTTCATGTATTTTTTAGGTACTTTTGATATGCTTCTAAAAAGAAAAATAATGTGACTAGACTAGTTTCACAATATTTAAATTCAAACAAAGAAGTAAATATTCGCTCCATTAGAAAAACTCCTATCTAATTCTCAGGAGTACTCCTCTTCCCCAATCAATTTCTTTGCAATTAAATAGGACACATATCGTATATCGTATTTAAAAACAAACAATAGAGTATATTGTACATGTAGTAGACCACAGAGACGGGTTGATATCCCCGACTTAGATATTTTAATTGTACACTAGATATCCAGGATTGACTTCAAGGCCAAAACGATAAGTTATTTTCTGCTTCAAATCCTAAAAATAAATGTCATAATCATAACGGATTTGTTAATTCAAATAACAAGTCAAGAAATTCACCAGAAAATCCTGGTCGCTTCATAGATTTCCCCCAAGAGATGTTGGTAATTGAAGGGCACATATCTGTATTTAGACTTCGTCGTGCACTAAACACTTAGAAAATATGTATACATTTTTGTTTAATACAAATGCATTAAATCTAAAGATCCACCCGTTTTTTCAGTATTGAAAAAAAAACTACCTTCATGTAAACAGATTGCTTTTTGTACGGTTATCACCTAATGACATCGGAAGAATATACAAATAAATCTAAATTGTGCCTTGATGGTGGTTATTCGTTTAACAATGCAATTTTCTCAGGAATTATGTTATTATATGGTCTGGTGTTATTGCCATTACTAATAATCATCTTTTTGGCTGTCTGTCCACGGTCTTAGAAACAAAGTATATGTTACTCAAAAAGTAGGTGTATCAAGGATATTATATGATAACAGAGCTTACCAAAAAGGTACTCCAGGACCTTAAATGTGCGTGACTAGTGTTTTCTTCAAAGGACGTTTTTGTTGAAACTTTGTTCTTGATCTTCGGCGTTGACGTTAATGTACATGTCTCTGGAACTATGTGCCCAGTAAGTAAGCGCTTTTACAGGACCCAGAACTTTATTATTTAACTTTATTGTACAATATCCATTTAGCGACATTGGTTTTCAAAATGCAGTCGTCGTATAATGGTATCATGCTGTTGTTGCCGACAGTGATGTTGGTGATGACAGTTGCGTCGTCGGCCGCCCGTTGACAGTTGATAGTAACAAGTGTAAGTGTATTGACCTTCACAAAATTGATCCACAAGGTGCCATACCAGAAAAGAAAAATTGGTTGATTTTCGGGGCTGTCACTTGAATTGTTTTGTAGTTAGGGGGCCAAAAAAGGACAAGAAACACGCATTTTTATGTTATCCATACAGTTATTTGACTATAATAGATCTCTTTAACCACAATGCGCTATACTGCAAAATAAAGGCTGGCATTGGTTCAAGGGGTTGGGTTGATACGTAAAACGGTGTAGAAATAAGGGGCCTAAAAGAGGCCAGAGACCAGCATTTTCACGATCATATCCGGACATTATTAATCCATATTAACGTATGGATCTTTATGAAATTGTACCGGTTAAATACAACAAACAAACGTCTGGATTGGAATGTATTTATTTATTTATTTTGGGGGCGGGGGTGGTGTCACTTGAATCATTTATGAATTAATGACAAAAACAGGGTCACTTTGGTTCTAGTGTAATATGTATCCTGTGTCAAATATTAAATCCTAATCAAGATTCATGGCTTTGTCAAGCTTGATGTATTGTCATACCTGTTAAAGTTTCGCTCTTTGCGCGATCGTTTCAAGCTGTATCTAAAGAAGTATTTTAATGTAGAAAGCTGACGTGGAATACTGTGGTCTACTTTAGTTTTGAAGTATATTCGAGCAAAAATACGAGAAATAAAGTAAAGTTTATTGTATCATAATTAATTCCATGCAGTTTTGGGGTTGAAACATTCTACGACCTCAGAAAATACAGCTGAAAATAATTGAAAATAAGAATGTTCCATGGATCAATCGATCCTTTTATCAGCATTTCTAGAGGATAATTTAACATTGATATATAATAAAGTCACAAAACACTTGCCCAATGTTGAATTAAATTGAACATGTTTTTACACTTAGTAATTTATAAGAGCACTATTTGTTTATAGAAAAATTGCATTATGAGTGGCTTTCATTGAAGTAATCACTACAGAAGTTTTATGGTCGTCATCATGAACTCGTGGATCGTTATGGTGTATCCATCAGCACTATGAAAACTGATTTAAACAACGGGTCATAGTTTTCCTTTCCTCGTTTGTCTACCCCGGACTTGACTTTTTATGAGCAGCTCGGCGGGTGTTTCTAGAAAAGCAGAGGACGCTTACCCTACCGATGCATCTGGTCCATGCTCCCAGTTTTTAGTGGAGTCCGAGTTGCTCATTTACTTTTGTTACTTTGTATGTGTGATTTTCGTTACTTTATGTTCTTTGTTGTGTATGTCTGTTTTCCATGTCTGGTCTTTGTCCCTGGAATACATTCTTTTGATTACCACTCTAACCTTGATTCCCTTGATTACTCTTTTGAAACAATACATGCATTCCTGCATGAATATCAAGACAACCTTGCAGCAATTTGTTGTTGTATCAAGCAGTACCACAGACGTAAATTTATCGATTAAGAAATAGAAGCAGTTGTTTACAATCAAAAAAGTATCTTTGACAAGTCGTATTTGCCATTGATTGAAAATATTTTCCCACGTCTTTGCGCATCATAAACATATAAATAAACTTCTAGTTTTGCATATGATGATATTAATCTGCATTTTTGTCGTTCTGATTGACGTATGTACAGGAAGTTTTTAAAATATGCCGAGGCTCTAGATTTAAAAATTTCTCCTTGTTTTTTAATGTTTTAAAATCCACCAACTTTGATAAGGTTACAATTTGAATTAGATATACTTAAAATTTAATATAATTTTTTTTTTATTTATTTTACTTATTCCAGACCTGTCGGAACTATTGGTGTCAATATTTATATATAAATGAATCAGACCATATGATTTACAGTGTTAACATTTTCTGCAATAAACTGATTAACATATTGATATAGAAGTTGAATTATTCTTACTAGGGTGACAGCGAGTGTCAAAATCTCTTATTCATAATGCTGAACTGTAACTTCTAAGATTTTCCGCTATAAATAAACAAAATGTTTGACCGATTTTTCTCTTGACTTTTCATAGGGGTAATTGCTGAATTCGCAAACTGTGGTGGGCTGATATTGACTCCCTGATACCCTGAATATTCTACAGAAATGCAACATTTAACTGCAATTTTCAGTAATTCAGAAGTTGGAATTGAAGAATATACTTATAATGTAAGTTAACCTTCTTCTCTATTGGTGTGTGTGGGTGTCTGAACAATGGATAGGCTTTAATGAGTGTCAGTATATGTCAAAGAAATAATATATTGTTTTATGTACCTTAAACCCGGTTGCATTTCAGCACAATACCGACTTATACAATTTTGTATTAACTCAAGTCTGTCTAAACAACCTGGTCTTAAAAGACTTACAGTTTTAAAATTATTCAAATGTAGTGACGTTCTATGTACGATGAACCTGTATATAAAGACCACCTGCCTTATGTTATTATAATTTTATTCTCCCTTGGATGGACAGTTAAGACAGGCTTCACATTTTATAGATGTCTTCCTTGGAAGACAACTAGCTAATAAAATATTTAAAGGGGTTCATAAATAAAATTCCCAAACACA
Organism: Perna viridis; assembly: GCA_037379345.1. Classification (NCBI taxonomy): domain Eukaryota; kingdom Metazoa; phylum Mollusca; class Bivalvia; order Mytilida; family Mytilidae; genus Perna; species Perna viridis. Next base: position 18,479,015 of record CM074523.1, read on the forward strand.
TAAAAAATCAAGATTTTCTTTCTTTGCCTATTTTTTGTATAATATCAAAACATTAAAATATAGACATATTTGTAGTAAGTAAGAGCTTTATTATTTTGATTAAATTTAAGTTTTCGTTTTTTTTTTTAATTCATTCAGCTTTACAAGAAAATAATTTTATGGTTGAGCTAGCAAGAATGCTTGAAAATTACAATGTGAAGGAAATCAGTTGTAAACATCAGATTCCCGATAATCAACAATATCCCGTATACATACCCTAGTCAAAGCGGTAGACTAAGACGTATTCAGAAATTTTCCCGTTTTTTTTCAAATTTCGATTAAAATTGTAATATTTTTTTTGTCAAAACAAATTGATCTCGAATCTGCGTCTAAGGCTATTATCACTATTTTGATATAGGGAAACATTTCGGCATGTCATCTGTAAGAGATGTGATGTCCTTACAAATTGTTGGAGTGAAATCGGATTTAACATAAGTTCAAAAACTACAAGTATATATATCCCCAATCAATGAGTAGTTGGTGTTTTGGAATCACATTGCCCGCCCGTCCGTCATTCCGTCCGTTCTATTTTCATCACAAAAATTGGTGTTTATTTCAAATTTGGTGCGTGGATTCATATAGAAAGGCATACGTTCTTAAAGATTTTGGTTGCTGCCTGTATATGTTGTGACAGAGCATGAAACTTGTTGTTTTGAGTTGAATGATGACGTTTAACCCTTTTTCTTACATTCTTAACCAGTGATCAAAATGCACGTGACTTTTAACAACAGGACAGCGATTAAATTTGTGACAGATTTCCCGCCAATGTTTATTTTCCTAGTTTTCTACAGATTTCATGGGAGAAACCAATTCTCCTTCGGCTTGTTCTGAGCTGATTTTAAACATTTCTTACTCACTATCATAAATTTTAAATTTTAACATTTTGAGTAAACAATTTACCGTGCTGTGTTACAGGATCTTGTAGTTTACTCCATGGGTTCTATCATTACAGCGGAATTTTTCTTAAGTCCATTCAAACGAGAAATGTAAAATTCTCAAATTCTGCATGGTCTATCAATTTTAACCATAGCTAGAACGAATAATGGACATTCAAAAGGAAGGACAAAGCCCATACCAAGGAAACTGGTAAAACGCCACAAATAATAATTTAAGTTAACAACACTAAAATAATGCTTACAAAAAGAAAAATTGAGTAAAAATTGGCAATGTGGACTTGATGAACTCATAGGATAATGAATTAGATATATTTTACTATGTATATTTATGGCATTCAATCATTGAAACGGAAGGTATATTGTCTTATAAAATCTTCTCACTTTGCTGTTTCTTATCTTGTCATACTGTTTAAAACAGGCAGTTTCTGCAACAGCAAAACGAGTTATTAACGCATTCACCCACAAGGCAAAAAAATTGCTGCCAGCAGTTTAGTCTGCATATTTGGGATGTAAATCCACAGTCGAACACGTAATAACAGTTGAATGGTCCGCATCGTGCCCTTGCACTAAGTCCGCTAGGCTGTGTTCCTGCAAAAGTAAAAAAAACCTGGGTAATATAAATGGAAAAATGAAAAAAAAAACTCGGCCAGCTAGGCTATATAAAAGTATAGCTTTTGCTGGCCGGGTCATTCCTCCTCGTAGGATTACTCTAGCTACTACCATATTACCATACATCGTGTATTAAGTTACAGTCCTAGATTAATCCTAAGAGGAGGAATGACCCGTTTAGCGAAAGCTATATATTTATAAAGCCTAGCTGGCCGAGTGGTTTAGGGCGCTGGACCTTGTGCAGGCGGTGTTGCCATAGATGTCACAGCGGTACGAGTTCGAGTCCCGCAGTAGGAACGCCCAAAAATTTGCTTTGCAAATTTGACAGTTCTATCACTGTCCTTACAAGCGTGCAACGAGTACTGGTACCTGTTACTGTCAAAAGACGTGTATTGTAAACTTGCCCTTATTTACTTTTATGATCTCATGTCTTCTCTGTGTGAATAAAGCCTGGGTTTATTCACTAAAAGATTTAATGCGGTGACGGACAAATTAAACTGGATGTTAAGGATAGGAAATTTCAAATCTTACCATTGGCGGTCATTGGTGTCATGGAGACGACATAAAAACAATAACGCCCACGAATGATAACAAACGTTTAGATGGGCTGAATTTTCTACGGTTGACGGGGTCATTGTTCATACAGACATTTTTTTCCAAAATACCATATAAAGTAATACATAAAGAATTTACTTTATTAAGTTTGTTAACATCGAACCGATGATTCGTCCTTGACTTCTGTGTGCAATATGAAAATGTGGTTACGAACTCGATGGTTCACCGTCACTATATATTTCTTAACAAGATAGTAAAATTCAGTTCTTTTTATTTATAAGTTAACCCATCGACCCGCGGGATGATGTAGGTCAAGGGCTGATACGGCATGTGGTACAGATTTTGACATGTTATGTCATTATATGATATATTTTATACTTTTGTTTGGTTTATGAAGGGGTATGATATAGGGTATGCGATATGTCTAGGGGTGTGATATAGGATATGCTACATAGGGCAAACGTTATAGGGTTTAATCAAACACATAATGCATATACAAAAAGGTATATTTTTATCTAGATATATAATATAAAATAATAATACATATAACGCAATTTAAATTTTCTGTACAATTGTTTTAACGCCACTTAGTTAAATTTAAAAGTATTTGGCAAATCGGGAAACTCGTAACCCAGAATACAGTCTCCAAAGAAGAGTGTGAGGTCAAAACAAAAAAATTAAACACTTCCAACTGCTTTCGGAAAGAATGGCATTTACCTGAAAGCGCTAATACAGACAACAATACAAACAGGACAACCAGACGCTTCATACTGTCGAAAATTCCTGAAATGGAAATTAAGTATAACATAGTGGCCATCAATATTTGCCATTTTTATTTCCAGCACAACTGAACGACGCAGTTGGGAGTCATTGGAATTTTTATTCTTTTGCAAATTTACCATAAAATAAGGACAGGAATCCTCAATTAATTGACATGTGTCGCTTTACAAATACATGCTTATTTTTAGAAGCATATGAAATTCGTCTCCTGTCATTTGGGAGTCTATCAATGCATGCTAAAACAATAAAAGAAGGTCTTGATTAGAAGATTTACTATCAACTGAATCACAAACTTAGTTTGCCATGAAGTGTTATTTTGTTTGAAAATATACAGAGCCTGTTCACATCGAGACCGATTGCGATCGATTCAAATTTTGACGGCTTCAAATTATACTTGTTTGTATTCATATCTATAAAATTCGAGTCGATTGCGATCGATTGTAGTCCTACCGTTTTCATTGGAGCGGATTGCGATCGGTCTCACTATTGTACACTTACTAGCAGCCAATAGTTGCCTAGATACTAATGCAAATTTTCCAAAATACCAGCTTTGACAAAAAAAAGCAATTTGTGACATCAGTTGCATTTTGTATTTGTTAAGTTCTATTGCCTGTTATACTTTAGACGGAAAGGGGGAAGGGCCCGTAGAAGACAAGGTTCCAAAAATACGCCTGTGCTTAATTGGACGCATCTGAAGCGATCAGTTACAACCGTTCAAATTAAACCTGATATCGGCTTCATTTTAATCGATTGTTAGACCACATCTGTAAACTGTACCAAAATAAATCGATTGCGATCAATCGAACTATAGTATGAACAATAAAAGTCGATTTGAATCGATCGCAATCACATTAGATCTGAGAAGTGTGAACAGGATATAAGAATGTCAAGAGAGATTGATCAATTTATCGATATACTAGTAAACGGTATGTAAGATATATGTTCAAGCAAAAAGTGAGTTTCGATATTGGAGTGCCCAATCTCTTGAAGTGTATGTAGGTGCGTAGAAAAACTTATATAAATATTCATGCAAAAATATTCATACAATTTTAAAAGTAGCGTACATGCCGCTATACCAAACGCCTGAATCAATATAATCCTGCTACGAAAGCAAACGAAAAGAAAACCTTCCATTTCAGAATTACATACGGAATGAAAGCTGGCTAATCGTGCATCTTTACCACAGCATGTTTGCAAAATGTATTTTTTTCCTTTTGTTCTCTTGATTACCCTTTTAACTAAGTCCAGAGTTCTTCATTTTGACATTATAAATCCTATTTCCAGATGCCATTGTCTGTTTAACTCCTGGTATCGTTTCGAAGACTGTCTATGATAATAATTTTTCAAATATAATAATACGGATTTAGTTTTGTTTTGTATCTATTTACCTTTAAGATTGATTTCATATGAACATTTATGTTTCAAATTCATTATGAAGGATTGTATCGTTCTATCAAAACAACAAAAAAATAGAGAGGAAGAAATGAGAAAATTGCGATTTTTTTTAAAATTCAAGTAGTTTGGCCAGTCACTACACCGTCAAGGTCGACAAAGTTTCCAGTGGATTCTAGATGCGATTACTTTGTTTCTCAATTTCTAAATGCTTGAAAATATAAACATCAAGCAAAGTGAAAAACGATGAATCATGCTCAGAAGTAACACACAAGTACACATAGTTTATGGTTATGATAAACTGAAGACGAATTTACAGTTCATTCGTGTTAAAAATGTCAGAGGATGCACAAAAGTTACAATTAAAAGATAGTGGGAAGTGCGTTATCTCCCTTTGTTGGTAAAATTGACACATTTCATGTAGTTACAGGTAACTAAGAAATAAATATATCTGCATTTCAGTTGCCATTCTAAATAGGATTTCATGGACAGACTTTGGTGTTTTTTGTTTTTATTTCACCATGATTCATCCACTGCCCTTTTCTTACAGACTGCGGAAAGCACTAAAAATAAAATAGAGACGGTGACGCTGAAATATAACGCTCATATAAATGTTAGGTCGACTATTACAAGTGACCATAGTTAATACTGATCAAATGTTTCATTTCTTTATGTTTTATTGGCGGATAAACGTTTTAACCGTAGCACATTTTCAACAAAGCTCTCTCTAAATTGGGTGATCGGTCAGCGCTTTTGAACGCCGACGAAACATAAAAATGTAACCTTCAATTTGTGTCAATTTAGAGCTAAGATCGGCACTGATATAGCAGTCGCCTTTGTTTTGGTTTAAAACTGGTTTGCGGACCTATAGTTATTTCGTACACCGTCGAAAAGGAATGTTTGTTTGTTTTGTTTGTTGGGGTTTAAAGTCCGAGCAGCCATATTCAGACGATGAACATGAAACTGATGATAAAATGAACATGAAATGATGATGAAATGAAAAAGGGATGGGACACAAGGACAATGGGGTCGACAAATTCTGATTACCTCTAGAAATGGGGAGAGGTGGGAAGGGTCGGGCAATTTAGCCTCCTGTGACGGAGCCCTGTGGTTCCTACTCCGGGAGAATACCACAGTAGGGTTCTTTAACGTGCGAGGAACGTGGCATCTTTCCCAACACGGTGCACCACTATGGTTTGCGGTCAGGTTTTCCGTATAATAGCCTGACAACCCCAGCATGTAACACGCCAGGGGTATCCCATTCCACCACCTGAGGCACACATCCCAGTTGCTCTGTGGACAGAGTGCCCTAGCCCCCGGCTAGGGTTCTGAGCACTATTTAGTCGCCTTTTACGACAAGCTTAGCGATGCTGCAGGCCTATTCATTTGACACCCGGACCTGCACTTAGACCCCCTTTATAGGTGATTCTGAAATATCAAGGTTAATTCCATGTTATTTACGCCAATAATCAAACCCAATAAGCCAATGTTCCTGCGAACTAAATAGTTTTGATTTTCAATTAATGCTGATTAATTTGGTTTTAATGAACAACGACTCAATTAAAATAATTGACCTCTAACCTCTTATCAGTACATGTTACCCCATCTTATACCGTATCCCGAATTGTCGATATTCTTTATATGACATTTGATGCAACATAACGATTTTAAAAACTTATTTTTAGCAGCAAATTGAACTTCATAGCACAAGGAATATTTTGCATGCTCAGATTTCACAAGAAATTAATATGGAAAAATAAGTGCAAAAGAAAAACAAACATCAAAATATGTAACCCATTGATACAAATGAGCCTAGCATGTATATTATTAAGGTATCTTTGTTGTTTTGAAAGCTTTAGAGTCTTTGAACAAATAATTAGATCTTTCTTGCAAACGTATTAAATAGTGATAAGATACAGATTGAAAACCATATGTAAGAAAGTGTGAATTTTGACTAACGATAGCCGGTATTTTAATATGTATCTATTTCTTATATTAAGACGAACCAAACAATACTTACAAAAATAACCGCTACGGAAAAAACAGGACCACTATATAAACGTGACTTGTCAATGCTATTCCAAACTTCCGGTTGAACACAGCTTGCATTTAAATCTTCATGCGCCACCAGGTGTACATAAACAAAATATATTTTCACTGTATGAAAGTTCACAAAACGTATTGCTGGTTATATGTTGTGCATAGTAGTACCATCTTTATGTCTGAAATTGATGTATAGGAAACATGTTTGGGATCACTTTCCTTTTCTTTTGGCGAAATGTCTCACGTAGTATATATTATATTTTTCTGATATCTCATTGAATTTTGTTAAATGGTTTACATTGCTCTCTTCGATTTATTTTTAAATTGACCATTCCGCTTACGACGGATATTATAAAAAACACACATCAAATTTATGATACATCGTAGCAATGCCCCAGTTTTCGTAATATTATGGTTCAATGTCAGTTAACATGGAACAGCTAGATTAATTAACACAAAACCCTCCGACATACTGCGTAATTAAAATACAAACTACTAGTTGGTCTTTCCAAGTTTCTAAATTTTTAAGTAAAAAATCAATTTATCGACTTCCAGGTCGAAACTGTCTGTCAAACCATTCAAATTTTCGCGACAATCATTGAAATGAATCATGTCTTTAGATACACGACCCTTACAACTAGCTACATTCCTCAGTTGATAAGCTTTATAGCTCGGGCGCCACAATTACCGCACAGACACCTATCTGTCATTTAAAGCAATATCACCTGGCCACAAACTGGCACTATTCCCGCGAAATGCATTATTAAAATTCATATGCCACGGTCTTAGTAAAGTTTCATTTTTATTTGTTAGTTATCTCCAGGCGGTAACCGTGATGGAAAATACACGATACTGTGAGTGATACAGCCAGATAGTTTCTGGGATTATGCTGCCCTTCTGTAAAATTTGGCAAAAGAAATGAGCGGCAAATAATAGCATGGAACCCCTTGCTTTATATATGTTTCTTTATTGGATCCACTGCTTCATTTTTTTTATAAATAGTTTGATCCGACAAGGCCTTATGAAATATAGCTCTTTCAATAAGTACTCAACATTCCTCTTCATATTTCATTTCTATGATTTTCATAGAGCTTAAGATCAGATTGTTATATTTTGCGTTTAAAATTAAACAGGCCACTTGAATATATTATATATCGACAGATAACGACTTGTTTTTTTTTTTTCGGGTAAATGCATAGAAATAAACAAGTACTGATAAAGGTTAAAGGTCATCTATTTTAATAGAATCGTCGTTAAAACAAGCCTAACTAATCATCTAAGTTTTTACTAAGTTCGCAGTAAAGGTTGTTTATTTGGTTTGTTTATTGGCATATAATAAAATTTTATATATTAGAAACGGACCTGACCATCTGCATTTGAATCGTAACGGGGTATGCTTTTTAATTGTGAGATAATTGCAGATGCTATCATGCTTTACAGTCCTGACGACTGCTATATCAATTCAGATCTTGGATCTAAATTCATAAAAAAAACACTACTAGTTTTATAAACATTTGTATTAAACCCATCAGGATGTTTG